>CM060403.1:39275159-40007462 GCA_030545235.1 Helianthus tuberosus
AATTTTTCTAGAAAACGGACCAATCTGGTAACCGACTATCGTTATTAATTTACATTTACGTTATCTAAGTTATCTAAATGTGATGTTTTAAAACCGATTATTATTAATTAGAACAAGATGGTTTTGAATATATATATATATATACATATATATATATATATATTGTAATATAATATAGTAGCTTAAAAACTGTTTTTTACTGTTTGGTTCAGACATGGATTCCCTGCTGCAAGGCACGGTGGGGAAATTCTAGTTGTGTATGAAAAAAACAAACAAAAATAAATGTAAAAACCAACTTGTATGACATAGACATCATTACACACTACCTCTGTCTTCTTCCGCTTTTCCAAAGTTCATAATCATAACTATTTCCTATTCCCTTCTTTTCTTTCTTTCTATTTTTATTTTTAAAGTTTGATGCAGGGTTTCTTGATTATAACCCTTAATTTGAAGAATTCACAATTGTACGTGGGATATGATGTTGTTTATGGTTTCTTTAATTTTGGTCTTGTTACATGCGATTTTTATAGGATTATTGGATTAATTTTGTTTGTTTTCCTGCTTTGAAAACTCTAATCCTACAATGTTGAATTAGGTTCTTGGTAAGATTCCCAGAATATCAATCAAGGAAGAATGTTTTGAAGACCCTTATTGAATCCAATTTATTTCCCTCTAGTCAGTCCAGCACCCACTTAACCATCATCGTCGCACCACACCATCACCACCGCAATGTACATCTAACTGCCCTACACTTCATTACAACGACAACGAGAAGGCGATATTGAGTCGGTGGTGGTTTCGGCGGAGAAGACAGTTCGCCTGCTCTACCTCCATTGATTTTACACTCGCCTACTGCCATATCTCCGACAATAGCATGAGGTCCTTCTGACGACAAGAGCATGTATCTTGGTCATCGTTGGCGGCTTAAGATGAAGGAGATATGAGGAGGTGGTGTTGGTCGTTATCCAATGACCAGAGTTGTGGTCGGTAAACACATTTGTAGCAAGGACGTTCTTCTTTTGTATATAATAATAAATTAATAATTGAGGGACTAAAGTTGTAAAGTTAAAGACACTCTTGTGGCCATCTCCAACACTTTGAAAGTGTACTATTGCACGAACTTTATCAATTGATAGATATAGAATTAGAAGAGTATTTGGTAACTTTCTGGATAAGGATTTGATGATTTATGATTAGTCCATTAAATCCATCTTTTGTCTTTTTCTTAAAATAAAAAGAAAAAAAAATACAAGTTTAATTATCTTTCTTTTTCTTTCTCACCTTTATCTCTCTCTACCAGAAATCGTTGTCACCCCCACCCCCTCTATCTCTCTCTCTCTCTCTCTCTCTCTCTCGCGGAGGAGCACAACCATCGGACCGCCAACGCCTTCCCATTTGCAATCGTCCCACCAAAAATACAATAGTCACCAGCCGCCACGACCACCACCATGGATGTGGATTCGTATTTGCGAAGCTCAGCATACTTCCATTACTGAAAATGATTTACATGATGAGTTATCTTGTGGTGCAGAAACGAAGTTAGATTCTAAATCCAATGGAATTCCCCATTGTCTGAACTGTATTTGGGTCGTACTTTCCTTATGAATGAAGCTCACAAAACCCGAAACTCAATTCATCCCAACGCTGATAAGATGTATCAGGATCTTCGATATACTTATTGGTGTCCTGGAATGAAGAAAGACATAGTCGTATCTGTTTCAAAAATTTTCACCTACTCTAAAGTGAAAGCAGAACATCAACGACCCTCTGATTTAATTGTACAACCCGAACTCCTAGTATGAAAGTGGGAAAGATAACTATGGATTTTATCACCGGTTTACCCCGCACTTGTAGTGGTTATAACACTTTCTGGGTTATCGTTGATCGTCTTACCAAATCAGCTCATTTCATCCCAATTCGTGAAGATTACAAGAATGAAAAACTGGCTTGTATTTATATTGATGAAATTGTAAGATGACACAACATACCTTTGAGTATTATCTCTGATCGTGATGGACGTTTTACTTCACGCACATGGAAAGCCGTACAATCAGTGTTAGGCACTCGACTCCACCTTAGTACTGCGTATCTTCCACAGACTAACAGCCAGTCCGAGCGCACTATACAAACACTTGAAGACATGTTGCATTTGTGTGTTATTGATTTTAAGGGAAACTGGGATACTCATTTGCCTTTGATAGAGTTTTCCTATAATAACAACTATCACTCCAGCATTTCATGGCTCTATTCGAAGCCTTATATAGTCGAAAGTGTCGATCTTCTGTTTGTTGGCACAAGGTTGGTGAAGCTCAGATTACCGGACTTGAACTGATTCAAGAAACGACCAGTAAGATTCTTCAAATCCGTAATAATCATTTAGCTGCTCGAAGTCATCAGAAAAGCTACGCTGATAAACAACGAAAGTCACTTGAATTTAATGTTGGTGATCGTGTACTCTTTAGAGTGTCTCCATGGAAAGGTGTAGTTAGATTCACAAATAAAGGCAAACTAGCACCTCGCTATGTTGGTCCTTTCAAATCCTCGAGAAAGTTAGAACGGTGGCTTATAAGCTCGACTTACCTAAAGAACTCAACATGATTCATCCGACTTTCCACGTATCTATTCTAAAGAAATGCCTTGCCGACGAACATCTCCATATTGCGCTTGAGGATATACAAAGTGATGAGTCTATGCATATTGTTGAAAGACATGTTGAAATCATGGATTACGATGAGAAACGGTTGAAGCGTAGTTAAATTCCAATAGTCAAAGTTCATTGGGAGTTGAAATGTGGGCTAGAATTCACCTGGGAACGTGAAGACCTTATGCGAGATAAGTACCCACACTTATTTCCAGAGAATACTCCTAAACAAATTTGGGGTGTATCATGTGTCATGCTATTTCATATTCCATTTATTCAATGATCAAGCATGCAAGTTAATTGTGTAGTGTATGTGCTAAGTGTTATGTGTTTATTGGTTGTGTATGCAAGTTCATTTATTTTATGTGCAATGGTTATTCAAGCAAGCAAGCAAGCAAGCAAGCACATTGTGGATCCACGACTGACATTTCTCCATGGCAATGGGATGTTGGTATCGCCATCATTTAGTCACGCTCTTCGGGGTTTGAGACTCATGCATTAGTTTATTTTATTTATGGTTTACTGTTCATTATTTGTTATATTTGATTAACACATGAATTGCATGTTCATTTAAAAAAAATAATTTCTACTTAACTTAGATTTACTCAACAGCTCTCGTAGTGGACCCAAAATATTTTACACGTGATACAGGCAATGAGAACTGAAGATTGCTTGGATCAAGGTCACATAGGGATTTGCCTTAGAAATTTAATAAAGAAATTTCCTATGTTATTTCCTTTTGAATATTGTTGGAATATCTAAACTTTTATGTATATTGTGACAAATTAATAAATGACATGAATAATTATGAAATATTTTAAAAGTGCTATAAGCTTTGGACAATCATCTCGCCTCAACCGATAATCCATCACGGGTTTGGGTGTGACACTTTAACTACCTGTTTCTAGCCTTTAGAAAGACCCGAGTTGCATGGCACGAACTCTTTTTTATTACTTCCTCCATGTAAGTCTTGAATTACTTTGTTCCACGGTTGATGATTCTAAGTTTTGAACCTCCCATGTCATTTAGCAAGGAGACTAAGATTGCAATCCATGAGAGACATTAATCCTAATCCACCTTGACTTTTGGGCGAGACTACCTTCTCCCAAGCCACACAATTAAGATTATTCTTGTTCTCATTCCCATACCAAAGAAACTTTTTCCTTATACCATCCATTTTTTATGACATGCGTCGGGGCTTTAAAAAGAGAAAAAAAAATGAATGGGTAAACTATCAAGAACCGACTTAAGCAATGTTACCCTTCCACCAATAGAGAGTGTGGAAGCCTTCCACATATATATCCGATTTTCAACAACTTGAATAAATGAACTCCACTTTTTATACAAGTTCATGTTTGCACCATCCCCCAATCCAAGATACGCGAACAGAGGGGATTGAGCCTTACAATGGAGCATATTAGCGATCCCTTCCACTATACTTTCCTCAATGCCAAGCTTGAAAAGCGTCGACTTTAAATAATTAATTTTTAATCCAGACACTAGATAAAAACTCTAAGGATTCTAGCTAGATTGAGAATATTTAACTTCGACCACTCCCCCACCACAAGCACATCGTCCACATACATAAAGTGCAAGATAACGGGACCATTATTTGGGGATGCCATCCCATCAAAAACCCCGTTTTGAGATGCCCTATTCATAAAACAAGTAAAGGCTTCCATGGCTATAATAACTAAGAACGGAGAGAGCAAATCCCCATGACGGACTCCCCTTGAGCATTGAAACTCAAACGTGAGATTGACAAGACTATTATGTGAGATTCGTAATTTCAACTAGCATACTTTCTGATCCAATTGTGAATTTCTTAAGACTTCAATAAAGACGGTTTCTCTAATATTGTTTCACACTTTAATTAATATATTAATCATATTGCATACTTAGGTAACCATGAATATATCATATAATTCAAGCAATTTAGTATGCATAGTTCACTTTTAAGTCAAAACTACTAAAAACAAATAATTACATTATTTCATCAATTTCATGGTTTTAGTTCTTGAACAAACACTTAACCCAAACTAAACTTTGACATACTACACTACTTTTGAAAAAAAAGTCACCAATTTCATCTCATCTTTTGTTTTTGAACTAATTTCAATAGTAATATCAGTTCATTTTCATCCTTTATTAATGATTAAAGCACACTCTTGCTTAGAACTTCACCGTGGCTCAAATTAAGTCAAATTCACCAAGAGCTCACAAGAGAATTATGAGTTAGGCTATGAAATCATAATCTTTGAAATCCAACATATTTATTAACAACATTTATAATGTTTGAAATCCAACGTATTTGTAAACACCATTTGTATTTTTAATGTTCTACACCTTAAACCCCATAAACACAATCTATTTCCAGAATTAGCTTTTGAATACAAATTCATTAAGGACTAGAAACTCAAATGCTTATTTTGCATCTTTGTTGGTTTTATGATACGTGCCTCACCTTGGAGCAACATGCAAACGTCTAGATCATGGCATGTGTTTATTATTTCCTTTATTTATGTATTTGTTATTTTCCTTCATTCACGTACGTAGTAGTTGTTTTGATTCATTACGAACAATGAAACCAACTTGGCATGCAAGGCACAAGGAGGTTTTTAGGGGTAGATAAATATATATTATTAAATGTGATAATGATTTAATAATTACTTATAATTATCATGCCGTGGTTAATTAATTGATTAGATAATTATCTAGCATTCTAAACGAGTTAGGTTTGGATGTTTATAGGATAATTATATGAGCAATCCTAGTATAAGTCTAATGTGATAGGTTAGCTTATAAATACCATGTATTGGGTATTCCGGATTGTAAGAATCAAGTTTTTGAGTAATTTTCTTGATCTAATAATATTGTGGGAGTTAGCCATAATGTTATGTTCGTTTGAGTATTCATTGGGACTTGACAAAGACAATAAAATATGTGAAGACAATGGTGATAAGATACAAATACAAAAATAAAAATAAAAAACGCTGCGTAGGCACAACTTTAAGATAATATGTTTTCTTATGGCATAAATTAACTCATAACCTGCCATTATGATAAACGAACATGTTAAAGAAATGATCCGAAGAATTTTAATGATTATAACTATTTATCTTAGCTTATGAGGCATGGGTTTTTTTTTTTTTTTTTTTTTGAACGGTAACTTTCTTAAGATATTTACATCCCCAAGACGGGGACCCTAACCAAGTCTGTTCCAGACTTACGTTGTCTTAACCGGGTCCGCGCTGGGAGTGGTCAGACTTGGCTACGGCGTTCGCCCGGAAACCGTACCGCCTCCACACGAGACACCTCGCTGGAGTAACGGCCGGATTAAAACCGGGGCGGCTCAGGCTCGAACTTGCGTAACATTGGCTAACAAGCACTTACCATCATTGCCTGGTCCCCACACCTTTGCTACACCCGGGAGTCGAACCGGAGTCTCCAAGGAAACAAACCGGTCCAACTCCCAACTGAGCTGGGGTGGAGAAAATCCACACCTAAGTTGCAAATTAAGACCTTAAAATAAAGATATATCACCCTGACGAAATAACTTTTAATAAAATTATCGACTTTAAAACAAAACAAGAGAATGTTTGTTTACAAAATAATTAAGAAAAAAAATAACTATATATCATCTAAGGACACAATGAAGTAATAGTGGTTCAAGTTACGCCAACTCATTGGTTTTCACCCAAACTCAATAAATTGATTGCGTTGGAATTCTTTTACTAGTAGGATATATAGTATCTATACTTAAATGCCATACTCACATATATGGTGACCATTCCTTAGAACACCCGTACTCATTGCCATGTGAGCGTTTTTATGCCCATCCACGCCCAAAACACGCCCCAGATCGGCCCCGGTGGGCTTTTTTTTGCGAAAAAAAGGTTGGGGCGTCCAATATTCCACGCCAGATGGGGGAGAATTTGACCAATTAGAAGTTGGCAACGGTAATATTAACGGCTAGTTCAACTTTTTTTTTAATTCAACCATTTATATATAAATACTCACATTCCTCATCCATTTTATTCAAACCACAATGAAGGTTGCCATGTGGCGGACAACGCCCAAGGGTAGGGCATTATTCACCCCAACGACTACGCATGGTCTTAGACTATGAGGTGTGGAGGGGCTTGGGTTGGGTGCATTGCTTGACACGTGGCAGGTGGGCTTCACTAGTCCACACTCAAAAAAGTGGGGTGTGGAAGGGGCGTAGCCAGGCCGGCGTTGTGGAAGAGGCTAGCCAAACGGTCATCAACACCCAATCATACATTGTCAGCCACGTCACCCCAGGCCAGCCCCCAACGCCAAGTAGTATTGCCACGCCAAACAGACAACGCTGACCAAAACGCCAACCCAGATGGAGCAGCCAACGTTAAAGGGCCAACAACGCCCAAAAGCCACACCCACACCCCATAGTGCAGCGAGAAGGTTTTATGCATATGAGTATTTGAGAAGGTGTGGTGTGCATGCTTCATAAATTCATTTATAGATTGACTTAACATCTCAATGCTAGATTTTTTGTTTTAGTGAGAAAATCAAAGAGTTCAATGAGTGTAGTTGATATATGAACACCCAAGATTTATTAAAACACGTCTTAACCACTAAAAATATATAAATAAAAAAATAACTTATGCACACCAATATCAAATGATACAAAGAACAGGTACAACAATCTCAAAATGAATGAAAAATATGTATCCGTTTAGGTTCGGATCTTAAACAACAATTATTCATCGTACAAGAAAATACACAAATGCAGATATTTACATTGCAAGCCAAGAATCTTACTTAGGGTGTAGCTTTGGGGGCATAAAACCTCCGCTGTAAGCAAAAAGGCTATCGTTACTATAAGGATGGTCGTAGTCTTTGCCGCTAGTTTCAAAACTAGCTGAAGTGGACGATGATGATTGCGTGCCGGGGTTAAACCCTCCGAGGGCCATAATGCCCTCGAGCTCCTTCACGACTTCACTCATTGCTGGTCTTTGATTACCCGTCTCTTCAACACACCTAAGCGCCAAATCCACGAACCTCTCCAACCCTTTGAGTTGGCTACTCAAACCAATTGTCGGGTCAAGAACATCCTGTAGGCCGTATAGTTCTTTATTCTTGTCCATTGCTTGTTTCACTTCCCTCACGATGTACCTGCTTTTCTCGATTGGCTTTCTTGCGGTTATTAACTCTAGCATCACAACTCCAAAGCTATAAACATCGCCCTTTTCAGTCAGTTGTTGAGTCATGTAATACTCTGGATCCATGTATCCCTACATCCCATGAATATGATGAAGAATCAATAAAGGTCGTAATTTAGCCCATTTACATATGAATGTGTCGATTTATATGTGTATTTAACATCTAGATCATAAAAAAATAAACAATAAATCGATTGGTCAAAAAGGGTAAAAAAACCCTCATCAAAACGCTACATTCAATACGGAGATTTTTAGCTTGTTAGCGAACCTGTCTATTTTGTCATCTCTATAAATTGTTACTTGTTATTAATATGATATGTTCTAACAATGTTGGGTTCATAACATGCGAATACGAGATTATGAGCATCTTATAGTTAAGAAAGAGTTACTAACCATGGTCCCTTTGACTTGAGTGGTTATATGAGTCTGATTAGCACCACTCATTGGCTTAGATAGTCCGAAATCAGCAACTTTTGCAACTAATCGTTCATCTAGTAAGATATTATTCGTTTTAACGTCCCTATGTATGATAGGGGGATCAGCAAGATCGTGTAGATATTGCAACCCTCTTGCTGCTCCAAGTGCGATTTTCAGCCTACGCGCCCAATCCAACCTAATGCCGGATTTCCCTACACATAAAACGTTTCTGTAACCTTTAGTGACTAAAATAAATTTTTGGGACCTTTAGTGCTTGAAATCATAGTGACAACTGACAAGTGCATTAATTATGTCACAAAGAGATGCCTTTTATAGTGTGACTCTTTCACTATAAACCAAAAGGACTTTCATCCACAGTAGGATCTGTTGGTGAAGATACCAAACGTTGTAATATGTCGGAACTATGGAAACTGAGCGTGGACAAAAATTTTACCGACAGATTACATATCGCATACGATAACCGACACCATATAAAATTATTTTTTTATTCGGATAACCGACACCATATAAAATTATTTTTTTATTCGGATCCATCGACGTCCATTTAAAAATAACATTTTCTTAGATATTTTTTTTATTCATCAGTAATTACCGGCATATTACCAACTACAATTTAAAACTAAGTTTTCATTTACTCTTTTGATTTTTCGATGATTGTTTAGTGTTTTGTTAGTATGAAAAGACTTTCTATAATGATGGTAGTAACATTTTTAGTGACAAAACAAGTGACTAGAGGAGTGAGGACATAGAATGCGAGTACCCGAAAGACTATCCTTGAGTGTACCATTCACGACATACTCATACACTAGCATTTGTTCGCCCTGATCAAAGCAAAATCCGATTAGGCTGACAAGATTCTTGTGGTGAACTCTTGAAAGAAGCTCGATCTCAGTTTTAAACTCAAGCCCTCCTTGTGACGATCCTTGTCGAGCTCTTTTGATTGCAATCAGCTGACCATTCGGAAGACTTCCTCTATATACCTACACAATGTTTTTCAACCATTAAAGGCTCGAAAATTAATTTAGAATATGTCATATTTCAAATAGAGAGAGGTTGCCATCAGAGGCCGACCCAAAAATTATTTTCTAGGGGTGCGAACAAGGGCTTCAACCAAGCTTTTTAAAGGGTGTGGTCGGGATTTTATCCTATAAAACACTAAAAAGATTTTTCTAGAGGGGCGCCTGCCCACCCAAGCCTACACTTGGGCCCGCCCCTGGTTGCCATTTTTAGGATTTAAAGACCCGGCGGTTAGCACCAAGCTTGTAGGCTATGCTTATAGAAAGTTTCATCAAGGCAAAGGGGCCCCACAGACAATCTGAAGAGGCTGAGCATAACTTTTATAGAAAATCCTATCAGCGATGGATAACCGACAGACGTCCATCAGTACCAACTGACTACGGACTATTTAATCAAGTCTACCATTTTCATTTATTTTTTTGGCCTTGTTGGGACCATTTGGTTATACTCATTTGTTTAGTAGTGTACTAACACTAACCATTCCGTATCCGCCTGCTCCTATGTTGTTGGTCTCCGAAAAGTTGTTTGTGTATTTCTTAAGTTCTTCAAAGGTGAAGGCTCTTGCTCCTTTCAACTGTGGAGCATCACCACTCTTGCTAGTTTGATCCCAATGCGCTGCAAGTATTATAGATTTCTTGATCAAGTTGAAACAATACTATAGTTATACCAATATGTGACATATACATGTGTCACTAGAATAAATTAGCTAATTCTATTTACTTATCTTAATACATTTAAGAATGTTTTTTTTTTTTTTTTTTTCAAAAATGAAATTATTTTAAAACTCATAAGAGCAAATGAGTTGTTTTTTGTTTGATTACTAGTCGTCATTCAACATAGCAATTTCAAACGGAAAAGGTTAAACAGCTAAGTGAGATAGTGACTTTCGTTCATAAGAAAGTGACTTCATACAGAAAAAGTTATATTAGCTTTCAAAGATGCATACTTTCGTCCTTACAAATTCTGATTTCTTTTTACTTCTCAGTTTTTATTTAAGATATTAGACTATGGGGTATAGGGCTTGGGTTGGGGCGTGGGTTGGCTGAAAACGCCCAAGCCACCACCCCGGGGGCTTGGGTTGGGGCGTGGGTTTAGGCGTGGCCCTTGGGGCTTGGGTTTGAAGCCGGGCGTGGGGCGGGCTAGCAAGGTGACATGGCGGGCTCTCAATGGCCAAACCAAACTAGCCATTTCACATGCCCCCATGTGTCAACTCATGCCCCAACCCAAGCCCCACCATACCCCATGGGCGTGGGTTTGGGTTTGTTTTCCACGTGTCAACTCATGCCCCCAAACCCACGCCCACCATACCCCATGGTCTTATTTAGTTTTTCTCTAGCAACTGGTATGTAATATTTTTATAAAAAAAACTAAATACACAATTTTGTTATAATTTTTTTATACGCTTCAATATAAATCATATCGAAAACCGAGTTGTATAAAAAATAAAGTATTATTTGATATTATGATACGAAAAATACTTTATTTTGCATACAATTCAGTTTTTGATAAAACTAACTCACTCGGAGCATTGACATCACATTCCTTATACTCATTTCATTCTTAAGATTTAAGATAACAATCTGAAAAGTATTACTCTATCCCATTCGTTATCCTTATACCTTATCCATATATTTTTCAAGGAAAATTAAAGTAAATTATTGTATTTTTCTAGACAAGGAATGAGATATGAGAAGATTTAAAAAAATGAGAGATAAATTTATGGAATAGTGACTTTTTAGTTAAGGTATATGAATAGGATGAGAATGCTCTTGGGTCAAATTAAAAAAAAAAAAAAAAAGACACATTCAACATCATGGGTTTTAAAAACGACCCATTTAAAACAAATATAAATTAACAGGTGAAATTGTTTTGTTTGGTGTGATCTACACTCTTTTAAGTAGGAGAAAAATAATTACCAAAGGGTTGTTTTTGTTGGGAGGTTCTTTCAACTTGTTTTCTCTGGTTAAAAGCATACATTGCTGCTAGAACTAATAACACAACAAGCACACTACCACCAACGGCTGATCCTATGATAATTCCAGTGTTAGATGACTTATGTTTTGTGCCACCGGTCCCTGATGTCTCTGTAAAATGGCATAAAAATACATTTCAATTCTTGTCATATAAGTTTAAGATAAAATCATGAAAATAAATAATTAACCATTGTTCTTATCATTTTATCAAAATAATCACCAACTTTTTTTTTAAAAGTTCCATTTGACCATTTCACACATTTCTGTGACAGGGAAAACCAACCACAATAAGACGTGACAACATTTGCATCAAATGACGCAAAAGTATTAGTACTTTTGTGTCAAGTGGTGCAAAAGTGGTAGTGCCTTTGCGCCAAGACTAAAATATGTAAAATATGTCTTATCGGCACAAAAGTACGCCACGTGTCTTGTGAGTTCAAGAGAAAATTACAAGAATAAACATTTGACCGAATGTTTTTTCATAATAACCACTATCATTTCAAAAAGAAATACCAATTTGACCGTTACGCATATATCAATGACTAGGAAACCAAACACGCATATATCAATGACTAGGAAAACCAAACACAATAAGACATGTGGCCGCGTTTGCACCAAATGGCACAAAAGTGGTAGTATTCTTACGTCAAGTCTAATAAGGTGCAAACAGATGTCTTGTCAGTGCAAAAGTATGCGACGTGTCATCTGGTCTGGTCATTGGGTTTCATTTAAAAGTTACGATAGTAACTTTTGTTTAAAACAAGTGGTCAACAAGGCTATTTTCATGATTTTTCATATGAATTTAAAGTGGTATCATATAGAAAGATATTACCAGGTAAGAAGTTATCATAGTTTGTAGAGATGAAAACATAAGTGTTGAAATCTTTGGTAGGCTTGAAGGTTTGATTGCTAAGCGCGAACCCGAGCCCAACAATCCCAGTCCTGCTGAAACTTGGTCCTGGAGACGGGTAAACTTCGAGATTGATCACAAGATAATCATCCAAATTCCTGCTAGGATTCTTTAATGCCACTGAATCTACAGGGAGATTGGCTTTCCGAAAGAATGTCATCAGTTGATCTTGAAGGGAGGCATAAATGGTATAGTTTCCAAGTGAAGAGAAGGATGGAGCTCTGAAGAAAAACGAGCCCATGTATGGAAACGCGCATTGACAGTTTGGACTCGAAACAAGGCCCAGACTACACGAAGGTGGCACGCAATTGTTTGGTGGCGTTGAATATGATGCATTAGTAGTTGTGGGAAGGGAGCAATATTTGTCCGTCACACCTGATTCCATACATAAGGGATTATCCACAAGTCTGCAGTCATAGCGGGTCAAATGAGTTAAAAGTCGCCAAAAGTATATACTAAATAATTTTGCCTGATAAAATTATATAAGTACTTTTTGTAAACATATCTATAACATAAAGTGTTTATATATAACTAAGCGAATAAAAAGTGTTTAGGGTCAACACATCCACGATTCTTAGAGAAAGACATATGCAAAGAGCATGTAGTTACAAAACTTACATTAATTCAATGCTATATTGGCGTCGTTGGGTGAAAGAAGCAATCTGGTTTGTCCTCAGATCAACAAGTTGAAGTTGTGTGCTCGGATTTGAACCAATACTCAAGGTTCCGTTTATCCGGTTGTTACTTAAATCACTGTCGAAAGAACCATTGTGAGTTATGAAACTTCAGCAAGTGGAAACTTTTTATAAACAGTTAACAAACTGATTTACTAACACATTCTGTAATTGAGGAATGCTGAAGAAGTCAACAGGCAGTTCTCCTCCAAGGTTTGTACTATGCATCTTGCTGTCACAAATAACATTAAAGGATAAATTATGGGTGACAACTCCTGTACGTCATAAAATAATAAGGTTTTGGGTTGTCATATCTAATTTGTTTAATAAACGGGTCTTGTTCAGGTTGACCTGTTTAACCCATTTAACTAAATAGTCAACCCATCAATCTGTTTAACTAAAATAGGAAAATAATTCGACCTGCCAACCTGTGTAATCACTCGGCTTGATCCACCAACATGTTTAATCAAACAACTTGACCCACCAATTTGTTTTATTAAAAGCGCGACCATTCAACCCGTCTAGTTAAACAGCTCAACCAGCCAACACGTTTAATTAAATAGCTCGACCAGCCAATCCGTTTAATTAAACCAGCCGATTCGCCAACCTGTTTAACACATTTTTAACTCGAATACAACCGATTTACAACCACTAACTTGTTTGACTTGTTTAGATAAATGGATTAAACGTGTGGTGTTAAGGTTACATGATTTTAACATTGTTTTGGTTATGGGTGATGTCTTTAACACAAATAAATGTATGGGTTGTCTTCAAGTTCAACGATTCAACCTGCAACCCAACACGTTTAACACCCCTACGAAGACTAGTGAGCCAATTCGGGCTTGAATAAGATGTTAGTCAACCCGAAAAACTTTGCTTACACGGTTGTCAGAGCCCGCAGAGTTGTAAACCAAGATGGAACAACGGATGGATCAAAAGAATTATTGCTTAAATCCCTGCAAATGTGAAATCACAATAAACACAATGAGTTCAATGTCAACAAACTTTTACTATAATGTCCCATTACTTACAGATAGTTCAAGAGGTTCATGCCGGTAAGATTAGGTACCACCCCGGTTAACCGATTGTTTGACAGGAACCTTCAAAACAAAATCTATAAAACATCAATATACAAAAAATGAAACATTGAACCAAGTGTTTAATGTTGTCAAACTTACATCTCAGTGACATTTATAAGGTTGTTGATGTTCGACGGGACATTGCCACTCAACCCGTTTCTATCAAGCCGCCTGGTTCAAGAAAACACATTCAGTTTCGCGTTAACATGCAAATCCAAAAATATATGCTAGGCAAAAAGTTGGATAAACAACGATACTTACACAACCTCTAGAGACTTGACAAGCCCGAGCGTGTTAGGAATAGAGCCCGTTAGCTCGTTGTTCTCAAATAACCTGTTAGAGTGAATGTTAACTCGCATTTATTGTTTATGATCTCTTTATATATGATCATTCACAAGATTGGAACATACAGATGAATGAGAGTCATGTTGGAGTTGAAGAGGCCCGGTGGGATATTGCCCGAAAGCCCGTTGTCTCCTAAGTGACTGAAAACATTAGGACATAAGTGTCGTTCGGTTCTATGAGCAGAATGTAGTCGAAATGCAAACGAGAGTAAACGTACAAGTGTTTGGCGTGCGTTAACATATCAAGACCGGGCTTTGACCCGTTAGAGACGGGTAAACTCCCTATGAGCTTGTTAGCACTTAGATCTAACCAGTAAAGATTCTGAAGATTGCCAATTGAAGCTGGAATGGGTCCAGTGAAACCATTTGAATTCAGTGACCTATGATTCAGTCACATATGACATAAAAGTTACAAAGTTAGCGTGACAGTACATGAAACACGACACGAAAATAAGCAGGTTTTGTGATCAATCTGAACACGGCCTATTTAAGAAGTGAGTTAAACACTAACATGATTTGTTTAATAAAAGGGTGATTGACATGTTAACCCGTTTAAGTTGAAGGCTTTTGAAAATGTTCCTATCTATTTTATAAAAGCTTATTTAGAAAGTGTTAAACATTTTATGTTTAAGACTTTGATTTTTAATTTTCTCTTAACTTTTTATTTCTAAAAGTGAAATTAATTTTCCATGTCAAATTATTTACCAACTCTTAATTTTCACCAACTTTATGAAAATCTATCAACCTGTCAACCCGACACGATTACCATGTGACACCCTGTGGGGTCAACTGGTATCTTTTTGCCTACCTGGCTCAAGTTGACAACAAAAACATTCTTTCTTGCAATTCTTTTACAACTATTTAATATTACAAAAATTATTTTATTATATCATGATAATTATAATAATGCATTTTTTAATGAAGAAGACTTTGTACCCTTTGACCCTCTAATATTCTCTAGAGGAAGTTTAATTTCTTACAAATATCTAAGCCTTTCAAGGTTGCCAATGCTGTCTGGAATGGGACCAGTGAAACCACAACCAACGAGGAGTCTGAACATACAAGATTCATGTTTATAATTAGTCAAACACTGTTTTGTTTTCATTAAAACGAATGTAAAATTACTTACAAGTTTGTTAATTTCATCAAATTCCCGACTTGCGAAGTCAACGATCCGGTCAAACCCGTGTTGTAAGATAGATCTCTATATACAAAAAAAAAACAACCATAAATGATTCATGACAAGATAACATGTACCAAAATAGATACAGTGTGCTTTCAGCGACAAACGTATCCATCAGAAATCCCCAAGTGAAAGTGGGTATCGAAAAACATGACGTGGGTAATGAATTTTTCGACGGTTTACCCAAAGAAAAAAACTGAGGGATCACCAACGGATGATATCCTCGACAGATTACCGACAACTATCCTGGTGTCGGAAGATGCATTTTCCAACATATTGCCGACGGCCTTTACTGACAGATACCGACAACAGTTTAGCGACTGTTTAATGTTACTTTCTGATTTTAGTGAGGTTACTTTGTCAGAAATCACCGACAGACTGTGACCCTATGTCGTCAGTGATACTTGTTTTTCTATACAATCAAATGAACAACTTACAGAATCTGCAATTCGGTTAATCCTCCAATGTCTCCCGGGAGCCCACCGACCAAATTCATGCTTGACAAAGTTCTGAAAAGTTATATGAAATCATGAAAAGAATGACACTGGACAAAAAAGTGTTTACTAGTCAACCCAACCATAGACCTGTACTAAAAATGACCCAACTCGTCCATATTACCACCTCTAGTCCAAATAAATAACTCACATCGCGGTCACACGAGAGTTTGTACAGCGGATGCCATCCCAACTACCGCCACACGGATCAGAACCGTCGTCCCAGCTGGGTGGTGTGTTCTGCCAATAATTCTTAAGAGCCTGAAGAACTTCACCTAAACCATACAAGTATCAAATCTGATAATTTTTTTTTTCTTTTGCCAATTTATGCGAGATCAAGAACACGAAAAGAATCGAACTTACGATCATTATTCTGGCCCGTCGTAATGGAAATTTGTATGAATATAACTACAAGTAATTGGCAAATTCTTGCACCCATTATTCAAGAAAACCTGAACCAAATAATTCAGGTTCAAATGACAGATTATAGTTACAGATTATATAGAAAATATTTAATTATTTGATTAATTAAGGAATATTTAAGAAGTTTAGGAAGAAAAGTATGGGAAAGACGTGAAAAGTCAACGGTGTTGACTTGTTCTTGCAGAGTAAGAAGTAGGAATGTGTTAAGTTTTGGAGGATTGAATTATTCAAAGAGGATTTGTTTTAAGTATTATATGTTTGATTGAGAGTGACTTTAAAAATTTAATAATTAATCTTGTTTTTTTTTCCACAAAGTGATTGTTTATTTTGATGATTCATATATTCTTTCTTTGAATCTTCAAAGGGTCAGTTATTCTGTTGGCAGTAGCTTAGGTGTTTTCTTTTATTTACATAAGAAAATCATCATTTACTAAAAGTTATTTGATTATAGTATGTTGTCTAAATGACCAATAAATAACTCATGGAGTCAAGATAGTAATCCTGGTGACAATTTGTACCTTAACAAATCACTTTTGAGTGTTGTGTTTGCTTAAACATGGTTATTTTTTTTAATATTACTCAAATTTGACTATCTTACACATGAAATTTTGTAAAATACTTGCATAAACAAATAAGAAGTAACCTGGCAATTGAACTATAAGTACCAATATTCATATGTATGTGTTGGACCCTGTCAAATATAGTGAGGTCAGTGTTGGACCATGTCAAATATAATCTGGACAAACAAGATCAAAAGTTAAAGAACCTTACAATAGAAGAAGCACACTCTAGGATCGTTAAGTCGTGGATCGTCTGTGACTAGAGCTGAAAAAAATTGTGAAAACCAAGCAAAAGAAGAACCGCAGTTGATAAGACAATAGGACCATGGAAGGTTTGGAAAAATTAATCTTTGAATTCTCAAGTCAAGAACATGCCCATACACTATTTTGCATACAAGACGCATCAACGTAAGGAAAATGAATGTATTCAAGTTGAGTTGTAGAGCGCCTAAAAGCGACTACATTTAAAAAACACACTATAAAAATACCTTTTATGAACTAAACAAAAGTTTTATAAAATAGTTCAAGGTTTATAGACTCGGTTGATCATGACATGACATAAAAATCTAAAGTTGATAATAATAGCAATAACTAGTTTTATAAAATTAGAAGACTTCTATAAAAATAGGAACAAATTTTATAAACACATCAAATATGTTGAAACAATTTATAAAACTTATTGAAGTTTAAAAGATGACATTTTTGTAGTATAGAAGTATAAAACAAAAATAGCTTGAAGAATCTTTTAGAAAAAGATGTCTTCCAACGTATGTTTTAGTCTTGAAAACTTTATCATATACACTTTAGTGCAAGGCGTCATCATTTTGGGTATTACATAATATATTTCATTTAGAGATCATATTCAAAATTTTTAAAAATACTTCCAAGAAAGTGGTCAACTTTGGCACTTTCTAAAATATTAACCCTCAGCAGATTTGAGAAAAGTCTAAAAACTAAAAAACAACCAAATTTTAAATAACACAATGGGTATGTTTGGTAACGAGCTCTTAGGAGCTTTAAGCTTTTAAGAAAAAGCACTAGACCTAATAAAAGCCTTGTTTGGTTGAAACAGCTTAAGGCTTTTAGATTAGTTGAAAAAGCTCATGTTGAAACGCTCGTAATAGTAGCGTTTAAAAAAACCAAGCTTTTAGGGTTTAAATTATTTATAGAGTAAATTTCTATTTTCGTCCCTGAGGTTTGTCCATTTTAACTAGTTTCGTCCAAAAATTTAATTTATAACAAATCCAGTCCTAGGGTTTGCATTTCTTAACGTTTTTCATCCCTAAGTTTGCATTTCTTAACGTTTTTCATCCCTAAGGTTTGCATTTCTTAACGCTTTTCATCCCTAAGAATTAAATGAAAAAGCACCATTAGGGATGAAAAGCGTTAAGAAATGCAAACTTCAGGGCTGAATTTGTTATAAATTAGATTTTTGGACGAAAATAGTTAAAATGGACAAACCTCAGGGACGAAAACAGAAATTTACTCTTATTTAAATAACCTACAATCCTCATCTTCCCAGATTTTGAAGAAAGGTCGATCGATCGCCAAGTAAAAGCCAGCAAAGGGATGCATGTTCTTATTTAATTAGTTTTTACTATTTTCCCTCTTAATTAGGTTTTTATTGTTTCGGTTCTTCTTCTAATTGCTACTTCATTATGTGCATCCAATCTCATGCTTGTTTGTTTCTTTCATTGTTATTGCATGCATGAGCTCCTGCATTTTAGGTGAGAGTAGCTTTTTTTTTTCTACATATTTAAAGATTGTGTATGTGCATTCAAAAGTAATGAAAAAACTAAAATTGTTCCAAAGTGCTATCTCTTCTTCTCTCTTGTTCTTGAAGATTAACCCGCTAAAAGGGTTCCTACCCTTAAGTAGTTCTAATTAATGACAAATAAACAAATCATATTCATGTCTCTTGGGGGTTGGTACGGGAATTTAATTAGCAGTATAGAGGATGTAGTCGTCTTAATGGCGTTGTGTCGTTCTCGTCTTCTCGAGCCGGAATTGAGGCTGTAAAACAATGAATTTGGTAAGTACCAAAGTTGGGACATTAGAGAGTAACTAGATAGTTATTAGATAAATATACTTATATATATTTCACTACTACAAAAAAAGGCAATTGCCACCAAAATTTGTTACCATAAGTAACCGGTAGCAAAATAAGTAACAATGATGGCAAAAATACCATATACTTAAAAACCTAATTACATTCTCGTTCAGATCGTTGCGCCTATTCACACATTCAAACCCCTAAATCTACCGATTCACACCAGATTTAACCCTAAATCTGCCGATTCACACCAAATTTAACCCTAAATCACAACACCGTCGTTCAATTTCATTAGAGAATTGAAGCTCTGCTTCATTGTACGATTCATTGATCTTCACAGACGATTCAAGTGTTCGACGCATTAACGACATATCGATTGATCTTGTAATCCAGACGATTCATTGATCTTCACAAACGATTCTCGAAGCATATGCACGATTTGGATGATTACGCATACTATTTGGATCTTCTGAACTCCGTTGTTACAGAAAGCTAGGGTTTGATTCTGAACATCTATTCACAGACGATTCTCGAGGCTTTATCTTCTGAACAGGTTCGTATCCTCTTTGGTTAGGACTAGGATTAGCGGCTAGGTTTTGAGGTTTGTGCATACAACTGAGTTGAGATACGACTAGACATACAATTCTAAACAGAGGATTCTGAATAGATCATCGATTCATAGAGGACTAGGCATACGATTCTGTAAACCTATTGATTGCAATTTGAGATGACAAATTTCATGGAGTTAAATGCTATTTTTTCTGTTTTGTTTAAATTATGGATACGTAGCATCCTTTATGTAAGATACACCCTAACTTTACACGATCAGTCAATTAGGTATGCTATGATTGCAATTGATTATGATGAACTATCAATTCTGTTCAGATAGTCCGAAATCGTTTAATGCGTATCGAAAAGGTGATTTCGATAAGAAAAAGTAGAAAACCTAAACTGATCAAATCTGTTGGCAATAAAGACATAGAGTAATGTACTACTACAAGTTGCATCCTATGATGTTGTTGATTCTTTTGTCATTGGAGTTGTCAGTTTTGGTACTGATTATAGTAAGTTTAGTGGTGGTTTACATGAGAGTTATCTGTTTTCGAAGCTGTGTAACCTGGTGGTTTATATGAGTAGTAGTCGTGAGAAGGTTGATAAGGTGGATTCGTGGTTTTTGGAATCGTATTGGAAAAATGCAGGTCAGGCTGCTACCTCTGTGGCACATATAAAGGAGGGGGTTGAGAGGGCGGCTAGAGATGAGGAGGCTTTGTTGGTGTTTAGTGGTGGGGGAGACGCGTAAAGATGCTGGTCTGCGAAGTCAAGCGCAGAGTTATTGGATGGTTGCTGAATCAAAAAGGTGGTTTGGTGAGTTTTTATAGCTTTTGATTTGATTTATCTTGTGTAATGTGATTTGCAGATGAAAAGTTAGTTGTTAGTTGACTTCTGAGTTGATTTATGCTTATAGTTTGGATGCGAAGATTGATGATTAATAGTTAGTTTATTGTATGAAACATCCATCTAGTTTTGATAGAATTACTAGTCTTCTGGAGAGCAATGATGTTGCTGACAACTTAGGTAAAATGGTGTTAGAAACCAAAGATCATGATACTGGAAGAGAGAATGCGTTTTTGACCGAAACTGCTCAAAAGGCGAAGATGGAACTTTCAACTCTTGACTCAGGCAAATAAAAGGTATATCAATCAGTTGGAGATTTCATAATTGTGATATCACATTTTTATTGCATTGTTTTACTGACTTATAACCTCTGTTTTTTTTTTTTTTTTTTTTTTTTTTGCTTAGTTAGCCGTTCATTACAGCGACCGCAGATGGCCCTAAACATATTGGCACTAGCCTTACAAGGGCAAAGTTTGAGGAACTATGTTAAGACCTGCTGGATAGGTACATCTTTTAACACTGAACCCTTCTTAATTCCCAATCACCGAAAGTTTGTTGCTTCTATTGTTTTAAAGAAAAAAGGACGATGAGATCGTTGTGGGAAGCACCACTGTATAATGAAAATGACAAACACTCTTTTTATTACCGACACTTCCTTGCCTTCCCTTTGTTTGGCTGGGTTCATATTGAGTTGTAATTTTTATTTTTTATACAGCTTATTGAGATCACCAAAGGAAGCAAAGTGAAATATGAACTTGACAAGAAAACCGGCCTCATTAAGGTAAATTACCGGCACTTTGAAGTTTGATGCACAACGTATATCTTGTGGTTATATCAGTGGCGGGCCCATGATTAAGGTAATATATGTGGTGTATCAAATTATTATTTGTATATTACACATAAATGAGTTTTGGGTACTATACAACACACAAAAAAAAAAAAATTCTTCGAGGTCACTTAACCCTTGCCTGTGTCTGAGTCCACCTCTGGTTTGAGCAGGTTGATCGCATCTTGTATTCATCTGTGGTTTGTATACATTATCTCTATTATTATTGTGATCACTTTAATCTTGTATTCCTAAAACTTGTTCGTTGCAGGAACCTGTGCTACCTGGATGTTTTCTTAGAGCCAGGGCCATCGGACTAATGCCTATGATTGATCAGGTGCATCTACCATCGTCTTCATAACAGTTAAATATTTGTCAATTATGATTTTTTTAAAAAAAAATCATGTTTTTGGATTTAAGGAGAAAAAGATGACAAGACTATTGCAGTATGTGCTGGTGATCCAGAGTACCGCCACTACACTGATATAAGCCAGCTACCTCCTCATCGTTTGGCTGAGATCCGACGATTCTTTGAGGATTGTATCCTTTTAATTTTAGAATATTTATTTAATTATTGTTGATTAATTTGGGAAGATTTTTATATATATTTTTTTATATGATGTACATCTTAATTATTTAACATCACATAATCTCAGGTATTTTTCTTCTTTTCGATGAAATATTTAAAAAGAAATCTATGCTAATGCCTCGTGGTTCCACTGTCTCATGCAGTTGCTATTTGGCTGCAACTATTTGGTCAACTACAAGGACCTTCTGTGTACTTTACTATTCTTTTTAAGGCTGATATAAGTTTATGTCTTTTAAACTTCTCTTTGCCGGTTCACAATGAGGATTAGCTTAACCTTTATTTATTTGTTTACTATTCTTTTCCAGGCATCCGGATATGAAGAGGCATGCAGAAAGTTGCTACATTTTGACGGTGTGGAAAGGTAAGATATGTCGTATGCGTTTGTTTATCTCTTTCGGCTACTAATTTTGACACTTGACAACACTAAGTTAGTTTGTTCTTTCAGCGAAATAAATGCTCGAGTTTTCTATTCAAATGCGGAGCAAAGAGAAGCGATAGTTGCTGCAGAGAGGCGTGCAGTTGATAAAAGAGTGAAAAAAGAACCGAACTAAAAAATAAGGTATTAATTGATATTTAAACTTTCCATTTTTCTTTGTATTGCTTATTAAAATACATTACAGGTGACGGTCTACAGGTCTGCAATGGAATCGATAACAACTTTGTGGTTATAAATCAGAAAGGGATCGATCCTCCATCGTTGGATCTTCTTGCTAGGGCAGGGGTAGCTGATACTAGATCAAAAGGAGAAATATGGAGCGATAGGTTTTGGCTTGTGTGATTCATTACAAAAGTGCAGTTTCAACATATTTGATGTTTCGATTTGGATGTTTTATTATGAGCAACATAGGATATTTGTTATGATTTTCAAATTCCATAATTGGTTACAATTTTAAATTCTTCTAGTAGATATAAATAGATATAAAGTAGCAGGTATAATAAATAAAAGGCAAAATGGTGACATGGTGATAAAAACACGGTAGCAAAATGGTGTAAAAAAGCGGTAGCAAAACGGTAGCAAACAAGCGGAAATGGTAGCAAAATGGTGACAAAAAGCGGTAGCAAAACGGTGGCAAAAGGGAGGGGTAGCAAGACGGTGACAAAAAACGGTAGCAAAACGGTGGCAAACAAGCGGTAGCAAAACGGTAGCAAAAAACAAAGCGGTAGCAAATAAGTGGCAATAGGGCAATTGCCACGTGTGTTTTTTCTACCGAAATTTTGGTGGCAAAACGGTAGCAAAAAGGCTTTTGCCACCGTTTTGCGACCGAAAATGTGGTAGCAAAAACCTTTTCTAGTAGTGTTTTAACCTAGATAGTGTGACATGTATTATTATTTTATAGTTTAACCTAAGTTTATAGCGGTTACACTAATCGGCCGTAAGCATATGTATTCATCATCCTGTACGAATTTCATTATCAATTCATATTCTTTTATGAACGTATCATTCATTCTATCAAAACCCTAGAAATCCTAACAAAGTGGTATCAGAGCCATAGGCACCGATCAAAGATTTTTCTTCAAGAAACGAACATCAGATCTCAGATCTCTGTTTTTTTTTTTTTTTTACGACAATCTGTTCAAAATGATTCCAGCGACCGGAATTCAAACACAAATCCAAAAACTCACTGGACAAAATTACTATCACTGGAACATTCAGATGAGGGTTTTACTGGAATCTCAGGAATTATGGAACATCGTAGAAGACGGATATCAAGAATTAGGGACAAATCCTTCAGAAGACGCCATTGCTGCATACCGTGAATCAACGAAAGGGGACAGAAGAGCGCTGCATATTATCTTCCAGTCAGTCAACGAAACTGTTTTCGAACGAATTGCAATGGTAAAAACGTCAAAGGATGCATGGATCACGCTGCACAAATCATACAGAGGAGAGAATCGCGTAAAAACGGTAAAATTACAAACTCTTAGATGTAGTTTCGATGCATTAAAGATGAAAGAGGGTGAAACTGTTGAAGATTACTTCAACAGAACAACTTTAATTGTGAATCAACTAAGAATGAACGAAGAAAAAATCAGTGAGCAACGAGTGGTAGAAAAAATTCTAAGAAGTTTAACTCGAAATTTCGAGTCTGTTGTTATCACTGTAGAAGAAACGAAAGATTTAGAAACCCTGTCCTCCGAAGAACTCATGGGAATACTCCAGTCTCATGAACTGCGGATGAAACTGTACGATGATGTTCCCATGGAACATGCATTTCAAATGCAGAACTCGAACACGGATAGATCCGGACAGACGAAGGGGAGGGGCAGGAACAAAGGCAGACCTTGGGGCTCTATAAGATGTTTTAATTGTCAGAAACTTGGACATACGGCCAAGTTTTGTCCGAAGAAGGACATGAATGAAAAGTCTGACAATGCTCTAATTCATAAGGACGATGAATTAGATGAGCAACAAGATGATACCATGTTTATGATTTTTAACATGGAAGAGATGATTAAGGAAGATTGCTGGTACTTGGATAGCGGATGCAGCAATCATATGACAGGCAACAAGGGCCTGTTTGTCAAATTAGAAGAATCACTTCAAAAGGAAGTGAGAACTGGTGATGATAAACGATTAGAAGTTCAAGGGGTCAGAGAAGTAATGATATCGATAAAAGGTCAGAATAAGAAGGTTCAAAATGTATTTTATGTGAAGGGCTTAAAGCACAACTTATTAAGTGTAGGTCAGTTGCTACAAAAGGGTTACAAAGTAGAGTTTATGAAGGAACGGTGTATCATAAAGGATATAAACGATAGAATCATAGGGGTCATTAAAATGACAAACAATAAAATGTTTCCTTTGAATCCTGGAAGTGACATATCACTTGCACTATCAATGACGACAACTGATACCTCCACTCTTTGGCATGAACGATTTGGACATGTGAATTATGACACTTTGGTTGAAATGGGAAATAAAGGACTAGTACGAGGCATACCAAGAATCACAAAAAATTCAAACATTTGTGAAGGATGCGTTTCGGGTAAACATGCTAGAAAGCCATTTCCAAAGAAGTCAATGTGGCAGACAGACAAACCTTTGCAAATAGTTCATACCGATATATGTGGTCCCATGAAAACGGAATCTATTGGTGGATGTAGGTACTTTATTACGTTTATTGATGACTTCACACGAAAAACATGGGTATATTTCCTCAAGTTAAAATCAGAAGCTCTAAGTTATTTTAAACAATTTAGAGCTCTCGTGGAAAAACAGTCAGATCATAATCCCTAAGATCTGATCGTGGAGGTGAATACTGTAGCAAAGCATTTCAAGATTATTTAACGCTAAATGGAATACACCATCAACTAACGAATAGCTACACCCCTCAACAAAATGGGGTGGCAGAACGAAAAAATAGAACTTTGATGGAACTTAGTCGAAGCATGATGAATATGAAGAATTTACAAAATAGCTATTGGGCCGAAGCCGTGGCCTGCACTACTTACATATTGAACCGAACAGTAACAAAAACAAGACCAGATGTGACACCATATGAAGCTTGGAATGGACGAAAACCAAGTGTTGAACACTTCAAGGTGTTTGGATGTTTGGCGTATGTCCACGTTCCGAAGCAACTTCGAAGTAAGCTTGATATCAAAACCGAAAAAATTGTGTTTGTAGGATATAGTACAAATACAAAAGGGTATAAATTATATAATCCTCTCACCAATAAGATCATAATTAGCCGAGATGTTATATTTGATGAAAGTAAGACTTGGGTGCCTGAATCCGATCCCACATCGATACCGTTTCTGATGAACAATGGGGATAGTTCAGCCACAACATCTCAGTTAAATCCAGAATCTATACAGGATGTTTTTGGTGGACATGATGACGCTGTCGAAAGTCCAAAAGTCAGCAACGGTCATGGAGAAGTAGAAGTAACAGCCGAAAACCCAGCTTTAGCCAATAATTACGCTCCTGCAGAAAACTCAACGAGTGGACAAACTTCAAATTCAAACTACGCAATTCAATGTAATGATGATTCATCCACAGATTCAGAAAATGAAGTCATTAATACTCGGAGTATGGGAAGTATCTACAGGAACTCACGGGAACTCACTGAAGAAGAGATTTCTCAAAAATATAGTGGAAATCATTCAGTTAACTTCGTTCTCTATGCAAATGCAGATCCATTGTCTTATGAAGAAGCAAGTAAAGACGTTAAATGGCAAGAAGCTATGGATAAAGAAATAGAATCCATATATAAAAATCAAACATGGGAATTAGTAAATCCTCTGATGAATCAGAAGCCAATTGGTGTAAAATGGATTTACAAGACCAAGTTTGATGAGTACGGCAATGTAGACAAATACAAAGCGAGATTAATAGTGAAAGGATATAAACAAAAACATGGAATAGACTATCAGGAAGTTTTTGCTCCTGTGATTCGGTTCGAAACGGTCAGACTGGTTCTAGCACTAGCTACAAGGAACGACTGGTATCTACATCAAATGGATGTAAAGACGGCTTTTCTCAATGGAAACTTAAATGAACAAGTATATGTGGAGCAACCCAAGGGATATGTCATGAAAGGAGAAGAAGAAAAGGTATGTCTTCTCAAACGTGCACTGTATGGACTAAAACAGGCTCCCAGAGCCTGGTACAGTCGAATAGACAACTATTTTAAGTTACACGGATTCAAGAAGTGCACATACGAACACACCTTATTCATCAAGGACACCAATGAAGGAAAGTTGGTGATATGTCTATATGTTGATGATTTGATCATAGCAAGCAACTCTATGAATTTAATTAATTCATTTAAAAACATGATGAAAGAAGAGTTTGAGATGACTGACATGGGGAAACTGCACTATTTTCTTGGAATGGAAGTTTCATATGAAAATGGAAATATAACTCTCTCTCAAAGAAAATATATGAGAAGCCTATTAGAAAAGTATAGAATGACTCAGTGTAATTCAGTCTCTACTCTCATGGAATATGGAATAAAACTGTCAAAAGATGATTCGGAAGCATTTGCCGATGAAGGAATATATCGAAGCCTTGTTGGAAGTCTCATGTATCTTACTAACACCAGGCCAGATATCACATATGCTGTAACTAAGATCAGCAGGTTTATGGAACATCCAAAGAAAAGCCATTGGGAAGTAGCCAAGCGAATACTCAAATATATTAAAGGAACATTAAATCAAGGTGTCACATACTCAAAGGGTGGACAAGGAAAACTGATGGGATTCAGTGACAGCGATTATGCAGGAAATGTAGACGACAGTAAAAGCACCTCAGGACATGTATTTCTTCTTGGGTCAAGTCCAATCTCCTGGCAGTCCAAGAAACAGAAGGTTGTGGCATTATCATCTACGGAAGTGGAATATATGGCATTATCATTAGCCGGATGTCAAGCAATTTGGATTAAAGGGATACTTAATGAGATTCAGGGTAGGATAGAATATCCAATACCAATTTATTGTGACAATAAGTCCACAATATGTCTAGCAAAAGATCCAGTTTACCATGGCAAGAGTAAACACATTAGAGTTAAGTATCATTTTATTCGAGATTTAATCAAGAAGGGGGAAGTAGAAGTATTGTTCTGTGCAACGAAAGATCAAACTGCAGACATAATGACCAAAGCACTGCAAAATAAAGACTTCTCTAGACTGAAGGCTCGTCTCAATATGGAAACTATCTAGCTTACGGAAGGGTATTAGATAAATATACTTATATATATTTTAACCTAGATAGTGTGACATGTATTATTATTTTATAGTTTAACCTAAGTTTATAGCGGTTACACTAATCGGCCGTAAGCATATGTATTCATCATCCTGTACGAATTTCATTATCAATTCATATTCTTTTATGAACGTATCATTCATTCTATCAAAATCCTAGAAATCCTAACAATAGTAAGGGTGCAAACGAGCCGAACCGAGCCCAAGCTCAACCAGGCTCGAGCTCGTCTGGTTTCGATCTTTATTTCTAAAGCTCGGGCTCGGCTCGGCTGGTACGTTTTCAAGCTCGAGCTCGTCTCATTTACTATTTATTAGTAAATTTTGTATATATATTTATAATTATTTATATATATTTTTCATTTATAATTTTATATATTTTTATATACTTGAACCATGAAATATGGTAAGAAAATTGTTAGCAGAATGGAGATTTAAGTGGTCACATGGCTTTCATTTTTGCAATAATTTCTTGATTCTGCAATCTGTGTATCTCTTGTATAAATTATGTTCTTGATTGATTTTAAGTATGCTCTTTGTTGTATGCAATTGTATGTTATGCTTTGAATTAGAATTGTGTGAAAATAACTAGTACACTGAATTCAAGATGCGTGGGTAGTCATATAATTTAGCTGTTTGAAGTTAAGACTTATGAAATTCGTTTGTGAGTTTGTGTTGCTGTTTGTGTTTATGAAATTCAGTTTTTGGCCGCATTATTATGCTGTTAAAAAATGCAGTTTTGTTGCATGTTATGCTGTCAAGAGTGTGCAATTTTTGGTGCATTTTAATGTTGTTAAGGTGCAGTTTGGCCGCATTATTATGCTGTTAAAAATGCAGTTTTTGCGACATAATTCTGATTTTGCAATTGTGTACATATGTATGTATGCATGGTTGCTAGATGGATTCTAAAAATGAGAAAGGGAAAAGAGAAATTTGGCAAAAAGAAATGGTTTTAGAATTATGTCAGTTCCTAAACAAATATATCACGAAACATGGTCGAACTTCCCCATTCAAATGGGTCACTCTTCAGCCAGAGTTTGAAAAAGTTATAAATCATAAATTCGCCAGTGACAAAGCTATGAAGAACAAGTATGACAGTATGAGAAAAGAGTACAACCTTTGGAAGTCACTTAAGAATGGAGAGACTGGTCTAGGTTGGAATGAAAGTATCAAGCAACTTAATTGTTCTGATTAATGGTGGAAAAAAAATCAGGTGACATAATATAACTTATTCAAAATTTAAATACCATATAATAATCCAGTCATAATGATAACTAAAGATTCACCATTATATTGTGTAGGAAAACCCGAAAGTTCTAGCAATTCAAAATAACCAACCATCTATACAACTACAAGAAGAGTGGGATCAGTTATTTGGAGATGTAGTTGCTAGTGGGGAAAATTGTGTGGCACCCTCTATGGATCCAACTACATTCAATGAGGTGCATGTTGAGAATCTTGAGGATGACAATGTTGAGCACCTTAAGGATGACAATATTGAGGGAGGTGACAATTTCTTTGGTGACTTTTTGAATGAAGTAAGTCAACATGAAGCCCAAGTGAGGTTGCAAATTTTTTTGAAAAGTTTACTAAAGTAAACTATGGATTGCAGTCAAGTGATAGAATGTCAACTTGTGAGAAGGTGGGGATATTTTCGTATACATTGGCATTGGTTTTATCTAACAACGATATTAGGGAGCGTTTTCAACATTCTGGGGAGACTATTAGTTGAGCCTTTCATGAAGTTCTAGATGCAATAGCTGGTAGAGGTAAAGGTTTTCAAGGTCTAGCACGTGACATTATAAACCAAAAGATCCAACTTTTCAATTCGTACCACCTCAAATCTTGAATGACAAAAGATACATGCCGTATTTCAAGGTATTAAATTGATTAATGTTATTCCTACTTGTGTACTTTGTTACTTGACTAATGTTCAAATTATATATAGGATTGTATTGGATGTATTGATGGTACACACATAGGGGCCTGCATCCTAGAGAGTCGGCAACTACCATATATTGGTAGAAAAGGGGTACCAACTTTCAAAGTAATGGCTACATATGATTTCGATATGTGTTTCACATTTGTATCGATCGGATGGGAGGGATCAGCACATGACACGCGTGTTTTCATAAACGCGACCCAAAATAGTAAATTCAACTTCCCACAACCGCCTGAAGGTAATATTTCGAATTACTTACACATACTTTTAATAAATTCTAACGCCTTTTGTTTTTCAACTCCTTCATCAGGTAGATATTATTTAGTTAATAAAGGATATCCAGATAGAAAAGGATACATTGTTCCAAGACAAGATACCATTAATCTCAATTTCAAAGAGAGCCCCCGAATAATATGCAAGAAGCTTTCAACCATTCACATTCATCTTTACGAAGTCATATTGAGAGGTCATTTGGAATTTTGAAGAAACGATTTAAGATACTTGGTAAAATGCCCAAGTATAGCGTGCAAACACAAATTGATGCTATCATGGCTACATTTTCATTGCATAACTATATACGTAATTCTGAAGAGGATTTCATGTTTACTGCAATGGAGCAACATCTAAACTACATACCACGAGATGAACTAAATGATGTTCGTAACCATGACACAAGCACTAGCGGTCTATTTGTAACAACCCTCGAATAACCCGACACCCTAATATACTTTAGAATGTCCCAATATGTCTTTACATACACCCCGTAAGTGAAAACCGAGCCCGAAATATATAAAATAGTATTTAAAATAAATAAAAGATTAAACCTAGGGCTGAGGCGGGCCGCGTGGACCGACCCCAAACCCTTACGCGGGCGGTATAAGGGTTAGAACTGGATTTCGGTGAATCTTAAGTTTAGGCGGGCCGCGTAAGGCCACACCGTTAGTTAACGCGGTCCGCGACAAGACAGGCCACCTGCCCTCCTCCGGAAGCCAACACGTGTCGACATCGTGGCGAGTCTAGTAGCTGACCCAGCTAAGCTACAGCGTTGACCAAGGTTGACGCGGGCCGCGTAAGGCTTAGCCTTGTATTACGCGGGCCGCGAGAGGACGAGATATCAGCACTATATAAGAAGGCCATCGGGCTTCAATTCAGTTCGTTCATTTCTCAAATCTCAAATCACAATTTCTGTAGTAGGCATATTATAGTCGGGTATTATACCCCTAATTAGCGAGGTTCTGCTCCGTTGTAAGTATTATAACCCGAGTTTCATAATAGAAACGCTGCCCGATTGATTTAGGGTTCCGTAACAACTGTCGTGGTTCTGCTCGACGTAGTTGTTGGAATACCGTCTCGGGGAGGGTATCATTAATATTTTCAAAGGGTTATGATACTAATCAATGTGCATTTGTGTAAATTATAGATTTTCACCAGGAAACCCTTACAGAAAATCTAAGATAGCAATGTGAGTAATCTCCTTTTTGTGTCAACTGTATTATAAAACCTCAATTGTTTATATCATATTACCAGTATGTGAGTCGTGTAATTCTTCAATTATCGCCGGTATTATGGAGTTTTATATACATTACTTGATAACCTTCACAATTGGACGACGAGTAGCCAATGTGTGATATGACCATAGCCATAGATACGGTCGAGTGGCAAGTACTGAATGGGTAATTGTGTAGATATAAACATTGTAATCGCTCTCAATACTGTGGTAATTGATAAAAATGTTTTTGATTAAATTGGGATTCACTCACCAGTATTTCCCACTGACAAATATTTTTAAAACATGTTTCAGGTAACACAATGTGAAAGCCAACTGGGAAAAAGCCAGCTCGCGAGCACTGACGGCTTGGAAAATAAGTGGCTATAAAAGTTATCTAAAACACGATGTTTTAAAATTCAATAAAATAGGGTTTATCCTTATGTTGTAATAAGAAACTTGGGTTTTACCCATGTGGTTGTTAATATAAAATATGATGGTTTTACTCTGATAAACATTTCCTAACTATGGTCCTGATGTAAATTCCGCTGCCAAATTAACCGACCTGATACCACCAAATCTGAGTTCGCGTCCGCCCGTTCCCGGGACAGATAAGGGATCGGGGGTTGCGACAAAAGGTGGTATCAGAGCCTAGCCACTGGTCTAAGCCAAAGAAGTGTTCTGCTGACACTTAAAGTTATATTTTGTGTTAGGAAATAAATTATGGAAATACGTGCATAACTGTAATTATTGTTATATGTTATTTGACTATCTGTTAGTTAAAGTATGAGTAAGAAAAGAATTTCGGACATCTATCGTCAATTAGATAGATCACCAAAAGATAAGGAAATCTCATTTCAACCAAATTCCTTAGATTCAAATTACGACCCCTGGTGAGATAACAATAGGGACTATGTGCAACGTTACCCAATACATAAAGACATACCCATGCAAAACTTAGGAGCCTATCCAGGTTTGGACCCTCTAGATCCCTATTACCATGATGTATACCTTAAGGAAATTTTAGAAGATCCTTATCGATTTCAGACACCTACACCCCATATCAGTAAACCGCATCCCAGATTCCGAACCCAGTTCTAGAACCTGCAACCCCAATGAATGCAGAAAACATACAAGAACTTAGGACATTTGGTAAGGAAATTCTAGAAAGTAGTAAAAGAATGAGACTGGTGGGAAAGCGACTCGTATGGAAATACGATGAGCGCAATATGAATTTCTGAATAAATCCATATCCGTAGATATGATGGCAGAAACGGTAATAGTAATAATAATAATAAAATAAAGGTGTGTACGGATGCCTATTATTATTTATTTCATTTGGTATTGTAATTTTTTTTATTTCAGTACTAGTGTGTAATAGATGCATAATAGTATATGAATAGAGTAAAATCGCAAGGATCGACGCTTTTGGTTAAATTGCGTATCATGTAATTTGCTATATTAAGTATTATTCTATGATATTAATAATTGGTGGATGTTTAAAAATTCAGATGGCCGACGAAGTAAATCAAGGAAATCTGAATAATGATAACCAGAGTAACATTAACTTGGTTAATGAGAATCCTAGCCTCAATAACAATGGAAACCAAGTGGATAATAGTGCTATCCAACACATAGTAGCACAAGGAATTATAGATGCAATGCCATTTATTCTTCAAACTGTTAAGGATGCTGATAACAAGAGTAAACATAGCAGTAAGCGACCAATTGAACCAGAACACAGCGTGAACAATGGACCCGTACTTCAAGCGCCCATTCCCAAAAGAAGAAGAACCATGCCTTATGGTTGTTCTTACAAAGAATTCTGGTCCTGCAAACCAATGGAATTCTCGGGCAACGAAGAGGCCATTGCAACCCTACGCTGGATAGAAAAGACTGAGGCAGTTTTAAGAATAAGCAAGTGCACAGAAGAAGATAAAATATTGTTTGCTTCCAATTTGTTTAAGAACTCAGCCTTAGAATGGTGGAACACTATCCTCCAAACTAAGGGAATTGATAAAACTTACAATATAGAATGGGAGGAGTTTAAGGACAAGGTGGAAAGAAAATTCTGCCCACCCAATGAAAAGGAACAGATAGCAAACAAATTCCTAAACCTTAGGATGACTGGCGTGGATAGTAAGGGATACACTAAAATATTCTTCGAATATGCTAGAATAGTGCCAACTCTTGCTTCACCTGAACCAGTGTTAATCTCCCGTTATATCTGGGGATTAATTGGAGAGATAAGACATGTAGTCAAGGCAGCTAGACCTCAAACTATAGAAGAAGCTGTAGAACTAGCAAATACCTTGACTGATGAGTTAGTCCGTACCCGAGAAGAGGATCAAAGAAGGAACCTAACTCAGAAGCTCACACAAGAATTTCGTTCTGGAAATTTTAATCGTGAGAAAAATATAGGTTCTACCTCTGCACCCTACTGTAGGTATTGCAAGAGAAAGCATTCAGGAAGATGCTCCATATACTGTAACTTCTGCAAAATATCGGGACACAAGGAAGAAGACTGCAGGAAGAAAAACAGCAGGATATGCTATAACTGCGGAGAACAAGGTCACATCAAGCCAAACTGTCCAAAATTAGCTCCAGCTACGAACAACAAGAACACTAAAAATGCTAGAGCATTTGTTCTAATGGCAGAAGAAGCAAAGATGATCCCGGATGTGATCACTGGTATGTTTTTAGTTAAATGATATTTTTGCTAAAGTGTTATTTGACTCTGCTGCAAACAAAAGTTTTATTAGTACTTCGTTTTGCAATTTTCTAAATCAGTCATTAACTAAACTACCACAAGTATGTTTAGTAGAGACAGCCAATAGAGAAACCATTAAGATTTCTGAAATCTTGCAGGGAGCAAGAATAGAAATTCTAAACCATAAGTTTATTAAAAATCTTTACCCAATGAATCTGGTAGGATTTGATATTGTATTAGGAATGGATTGATTAATAGCCAATAAAAGCCAGTATTTTATGTGATCAAAAGTCAATCCAAGTAAATTCACCAAAAGGTAAAGCGATCACAATTAAAGGAGATAAACCTTCTAGGTCCACTAAATTTATCTCTGTGATGAAAACTGCAAGTTGTATAAGAAAAGGGTTCTATAGTGTATTTGATTTCCATAATCACTAACACTAAAGGAAAAGAACTAAAAGATATTCCAGTAGTGTCTCAGTTTTTAGATGTATTTTCGAAAGAATTACCAGGACTACCGCCAGACAGAGAAGTTGAATTCAGAATTCACCTACTACTAGGGGCAGCACCTATTGCCAAAGCACCTTACCGTTTGGCAGCTGCAGAAATGCAAGAATTTAAGAAACAATTAGACGAATTGTTCGAGAAAGGATTCATACAGCCGAATTCGTCGCCATGGGGAGAGCCGATACTGTTCGTTAAAAAGAAGGACGGATCAATGCGTATGTGCATTGACTACCGTAAATTAAACAAGGTCACGATTAAGAATCGATATCCATTACTAAGAATCGATGACCTGTTTGATCAACTACAAGGAGCTCGATTTTTCTCTAAAATCGATGTAAGGTCAGGATATCATATTCCTAAAATCGTATTTAGAACAATGTATGGACATTATGAATTTACTGTCATGCCATTTGGTTTAACCAATGCCCCAGCTGCATTTATGGACATGATGAACCGAATATGTAAGCCATATTTGGATAAATTCATAATCGTCTTCATAGATGATATTCTAATTTACTCTAAGAGTAAAGAGGATCATGCAAAGCATTTACACGCACTTTTAAGTCTATTAAGAAAGGAAAAAGCTTTATGCTAAATTTTCTAAATGCAAGTTTTGGTTAGAACAAGAACAGTTTCTTGGACACTTAGTAAATCATGAAGGAATTCATGTGAATACCTAAATTAGGAAACCTACAACATCGTATACTAGAAGAGGCCCATAAGTCTAAATATACGATGCATCCAGGAAGTGAAAAAATATACCAGGATTTAAGGAAAAAAGTCTGGTGAATAGGAATGAAAAAGGACATAGCAGCCTATGTTTAACTTATTCACAAGTAAAAGTTGAACATCAGAAACCCTTAGGTTTGTTGCAATAGTTAGAAATGCCATGGGAATTGATAACAATGGATTTTGTTACTAAATTACCCAAAACAAGGAAAAGTAACGATACAATCTGGATGATTGTAGATAGGATAACCAAGTCAGCTCATTTCCTACCAATGAAGGAAACATTCAGTATGGAAAAAAAAAATAGTTCAATGAAGTAATTTCATTACATGAAATACCTTTATCAATTATTTCTGATAGAGATAGTCCTTTTATTTCTCATTTTTGGTCAAGTTTCCAAAAGGCAATGAGAACTAAGTTAAATTTAAGCACAGCCTATCATCTTCAAAACGGATAGACAAAGCGAAAGAACAATTCAGAAAATGGAGGACATGCTTAGAGCTTGTGTAATTGATTTCGGAGGTAATTGGGACGATCACTTACCTTTAATAAATTTTTCTTATAATAGTTATCACACAAGTATCAATGCTGCACCATTCGAATCACTTTATGGACAAAAGTGCCAAACCCCAGTCTATTGGTCAGAAATTAGGGAAAAGCAACTATCTGGATCTGAGATAGTGCAGGAAACAACTGACAAGATCATTCAAGTCAAGAATCTCAAGCACAAGAGATTAGTTCTAGTCAAAGTGAATTGGGACTCCAAAAGAGGACCTGAGTACACATAGGAACTTGAATCTGAAATGCAATGAAAATATTCACACTTGTTTCAGTAGATCTCGAGGACGAGCTCTAAAACAAGGTGGGGAGAATGTAACAACCCTCGAATAACCCGACACCCTAATATACTTTAGAATGTCCCAATATGTCTTTACATACACCCCGTAAGTGAAAACCGAGCCCGAAATATATAAAATAGTATTTAAAATAAATAAAAGATTAAACCTAGGGCTGAGGCGGGCCGCGTGGACCGACCCCAAACCCTTACGCGGGCGGTATAAGGGTTAGAACTGGATTTCGGTGAATCTTAAGTTTAGGCGGGTCGCGTAAGGCCACACCGTTAGTTAACGCGGACCGCGACAAGACAGGCCACCTGCCCTCCTCCGGAAGGCAACACGTGTCGACATCGTGGTGAGTCTAGTAGCTGACCCAGCTAAGCTACAGCGTTGACCAAGGTTGACGTGGGCCGCGTAAGGCTTAGCCTTGTATTACGCGGGCCGCGAGAGGACGAGATATCAGCACTATATAAGAAGGCCATCGGGCTTCAATTCAGTTCGTTCATTTCTCAAATCTCAAATCACAATTTCTGTAGTAGGCATATTATAGTCGGGTATTATACCCCTAATTAGCAAGGTTCTGCTCCGTTGTAAGTATTATAACCCCAGTTTCATAATAGACACGCTGCCCGATTGATTTAGGGTTCCGTAACAACTGTCGTGATTCTGCCCGACGTAGTTGTTGGAATACCGTCTCGGGGAGGGTATCATTATTATTTTCAAAGGGTTATGATACTAATCAATGTGCATTTGTGTAAATTATAGATTTTCACCAGGAAACACTTACGGAAAATCTAAGATAGCAATGTGAGTAATCTCCTTTTTGTGTCAACTGTTTTATAAAACCTCAATTGTTTATATCATATTACCAGTATGTGAGTCGTGTAATTCTTCAATTATCGCCGGTATTATGGGGTTTTGTATATATTACTTGATGACCTTCACAATTGGACGACGAGTAGCCAATGTGTGATATGACCATAGCCATAGATACGGTCGAGTGGCAAGTACTGAATGGGTAATTGTGTAGATATAAACATTGTAATCGCTCTCAATACTGTGGTAATTGATAAAAATGTTTTTGATTAAATTGGGATTCACTCACCAGTATTTCCCACTGACAAATATTTTTAAAACATGTTTCAGGTAACACAATGTGAAAGCCAACTGGGAAAAAGCCAGCTCGCGAGCACTGACGGCTTGGAAAATAAGTGGCTATAAAAGTTATCTAAAACACGATGTTTTAAAATTCAATAAAATAGGGTTTATCCTTATGTTGTAATAAGAAACTTGGGTTTTACCCATGTGGTTGTTAATATAAAATATGGTGGTTTTACTCTGATAAACATTTCCTAACTACGGTCCTGATGTAAATTCCACTGCCAAATTAACCGACCTGATACCACCAAATCTGAGTTCGCGTCCGCCCGTTCCCGGGACAGATAAGGGATCAGGGGTTGCGACACTATTTGAAGGTACATCGAATGAGATGAAACATGTTCGCAACGAAATTGCTACTTTGATATGGAATGCACGACATTAATGATTTAATAGTATTATATAATGTTATGACTGTTTGTTAATAACTAGGTTTTATTTAATTGAAAATGACCATGTTTTATTCATTTGAGAAATAGCTTATATATATATATATATATATATATATATATATAGGGGACCGCTAAAATGAAAACCATCTCCAGTTGTAAGAACCATGAGAACTTTTTGATCCGGGGCGAGTTGGACCAAATTTTTTTCATAAACATAGATGCGTGTATTATAAACACAGTTGTAAAAAAAAATGTCGTGTGTGTAGTTTAGAGCACCACAAGTTTGTGTTTACGGGTACCGTACAAAAATCATAAAATTTACGGTACATGTAAACACAGACTTGTGGTGCTCAAAACTACACACACGAATTTTTTTTTTTGAATTTTTTTACAAATGTGTTTATAATACATGCATCTACGTTTATGAAAAAAATTTTGGTCCAACTCGCTCCGTACGGTGTAGTTCTCATGGTTCTTACAACTGGATGTGGTTTTCATTTTAGCGGTCCCCTATATATATATATGTGTGTGTGTGTGTGTGTGTGTGTGTGTGGGTGGGTGTGTGTGTGTGCGCGCGCTCGCGTGTGTGTGTGTTTGTGTCTGTGTGTGATTACGTTTAGTATTATGTTTTTTTTAGTTATGCCTATTTTGGTCATTTTATACGTTTTATTAAAAGCTCCAGCTACTATGCCAAACACCTAAATATCTAAAAAGCTACAGCTACCAGCTACTCTACAGCTACCAGCTTTCAGCTACTGGCCACTAGTTTTGCCAAACATACCCAATGTGTGGTCAAGCTACCTTAAATGACCTCCGCACTGCTACTAAGACTATGTCACACCCTGACTTTTGCGGAAGCGTGATTATGGTGTGACTTTCTTGTTATCATTGCATTCAACCATATCAAACAACTATATGATAAAACCAAAGATTTGTCATCAATAAAATGAGTTTAAAACATAATAACATTGTCTAAAACGTAGACTTCAAATTCAAGTTTTACAATCATACCAAAATGTTTATGAGTTCACTAAGGACTCATCGAAAGATATTAAATAGCACCAAGGGTTGGGGGATGATGTGTGCAAAATGCAACATATAAATTACATCAATTGTGGCATAAAACTAACCCTTTTTAGTACTAATGTTGGAAAAAGTGTGTTTTTGTCTTCCTTTTGTATTTTCAGGATTAAATGAGCTCAAATTAACAAAAGAAGCAAAAAGGCAGCTAAATCTAACATAAATACAAAGAAAAGGAACAAGCGTGGCATGCCCGACCTCACGACAGCATCTTCCCAAGCAAAACAAGAAAACAGGAGGCTGAACACGCCCCGTGCTCAATGAGCACGGGGGCGTGCCCAAGTGTCAGCATAAAAGACAAAGTTGTAGAAGCTTCCATCGCCCACCACGGGGCCGTGCTCAGCGGACACGGGGTCGTAGTCAACTATAAGATTCGCAGAATCCAGGCAAATCTTGATAGTACAGATATGCTTCTGCACACGGGGTCGTGCCCAGCGGACACGGGGCCGTGGTCAACTAATAAAGACAAGAGCAATTAATGAAGACATAGAAGGATGTGGACACGGGGCCGTGCCCACTAGACACGGGGCCGTGCCCGAGCTTCTGTTCAGCCTATAAATAGGAGTGCTTGGCTTAAGCTCAAACCATCCCTTGGCACACCACCTCTCTCACACTCCACACTCCACCCACCACCCACCACCACCATAACACCATCATCCACCACTATCATCCATTGTCCATCATAGAGTGTGTGAGTCGTCTCGGGATCCAAGATTGATCGTAAGAGTTGTTGACAATCAAGGCCATGTTTGCCTAAGTCTCTTACATCACTTGGTGAAGACAAAGTGTCTAGTGTAATACTTTATATTTTTAATCTTTTCGCACTTTTTAATTGGTTATGTATTAATGACTTTAATAACTAGTTTCTTATGTTGAAGGTGATTCTTCCTTATCGTTTGTCTGTGGTGTCTTGGCATTATTTTACTGTCTATATAAAATAAAAGATTTTCACCATTCATATCTCCACGGTCTATATGGTGGTATGTTGGCTACCTGGTCGGCGGTTAAGGGAACGGTTTGGTAAGAGTCTTGCCATTGTTCAGTGTATAGATCCTGCAAAGGACCTGGGTCAAATTTAGTAGGACCTCCTTCAATACTTAACAGTATTGGATGGCGGGGGTCCAAACTCTTTGATCCCCTCAGAAGTTAAACTACTATTAATACTTTAACCCGGCTACTTAGGACTGTATCCCTGCTGACTCAGACTACTTAGCCGAGGGTAACGTCACCTTCAAAAGAGGGGCCTACCATAATATGCATTAATAACTTAATTAATTATCTTTCAATAATCCGACCCTTTAGGATTGTATCCTTGCTGACTCAAACTACTGGGTTGAGGGTAACGTCACCTTCAAAAGAGGGGCCTACTATAATAACTAAGATAATCTCTTAAATAGTGCAAAAGTGCGGAAATAATCAAAGGTTACACTAAACACGAGTCGAAGCCAAGTGATTCATCTTGTCTATCTGTTTTTCTTTTATTTTTACTCTTTAACATTTTAGTTAGTTTTTATTTTCTTAGTTTAAAACATTTTTCTAAACTTTTGATTTGATTAGACGTTGAGGATAAACCGGTACTAAAAGCTCTTGTGTCCTTGGACGACCTCGGTATCTTACCAACACTATACTACGCTCACGATGGGTGCACTTGCCCACATGTGTGTTTAGTGTTAGTAAATATCGTGTTTTATAAATTTAAAACTTGGCTAAAAAAAGTGTAAAAGGGCTTAAAATATACTTAAACTTATATACACACTTCACACGCATCAAGTTTTTGGCGCCGCTGCCGGGGACACAACGATTTTAAGAAAGCTTAAAATCGACGGCCTAATCAGTTTTCGAAAACCTTTTTAAAACACGCGCACATTTTTCTGCATTTTAGTTTAGTTTTGCATTTACAGTAACCTGAACACGGGCTGTGCTCGCTGAACACGGGGCCGTGCTGCATATTTTTCATAAAACACCCAGTAACAGTAGCTTAAACACGGGCCGTGCTCACTGAACACGCCCCGTGCTCAAAGAAATCAGTAACTTTAATTAAAACGCCCAGATACAGATTCTGTACACGGGGCCGTGTCCACTGAACACGGGGCCGTGTCCAGCCTCTGTTTCCGTTTTTATTTTTGTTTTCTGATCTCGAGACTTGGTTGTGGTCTGCTGAGTGATTCTTATGGATCAATACTCAGGAGGTTACAACTACACCTATGAGGAGGATGAATATAGGAATAATTATTGCACTAATTGTGGTGACCCGCACTCGGTTCAGTATTGTGACTTATATCAACCACCCAATTCATACACCTACTATGAGGAGCCCATGTACGAGCCATCAACTTCATACACATCCTATGAAGACCAAAGGTATGAACCTCCTCCCTCATACTCATATTTTGATGAACCAAGGTATGAGCCCTCTTACTCATACTTTGAGGAACCAAGATATGAGCCACCACCTTCGTATGCTTACTATGAGGAACCATGGCGTGAACAACCCACCTCATATGAGTATTATGAAGAACAAAATTACGACCCTTATCCATCATATGCTTACAATGAAGAACAATGGTGTGAACCATCTACTTCACATGGGTATTATGAGGAACAAATGATCGAACAACCGGATTCAAGCTTTGAAAATCCCGATCCTTACTCTATCACCGAAGTGACCGATAGGATATTCGAACACCTTAGAGTTATCGATCGCTATATAAAAGAATCTCGCGCAAGGGAAGAGGAGTCCCGCGCAAGAGAACAATTAAATAAAGAAGAGATAACTGAAAGTGTAAAAATGGAAGAACAAATAAGTGAAACACCGACACATGAGTTAAACAACGAAAAAGGTGAGTCCGACAACGCTAAAATACAAGAAGGGTCTAATTTTAAAGAAATTAATCTCTTGTCACCTTCTTTTTGAAAATCATTGTTTAGTACCCACTCATGCTAAGTTTTTAAAAGAGTTAAACACTAACACTAAAATTGACGAAACGGTAAGTGTTAAGTTAACTATTGATCAAACCTCACTAATAAAAGAAGACCCATTTGAAATTAACATTACACCGGTTCCATGTTTTTTTTCAAAATTCATTTATTAGTAATGTCACCATCGATAAAGATCTTTGTGTTAACATAATGCCTAACTACATTTTCGAAAAATTAAGTATTTGTGATTTTTCTCCACTTCAAATACCCATTTTCCTATCCAATCGGAAGGTAATAAAATCAATCGGTGTAGTTGAGGATGTCTTGGTTCAAACAAATCAAATGGTAGTCCCCACCGACTTTGTCATCCTCGATGACGCTCCTCTAGTGTTGGGACGACCATTTGTAAAAACTCACGAAGCGTTGAAAAACCGGAAGTACAACAATCTACCTCTTCAATTAGGGGCATTTAAAAAGAGTGTCGATCTTGAGCGGTCAATGAAATATCCATTCGGCAATAATGACCCCCTCATTGAAGATGAGGATGAACCACCCGATACAAGTGAAAAGTTTGAACACTTTGTTGAAGAAAAGGTCACCATAGAACAAACTTTTAAGGTTCTTGATCAATATGAGCAACCAAATAAGGAGTCTCTTAAAGACCCACCTCTTGAGCTCAAAGAACTTCCAAAAGGTTTGGAATATGCTTTTCTAGACAAAGATGGTAAATTACCTGTAATTATTTCGTCTAAATTAGATAGTTTAGAAAAAGAAAAATTAATTAGTCTTTTGAAAAAACATAAAAATGCGATCGCTTGGAAACTTGTAGACATAAAAGGAATAAGTCCTTCCATGTGCACGCACAAAATTTTAATGAATGATGATTAAAAATCGGTAATACAACCACAACGTCGAGTAAATCCAAATGTTCAAGAAGTGGTTAAAAACGAAGTCATCAAATTACTTGACGCCGGACTTATTTATCCTATCTCCGATAGTCCTTGGGTAAGTACCGTCCAAGTAGTTCCAAAAAAGGAGGTATGACGGTAATAACTAATGAAAAGAATGAACTAATACCAACGAGAACCGTCACTGGATGGAGAGTATGTATAGATTATAGACGATTAAATGAAGCGACAAGAAAAGATCACTTTCCTTTACCCTTCATTGATCAAATGTTAGAAAGATTATCCGGTCATAAATTTTATTGTTTCTTGGATGGTTTTTCAGGTTACTTTCAAATCCCGATAGCAACCGAAGACCAAGAAAAGACAACCTTCACATGCCCCTATGGAACTTTTGCTTATCGACGCATGCCGTTTGGTCTATGTAATGCCCCCGCAACATTCCAACGTTGCATGGTAGCCATCTTCCACGACATGATAGAAAAGACAATGGAAGTCTTCATGGACGACTTTTCTATCTTTGGGGATTCTTACGACCAATGCCTCGATAACCTTGAACGAATGCTATCTCGATGTGAGGAAACTAACCTCGCCCTTAACTGGGAAAAATGCCATTTCATGGTAACGGAGGGAATAGTACTCGGTCACAAAATCTCAAGCGAAGGAATGGAGGTGGATCGAGCAAAAATAGATACCATTTCTCGACTACCGCCCCCATCCTCCGTTAGAGCTATCAGAAGTTTCCTAGGGCATGCCGGATTTTATAGGCGGTTTATCAAAGACTTTTCTAAAATTTCAGGGCCTCTAACAAAATTACTTGAAAAAGATGCCCCTTTCATCTTTGACAAGGATTGCAATCAAGCATTTCTAACCCTAAAGGAAATGCTAGTCAATGCACCTATCATGATAGTACCTGATTGGAAATTTCCTTTCGAAATCATGTGTGATGCTAGTGACTTTGCAGTTGGAGCTGTCTTGGGACAAACAAAAGAAAAGCATTTTCACCCAATTTATTATGCTAGTAAAACACTTAACGATGCACAAGAAAATTACACAACAACTGAAAAAGAATTACTAGCTGTGGTATTTGCTTTTGATAAATTTCGTTCTTATCTTGTTCTTTCTAAAACTATAGTCTACACAGATCATGCAGCCATTCGATATCTCTTCAAAAAGCAGGACGCAAAACCACGTTTGATTCGGTGGATTCTACTCCTCCAAGAATTTGACATTGAAATCAAATATAAAAGAGGAGCAGAAAACACCGCAGCAGATCATCTTTCACGCTTAGAAGACCCAGCTTTGGAGGCAACCAGGGACAAGCAAATCAACGAAAAATTTCCAACGGAGTCCCTAGAAATGGTGGAATACAAGGAAGAACCATGGTACGCCGACTATGCTAACTACCTAGCTAGCGGTATAATCGCTAAGGGTTGGCCACATCATCAAAGAAAAAAATTCTTTGCCAATGTGAAACACTATTTCTGGGAAGATCCATATCTTTTCAAAATGTGTGCCGACAAACTCATCCGACGATGCGTACATGGTAGTGAAGCACGAAGAATTCTCCGCCATTGTCACGAAGGTCCATATGGAGGACATCATGGTGCCGCGAGTATCGCACGAAAGGTATTTGATTCAGGATTTTATTGGCCAACCATTTACAAAGACGCCCAAAGTCTTGTCAAGACTTGTGATGCGTGCCAAAGAACAGGTAATATTTCTTCCAAAGATGAAATGCCACAAAATGGCATTCTTGTTTGTGAAATTTTTGATGTGTGGGGACTCGACTTTATGGGACCTTTCCCACCGTCGAAAGGAAACAAATATATACTTGTGGCAGTAGACTACTTGTCTAAATGGGCCGAGGCCGAGGCACTTCCAACAAATGATGGAAGAGTCATGGTAAGATTTCTGAAGAAATTATTCTCTCGTTTTGGCACACCTAAAGCATTAATAAGTGATAGAGGTACCCATTTTTGCAACCAACAACTTGAAATTTTTTTAACAAGATATGGGGTCTATCACAGGGTCTCAACAGCATATCACCCTCAAACAAACGGACAAGCCGAAGTGACTAATAGAGGTTTAAAACGAATACTCGAAAAAACCGTAGGATTAAATAAAAAGGAATGGGCAGATAAATTAGATGATGCTTTATGGGCTTTTCGAACTGCTTATAAAACAACAATAGGTACAACCCCATATAAGCTAGTCTATGGAAAAAGCTGTCACTTGCTAGTAGAAATTGCACACAAAGCCTACTAGGCAATTAAAAATGCAAACTTAGATTTAGAATTTGCTGGTAAAAATCGATTTTGTCAATTAATTGAATTAGACGAACTTAGGAATTATGCATACTCAAACTCAGAAATTTACAAGGAAAGAATGAAAAACTTGCATGACAAACATATTAAACCTAATGAATTTCGAGTGGGAGATCTAGTTCTTTTGTTTAATTCACGACTTCGATTGTTTCCTGGTAAATTAAAGTCTAGGCGGTCGGGACCTTTTTCAATCACCCATATTTTCCCACACGGTGCAGTAGAAATTAAATCTCGAAATGGTATTCCATTCAAAGTCAATGGCCAACGGCTGAAACTCTATCAAGGATTCATTGAGGATGAAGAGGAAGAGATCTCGCTTCAAACGGTAGAAGAATCAAAGCATCAACATCATACCTGGTAAGTTACGAACGATAGGGACGACCTCTAAATCGGTAAGTTTTCTAACCAAAGTTTTTGGGAAACAAGGGCACTCACACGAGCATTGAAATTTTTTTTTTGCTCGGCACGAGGCCGTGTCCGCTGGACACGGGGCCGTGTCCGCGCTACTGTCGGGATATATTCCCTTTTTCATAACAGTTACTTCATTCCACACGCCCCGTTTCCCCGAAAACGCTCTGGTTCCAGGCGATTTTCCGCAGATTTTCGACGTCTCCTATCATTCTAACAACATCAAGGTATGATTCTATCACTACTATTAGTTAGATTAAGCATTTGCATGTAGTTAAAACTTCAAAAATTTGGAGAAAAATCTAGGGTTCTTGAACTACACCCGGGTCGAAGCTCAAATTTTTGCTTTAAGCTGTTAGCATTTAGTCAGAATAGTGTTAAAGGAAGTAAATCCACTTGTATTGTTCATAGATTCGCCCGATTTCTCACAAAAACCACAAACCCTTGTTTTTGAACCGAAAAAGATAAAATTGAATGGGTAAACGGGTTGTTTTGGGAAAAACGGCACTTGGGGTTTCATTTTCGGGGAAAACCGCACCTATTGGACCAAAAATTTTCAAGTTTTCGAAACCGGGTCGAAAAATGATGTTTTTGAGTAACAGACGCCTGGACACGGGGCCGTGTCCGCTGAACACGGGGTCGTGTCCAGCACGCTGTTTGCAGTTTTGTCCGAAAATTCTACTGTTTCATGCTAACTTTTGGTGTATTCTTTCAGATGTCTAGGAAGTTCACGAGGTTTAACGCAAATGAGCTCGATGCTAGGGCTAGATACGAAGTACTTCAAACAAGACCGGAAGAATACCCGAGGCAAGCATGCATGGATTTGTTAGCATTGGTGAACCAACTCGACCGCTTCAACAACCTTGTCACAGGCCCACTAAGAGTCACTTTAACAACTCGACTTCGTTCCGTCCACGAGTGCACTTTGGAATTCTATAGCACCTTCACGTTCAATTCAAGGTGCGACCCATTCGACAATGATGGGGTAGCATTCCGATGTGGTGGAACTAGGTATTCGATTTCAATGGCACAATTTGGGTCGATTGTCGGGTTGTATGCGGAGGAAGATGCGGGTAACAAGGAAAATACCGGAGGGATGCGAGAGATAGATGAAAACGATTGCCAAGCCGCGTGGGCTCAGATTGGTGAAGGGCACTACAATCCGAGCAGCACTAAGAGCACTAAGTTGAGGGATCCGCTCTACCGATACATCCATAGGCTCCTCGGCTACTCTCTTAGCCAAAGGCATGATAGCGGTGGCGTCGTTGGGTTAAGAGATTTGGTTGTCCTCCACTGCATCCATAACCGTAGACACCTTGATGTTCCGTTCCTCCTGCTCCGAAACATGCATTTGAACCGACTTGCTACTTCACCAACCCCTATCTTCTTTGGAGGATGGGTATACCGTCTCTTCAAGCACTTCACCAACATACCTAGGTCATTCGAAAGGAGCCCGTGGTCGGGAAGGGTAGACATACACATTTTCCGCTCGATGAACCTAATTTATGAGGCTGAAGACGGGACGGTTAGCTTCCAAAGGATGCAGGGGCATGCATAGAACCCGCAAGTGGCACTTGTCCTTCACGCTCCACAACATCATCAGTACCAGTACCAGCCCCACGGTGATCCGGGCCAATCCTCCTCAGGAGGCGGTTTTCCTAACTTCCAAAGTTTACATGATTTATTGCAGGAAAACCTCATGTGCACCAGGAACACCTATAATATGGCGAGCAACACGTACAACTGGGTTGGAGCAATCGAGAGAAACATATCCGATATCCAAGATGATATTGGAAACATCCGGGAGTACATTGCGGGGCACGGTGGAGATGATGATGATGAGGACGAGGATATGGACTAGGCGGGATGAGTGGAGGCAGAAGTGGTTAGTTGGTGATCCTACAGGTTAACCCTCTTTTATCTTGAACAATTTTCGGCCTGCGTGCCGTGTGTCGAACAATTTACTTTCCTTTAACTCTTTTATTTTCTGCATTTTTCTTTCTAACTTTGTGATGGATGGGATGTTGAAGATTGATAGTTTAGGATGTTTGCTATGTTTTGGTGTAGTGTTTGTTGCTAAAACAGGTACATACGAGGCTTAGAGCACTAAACCTTGGTGCTACTAAAGCCGGGACAGGAAAAACCAGAACCAGAAACCTGTTTTTCAACCTTGCAGATTGTCTACACGGGGTCGTGTCCAGCCGACACGCCCCCGTGCCCACTACCCCAGACCTGCTGTTTGTCTAAATGTGCTGATTTACGATAGACACGGGGTCGTGCCCATTGAACACGCCCCCGTGTCCACCTTCTGTAAGTTTTCGTTACTGGCAACTGAACACGGGGTCGTGTCCATCAGACACGGGGCCGTGTCCAGCGCCCAGTAACACAAATTTTTGTTATTGTTTTTACACCTTTTTACACATTCAATCAACCTAAAAACTTATTTTTGGGACACATTGAGGACAATGTGTAATTTAAGTGTGGGGGGGGGGGGATGCTAAAACCTTGAATCTTGTAAGTCCTAACTACAAGCCTTACACAAAACTCTATTGGAACCGCTAATCACCCCAAAAAAAAAATTTCAAAAAAATTTTTCATTTTGCTTTACTTGTCTAGGTTTTACTCGGGAAATTCAAGTTCTAAAAAGGTTATATTTTTACAAATTTACAACCGATAGCGTCGTGATAAAAAGAACCAACATAAGAAAATTATGAAAAGGCATGACAAGCTTAGTTAAAATTTAATTATATATACTTGATCACATAAAAACCCATTCCCACAAAAGTGAGTTTTGAGCCTTTATTGAGCATACAAATATATATCTTTAAATTAAATGCTCATTTTTCGTTTCTTGTGTGAATAGCCGCTTGGTTCTTACAACTCTAGAACTTGCCACGACGATACATTCCCGGTCCTTACCAACTTAAACCCGAGTAAGTAAATGATGGAGGCATTAGGACTAACCCTTTTTATTTCTACACCATTATTTTTCTTTTTTTTTTACCACCTACCCAAAATCCTCCTAGTTAACCCCTTTGAGCCTAAACCTTTTCATTTCTTAACCCAAACCAAACACCCTTTCACCCACCAAAACCTTTTTTTATTTTTAACCCTTTGTTTTAGTAACAAGCTCGGTTTTTCGTTTGACTTTGAAAAAATATATATATATATATTTTATGTTGATGAAGAAAAAGAAATAAAAAAACAAGTTCATCAAAAATAACTTTTTTTGAATAATAGCTTCATCAAAATAAAAATTGCAAAAATAAAAAGTCTTTCGAAAACCGACGCTTTTTACGCTTTTTCGCCCTTTTCTACTAACCACTAACCACTAACCCAACCACCTACCTTTAACCCAAGGCTAACCCTTCACCCAAAAGTCCTCTTGATATTTACAAAGGTATATAGTTAAAAAGGAGGAGGATTGATTGCCTGGCAAGCCTATGGTTGGAGTAAGTTCCATGCCGTTCTCGAGTGATTCACTAAAATACATCTTCGGCCGAGTGTTTGAGTGATCCCCCGTGAGATATGTGAACTTGTATATAAATAGAATTTTAAAGAGGCATGTTATGCCCTAATAAGTAATTTATCTTATGAAAAGTTTTAAATAAATCATGACGAATAGGATTGTAAATAAATAAAAATAAAACTAAATAAAGAATCTTGGAAATCCCGACACTCTATGACAAGCCCAAAAACCTTCTCTTCTACCCATTCCATTTGGGAGTGTGAAGCCACATTATAAAGAGTTTTGCTTGAGGACAAGCAAAGATTCAAGTGTGGGGGTATTTGATGTGTGCAAAATGCAACATATAAATTACATCAATTGTGGCATAAAACTAACCCTTTTTTAGTACTAATGTTGGAAAAAGTGTGTTTTTGTCTTCCTTTTGTATTTTCAGGATTAAATGAGCTCAAATTAACAAAAGAAGCAAAAAGGCAACTAAATCTAACATAAATACAAAGAAAAGGAACAAACGTGGCATGCCCGACCTCACGACAGCATATTCCCAAGCAAAACAAGAAAACAGGAGGCTGAACTCGCCCCGTGCTCAATGAGCACGGGGGCGTGCCCAAGTGTCAGCATAAAAGACAAAGTTGTAGAAGCTTCCATCGCCCACCACGGGGCCGTGCTCAGCGGACACGGGGTCGTGGTCAACTATAAGATTCGCAGAATCCAGGCAAATCTTGATAGTACAGATATGCTTCTGCACACGGGGTCGTGCCCAGCGGACACGGGACCGTGGTCAACTAATAAAGACAAGAGCAATTAATGAAGACAGAGAAGGATGTGGACACGGGGTCGTGCCCGAGCTTCTGTTCAGCCTATAAATAGGAGTGTTTGGCTTGAGCTCAAACCATCCCTTGGCACACCACCTCTCTCACACTTCACCCACCACCCACCACCACCATAACACCATCATCCACCACCATCATCCATTGTCCATCATAGAGTGTGTGAGTCGTCTCGGGATCCAAGATTGATCGTAAGAGTTCTTGACAATCAAGGCTATGTTTGCCTAAGTCTCTTACATCACTTGGTGAAGACAAGGTGTCTAGTGTAATACTTTTTATTTTTAATCTTTTCACACTTTTTAATTGGTTATGTATTAATGACTTTAATAACTAGTTTCTTATGTTGAAGGTGATTCTTCCTTATCGTTTGTCCGTGGTGTCTTGGCATTATTTTACTGTCTATATAAAATAAAAGATTTTCACCATTCATATCTCCACGGTCTATATGGAGGTATGTTGGCTACCTGGTCGGGGGTTAAGGGAACGGTTTGGTAAGAGTCTTGCCATTGTTCAGTGTATAGATCCTGCAAAGGACCTGGGTCAAATTTAGTAGGACCTCCTTCAATACTTAACAGTATTGGATGGCGGGGGTCCAAACTCTTTGATCCCCTCATAAGTTAAACTACTATTAATACTTTAACTCGGCTACTTAGGACTGTATCCCTGCTGACTCAGACTACTTAGCCGAGGGTAACGTCACCTTCAAAAGAGGGGCCTACCATAATATGCATTAATAACTTAATTAATTATCTTTCAATAATCCGACCCTTTAGGATTGTATCCTTGCTGACTCAAACTACTGGGTTGAGGGTAACGTCACCTTCAAAAGAGGGGCCTACTACAATAACTAAGATAATCTCTTAAATAGTGCAAAAGTGCGGAATAATCAAAGGTTACACTAAACACGAGTCGAAGCCAAGTGATTCATCTTGTCTATCTGTTTTTCTTTTATTTTTACTCTTCAGCATTTTAGTTAGTTTTTATTTTCTTAGTTTAAAACATTTTTCTAGACTTTTGATTTGATTAGACGTTGAGGATAAACCGGTACTAAAAGCTCTTGTGTCCTTGGACGACCTCGGTATCTTACCAACACTATACTACGCTCACGATGGGTGCACTTGCCCACATGTGTGTTTAGTGTTAGTAAATATCGTGTTTTATAAATTTAAAACTTGGCTAAAAAAAGTGTAAAAGGGCTTAAAATATACTTAAACTTATATACACACTTCACACGCACCAGGGGACGTGTCTCGTCCAGGAATAAGACACACCGACCAAACCCAAAGACCATGGATGACAAATTTATTTCAAACGCAACATAAAACTTCCAACGCCCGCCAGATCCACTTAATAAGTCCCTGAAATACATGTAGTTTGAAAACATCAACAAAAGTTGAGCGAGTTCATGTGTATGTGTATGAATAAGCCTTTAAAGTGTGTCTGTATATATGTATGTCCCGGGTATGTAGCAATAAGGAAAAACAGATCAATTAATGTGTAGCTAATACATTAATAAGTGACATGGCCTAGGAAGCACTCAAACCTGTATGCGTATTTCGTACCGGCCCCTCCGGCGGAATGACATAGTCACCACATGCAGCCAACTCCCAGGCCCATGGGTGGGGCTCGAAACACCTAATAGATCTATCACTCATGCCCCTTGGTCCTTATACAAGGATTAATGGTCTTAAGATAATAGCCTACCCATTCACGTGATCTAGCAATACATTCGTTAGCTAATCATACCATGTATAAAGGTGTCTGTAATAATTGTAACATGTATTTCACCCCCGAAGTATAAAACTGAAAACAGTTAAAAGAAAAGGGGGACATGAACTCACTGTTTTACGTCTTCGGTACTTGTAACCCAAATCTCCTCAGTAAACATGACTACCTACAATGGTCTAACGTCTATTAGACGAACGGGTCGTGCCTTGTCTTAGTATTTATGTTTTTGAGTTACGTTTCTGATATTATTCCAAGTTATAATAATTATATTTAGTTTTGGAATAATTGTATATGCAGTATTTCTGTATTAATACTCCTCAAGTATTCGTATTCGTATTTCTTTCCCAAGGATGGGGTATTTCATACATGGTTATCCGTATTCTTGTATTTGCATATCTAGCCATGTAGTGGCGTCGTATTCCGGTGTGTTAATCCAAAAGAATATATATCTTTAAGTCTCACTTAGGAATATATAAATAAACCTTATTTTTATTCAAAACAACACAGTCCAAGAAAATATATATTTTTCCCAAAAATACTATATTTCTTAATAAACCCAAGTAAAAGTACTTTTACTTTCCCAAATAATAATACATTTTCTCTTGTCCCAAAAATATGATATACTTGGTAATATGTATAAAAATCACATTTTCTTTCCTTTCGTTTCCAAAATAATATCTACCAAAAATATATTGTATCAGTAACTACCGGGATACTTCATAAGTTACGTTTTCTTGTTCGGTTTCACAATATTATGTGTGTAACTTAAATATTTTATTCCTTGTAATTTTTGGTATTATTTTGGAGTTGTAATTTCCATGGTATTCTGTAAGTTATATTATTTTACCCTAAAATAATATAACTAGTTCACCAAAATATACAAATAATCACACAGGTCTCTTAGTATAAAATATATATTCTAAATATATATTTACCCATTTTTATTTACGAAAACCAACCTCCGATACTTTGTATTTCGTAACAAAATTTATGGCGAAGTTTATATTTGAAACACAAGTTATAAAATATACTTGTAACACTTGTTTAGAAAATATTTTCTAAGTGTTGGAATTTTTAGAAAATTTTGCCATAGTCTCCTTTGTAAATGGAGGTGTCCATGCTATTTAGCATATCATTTTCTTTTCAAAAATTCCTCCAAACAATCATCAACAAGTTACTAAACAATATTACACTTATCAAGTGCAAAAACAATGCACTTTACATAATAACATGAACTTGGTTTTTCATAAAAACGCGTAGTAACTTAGTGGGGTGTTTAGTGGGTTTAGTTACCCTCCAAAGTGTGTTTACTTTTGTTAAAATCTCATTCTCGGGATTTTTAGATGTTCACAACTTGTGAACATATTTTACAAAAAATATTTGTTTATCACATTTTCATGTTTCACTAGCCTCCATATACTTATCTCTTTCCAAAAATAGTGTAAGAATCATGATCTTTCAAAAGTCGTCTTTTAAACTTGGTTTATTTAGGAAAAGCCGTTTGTAAACCTTGGATCCATACGATCATCAACTTACTTTGTTTACTTATTTTTCAAGAAATCATCTTGTTACCAAGTTTATGTTGAAACATGGAGGTGATTCTTTTATGTAAATCACTAATCACCTCCTAACTTGTTAACTTAAGTTTTTAATCTTACTTTAACAAGTTCAACCATGATGTTCAACATCATATTACTAGTAATCATCAAGCAAGCATCAAGTAATCAACAACATAACAAAACAACTTTATTTCATCAAGATTTCATCTTTTGTAATCTTATGTTTCATGATTTATGTTCATGTTCTTTTAGTGTTTTTGTAAGAATCAACATCATATAGCTATTAACCACCTCAAACATGAAATAAATAAGGATCAAAGAAGCTTACTACTAGCTTTTAAGCTAGGGAAGATCAAGCTTGGAAATATGGAGGATAAAAGCAAACTAGAGAGGTCCTTGATGATCCATGAGTTCCACACTTCGTTATTCACCTTGATACACCTTGTTGTGAGCTTGGAATACTTGAATCAAAATCGAAAATGGGTGGTGTGTAAGGGGGGTGTTTCGGCCGAAGCTTTGTAGAGGGGAAAGGGAGTGATATGTGTTGGTGATTAAAGAAGAAGATGGGTGTTTATAATCTTCTAAACCCCTTTTAACCAATGGTTATAATGTTTCATATAGTACCAACAATATCAATCAAGATCCTACAATTTCCAAGGTGAGGATTTAGGAAGATATGGAGAAGATTTATAAAAATCTTGTGGGGCCATGCTTGAACCAAAATCAGCCGGGGGGGGGGGGGTAAATTGAAAATTGAATGGTAAATAAATCAATTAGTGGAAGGTTAAAGTGTAAGATCTAATGTTTAGTGTGTACCATGCTTTATGCAATGTGTTGGTGTGCTCGGGAACCATAACTAGCTCAGAAAAAGTGAAACAATGTTTTTAACAATATTTTAGTGTTCCGGGTAATGTCCGGTTGTTCAGTTAGATACCGTTCCGTTAAAGTGCTAAGTTATCCCGTTTAGTGTCTTTTATGTAACCTTCTGTGACACTTTTAATTCCCGGCACTTAGGAAAGCATACATGACCATTTTGCCATGTTTTTGCACATTACTAGCATATTAAAATGCTGAATTTTGTTAATTAATGCAGAATTCTGCACTTTAAGTGGGTTTTAGGCACTTTCCGGCACCTAAACTATCACCTAGTGTAGTACCTTGTCTCTGGCTCATACTGGGCCTCAATATATTGTCTGTCTACGTGCTGGTATTGTCAGCATGTTTCTGAGTTATCCGCTCACTGTGCTAACTGTGCTTTGTGCATCAAGTATGTCACTAAAGTTTGTATGTAATGAATGTAGTGACAGTATGAAATGTGATGCATATGTATGTATGTAGCAAAATCAGAAAGTAGTTTATTCATCAGTTGAAATCAAGCACAGTCATTAAGCATAAATTTATTATTTAATAATTGTACGGAAGCATGCAAATTTGACAGTTGTCACAGACTATGGGGTGTGGAGAGGCTTGGGTTGGGTTGGGGGTATTGCTCGACACGTGGCAGATGTGGGCTCCACCAGTCTATACCCAAAAAAGTGGGGTGTGGTAGCAGCGTGGCCAGGCCGGTGTAGGTTGCTATGTGGTTTTTTTTAGTTAACAATTATATAAAATAACACAACTTATATTAATTTAAAAAGAAGTTACATAAAAGATGGTCCTAAAAAATTAAAAACTACTTAATAAATCCTAAAAAATAAAAAAAACTTATTAAATCCTAAAAAATAAAAAAATGACAAAGTACGGTAAATGTTAATGTCGAGAACCCACTTAAAATCCGTATTCTCGCCGTGCCTGTACTCGATCTTCGCGATCTCGACTCGGTCGTCGTGGGTCAAGACGCCCGTAGGGACATGGGCGAAGAAAACTTTAAACAGATCCAACTTTGGTTTGAGCTCACGCCCTTTGTGTTGACACGCGTTTAAGTTGTGACGCGTGTTCCCGACGTGTTATTGGTATTGTTGAAACGTTCGACCTCAATACGCGGTTTGACCGCGTTGTAGGGTCCGTTGTGTGTCAACAATCGATGTCACTAGTGCTATTTCCTCCTCTTCGGTCCAATACACCGTTTTTTTTTTGTGGGTTTGGTTGAAGATATGTATTTTTTGTTGGGTATTAGTTGAAGAAGAATGGGAAAATATATAATTTGGGTTGGGTATTTAAAGGTAAAAAAAATGTAATTTTTAAAAAATTTTGATTTACCATACCATAACCGCCACCACCAACAGTTACCCCCAACGGTTACCCCCAAACGACTACATCGACCTAACCAATCAAAGCCAGCCATGTCACACTACCCCCCCCCCCCCGCCCCACGCCAGTGGGACAACGCCATGGCCAACGTTAGCCCACGGTGGTCTAACCAGCATTGCTTGGCAACCGCCGCCCCAACCCACGCCCCACACCCCACGGTCTAATGGTTTGTTCACTTTTTAAACTTGTTTTTTCCTTCATTTAAGTTATCCTTCTTATCAAATTCGACCCCACCAACTATTTCTGTCACACTCTGACTTTTGCGGAAGCGTGATTATGTGTGACTTACTTAATATCATTGCATTCAACCATAACAAACATCTATATTGTGACAACCGGTAATTAACGCCCTTAATTACGTGATTAACAGGCGATTAACGCGACAATAAATAGTTTCTACAACACGAATAAACTTAATTAGGCCTTTGGAGTGCCTAGGAACGCCTGATCGACTATACAGTACGCGCATGACGGTCCACAGAGAACCTGCTAAACGATAAACGATAACGATCTGAAACCGTACAAGATACTGACAACGCCGACAAAATATTAAATTTTACGAGATATTTTAGCTTCGTAATTAAATTTTAGTGACTACAGTCGAAACCGGATCGAAGAACGGATTAAAGACGGTAACGATACAATTTTTCGCGATTATTACCGTAGTCGATGAACGGGCGTGCAAACAACGACTACCGACCGTACTTTTGTGTATTTTAATTTTTGACGTTAAACAGAGTTCAGGATTTTGACAACGGGTCTCGTAGGAATTACGAACTACTTACACACAAGATGGGCTTGTGGGCCCTGGGCCCAAGCCCAAGTCTAAACCTACACATAATATACTAGATCTAGTAAGGTCTCTAAGGATCTAAAAATCTGCACAAAATCTCTATAAATCTTTTGACTAGATTGTGCAAGATTTACAAAATCAACTAAATCTATATTAATCTCTACAAAAGATTTTAACCCTAAAGATAAAACATAAGACCTGGATGTCATTTAAATGCATACAACACAATGAAAACCTTTCATTTATCCCTCACTCTATTAATATACACAGACAACTCACGAGAACTATCTCTTTCCTTAAACACACTTCAAACTAGCACAGAGCCAAACACCCCCCTTGATCCTCCTTCTTTCTCTCGGTCCCGGTAACCGGAGCCGGGTATGGCGAGCTCCGGCAACGTTCAAGCTCCGGCGAACACCTCAACCTCCCATACCCCCCTGATTATCGGCTGCCACCACCATCGGGTGGTGGCGTACGGCGACTGCAAGACGAAGAGAGAGAGAGAGAGGCGATGAGAGAGAGAGAGAGACAACGAAGAGAGAGAACCGGTGGCGCGTGACGGCAGAGAGACGGAGAAGAGGGTTAGAGGGAAAGAAAGACCGCTCAAGAGAGAGAGATCGGAGACTCGGACTGACGGTCGGAGCCAAGGACCGGCGGTCCTTGCCATTGTCCGGCGAATTTTCCGGTAAGATCCCCTTTCTGCTCTTTTATTCTCTTGAAGATTGAAGGTGATTGTGTTATGACTGATGATGCTCGGTCCAGAATTTTGTATGTGTTCGACGGTTCATCAATCTGATTCGAGCTTCAGCTCAACAGTCAAAGCCGGTCCAAGGCGGTCAACTGAAGGTTCGGTTCGGTTGACTCGGTCAACTCAGCGAGTTGACTCGGTCAAAGGCAGCGAGTCAACTCAGTGTTCGGGTCAGCAGGTTCAGGTCTGCAGTTGGTTCGAGTCAGCCGGTTCGGGTTAGATTTTGAAGCGGTTAGAGTCAACTCGGTCCAACCGGTCAACTCAGTTGACTCAGTCAACTCAGCGAGTTGATTCGGTCAGCTCGGCTTTCGACACAAGAAGATGGTAAAGATTATACGGCGCAATACATTCCGTTATTCTTATAATTTTATTTATTTCGTGAACGAGCTCGAACCGATACAAATTAGAGCTTAATTTACATTTTGTCGCTTCTACAAAAATTATACATATTAATATTGGTGATATTATTGAGACTTGATAAAATTACGACAACTTGGTTGTCCGGGGCGTCCAAAAACAGAGGAAACTCTGCCCATTTTTCGAGAAAAATCCGTAAACACGACACGTATTAGAGTTTCAAAAACGACACTTAATGGAATTCGAGTTTATAATATTTCAAACCTTGATATTTCCAAACGCTTTTACAAATAAATATAATGTTATATTTATTTCGAACGTCGTTAACTCGTATCCTTTTACAAAATAAATATAGCTTATATATTTATTTCGAATATCAAACAACACGACTTTGTTGTATAAAATAAATATAGTTATATATTTATTTCAACATCGAACGACTCGATGATACTTCTATAAAATAAATATAACTTTTTATATTTATTTCAAACGCCTAAACGACGTACTATATATCAACATACGACCTCTCAAAGACGAGCTAACAAGTATAACTTAATCATTAAGTTAACAATTTACCGTCAAATCGTTCAGTCAACGATTCGGTAGAGCTCGGTAACACGTAAATTAGTTACCGCAATAATTAGAAACTTACTAGATATTCCGTGTTAGGAATATTGTAGAATGCACGCTAGCAAGTCAAGTCTTGGAAACGACATCACGAAGTCGTATTTAGCTAGCTTTGCACAGGAATATTTAGGTGAGTTCATAACCCCACCTTTTATGGTTTTACATTTATGTAAATGTTTTCGGGGTGGAAAGACATGCACTTTTTGCAAAGCATACAAGAATTACATATTTCTAAACCATTTTACAAGCAAGTTTAAATGACACAGATGGTTTACGAAAAGCTTATGTTTTATACTGGTTTTTCAAACAAGCATATTTTTCGAAATATGCATACACACGAGATTCTAGTTTTATAAACTACGGGAAAATACAAATACAAGAGTTTACAAAATACAAATGTTAAAATGTATACAAATGGTATGATAAAAATACAAGAAGCACACTTGGTGAGGACGAGAACCAAGTGTGACGAGATATAAGAATACGAGAAACGCACTTGGTGAGGACGAGAACCAAGTATGAGGCGTTATAAGAAATGATGCGACAAATCGTGTCACGAATAGGGTACAGAAGCACCATTTATCAACAATATACCTAGACCGCAGAACAAAAGGTTAGATCTAACGGGTGCCGGGCAGCCACACTCTCGGTGAGGGCGAGAATCGAGTAGTGCTTTTGTGTCTCAGAATATGCCAACTAAATGCCTAAGGTTTGGTGACTTCCTATGTTGTGTCACATGTTAATGGCTTTGCAACCCATTAACAATCCTGATAGTTACAGGAATACTTTTTTTTACATAAAATTCATACCATACTAAAACTTGATTTATACTTGAAGTACGTGGGGTACTCAAGAAAACTTGAATTATACTTGAGTACGTGGGGTACTCAAGAAAACGGGAATTATACTTGAAGTACGTGGGGTACTCAAAAAAAACTTGAATTATACTTGAGTACGTGGGGTACTCAAGAAAACGGGAATTATACTTGAAGTACGTGGGGTACTCAAGAAAAACTTGAATTATACATGAGTACGTGGTGTACACATGAATACTTGATTTATATATGAAAACTTGATTTATACAAGATACATACCATGTTTCATACAAAGTTTCTGTATAACATGACAAGAAAACGATTTTAAATTCGTTTTCTCAATAATACTTCAAAAACCGGTTATTCAAAAAGATTTATTTCAAATCTTTTACAAACAAACTATGAACTCGCTCAACTTTATGTTGATTTTTCGCATGTTTCTTTCTCAGGTTGCATTTCTAAGACAAGGCACGGTTGGAATAGGAGAACCATGGAGAGTCGAGTACTTAGTGGGCGTTCAATTTCTAAAAGACTTAGCTTATTTTGCTTCCGCTGTGCAATGAAGATACCAGTCCAGTCACGCCAATGCTCTGATATTTCGGGGTGTGACAGATTGGTATCAGAGCTATAGGTTACAGCGAATAGGGTTTCCTGTAGGAATACCTTGGCTCTAACCTCACTATCCTCTGGGAACTTAGAATACTAAAACCTGAATGCATACAGAATGCATAGTACTCGAATATGGTCTCCAACCGTTGCCGAAAAACAAACAGTCAAAAATTTTGTTTCCAAACATACGCTAAAGTGGTGTTTTACCCATGATACACAAAACAGTCGCATACAGTACACGAAACTCTGAGAGTTTAGGAAACATGCATGTAAGACCTTCGGAAACTTATGTTGAAGTTCATTAAAGGTCATCACGTAGGAACTGCAAATATTAATTCGGGCACACACAATTATACATATTGTCTATGATGTTTTAACTTCCCGAGCAGGCAGCCTACGCATAACGAAACGCTAGCGCACAGGCATACGTGAGACTTAAGCTATACATCAACGGAGGTTGAACTACGTCACATGCGACTATTGATCAGGAAGCGGCAGTGGGCACGCGGTCCTGCAAACGACACGAGTCATGCTAAGGAAAAGACGCAAGTCACCGTATTCCCCCTATTTCAGCTAACGACAAGTAGGCTATATTCGACATTCTATGGTAATGTCACCTAACAACCAGTTATCGCATGCAACCCCAGGTAAAGTCCTTAAATTTCTTTTATTGAAATTTGGACTTTCACATTTACTGAGTAGATTTTCGTATCCCTACTCCTCTTGATGGACATTGTATCATGATCATTTCTTTCAGTATAGCGAATATTCATTTGCTTCATTTCTTGAAAATTCATATGTTACGCATGCATTGTTTGATACGCATGTGGTTTTGTTTCGAATAAAGCGTTTCATTAAAGTTCAAATACAATTTCGCTTGTGATTCAAATCATTATTGAAATTGTTGGCTTCTTTGTTCTCAAGTCAACACGTTTTCTTAAAAATTCTTTTCTTTTTCAAGATACATGGCATTTCTTTGTGGCCATGCCGAAAGTTTTCTTGTCGATACATGTATCTATTGCCGGCTTGCGCCGAAATCAAATTCAATTGTTTGAACTTGTTCATTACACATATTCAATTCAAGACACCATATGATGTATTGAAAGCATCATATTCGAATTCGTTTTAACGAGCGTTTCATCGTTCCGAGTCGTGGTAGATTTGTTTGGTCTACGACTCCATTAAGTCGTTTGTTGATTTCGACACCTTGTGGTGTCAGTACAAACTTGTAGCTTGGGCTAATTTATGCAAAACACAGGTGATACTTGTTCGATCACCGCTATATTTGAATTGTTTCATTCACTATGACACCTTGTGGCGTCGGTAGAACTTGCAGCTTGGGCTGATCATGATCGAGCGTTTCATGCAAACTATTACAGTTGAGCTTGTTGAAATCTAAATTCATTTATTGGATGCAATCATTTCTAGAATTCATTTGCATCTAGTGATGCGTCCTTGAATTCACATCATTCGAATAAGTCTTGATTCGATTTCATGATCGTTCACCTTGGTATTATTCGCATTTACTTACGCTTAACGTAACTCTAAGGAGTTGACGTAGTCTAAATTTCGAGGACGAAATTTTATTAACAGGGGGAGAATGTGACAACCGGTAATTAACGCCCTTTATTACGTGATTAACAGGCGATTAACGCGACAATAAATAGTGTCTACAACACGAATAAACTTAATTAGGCCTTTGGAGTGCCTAGGAATGCCTGATCGACTTTACAGTACGCGCATGACGGTCCACAGAGAACCTGCTAAACGATAAACGATAACGATCTGAAACCGTACAAGATGCTGACAACGCCGACAAAATATTAAATTTTATGAGGTATTTTAGCTTCGTAATTAAATTTTAGTGACTACAGTCGAAACCGGATCGAAGAACGGATTAAAGACGGCAACGATACAATTTTTCGCGATTATTACCGTAGTCGACGAACGGGCGTGCAAACAACGACTACCGACCGTACTTTTGTGTATTTTAATTTTTGACGTTAAACAGAGTTCAGGATTTTGACAACGGGTCTCGTAGGAATTACGAACTACTTACACACAAGATGGGCTTGTGGGCCCTGGGCCCAAGCCCAAGTCTAAACCTACACATAATATACTAGATCTAGTAAGGTCTCTAAGGATCTAAAAATCTGCAAAAAATCTCTATAAATCTTTTGACTAGATTGTGCAAGATTTACAAAATCAACTAAATCTATATTAATCTCTACAAAAGATTTTAACCCTAAAGATAAAACATATGACCTGGATGTCATTTAAATGCATACAAGACAATGAAAACCTTTCATTTATCCCACACTTTATTAATATACACAGACAACTCACGAGAACTATCTCTTTCCTTATACACACTTCAAACTAGCACAGAGCCAAACACCCCCTTGATCCTCCTTCTTTCTCTCGGTCCCGGTAACCGGAGCCGGGTATGGCGAGCTCCGGCATCGTTCAAGCTCCGGCGAACACCTCAACCTCTCATACCCCCCCTGATTAACGGCTGCCACCACCACCGGGTGGTGGCATACGGCAGCTGCAAGACGAAGAGAGAGAGAAGCGATGAGAGAGAGACAGCGAAGAGAGAGAACCGGTGGCGCGTGACGGCAGAGAGACGGAGAAGAGGGTTAGAGGGAAAGAAAGACCGCTCAAGAGAGAGAGATCGGAGACTCGGACCGACGGTCGGAGCCAAGGACCGGCGGTCCTTGCCATTGTCCGGCGAATTTTCTGGTAAGATCCCCTTTCTCCTCTTTTATTCTCTTGAAGATTGAAGGTGATGACGTTTGTGTTATGACTGATGATGCTCGGTCCAGAATTTTGTATGTGTTCGACGGTTCATCAATCTGATTCGAGCTGCTCAACAGTCAAAGCCGGTCCAAGGCGGTCAACAGAAGGTTCGGTTCGGTTGACTCGGTCAACTCAGCGAGTTGACTCGGTCAAAGGCAGCGAGTCAACTCAGTGTTCGGGTCAGCAGGTTCAGGTCAGCAGTTGGTTCGAGTCAGCCGGTTCGGGTTAGATTTTGAAGCGGTTCAAGTCAACTCGGTCCAACCGGTCAACTCAGCGAGTTGACTCGGTCAGCTCGGCTTTCGACACAAGAAGATGGTAAAGATTATACGGCGCAATACATTCCGTTATTCTTGTAATTTTATTTATTTCGTGAACGAGCTCGAACCGATACAAATTAGTGCTTAATTTACATTTTGTCGCTTCTACAAAAAATTATACATATTGATATTGGTGATATTGTTGAATCTTGATAAAATTACGACAACTTGGTTGTCCGGGGCGTCCAAAAACAGAGGAAACTCTGCCCGTTTTTCTAGAAAAATCCGTAAACATGACACGTATTAGAGTTTCAAAAACGACACTTAATGGAATTCGAGTTTATAATATTTCAAACCTTGATATTTCCAAACGCTTTTACAAATAAATATAATGTTATATTTATTTCGAACGTCGTTAACTTGTATCCTTTTACAAAATAAATATAGCTTATATATTTATTTCGAATATCAAACAACACGACTTTGTTGTATAAAATAAATATAGTTATATATTTATTTCAACATTGAACGACTCGATGATACTTCTATAAAATAAATATAACTTTTTATATTTATTTCAAACGCCTAAACGGCGTACTATATATCAACATACGACCTCTCAAAGACGAGCTAACAAGTATAACTTAATCATTAAGTTAACAATTTACCGTCAAATCGTTCAGTCAACGATTCGGTAAAGCTCGGTAACACGTAAATTAGTTACCGCAATAATTAGAAACTTACTAGATATTGCGTGTTAGGAATATTGTAGAATGCACGCTAGCAAGTCAAGTCTTGGAAATGACATCACGAAGTCGTATTTAGCTAGATTTGCACAGGAATATTCAGGTGAGTTCATAACCCCACCTTTTATGGTTTTACATTTATGTAAATGCTTTCGGGGTGGAAAGACATGCACTTTTTGCAAAGCATACAAGAATTACATATTTCTAAACCATTTTACAAGCAAGTTTAAATGACACAGATGGTTTACGAAAAGCTTATGTTTTATACCGGTTTTTCAAACAAGCGTATTTTTCGAAATATGCATACACACGAGATTCTAGTTTTATAAACTACGGGAAAATACAAATACAAGAGTTTACAAAATACAAATGTTAAAATGTATACAAATGGTATGATAAAAATACAAGAAGCACACTTGGTGAGGACGAGAACCAAGTGTGACGAGATATAAGAATACGAGAAACGCACTTGGTGAGGACGAGAACCAAATATGAGGCGTTATGAGAAATGAAGCGAGAAATCGTGTCACGAATAGGGTACAGAAGCACCATTAATCAACAATATACCTAGACCGCAGAACAAAAGGTTAGATCTAACGGGTGCCGGGCAGCCACACTCTCGGTGAGGGCGAGAATCGAGTAGTCCTTTTGTGTCTCAGAATATGCCAACTAAATGCCTAAGGTTTGGTGACTTCCTATGTCGTGTCACATGTTAATGGCTTTGCAACCCATTAACAATCCTGATACTTACAGGAATACTTTTATTTACATAAAATTCATACCATACTAAAACTTGATTTATACTTGAAGTACATGGGGTACTCAAGAAAACTTGAATTATACTTGAGTACGTGGGGTACTCAAGAAAACGGGAATTATACTTGAAGTACGTGGGGTACTCAAGAAAAACTTGAATTATACTTGAGTACGTGGGGTACTCAAGAAAACGGGAATTATACTTGAAGTACGTGGGGTACTCAAGAAAAACTTGAATTATACTTGAGTACGTGGGGTACTCAAGAAAACGGGAATTATACTTGAAGTACGTGGGGTACTCAAGAAAAACTTGAATTATACATGAGTACGTGGTGTACACATGAATACTTGATTTATATATGAAAACTTGATTTATACAAGATACATACCATGTTTCATACAAAGTTTCTGTATAACATGACAAGAAAACGATTTTAAATTCGTTTTCTCAATAATACTTCAAAAACCGGTTATTCAAAAAGATTTATTTCAAATCTTTTACAAACAAACTATGAACTCGCTCAACTTTATGTTGATTTTTCGCATGTTTCTTTCTCAGGTTGCATTTCTAAGACAAGGCACGGTTGGAATAGGAGAACCATGGAGAGTCGAGTACTTAGTGGGCGTTCAATTTCTAAAAGACTTAGCTTATTTTGCTTCCGCTGTGAAATGAAGATACCAGTCCAGTCACGCCAATGCTCTGATATTTCGGGGTGTGACAGATTGGTATCAGAGCTATAGGTTACAGCGAATAGGGTTTCCTGTAGGAATACCTTGGCTCTAACCTCACTATCCTCTGGGAACTTAGAATACTAAAACCTGAATGCATACAGAACGCATAGTACTCGAATATGGTCTCCAACCGTTGACGAAAAACAAACAGTCAAAAATTTTGTTTCCAAACATACGCTAAAGTGGTGTTTTACCCACGATACACAAAACAGTCGCATACAGTACACGAAACTCTGAGAGTTTAGGAAACATGCATGTAAGACCTTCAGAAACTTATGTTGAAGTTCATTAAAGGTCATCACGTAGGAACTGCAAATATTAATTCGGGCACACACAATTATACATATTGTCTATGATGTTTTAACTTCCCGAGCAGGCAGCCTACGCATAACGAAACGCTAGCGCACAGGCATACGTGAGACTTAAGCTATACATCAACGGAGGTTGAAGTACGTCACATGCGACTATCGATCAGGAAGCGGCAGTGGGCACGCGGTCCTGCAAACGACACGAGTCATGCTAAGGAAAAGACGCAAGTGACCGAATTCCCCCTATTTCAGCTAACGACCAGTACGCTATATTCGACATTCTATGGTAATCTCACCTAACAACCAGTTATCGCATGCAACCCCAGGTAAAGTCCTTAAATTTCTTTTATTGAAATTTTGACTTTCACATTTACTGAGTAGATTTTCGTATCCCTACTCCTCTTGATGGACATTGTATCACGATCATTTCTTTCAGTATAGCGAATATTCATTTGCTTCATTTCTTGAAAATTCATATGTTACGCATGCATTGTTTGATATGCATGTGGTTTTGTTTCGAATAAAGCGTTTCATTAAAGTTCAAATACTATTTCGCTTGTGATTCAAATGACCCGCATTATTGAAATTGTTGGCTTCTTTGTTCTCAAGTCAACACCTTTTCTTAAAAATTCTTTTCTTTTTCAAGATACATGGCATTTCTTTGTGGCCATGCCGAAAGGTTTCTTGTCGATACATGTATTTATTGTCGGCTTGCGCCGAAATCAAATTCAATTGTTTGAACTTGTTCATTACACATATTCAATTCAAGACACCATATGATGTATTGAAAGCATCATATTCGAATTCGTTTTAACGAGCGTTTCATCGTTCCGAGTCGTGGTAGATTTGTTTGGTCTACGACTCCATTAAGTCGTTTGTTGATTTCGACACCTTGTGGTGTCAGTACAAACTTGTAGCTTGGGCTAATTTATGCAAAACACAGGTGATACTTGTTCGATCACCGCTATATTTGAATTGTTTCATTCACTACGACACCTTGTGGCATCGGTAGAACTTGCAGCTTGGGCTGATCATGATCGAGCGTTTCATGCAAACTATTACAGTTGAGCTTGTTGAAATCTAAATTCATTTATTGGATGCAATCATTTCTAGAATTCATTTGCATCTAGTGATGCGTCATTGAATTCACATCATTCGAATAAGTCTTGATTCGATTTCATGATCGTTCACCTTGGTATTATTCGCATTTACTTACGCTTAACGTAACTCTAAGGAGTTGACGTAGTCTAAATTTCGAGGACGAAATTTTATTAACAGGGGGAGAATGTGACAACCGGTAATTAACGCCCTTAATTACGTGATTAACAGGCGATTAACGCGACAATAAATAGTGTCTACAACACGAATAAACTTAATTAGGCCTTTGGAGTGCCTAGGAACGCCTGATCGACTTTACAGTACGCGCATGACGGTCCACAGAGAACCTGCTAAACGATAAACGATAACGATCTGAAACCCTACAAGATGCTGACAACGCCGACAAAATATTAAATTTTACGAGATATTTTAGCTTCGTAATTAAATTTTAGTGACTACAGTCGAAACCGGATCGAAGAACGGATTAAAGACGGCAACGATACAATTTTTCACGATTATTACCGTAGTCGACGAACGGGCGTGCAAACAACGACTACCGACCGTACTTTTGTGTATTTTAATTTTTGACGTTAAACAGAGTTCAGGATTTTGACAACGGGTCTCGTAGGAATTACGAACTACTTACACACAAGATGGGCTTGTGGGCCCTGGGCCCAAGCCCAAGTCTAAACCTACACATAATATACTAGATCTAGTAAGGTCTCTAAGGATCTAAAAATCTGCACAAAATCTCTATAAATATTTTGACTAGATTGTGCAAGATTTACAAAATCAACTAAATCTATATTAATCTCTACAAAAGATTTTAACCCTAAAGATAAAACATATGACCTGGATGTCATTTAAATGCATACAAGACAATGAAAACCTTTCATTTATCCCTCACTCTATTAATATACACAGACAACTCACGAGAACTATCTCTTTTCTTATACACACTTCAAAATAGCACAGAGCCAAACACCCCCTTGATCCTCCTTCTTTCTCTCGGTCCCGGTAACCGGAGCCGGGTATGGCGAGCTCCGGCACCGTTCAAGCTCCGGCGAACACCTCAACCTCTCATACCCCCCTAATTATCGGCTGCCACCACCATCGGGTGGTGGCATACGGCGGCTGCAAGACGAAGAGAGAGAGAGGCGATGAGAGAGAGACAGCGAAGAGAGAGAACCGGTGGTTCGTGACGGCAGAGAGACGGAGAAGAGGGTTAGAGGGAAAGAAAGACCGCTCAAGAGAGAGAGATCGGAGACTCGGACCGACGGTCGGAGCCAAGGACCGGCGGTCCTTGCCATTGTCCGGCGAATTTTCCGGTAAGATCCCCTTTCTCCTCTTTTATTCTCTTGAAGATTGAAGGTGATGACGTTTGTGTTACGACTGATGATGCTCGGTCCAGAATTTTGTATGTGTTCGACGGTTCATCAATCTGATTCGAGCTTCAGCTCAACAGTCAAAGCCGGTCCAAGGCGGTCAACAGAAGGTTCGGTTCGGTTGACTCGGTCAACTCAGCGAGTTGACTCGGTCAAAGGCAGCGAGTCAACTCAGTGTTCGGGTTAGCAGGTTCAGGTCAGCAGTTGGTTCGAGTCAGCCGGTTCGGGTTAGATTTTGAAGCGGTTCGAGTCAACTCGGTCCAACCGGTCAACTCAGTTGACTCAGTCAACTCAGCGAGTTGACTTGGTCAGCTCGGCTTTCGACACAAGAAGATGGTAAAGATTATACGGCGCAATACATTCCGTTATTCTTATAATTTTATTTATTTCGTGAACGAGCTCGAACCGATACAAATTAGTGCTTAATTTACATTTTGTCGCTTCTACAAAAATTATACATATTGATATTGGTGATATTGTTGAATCTTGATAAAATTACGACAACTTGGTTGTCCGGGGCGTCCAAAAACAGAGGAAACTCTGCCCGTTTTTCGAGAAAAATCCGTAAACACGACACGTATTAGAGTTTCAAAAACGACACTTAATGGAATTCGAGTTTATAATATTTGAAACCTTGATATTTCCAAACGCTTTTACAAATAAATATAATGTTATATTTATTTCGAACGTCGTTAACTCGTATCCTTTTACAAAATAAATATAGCTTATATATTTATTTCGAATATCAAACAACACGACTTTGTTGTATAAAATAAATATAGTTATATATTTATTTCAACATCGAACGACTCGATGATACTTCTATAAAATAAATATAACTTTTTATATTTATTTCAAACGCCCAAACGGCGTGCTATATATCAACATACGACCTCTCAAAGACGAGCTAACAAGTATAACTTAATCATTAAGTTAACAATTTACCGGCAAATCGTTCAGTCAACGATTCGGTAGAGCTCGGTAACACGTAAATTAGTTACCGCAATAATTAGAAACTTACTAGATATTCCGTGTTAGGAATATTGTAGAATGCACGCTAGCAAGTCAAGTCTTGGAAACGACATCACGAAGTCGTATTTAGCTAGCTTTGCACAGGAATATTCAGGTGAGTTCATAACCCCACCTTTTATGGTTTTACATTTATGTAAATGTTTTCGGGGTGGAAAGACATGCACTTTTTGCAAAGCATACAAGAATTACATATTTCTAAACCATTTTACAAGCAAGTTTAAATGACACAGATGGTTTACGAAAAGCTTATGTTTTATACCGGTTTTTCAAACAAGCGTATTTTTCGAAATATGCATACACACGAGATTCTAGTTTTATAAACTACGGGAAAATACAAATACAAAAGTTTACAAAATACAAATGTTAAAATGTATACAAATGGTATGATAAAAATACAAGAAGCACACTTGGTGAGGACGAGAACCAAGTGTGATGAGATATAAGAATACGAGAAACGCACTTGGTGAGGACGAGAACCAAGTATGAGGCGTTATGAGAAATGATGCGAGAAATCGTGTCACGAATAGGGTACAAAAGCACCATTAATCAACAATATACCTAGACCGCAGAACAAAAGGTTAGATCTAACGGGTGCCGGGCAGCCACACTCTCGGTGAGGGTGAGAATCGAGTAGTGCTTTTGTGTCTCAGAATATGCTAACTAAATGCCTAAGGTTTGGTGACTTCCTATGTCGTGTCACATGTTAATGGCTTTGCAACCCATTAACAATCCTGATACTTACAGGAATACTTTTTTTTATATAAAATTCATACCATACTAAAACTTGATTTATACTTGAAGTACGTGGGGTACTCAAGAAAACTTGAATTATACTTGAGTACGTGGGGTACTCAAGAAAACGGGAATTATACTTGAAGTACGTGGGGTACTCAAGAAAAACTTGAATTATACTTGAGTACGCGGGGTACTCAAGAAAACGGGAATTATACTTGAAGTACGTGGGGTACTCAAGAAAAACTTGAATTATACTTGAGTACGTGGGGTACTCAAGAAAACGGGAATTATACTTGAAGTACGTGGGGTACTCAAGAAATACTTGAATTATACATGAGTACGTGGTGTACACATGAATACTTGATTTATATATGAAAACTTGATTTATACAAGATACATACCATGTTTCATACAAAGTTTCTGCATAACATGACAAGAAAACGATTTTAAATTCGTTTTCTCAATAATACTTCAAAAACCGGTTATTCAAAAAGATTTATTTCAAATCTTTTACAAACAAACTATGAACTCGCTTAGCTTTATGTTGATTTTTCGCATGTTTCTTTCTCAGGTTGCATTTATAAGACAAGGCACAATTGGAATAGGAGAACCATGGAGAGTCGAGTACTTAGTGGGCGTTCAATTTCCAAAAGACTTAGCTTATTTTGCTTCCGCTGTACAATGAAGATACCAGTCCAGTCACGCCAATGCTCTGATATTTCGGGGTGTGACATATATGATAAAACCAAAGATGTTCATCCATAAGTTAAGTTTTAAAACATTCCAAACAACATTGTCTCATAATTCAAACTCAGACTTCAAACCCGAATTACCAACCATTCAAATTGTTTTAGAGTTCCATAAGGACTCGACAAAAGATACTACTAAAAACTAGGTTTAGGACTGTGCATCTTATCCAGGATAAGACACACAACCCCAAACCCTTAGACACTGGATGACATCTTTTTATTCCAAATAACCCTTGAAAACTTCCAACGCCCGCCAAATCCATACTTAGTTTCCTGAAATACATGTAGTTTGAAAACATCAACAAAAGTTGAGCGAGTTCATGTGTTTTGTATGTGTGCACGAATAAACCTTTGTAATCATTGTAAGTATGTATGTATTTGTAAATCCCTGGTATGAAAGCAACAAGGAAAACAGATCATTAATGGTTTGCAAGGCCATTAATATGTGTGACGTGATGCAGGAAGGCTCAATCCTAGCAGATTTTGCACCGGGCTTCCGGCTGTAAGAAATAGTCACCTCATGGGCCAAATCCTGGTCCACATGGGTGGGGCTCGCTACACCCAAATAGATCCATCACTCATGTCCCTCGGTCCTACTACGAGGATTAATGGTCTTAAGCGTTGTACCCACCACTCACATGATCTAGCAGTACCATCCTTATCTAACCATACCATGTATAAACGTTTGTAAACAATTTGTAACATGTACTTCACCCCCGAAGTTATAAAACTGAAAACAGTTAAAAGAAAAGGGGGACATGAACTCACAGTCTTGCGTTCTTCGTATCCAACTGTAACTCAAAGCTTCCTCTAGTGTGCACGACTACCTACAAACGTACTACGGTCTATTAGACGAGCGGGTCGTGCCTTGACTTAGTATTAATTAGTGTCTTTGAGTTACGTTTCATTGTGTCATCAAAATTATTCCAAGTTATATAATTATTTGTTAAAATAATAATTATTTTAACTTAATTTATATTTATTAAATTTTGGAATAATTGTTAAAATAATATATTTTAACTTGTCACATTTATGTATTTGTACATATATAATTTCCCAAGGATGGGGGTATGTATATTTGTATTCTTAACCTTGTGTATTTTTGCCAAGTTTCGGTGGCGTATTCCGTTGTATTTATACGTTTGAGAACACGTATTTTCTTGTAGTTATTAAGTATTCTTATACTTAATTTTCGTGTTTATTTTTCCGGAATAATACTCTTAATAAATATTCATCAATATATATTCTCAAAATATATATTTTAAGAAATATTACATAGAAAAATTATTTATAATTTTTCCCTTGGCAAAAATATTTATATTTTCATGTAAGTCTCAAAAATAATATATTTTCAAGTCTAACTTAGAAAATATATATATATATAAATCCATTTTTCAACCAAAAATAATATGTTCCAAGTTTATTTAAGAAATATATATTTTCTCCCAAAAATAATATATCTTTTAATAATTTTAAGAAAATATATATTTTTATTTACCCAAAAATAATATATTTTCTCCTTGTCAAAAATATGATATAATCTTGTAATAATTGTAAAAATCATATTTTTGTTTTCTTGGTCTCCAAAATACCAACTACCAAAATATACTTATGAATTTATTTCCGGAATATTTATGTAAGTTATATTCCTTGTTCGGTTTCTCCAATATTTTGGGTATAATTTGTATGTTTAATTCTTGGAATTCTGGTAATATTTTGTATTGTAATTTCTGGTATTTTGATGAGTTATATTATTTCAAGTCCTAAAATAATATAACTAATACACATAATATACAAATAATCAGACATATGGTGATATCTAAATATATATTTTCCTAAATACATATTTAGTCACTTTTATTTACAAAAACCAACCTCCAATATTTATAACTTTTGTAACAAAAATTATGGCAAACTTTATATGAAAATTCATGGTTTAAAATATACTTGTAAATATTTGTTTAAAAATATTTTTCTAATGTTTAATTTTAAGAAAATTTTTTCCATAGCTTCCCCTTAAAAATGGAGGTTTTCATGCTTTCAAAGCATATCATTTTCTTTTATAAATCATCACAATCAACAATAAACCAATCAATACTTACCAATTTGCCAAAATCAAGCTATAATCACTACTTCATGAACTTGAAAATTTATAAAAATTTGTTGTAATTTACTAGTGTGTTTAGTAAGCTTAGTTACCCTTTAAAGTGTGGTTGTTTATTTAAAAACATCATTATTGAAGAATTTGATTGTTTAAAACTTGTAAATCATTTTTCTAAAAATATTTCTTCTTGAGTTTTTCTTGTTAAATACATGATCCTACATTTGATTAACAACTAAAAATGTGATTAATTTCTTTAAGAACCAAGTTTATATAAATCTTGTATTTTTAACTTAGTTTCTTGAAAATTATTCTTTGAAATCATCCATTTATATGATCTACATTACACTTTGATCATTATTTTTCAAGAAAACATGTTATACTTCAAGTTCATGCCTTAACATAAAGATGATTACTTTGATCTACAACATAATCATCCTCTCATCTTGCTAGATTATGTCTTTAATCACCATCTAGCAAGATCATATGATGTTTAACATCATAAACACAAACAATCAACAATCAAGAAGCATAATAACACTTAACAACATGATTTCTTATGATTTTTAAGCTTATATTTAAGTTTCATGTTCATGATCATTAGTGTTCTTCAAGATTAGTTACTTGTATCATTCTTTAACCAACTAAATAAGATGTAAAATGGAGTGTAGAATGATCTTACTACTAGCTCAAGGCTAGGGATGATCACAAGAAGAAGATGAGGTGGTTAAAAGCTTGTATGAGAGGTCCTTTAACTTCCAAGAGCTCCTAGCTTCTTTGTATAGCTTCTTACACCTTTCAAGAAAAAAATTGTCATAGTTTCCCCTTAAAAATGGAGGTTTCCATGCTTTCAAAGCATATATTTTTCTTTTATAAATCACTACAATCAACAATAAACAAACCAACACTTACCAATTTGCCAAAATCAAGCATAATTTACTACTTCATGAACTTGAAAGTTTACAAAAATTTGTAGTAACTTACTAGTGTGTTTAGTAGGCTTAGTTACCCTTTAAAGTGTGGTTATTTATTTAAAAACATCATTATTAAAGAAATTAGTTCTTTACAACTTGTAAATCATTTTTCTAAAAATGTTTCTTCTTGAGTTTTTCTTGTTACATATATATTTCTACACTTGTTTAACCACTAAAAACATGGTTAATTTCTTTAAGAACCAAGCTTAGGTAAATCTTGTATTTTTAACTTGGTTTCTTGAAAAATCATTCTTGAAATCATAGATTTACAAGACTTTATGTTTACTTTGATCATCATTTTACAAGAAAAACAACTTTCACTTCAAGTTCATGATTTACATATGGAGGATTACTTTGATCCTACCATAATCATCCTCTCATCTTGCTAGATTATGTCTTTAATCACTATCTAGCAAGATCATATGATGATCAACATCATAAACATGAGCAATCAACAATCAACAAGCATAACAACACTTAAACAACTTGATTTCTTATGATTTTAGCCTTATGTTTAAGTTTCAAGTTCAAGATTCATAGTGTTCTTCATGATTAACAATTTGTATCACTCTTTAACCACCAAAACAAGATGTAAAATAGAGTGTAGCATGATCTTACTACTAGCTTGTCACACCCCGACCACGTAGAACATACAAAACGTGGCGGAAATGTCGGGGAGTGTTGTAACAGAATTAATTGTTTCAAATCCATGGCAATTGAAGTTTCGTTTTATTGATTAAAAGTGTTACAATGACTTAACAAACAAGGAAATACAACATAATTAACTTGTCACACCCCCAAAATCCACCTGCGGAATACTACCGCTTGGAGGCGTGACTGACCAGGATCCAGCCACCAATCATATTGAACACGCAAGTTAATAATTATAAAAGTTTAACCAGTACGATTGGTGTTCAAACAAAACATAGTTAAGTTGTGAAGCGGAAGCATAAAGTTCAAAACCAAACATAAGTTTCATTGTTTCAAAAGTTAACATGGCACACAGCTGTCCATGTCCCACAACGACTCTCTTCCATGCAAGCTCCAGCTAAGTACCTATTGACCTGCAAAGCATGTAGTAACGAGTCAACAACAAGTTGAGTGAGTTCACGGTTGGGTGTTCATTTTGAGTTGTTTCGAAAATAGTTTCCTTTATCTGGCATCCTGCCGTGGGGGTTACCCCATAGTTGAAAAACGTGACTTGTTTATTCCCAATTACTCTGGCAATCCAGCCGTGGGGGCTACCCCGTGTTAGTTATCTGGCATTTCGGCCGTGGGGGCTACCCCATGTATACACAAGACTCGTTACCATATCGACTGCTGACTGTAGTCATGTTTATGTGCCCTGAAACTGTCAATGTCTATCTTCATTGACGTGCCCCAGATCCATTAGTTCACGCCCGTCCTCTGCGGCACGGTGTGAGGTTTGTCAGACCTAAATAGCGCTATCTAACTAATGACCCGCTCGCCATTGGCCCGGCGATTAAGTCGATATAAAAAGGAGGGACTTCGTGATAGAGTTTTGGTCTAGTACGAGTTATCTGTCCATAAGGACGAGGAATTTATATTCCTGGACTGATGATGTCCTACCCAAGGAGGACGAGGAATCCACGTTCCTTAACCCCATTCCCAACCCAGGGAATCCCATGCTTTGTAGAGGGTGTGAACTCACCTTGGTTTGCTCGGCAGATACACAGAAAGGTCAATCAAGTTGTAAGTGATCAATTACGTCCTAACATAGATACCATTCAATTCAGGTTCAGACCAAGTAGTGCACGTATTTTTCTACACGTATTCATACACAAGTAACGATCATGGCATACACGTTTATCATGGCAGTTCAACAACAGTGCATAACATACTCAATTAACAGTAGCACATACGGCCCACATGTTCGGCCCAATTACTTAGGCCCGTAACTATGCATGTCCAATCCAGCGAGTGTTCGTACATGGTCTCGAGTCGAGACTGTGCGATCTCGAGTCGAGACTGTGCGATCTCGGTTAAGCCTATGAGTTCTCGAGTCGCAACTAAGGTGGTCTCGGGTCATGCATGTAGTGGTCTTGAGTTGCAACTGGACTCGCAAGCATGGTCTCGAGTCATGAGGTTTGTGTGCTGATCAAGTGTGGTCTCGAGTCGAGACTAGGGGTTCTCGACTCGCAACCTGGGTCGCAAACTATGTTCTCGAGTTATCATGTTGTGGTCTCGAGTCGAGACCAAGGGTCTCGAGTCGAGACCAAGGGTCTCGAGTCGAGACCAAGGGTCTCGACAGACACATCTGCTGATCGCTGGTACATGTACTAAACCAATAGGATTTCATGTTCATGAGATAATGTACTAACCTATGATATTTCACAAACATGTTTCCTTGTCTACTACTAACCAAAAACGGATCAAACAACAAGTTTTCAAATATTCAAGCCACATTCATATCATATTCATCATGTTCTTCAAATATTCAAGTAGTTCATCATATTATAATCAACATGCTTCATCAAGAAAATCCATTATGGCATGAACTCAAGTTAGTAACATCATCGGCTCATACATCTATCATGTTTGATCAATACAATAGCATACTTATATAGGATTTATCATCAACATGTGTTAATCCGATTTCATTGAACACAAACCTCCTAAACATAACCAAACCATTCGGATTTGAGCCTATATAGGACCGATTACACTCATTCATAGTCAAGCATACATTATTCCTCCTAACAAAATCAATACATTATCATATAATCCTCATCGATCGAGTATAAACACATAACATGAAGCACTTATGAACCGATTACTCGAGAAGGGTGTATTCATCATGCATAAAGCTTAACAAGTAAACATATTATCACATAATCTTCATCATACATCATCACCAAACCGAAACACAACATCTAACATGAATCACTAACCGGTTAGAGAGGTAGTGGTGAAGAATGAAGCTTCCGAAAGAGGTGTGTGCGAGTTGATCCGAGGGTCCTTGTGGTCTTTGGTTTGATCCGAGAAGAAGGAGAAGAAATGTGATGTTTGGTGTCTAGGGTTTTAGTGAGAGAATGTGAGAGTGTGTGTGTAGGAGAGTGTGTGTTGTTTGCCCAAAAATGACAAGTGTGGCTAACCACAATGGTTATATACTAGTGGACTAAAGAGGTACATGGCCCAATCCGGCCCAACCGTCACTGTTCACTCGAGACCGCATGGTCTCGAGTCGTGTCCTTGTGTCTCGGTTCACATAATCACACTCATACATACAAGCATAACACATAATCACATAATTTCACTTAGGTCATTCATTGAACTAACAAGTTAACTAATCACATAACGTTCAAGCAAGTCACACCAAGATACAACGAAAGGTTCTAAATTTCGAGTTGTCACATCATCCCCAAGTTGAAAGAAATTTCGTCCCGAAATTTGATAAGCACTCACTGAGGAAGCTAGTTAAGTTGTATGGTTTTCCCGGTTTTCCTGGGGTGTCACATCCACCCCCCGTTGATCTGGAATTTCGTCCCGAAATTCCGTAGCTTCGGCCTCAGTAGTGGTTGTACTGTTTGCGAACAGTTGGGGATACTTTTGTTTCATCCGATCTTCGCGTTCCCAGGTGAACTCTGGGCCGCGACGTGAGTTCCAACGAACTCGAACGAGAGGTATTCTAGTGCTCTTGAGGACCTTAACATCCCGGTCTGTGATTTCAACTGGTTCCTCGACGAATCGCAACTGCTCGTCGATAGTGAGTTCCTTCAGAGGAACTATGTGGGTCTCATCTGACAGACACTTCTTCAGATTCGACACGTGGAAAACGTTGTGAACTGCACCGAGTTCTGCTGGTAAGTTCAGTCTGTAGGCCACCCTGCCTATTTTCTCGATGATTTCAAAAGGTCCGACGTATCGTGGATTAAGTTTGCCTCGTTTACCAAAACGAACCACACCCTTCCAGGGTGAAACCTTGAGTAGTACCCGCTCCCCAACTTGGAGCTCTAGTGGTTTCCTACCCTTATCGGCGTAGACTTTCTGACGGTCACGAGCTGCCGCCATGCGTTTTCGTATTTGAGCAATTTGTTCGGTTGTGTCTACCACATGTTCTGGACCAGTGATCTGACTATCTCCCACCTCTGCCCAACAAAGAGGTGACCGGCATTTACGTCCGTACAATGCCTCAAACGGAGCAGCTTTAATGCTGGTGTGGTAGCTGTTATTGTACGAGAATTCCACAAGTGGCAGATGTTTTTCCCAGCGGTTGCCAAAGTCGATTACACATGCACGAAGCATGTCTTCTAAGGTTTGAATAGTGCGCTCGGACTGCCCGTCCGTTTGAGGGTGATACGCTGTGCTCATGTCTAATCGCGAGCCAAAGGATTTGTGCATTGCTTGCCACAGTTCTGAAGTAAAACGTGCATCTCGATCCGAGATAATAGAGGTGGGCACCCCGTGCCTCGAAACAACTTCCTTGAGGTATATTTCTGCAAGAGTGGAGAACTTATCCGTCTCCTTGATAGCTAAGAAGTGTGCGGACTTTGTGAGTCGATCCACAATCACCCAAATAGTATCATTTCCGCGCTGGGATCTAGGTAGGCCAGTAACAAAATCCATGGAAATCTGCTCCCATTCCATTGTGGTATCTCTGGCTGTTGGAGTAGGCCTGAGGGTTTCTGATATTCAGACTTGACTCTCGCACAAGTCAAACACTTGCTGACATAGGTCACTATGTGGGCCTTCATGCTAGGCCACCAATATGTAGTTTTGATGTCGTGGTACATTTTATCCGAACCAGGATGTACCGAGACTTGTGTGCTTCATCCATCACAAGCTCTCGTAGTTTGCCATAGAGTGGGACCCAAATGCATCCCGTTACGTAGTAAGCACCGTCTTCCTTTCGTTCTAAGCATTGCCTTGAGCCGCGTAGGGCTTCAGCCCTGACGTTTTATGGTTTCAATGCTTCTACCTGGGTGTCTCGTATTTGGGAAGGAAGGCTAGAATGTATAGTGAGCTGCAAAGCTCGTACGTGCTTGGGCGCAGTGTCCTTCCGAATAAGGGCATCAGCCACAACATTGGCTTTGCCAGGATGGTACTTGATTGCACATTCGTAGTCGTTTAATAACTCGACCCATCGTCGTTGCCGCATATTCAGTTCCTTCTGCTTGAAGATGTGCTCGAGGCTTCTGTGGTCGGTATAAATGGTGCACTTGGTGCCGTACAGGTAATGTCGCCATAACTTAAGTGCAAAAACAACGGCTCCCAGCTCTAAGTCATGTGTAGTGTAGTTCTTCTCATGAACTTTAAGTTGGCGTGAGGCGTATGCTATAACTTTATCTCGTTGCATCAATACACAACCAAGACCCTGAATCGATGCATCGCAGTAGACCACAAAATCGTCTGTGCCCTCCGGCAGTGAAAGGATAGGTGCGCTACAAAGCCTATCCTTTAAATGCTGAAATGCTGATTCCTGTGCATTTCCCCATTGATAAACAACGCCTTTCTGCGTTAGTGAGGTGAGAGGCTGTGCAATCTTGGAAAAATCCTTAATGAACCTCCTGTAGTAGCCTGCCAATCCCAAGAATTGGCGAATTTCCTTTGGTGTACGAGGCGCAGGCCAGTTCTTAATCGAGTCTACCTTGGATGGATCAACGTGAATCCCATCCTTGTTCACCACGTGGCCTAGGAAATGGACTTCACGAAGCCAGAAGTCGCATTTCGAGAACTTTGCGTAAAGCTGTTCTGTTCGAAGGAGTTCCAAAATGAGTCGTAGATGCTGCTCGTGTTCCTCCTGACTCTTGGAATAGATCAGGATGTCGTCGATGAAGACTATAATGAATTTGTCTAGGTAAGGTTTGCACACTCGATTCATCAAGTCCATGAAAACCGCAGGTGCGTTTGTCAGCCCAAAAGGCATGACCAAAAAATCATAGTGCCCATAGCGAGTTCTAAAGGCTGTTTTGGAGACGTCCTCTTCTCGGACTCTCAGCTGGTGATAACCCGATCTCAAATCGATCTTCGAATAGTAGCTCGACCCTTGCAGCTGGTCGAACAAGTCGTCAATACGCGGTAGAGGATAACGATTCTTCACCGTCACCTTGTTGAGTTCCCGGTAGTCGATGCACATTCTGAAGGTACCGTCCTTCTTTTTCACAAATAGTACTGGAGCTCCCCAGGGCGATGAGCTAGGACGAATAAAACCCTTATCCAAGAGTTCTTGTAGTTGCGTAGAGAGTTCTTCCAACTCTGATGGAGCTAAACGATAAGGTGCACGAGCTATAGGCGCAGCTCCAGGAGCTAGTTCAATCTGAAACTCGACTTGGCGATGAGGCGGAAGACCAGGTAATTCCTCAGGAAATACCTCAGGATAGTCGCGTACAACTGGAAAATCTTCTATCTTCTTCTCTTTTTCCGAGGTGTCAGTAATGAGAGCCAAAATGGAAGTGTGGCCCTTTCGCAAGCACTTCTGGGCCTTAAGGAGAGAGATGACATTCTCAACGGCACTCCTCTTGTCGCCACGAATCATGAGAGGTTCACCACTAGGACCAGGAATACGGACAATCTTCTCGTTGCAAAGGATCTCTGCTCGGTGTTAGGATAACCAATCCATCCTAATGACAATGTCGAAACTACCCAAGATGATAGGAATAAGGTCGATAGAGAAGGTCTGGTTAGCGAGAACAAGTCTACAACCCTTGACTACGTGAGTGGCCTCTAAACTCTTACCATTTGCTAGCTCTACAGTGTGCTTGTTGTTCAAAGGTGTTGGAATACGCTTAAGCATTCGACTAACTTCTAATGACATGTAGCTAGTATCGGCACCCGAATCAAATAAAACTGTAACATAAAAGTCGTCGAGAAGGAACTTACCCGCTACAACATTGGGGTCATTCCTTGCTTCACCTTGGCCGATCACGAACGCCCGCCCCCTGGCACCATTGTTGTTGTGGTTCCCATTGTTACCATTCCCCTGATTGTTGTTATTGTTGTTGTTGTTGTTGTTGTTCTGGTTCCTGTTCAGTTGGGGACAATCTCTCTTGAAATGGCCTTCAGCTCCACACTGAAAGCACCCTTTGTTATCACCTTGCTGCTGCTGATGGCGTTGGTTCTGCTGAGCTTGCTGACGATTCTGATTGGCGGGATATAAGCTCCTGCAATCCTTTGCAGCGTGACCTGGCTTGTTGCACCGATGACAGTTGCCCCTGGTGCATGGCCCGCTGTGGTGTAGGCTGCAGCGATTGCATTTGGGGTGATTCCCTTTGTACCCACCGTGACTTTGACCACCAGATGATTGCTGACTAGGGCTCTTGTAGTCGTCAGTTTTTCTCTGCTGAGACTGAGACTGGACAGAAGTCGACCCCTTGCTTGAAGTTCCATCCCATTTCCGTTTGTTGTCACTAAGAGTACCTGAAGTAGTTGCCGCACCTATGCGCTTTGGTAACTTGTTTTGCTCCACCGCCTGATCCGTGAGACGGTGAGCCAATTGCACAACTTGCTGGATGGTGGTGAGGTTTGTTGAGGTCACATGACTTTGGATTTCTGGCACTAAGCCCTGAAGAAATAGTTCGATGCGTTTGATGGGAGGATCCACCATAGTAGGACACAGAATTGCCAGTTCGTTCGACCTTTTCACATAAGCTTCAATTTCCGACCCCGTCATCTTGAGGTTGAAGAATTCTACCTCCAGTTTGTGAATCTCATCCCGACTGCAGTATTCTTCCTTGATCATCTCTTTAAAGTTTTCCCATGGGGTGGCGTTGGCAGCAACCAACCCCAGCATTTGGACCTGAGCGTTCCACCATGTGAGGGCTAAACCCTCAAGAGTACCGATAGCATATTTCACCCTGCGCGCCTCAGGGCATTCGCACATTTCGAACACAGATTCTAGTTTCTCAAACCAGTGGAGGAGACCTACGGCCCTTCAGTGCCGCTAAAAGTAGTGGGTCGGCAGTCCATGAAAGTTTTAAAAGTGCACACAGGTGGCTGAACATGTTGACCTATCGAGGGTGAAAGAAAAGACAGAGTTTAACACAAAGGTTGGTTCACGAGAGTAGGATTCTAAAGATCCTAGGATGAGTTTGGACTGCAGGATATACCTCCTGCGTGTGCAGCTGCCAGTGCCGCGGCAACTCGTTCGTTAATCAGAGCCGTCAACTGGGCTTGTGTCAGGTTAACGCGTCCAGACATGATCTTCATATCAAGAGGAACGTGAGTGAGAGAGGTTCGCAAAAATGCGATGACATAAGAGAGTAAGCACACGCGTTTTCAAGCAACAGTAGTTATACTAACCAAGCATACCATGAGCAATGTACTATGTAACTAACAAGTAGGCAATATATATACAGATCATATCACCTAGGATGTCGAGCCTTGCATGTGGAGTGAAGCGTCGTTGTGGATCGTAGAGCACTGTACAGGTTATAGTCTGATTTTAATAAAACTTTTTCCCCTTATTAAAACCAAGTTCTCTATAACCAATGGCTCTGATACCAATATGTCACACCCCCAAAATCCACCTGCGGAATACTACCGCTTGGAGGCGTGACTGACCAGGATCCAGCCACCAATCATATTGAACACGCAAGTTAATAATTATAAAAGTTTAACCAGTACGATTGGTGTTCAAACAAAACATAGTTAAGTTGTGAAGCGGAAGCATAAAGTTCAAAACCAAACATAAGTTTCATTGTTTCAAAAGTTAACATGGCACACAGCTGTCCATGTCCCACAACGACTCTCTTCCATGCAAGCTCCAGCTAAGTACCTATTGACCTGCAAAGCATGTAGTAACGAGTCAACAACAAGTTGAGTGAGTTCACGGTTGGGTGTTCATTTTGAGTTGTTTCGAAAACAGTTCCCTTTATCTGGCATCCTGCCGTGGGGGTTACCCCATAGTTGAAAAACGTGACTTGTTTATTCCCAATTACTCTGGCAATCCAGCCGTGGGGGCTACCCCGTGTTAGTTATCTGGCATTTCGGCCGTGGGGGCTACCCCATGTATACACAAGACTCGTTACCATATCGACTGCTGACTGTAGTCATGTTTATGTGCCCTGAAACTGTCAATGTCTATCTTCATTGACGTGCCCCAGATCCATTAGTTCACGCCCGTCCTCTGCGGCACGGTGTGAGGTTTGTCAGACCTAAATAGCGCTATCTAACTAATGACCCGCTCGCCATTGGCCCGGCGATTAAGTCGATATAAAAAGGAGGGACTTCGTGATAGAGTTTTGGTCTAGTACGAGTTATCTGTCCATGAGGACGAGGAATTTATATTCCTGGACCGATGATGTCCTACCCAAGGAGGACGAGGAATCCATGTTCCTTAACACCATTCCCAACCCAGGGAATCCCATGCTTTGTAGAGGGTGTGAACTCACCTTGGTTTGCTCGGCAGATACACAGAAAGGTCAATCAAGTTGTAAGTGATCAATTACGTCCTAACATAGATACCATTCAAGTCAGGTTCAGACCAAGTAGTGCACGTATTTTTCTTCACGTATTCATACACAAGTAACGATCATGGCATACACGTTTATCATGGCAGTTCAACAACAGTGCATAACATACTCAATTAACAGTAGCACATACGGCCCACATGTTCGGCCCAATTACTTAGGCCCGTAACTATGCAAGTCCAATCCAGCGAGTGTGCGTACATGGTCTCGAGTCGAGACTGTGCGATCTCGAGTCGAGACTGTGCGATCTCGGTTAAGCCTATGAGTTCTCGAGTCGCAACTGAGGTGGTCTCGGGTCATGCATGTAGTGGTCTTGAGTTGCAACTGGACTCGCAAGCATGGTTTCGAGTCATGAGGTTTGTGTGCTGATCAAGTGTGGTCTCGAGTCGAGACTAGGGGTTCTCGACTCGCAACCTGGGTCGCAAACTATGTTCTCGAGTTATCATGTTGTGGTCTCGAGTCGAGACCAAGGGTCTCGACAGACACATCTGTTGATCGCTGGTACATGTACTAAACCAATAGGATTTCATGTTCATGAGATAATGTACTAACCAATGATATTTCACAAACATGTTTCCTTGTCTACTACTAACCAAAAACGGATCAAACAACAAGTTTTCAAATATTCAAGCCACATTCATATCATATTCATCATGTTCTTCAAATATTCAAGTAGTTCATCATATTATAATCAACATGCTTCATCAAGAAAATCCATTATGGCATGAACTCAAGTTAGTAACATCATCGGCTCATACATCTATCATGTTTGATCAATACAATAGCATACTTATATAGGATTTATCATCAACATGTGTTAATCCGATTTCATTGAACACAAACCTCCTAAACATAACCAAACCATTCGGATTTGAGCCTATATAGGACCGATTACACTCATTCATAGTCAAGCATACATTATTCCTCCTAACAAAATCAATACATTATCATGTAATCCTCATCGATCGAGTATAAACACATAACATGAAGCACTTATGAACCGATTACTCGAGAAGGGTGTATTCATCATGCATAAAGCTTAACAAGTAAACATATTATCACATAATCTTCATCATACATCATCACCAAACCGAAACACAACATCTAACATGAATCACTAACCGGTTAGAGAGGTAGTGGTGAAGAATGAAGCTTCCGAAAGAGGTGTGTACGAGTTGATCCGAGGGTCCTTGTGGTCTCCGGTTTGATCCGAGAAGAAGGAGAAGAAATGTGATGTTTGGTGTCTAGGGTTTTAGTGAGAGAATGTGAGAGTGTGTGTGTAGGAGAGTGTGTGTTGTTTGCCCAAAAATGACAAGTGTGGCTAACCACAATGGTTATATACTAGTGGACTAAAGAGGTGCATGGCCCAATCCGGCCCAACCGTCACTGTTCACTCGAGACCGCATGGTCTCGAGTCGTGTCCTTGTGTCTCGGTTCACATAATCACACTCATACATACAAGCATAACACATAATCACATAATTTCACTTAGGTCATTCATTGAACTAACAAGTTAACTAATCACATAACGTTCAAGCAAGTCACACCAAGATACAACGAAAGGTTCTAAATTTCGAGTTGTCACATAACTAGTCTTGCATCTTTTATTGCCACTAAAGCCCAAGTCTGCCTATGTGTATCTTGATCATCTTATGCAACAGCTCCTGAAAAACACATGTGAAAATAGGTACGTCAGCATAAAAATGCCTGTGAGATACATAGGTTTTGTGAAAATAGGTTTCATGACTTATGTTTGAGAAAATGATTAGTCATGAACCTTGTAATTTGCTTTGTTTTGTAAATCATTTGAAAAACGATAAGATCAGATGATATGTATAAGTAAGAGAATAATGTATGGTTAAATGAATAACCATTGTAAAATGAGTTTGTATAAGATAAGTTGTTTGTAAATCAATGTCTTGTGAAAAGTATGTTATTTGTATAAAATGTTATATGTCTCAAACTGAAATGATTCAAATAATGCTACGATATGTAATACCATACAAACACTTATATATAGGAAGTACCAGCGGCGTATCCACCATGCTTGTATCATATTACACACGCATCGTTACTTAATCAAACCAAACCACCAAAGTAATGTGTAACAATTGTAGAAATGTTTATGTATGGTCAAATACGGTTCACACGGTTCACAGATACAAACGGTTCACAGATACAAACGGTTCACAGATAGAAACGGTTCACAGATGCAAACGGTTCACATAGTCAAATGATTACAACAGTTCAAAATGCAGAATAATGTGTTCACATGCTGGATGAGCATATGCAACAGAAATGCAATGTAAAACAATGTACTAAGCATGCACATAATGGACATACATAGCATAAGTGTAATGTAAAACAATGTACTAAGTATGAACTAAATGGACATACATAGCATAAAATGTAATATAAAACGATGTACTAAGTACGCACACAATGGGCATACATAGCATGAACACAATGAAAATCATGTACTATAATGTACTAATGAACGTAGGAAGTATATGATGTGAAAACAGGAAAGCATGAAAGTAACAAGTAGGCACATGTGTTTCACCCCAAAACAGTTTGGAAAACAGTAAAAGAGGGGTCTATGTACTCACTTGAGATTGCTTAGTAGTCCTTGAGTAACAACCAAACAATGCTAGAGATCACGGATATCAAACGGCACCTAATATAGGTAACTATGTTAATAAACCGGACCTAAATCGGAAGATCGGATAGAATGAGGGTTCGTAAACCAAACGAGTGTGGAGACTCGTATAATATAGTTTAACAAAGCCTACATACTAAATGAAACCTTACATAAGTGCTTACGACCCTTTACGACTCGTTTAGGTAGCTTATGCTACTTTAACGCGTCGTTCGCGTGAAACGCGTTCGGACCGCCTAACTAGTCCTATGACAAGTGTTATATGCCTAAACGTGTTACATAATCAGTTATGTGACAAAAGTTTAGGTTACATATGCTTAATTACCAATTATACATGAAAAGGGTATTCTGGTAATTTACCTAAGGCATATAAACTACCTATCATACAACTACTTAACGATGCGACCATAAGGTATAACCTCGGAAGGTTATTCCCTATATACTATGGTCACCTAATTTGTTTGTTCGGATCCTAATGATCGACCAAATGGGTCGGGTTCGAAGGTATAAGCGATTTATCAGATCGCTTACCCTTACGACCCTAGACAACGCGGTAATCAGCAGGCATAGTCCCAAGGGACTATAACCATCGTGATTACAATCACGTTGCGAAGTTCAAACGAACTTCGCATTGACCATAAGCTGGTCAACGCTGAAAGTCAAACAAAGTTTGACTTTCGGACTCGAAAAACGATAAAAGAACGAAAGAATACTTACAAAGGGTCCCCGAATGCTAATCCAGATCGAAATAACTCAGGTATGAAACAAAGGTTCCAACTTAGAGTCTTTAAGATCAGATTCTAGTGGTTTTGAAGCAATGGGGGGTGGGGTATTTATAGTATTCGGTCCACCGTTAAGATCGTTTCATGGAAAACGTGCTCGTATCTTGTGCGTACACTTGTTGGAAACTCATGGTAGCTAAAAATGGTCCTTATCAGCTGATTAGGCAAGTGAGAAATGTGTGGGTGTGGTTAAAACAGCTGGAACCTGCTGACTGTTCGCTCTTATTTGATCAGAGAGGCTGACGCGGCCCACGTGGATATGTACAAAAACTGAGGCGGGCCGCCTGGGAGTTGCAGATCAGAAAAATGTTTGCAGAATTACAGTTTCAGTCCCTGTTGGTGTTTTAAGCCATTTTCGACACTTCTAAGGCCCGTAAAGCCAACTTTAAGGCCCTAAAATGATGCCTAAACATTGTGGACATGAAACATGCTCAAAAATATTTCGAATGTTGGTTCGTTTGGCCGTACGAACGCGATGTTCGCTTAATTACGACGGAATGCGCATAAGCGCGAAAAACGATCCAAAATGCGTGACGAATGGATTTTTCTCATGCCAAACACTAAAATAAAATATTATAGTGCTTACATAAATTTTTGGATGTCCGGATGTATTCAGAACGTGAGTTATGCGCGAGAATGCAAACTTGTGCACTTTTTGACGCTTTTAGTCCCTGAATGACCCAAAAGTTTATTTTAGCACACCAAACCCATCAAAGCCTATTTCTAAGCTATGTGAAGGATATTTATGGTATGTTTAACTTATGGTCATGTTCCGGAATGTTCGTTACAGTTCAAATCGGCATACTTTCGCAGTTTGTCAAATTTAGTCCCTGTAAGCGAATAAACTAGATTTTGCCATACCAAAGCCTTCAAAACTTATTTCTAAGTTATGTAAAGGTTATTTAAGGTATGTTAAGCCTATTTCACTATTCCGGAGCATTCGTTGCATTAAACTGGTTATATTTACGCATCAGTGCGCGTATAACCTTCCAGAAAGCGATTTAGAGCTTGAAATCGAACAAGAATTGATATGTGCAAATGATGCACATATTTATACAGATCCCAAGTATGAAATACAATATTTCATTGGCTTGGCAGTTGTTTGATGGTCGCAGTGACACAGGTGTCACAGTCTCCCCTACTTAAGGAAATTTCGTCCCGAAATTTATTCGTAGGAGTCTATTTGTGACTTTGTGTCAAATAACCACCAGAGATATGTAAAGCATAATCCTGTCATTTCCTTAACGGACATTCTTCAGAACGAAAATGAACAGACGGAGTCATTTTCCTCAATGAGTATTCTTCAGAAGCGGAAATGAAGGAATAAACAACGGGGATTCATTTCCTCAACGGGCAATCTTCAGAAACGTAAAATGAACTTACGGAGTCATTTTCAACGGGTGTGTCATCAGAAATGGAAATGAAAAGGAGAAGCAAACGGATATTCATTTCCTCAACGGACAAATCTTCAGAAACGAAAATGAACAAACGGAGTCATTTTCAACGGGTGTGTCATCAGAAATGGAAATGAAAAGGAGAAACAAACGGATATTCATTTCCTCAACGGACAAATCTTCAGAAACGAAAATGAACAAACGGAGTCATTTTCAACGGGTGTGTCATCAGAAATGGAAATGAAAAGGAGAAACAAACGGATATTCATTTCCTCCACGGAAAATTTTCAGAAACGAAAATGAACAAACAGAGTCATTTTCAACGGGTGCTTCCTCAGAAATGGAAATGAATAGAGTTAACTTCTAGGCACATGACAAGGCTCGTTGTGGTTTCTGTGCACTAAATTCCATAATTATGTATGCATCCATAATTACGTAATTCCTTGCACAGTCCGCACAGTTTGTCTTGTAATGTTTATAAGCACATAATCACATAGTTGTTTAACTTGGTTATTAATTTGTTATTAATTTGTTATCGATTGAGAACGGATATGGAAATCAGTCGATGGACTTCAATGTCCTCTGGGATCTATCTGAAGAGATAGGAAGATCTCCCAAAAATTCGATTTTGTTTTCAAAGAAATGTAATATTCAAATTAAGGAACACAACAATTTTAGGATTTACGGAAATACCCTTAGGTACCCTATTAAGGATTTATAGTGGTACTTTGGGTATTTGTCCAGTGTTGTATATTGCGCCTTGTACTTCGTTTTCCTTAGAAGAAACAGTTACTTAGGAATTTCGTAGACAACGCAAGAGATCATAAAATAGAAGAAAATCTTGGGGGGTAGTTTGCTTTTCAAGGAATACGATTCCTTGATTGTCGGTATTGTAAGAGATATGTTGTTTATGCATACAACCACATAAATACATTGCAATGTAAATGAAAGATTTATTTATTAACAAAGATAACAACTGTTTCATGGACCTTGACAACAAAAGAAAATAACACATAAGACATGATTATTTCTAAACGGTGTTGTCGGTCAGATGCTCATCCCTGTGCTGGATTTGCATTAGCAAGCTTTGGGCAATTTCTTCGGAAATGACCCATCTCGCCACAGTTGAAGCAAGAACCTGGTAGAAAACGACCTTGAACGGTATTGTTGCCAGCTTGGTTTGGTGCAGCTGCAGCTGGGCAGACTCTTGCCGTATGGCCTATAAGTCTACAAGTTTGGCATTTGCGGCACTTTACATTGGCATGATGATGGAGGCTACATTGGTTGCACAAGGGTGCAGTTCCATTGTATGGCTTCCTAGCAGGGGGTTGAGCTGGTTGGTTGGGGACGGCTTGATCATTGTGAGTAACCATGGCGAAGTTCTGAGAAGCCTTTCGCTTCTTTGACTTCTTAGGGGATCCAGTCTGTTCATCCATGGTCTTTGATTCCTCGATTTGTTTCGATTCCTCGACCGGTTTCTTGTCACCTTTTCGGAAAAGCTTACGTTTCCTGATCTGAGATTCAGTCAAGGTTGCAGCTAGCTCAATGGTCTGCCTAACTGTAGTAGGGTTGCTACCAGTCACAATATCTTGTATTGAGTCAGGGAGGCCATCAATGTACTTTTCGATTGCCTTATCCAACGGCGTGACCATGTTTGGGCATAACAGGCTTAACTCCTCATAACGGTCCGTGTAGGCTCGATGTTCCCCGCTATCTTGCTTCAAACCATCAAACTCTCTTTCCAATGCTCGCAGTTCATGACGAGGACAAAACTCCCTCATCATAAGAGCTCTAAGTTCAGCCCATGTCTGTGCTAGAGCAACTTCTGCACCACGGTCTCTCATAACCCCGTTCCACCACGTAAGGGCTCTCTTCTGGAACACACTCGAAGCAAACTCGACCTTGCGATTGTCAGGACACTGCACGTGGCGGAAAGTATTCTCAATGCTCTCGAACCATTGAAGAAGCCCAGTCGCTCCCTCCGAACCACTAAACTTGAGTGGTTTCGCCGAGTTAAAACTCTTGAAATTGCATGGACCATTGTTGTTGTTGTTTGCTTGATTCCATTGAGCAAAAAGGTTTGGGAATTGAGCAGCCATTTGCTGCGCAATGATTTCTGCCAGTTCGGCAGTCGCTATCTGGCTTTCGCGTCGAGGAGGCATTCTAAAAGAGGAAACATGAAAGGAAACGAGTGAGAGTATTAGACGAAAAGAATGAGATGAAACAAATCTGATGAAAGCAAGGATAGTGGCCATTTGTTTGTTACCACAAGGTAAACAAACGACACACAGTGACTAATCAAAGTAAATGGGTCAAAAATAATGTATCGCGAAGACATGCTCGCCTATAAGTGAACACTCATCCCAAGAATTCCCAGGTAAGCACAACTGGTCTCGCGTCTGATGAGATGTATACGAAGTGCTTGCCTAGACAGAAAACCCAGAATACAGGCATTCACCCTTCCAGTTTGCACGTGTTCACATTATTTAAAACCCAAAACCTTGACGAGATTTTGAAAACTCAAAGGAGTTCAAAACCATATAACCGAGAGTTCAAAACCTTACAATAGAGGGTTCAAAACCTAGTAATCAATCATCCTAGAACAGATGATTAGTTTTCAAAGCGGTTTTGAAATTTATGTTCTTGTTGTGGTCGTCGCCTAAGGATAGGTGACGGTATTGTTTTATGACTAAACGCAAGTAAACTCGCGTTAGGGTCCTAAGAAGGTTATAGACTAGGTCAAAGCATTACTAATAACCTAATTCCCTATAACCATTGGCTCTGATACCATCTTTTCTGTCACACCCTGACCACATAGAACATACAAAACATGGCGGAAATGTCGGGGAGTGTTGTAACAGAATTAATTGTTTCAAATCCATGGCAATTGAAGTTTCGTTTTATTGATTAAAAGTGTTACAATGACTTAACAAACAAGGAAATACAACATAATTAACTAGTCTTGCATCTTTTATTGTCACTAAAGCCCAAGTCTGCCAATGTGTATCTTGATCATCTTATGCAACAGCTCCTGAAAAACACATGTGAAAATAGGTACGTCAGCATAAAAATGCCTGTGAGATACATAGGTTTTGTGAAAATAGGTTTCATGACTTATGTTTGAGAAAATGATTAGTCATGAACCTTGTAATTTGCTTTGTTTTGTAAATCATTTGAAAAACGATAAGATCAGATGATATGTATAAGTAAGAGAATAATGTATGGTTAAATGAATAACCATTGTAAAATGAGTTTGTATAAGATAAGTTGTTTGTAAATCAATGTCTTGTGAAAAGTATGTTATTTGTATAAAATGTTATATGTCTCAAACTGAAATGATTCAAATAATGCTACGATATGTAATACCATACAAACACTTATATATAGGAAGTACCAGCGGCGTATCCACCATGCTTGTATCATATTACACACGCATCGTTACTTAATCAAACCAAACCACCAAAGTAATGTGTAACAATTGTAGAAATGTTTATGTATGGTCAAATACGGTTCACACGGTTCACAGATACAAACGGTTCACAGATACAAACGGTTCACAGATACAAACGGTTCACAGATATAAACGGTTCACAGATGCAAACGGTTCACATAGTCAAATGATTACAACAGTTCAAAATGCAGAATAATGTGTTCACATGCTGGATGAGCATATGCAACAGAAATGCAATGTAAAACAATGTACTAAGCATGCACATAATGGACATACATAGCATAAGTGTAATGTAAAACAATGTACTAAGTATGAACTAAATGGACATACATAGCATAAAATGTAATATAAAACGATGTACTAAGTACGCACACAATGGGCATACATAGCATGAACACAATGAAAATCATGTACTATAATGTACTAATGAACGTAGGAAGTATATGATGTGAAAACAGGAAAGCATGAAAGTAACAAGTAGGCACATGTGTTTCACCCCAAAACAGTTTGGAAAACAGTAAAAGAGGGGTCTATGTACTCACTTGAGATTACTTAGTAGTCCTTGAGTAACAACCAAACAATGCTAGAGATCACGGATATCAAACGACACCTAATATAGGTAACTATGTTAATAAACCGGACCTAAATCGGAAGATCGGATAGAATGAGGGTTCGTAAACCAAACGAGTGTGGAGACTCGTATAATATAGTTTAACAAAGCCTACATACTAAATGAAACCTTACATAAGTGCTTACGACCCTTTACGACTCGTTTAGGTAGCTTATGCTACTTTAACGCGTCGTTCGCGTGAAACGCGTTCGGACCGCCTAACTAGTCCTATGACAAGTGTTATATGCCTAAACGTGTTACATAATCAGTTATGTGACAAAAGTTTAGGTTACATATGCTTAATTACCAATTATACATGAAAAGGGTATTCTGGTAATTTACCTAAGGCATATAAACTACCTATCATACAACTACTTAACGATGCGACCATAAGGTATAACCTCGGAAGGTTATTCCCTATATACTATGGTCACCTAATTTGTTTGTTCGGATCCTAATGATCGACCAAATGGGTCGGGTTCGAAGGTATAAGCGATTTATCAGATCGCTTACCCTTACGACCCTAGACAACGTGGTAATCAGCAGGCATAGTCCCAAGGGACTATAACCATCGTGATTACAATCACGTTGCGAAGTTCAAACGAACTTCGCATTGACCATAAGCTGGTCAACGCTGAAAGTCAAACAAAGTTTGACTTTCGGACTCGAAAAACGATAAAAGAACGAAAGAATACTTACAAAGGGTCCCCGAATGCTAATCCATATCGAAATAACTCAGGTATGAAACAAAGGTTCCAACTTAGAGTCTTTAAGATCAGATTCTAGTGGTTTTGAAGCAATGGGGGGTGGGGTATTTATAGTATTCGGTCCACCGTTAAGATCGTTTCATGGAAAACGTGCTCATATCTTGTGCGTACACTTGTTGGAAACTCATGGTAGCTAAAAATGGTCCTTATCAGCTGATTAGGCAAGTGAGAAATGTGTGGGTGTGGTTAAAACAGCTGGAACCTGCTGACTGTTCGCTCTTATCTGATCAGAGAGGCTGACGCGGCCCGCGTGGATATGTACAAAAACTGAGGCGGACGCGGCCCAAGTTTCCTTATATGGCTTCTAGCACCTTTGAGTATCTATGGATTTGATGGAACTTGAAAGATGATGGTGGTTGGGTTACGGCCGAGAATGAGGGTTTAGTTAGGTGTTTAGTTATTATGTTGTTATGTAGTGTGTTATGATGTTCGGGGACCATAACTGTTTTGGTCAAAAATTACCGAGGCAATTAAGTGATCAAATTAGTTAAGTGAGGTAGTGTGCTAAGAAAGTGTGTTGAAAATATGCTAATTAAGTTGTTTGCAAAAACAGTTTTCAGGATACGGCTCAGGATATTAAGCTGTATCTACAATCAAACAATGAGCGAAAATGTAAAGGGTGACACAGGATGTACGAGGCAAGCCCTTGATCAATCTAGATCGCCGGCACAAAACCTTGGGAGCTGAAAATCGCAGCTGCCTTGTTCTTCTTATTTCTTCAAATGTCAGGATATAGTGCAGGATTTGATGCGGATCGACTAAGTGTTACAATGTGATTTCGATACAAGTGTAAGCGTATTGTGAGTGTTTACAGCTAGAGAGAAAGAGTGTATGAGAGATTGTGTGTCTTCTTATCTGATCTGATCAATCTATTTATAGTAAAAAGAAACTAACTAACTAGCCTATAAATCCGGGATATATGGAATATTCCCTTTGTTAACGTTGTAGTCCACGTCTTCCGGATTCAACGTCCATAATCTAACTGATTAACCCGAGTCTTGAGGAGAAGAAATCCACTTGAACGTTAGAGACTTGCACCATTTAATCTGCACGTGGGTTAATTAATTACTACCAGGATATTGCATCAGGATGTTACCAATATCCTGATCCAGTATCCTGGTCACAATAAAACAAACAAAGTCAGAATATCAGTCAGGATATATGAGCAGAAAATCACCCATAACAATTGTCCCCAAAATATATCTGTTGGTATACCAATTCCAACGGATATATTTTAAAGCTTATCTCTTAAATCGAGGTTATTAAACTGAAACGACAGTTGATGTGACTTTGTACAACTTCCAACGCGATATTTACTCTTTGCCCCCTATATTCAGCCTCTATTTAGCCGAAATACCCTACATTATGATCATCACTCCTCGAGCAAATCTCAGGTATTTTCCTTCTCTCTTCTTCACCTCTGTTTTTCTTCACCGAAATCCTCCATGGCCAGTAGAACGAGATCACATACAGGCGATTAAATCCCATCCTTCGAAGCCCAAAACCTTCTTAAGGAACCCGAAAAAGAGGTATGTTCGTTCGACAATGCTGACATTGCTGCCCTGCACGCCTCCGGTGCTTTCCCTGTTGGTATGATCATTCGCCCTTTAGACAGAGAAATCCGATCGGATTTTTCTTCCCACGAATGGGTGTGCTTCTTGGCTTACCCCTTTTCTATCGGACTCCGATACCCCTTTCCGGCTTTCATATCTTGTTTCTTTGAACTTACCGGTCTTAGTTATGCCCAAACCATACCTATGGTTTGGCGTATGCTAGTGACACTGGACCAAATCAGATCTCGTTTTACTCCCGACCTTTGTATTGAGGATCTCCCGATGGCCTACCGCCTTCGTTCTCACGGCAACAGCCGTTTTCTCCTTTTCTCAACCTCCAAAAATCCTCTTATCCTTAAAGCCACAAAAAATGAGGAGAAATGGCAACGAAAGTTCTTTTTTGTAAAAAGTGATTCTATTACTGGAGGTTTTGACCTTCCGGTGAAGTGATTAACTTCTGGTAGGATTTAGGGTTTTAGGAATATCCCCAATCGTATCCTGAAGTTATATCTTGAATTGACATCTTTATTTTTTGTGCAACAAATTTCAAAGAACTAGCCCCTCCAAGCGCTGAATCAAAACAGAGGATCAAAAGCATTTACCAACTCCCGAAAAGTGAGAGAACTTTTTCCCTGTCATTTGCAAGTTCAAGCCAAAGATCCAGCTCCGACATGTCTGGTAAGTATATCAGTATATATGAAACCATTATAACAGTTTATAAATACTCAAGAGTTAAATGTTTCTCCTTTTCACGCAGCACCAGTCAAAGCTCCAAAGGTCTTTGATCTTGAGGAATTGGACAGCTATTCCGCTCCCATTTCGGTGAAGAAGGAACCAAGCCCCAAAGCCACCACGTCTTCCAAGCCTAGCGGTTCGAAAGCTGTTACCACTCCCAAGCCTCCTCCAGCCACCAGGACTCGTGCTTCCAGTGCCCGGAAGAGGAAGGAAACGGATTCTCCGGCTACCTCCAAGACTTTCCCTTATAAGAACCATGGATTTAATGAAGCCAGTGGGTTCATGACTTCATTCCTTAATCAGGTAAAAACTCCCATCTAATATCCTGCACATATATGTTAACTATTATCCTGAACATCCTATATATGTTGATACCTGTACTTTTGATTTCAGGGCCTGGAACGTCTCATGCACTTGTATGAAGAAGCCTGTGGTCTTAACAAAATGCTGGAGGTCAAGCTCAAGAAAGCTGAAGTCACCATCGCCGACCAAGGGATGATCGTCGCTGCCAAGTCTCAGCACTACGAAGACAAATTCAAGGCGATGACCCAAGAGCACCAAGCTTCCATCCACAAGCCAATGAGGATGCCCAAGCCAAGCTGGATGCTGCTCATCTCCAATACCAGTAGGATATGAGTTCTTATCGGGATGGCCTCAAAGGATCTATTGTAATTTCCCTTCTCTAAGCCAGGTTAAGGATGGCCTATGAGGCCAAAGCCTTGGGCTTTGAATGCCCCTCCTAGAATGTCAACGCTTGGGAAGCGAAATTAAAGGATCTTGGAGGCAATCACGTGGAACATCCTGCGAAGCATACTGGTGAGGAGCCTTCCAAGGCGGCAGAAGAGGTGACCAATGCTGGCGGTGATGCTGAGAAGAATCCCGAGGGTGATGGTGGCGAGGATGCTGGAGGGAATGCTGCTGATGAAGCCATGGTGGAAGAGGGTGCTGCCCCTTAAAAGCAGTGAAGTAGGCGATGATGGATGTACGTGCCTAGGCCGGAGCCCACTTTTTTAAGTTTGATGGTTGTGCTTGTCTGAACAATTTACTTTTTCTGTCTCTAAACAATTTACTTTCCTGCATTAAGACAATATAATGACCAAAGGTGGATGGGTCCTGGGTTTCAGGATGAAGCCCTTGGTCATCAATTAGTATAACATGTTTTGAACAATATAACAATTGGAGGTGGATGGGTCTCGGTTTGAGATGAAGCCTTCAACTGTTAAGTAAATATGGTAAGAAACTAATCGTGCTTTTGGTGGAGGGATCTCGGTTTGAGGTGAAACCAAAAGCACAACTTTTGCTATGTTAACAAGATAACCTCCTTTTGACCTTATATATCATTGCCTTATTTCAATTCTCAATATGCATTGCTTAGTTTGAATTTCCATGTTCCAAACATAGCGCAGTACTTCAAATGTCTTAGCAAATACTGTGAAAATATTTTGACGCAAATATTCTATTAAGACTTCCGTCAAATAGGGTTTTTATAACTCAAACAATTCAGATAAAATTTTCAAAGAAAAATGATAGTTTACTTAGAATTTATAAAGCTTGTTTTGATAATAGATGTTTGACATGAATACGATTTTAATTTTAAAACCAGGTATCAAGTCCCAAACATTCCAACCAAATATCCTGAAACATATTCTAAGAATATATCTTGAAAGTATATCCTGAGAATATACCCTAATCGGGATAGTGACAAGCGTTAAAACTTAAAGGATTTAGATAAGGTTTTCAAAGGAAAGATCATACCATTATTAGAGTGCAACCTTATTCTCAAACTTTAATCCTTTCACAACCTTTCAAACGAAGATGTCCCCAGTATGGGACACTTAGTGTACTGGGTCCCAGCTTGATCATTTGAGCTTTGCACAACTGCTTAAGTAAGAATGTCCCCTATGCATTATGTCTTTGAACACTTAGAAATATCAATTGCAACCGTTTGAATAATTTTCGTATTATAGAGGATAAACCCTGAAATGTACTGGAGATAAATCCTTAGTGATCTGGGGATAAACCCATAAGTATACTGGGGAAAATCCCAAACTTTCATGCGCTACAGGCGGGAGTGTATAAACTCCAAGACTTAGAAAGGTGAAAACCTTTAAACCTTAGAGGGTATGAAAATACCCTTTCGTGAGAGAGGGTGATCAATCCTCATATACCTTTAGGATCCAGGATATAGCCAACAATAACGAAATTGTCAGCCACTTTTACATGGACTGGTCCCGCTATCTTGAACTATCCCTGGATAACTTGCGCTCCAGGTGGGGTGTTTAAAACCAATTCGAGAGAAAGGTGAATACCTTTAAACCTGTGAAGGGATCAGGATCCCTTAAATGTGAGAGAGGGGGCCAATCCTCTAATCTTTCGAAGTTTCCTGAGTATGTATCCTGGAGCTATATCCCGAAGCATATACTGCAAAACAACTGTAAACTAAGGTGGGTGTTAGCCTGGCTAACACCCCTCCGATGCTTAAGTCAGTATTGGGTTCAAAATAATAAATAATATCAAATATATCAAAAGAGATATAATTCATACCATCCTGAGTTAGAAATTAAATTCTAAACTCACTTGAAATAGAGCTTTAGGTGTATAGCATTCCAGGATCTTGGTAGCATATCCCCCTCTATATTCTTGAGTCGGTATGCTCCTTTCCCTGATTCTGATTCAATCTCGTAAGGTCCTTCCCACTTAGGAGCTAACTTTCCATCAGCAGGATTAGTAGTATTCTGAAAAGCCTTTCTTAATACCCAATCTCCAACTTGAAACCTTCTAGTCCTTATATTCTTGTTATATGCTCTGGATATCCTCTATTGATATGCTGCCATCCTTAGCCTTGCTGCATTTCTTGTCTCATCAATAGTATCCAATTCCTGGCAAAGGGCTCCAGGATTCTGCTCAGGATCCCTGAGGTTGGATCTCGCTGTAGGTATCACCATTTCTGTCGGGATCACTTCTTCTGCTCCAAATACTAAGGAAAATGGGGTTTGGCCAGTTGCACTTTTCACCATCGTTCTATCAGCCCATATAACAAAGGGTAATTCATCTGCCCATCTTCCCTTCTTAGCTCCAAGCCTTTTCTTCAAATTGTTGACAATTATCTTGTTTGAGGATTCTGCTTGTCCATTTGCTTGAGGATGTACCGGTGTGGATGTGATCATTTTAATTCCCCAACTCTTGCAAAATTCAGTAGTCCTCTTACTTATAAATTGAGAACCATTATCACAAATTATCTCAGCTGGTATTCCAAACCTAGTCAGGATATTCCTCTTAATGAAGGATACTACTTCTTGGTCTCTAACTTGAACAAATGCTTCAGCTTCAACCCACTTAGAGAAATAATCAGTCATTGCCAGCATGAAGACTTTTCCTCCCGGAGCCTTTGGCAATTTTCCTACTATATCCATTCCCCACTTCATAAATGGCCATGGGGAAGCAATAGGATACAGTGGTTCAGCAGGCTGATGTAATATATTACTGTGCCTTTGACATGCATCACATCTTCGAGCATATTCTGCAGCATCTTTCCTCATCGTCGACCAATAATATCATGTTCTTAATACCTTCGAGAATAACGACCTGCCCCCAGTATGGTTACCACAATCCCCTTCGTGTATATCCTGAAGCACTTCTTTGGTTTCGGGATCCTCCAAGCACCTCAGATATGGTCCTGCAAGAGATTTCTTATACAAAACATTATTTATAATAGTGAATCGTGATACCTTCATTCTAAAGGCCTTACAATTTTCATCCTTTGGGATGTGTCCTTCCTTGAGATATCTCATGATTAAAGCCGTCCAGGACTTAGGATCCTCCTCGAGATACTCATCATCAGGATCCTGAATACTTACTACTTCCTTATCCTGAGATTTAAGAGGATCCATCGCAGGATACAGGATATGTAATATTGGTATTTGGGTTCCCTCCGGTATCCTGACTGATGATCCTAGATTTGCCAAGGCATCAGCTTTGGCATTATCCTCTCTTGGTACCTGTTCAAGTGTAAAAATATCGAAATACCCTGCTAATTTTTTGAGAATTTCGAGATACTCGATCAACTTTTCACCTTTAACTTCATAGGTCCCATTAAAATGATTAGTAATTAACAAGGAATCAACAAATACTTGTAAACCCTTGATATTCATGCTCTTAGCCAATTCTAATCCCGCAATTAAAGCTTCATATTCTGCTTCATTATTAGTGGCAGGAAACTCACACCTAATAGCCTGGGGTAATATGTCCCCCTGTGGCGATTTTAGTAGTATACCCAAACCTACACCTCTTACATTAGATGCACCATTAGTATATAACGTCCAGGATTCTAAGTTTTCTCCTAGCTGTTGTACTTCTAAGTCTACTTCGTTTTGAATATCACTACTGAAATCAGCCACAAAGTCAGCTAGGGCCTGAGACTTTATGGCATTTCTAGGTTCATATATTAGATCATAGGCACTTAATTTCACTGACCATTTAGCCATCCTACCCGACATCTCAGGTTTCCTAAGCACATTTTTAACAGGATAATTAGTTTTTACATGAATCCTATGCTTCTCAAAATAATGTCTAAGTTTTGTTGATGCCATAACTAGGGCTAATATCAATTTTTCTAAATGAGAATATCTAGTTTCAGCGTCTAATAAACTTTTACTAACATAATAGACAGGATACTGCTGACCTTCATGATCCTTTACAAGGACAACACTTACTACATTCCCTGATACTGCAAGATACAGGGATAATGGTTCAGCATCCTCATGCTTCATCAATAGAGGTGCGGTTGAAAGATATTGCTTCAAATCCTGCAAGGCTGCTTCATGCTTCTCTCCCCATTCAAATTTCTTATTCTTCTTCAGGATATCATAAAATTCCTTGCATTTTTCCAAGGATCTTGAGTTAAATCTGTTTAATGCTGCTACTCGCCCTATTAATCTTTGAACATCTTTCATATTTGAAGGTGACTTGATATCCAAGATAGCTTTAATTTGCTCCGGGCTTGCTTCTATCCCCTTTTTTGTCACCATGTATCCTAGAAACTTTCCTGCTCCCACTCCAAAATGGCATTTGGTAGGATTTAGTTTCATGTTGTATTGGTCTAGGATATCGAATGCTCCCTTAATATCCTGGAGGTGATCCTTAGCCTTTTTAGATTTTACTACCATGCCATCGATGTACACCTCCATGGTGTCCCTCAACTTGTCTTTAAACATCATGTTTACCAATCTTTGGTATGTTGCACCTGCATTTTTTAAACCAAAAGGCATAGCAGTATAACAATAAATACATGTCGGTGTCATGAAAGCAGTATCCTCCTGATCCGAGGGTTCCATTTGGATCTGTTGGAATCCTGAGGAGGCATCCATGAAGGTTAACATCTCGTGGCCAGCAGTAGCATCCACCATTGAATCAATATGAGGTAGACGAAATGGGTCTTTGGGATAAGCTTTGTTCAAGTCTGTGTAATCTACACAGACTCTCCATTTCCCGTTTTTCTTTTGCACCACAACTACATTCGCCAGCCATTTCGGAAAATTCACTTCCCTAATCATCTTGCTCTTTAATAATCTTTCAACTTCTTCCTGAATGATTGCGTTCCATTCTGGAGCAAATTTCCTTCGTTTCTGTTGGACAGGCTTGAAAGAACTATCAATTCCGAGCTTGTGAGTTATAATATCCTTGGAAATACCTGTCATATCCTCGTGTTTCCACGCGAATGTTGACATCCTGCATTTCAAAAAGTTAGTCAATTGGTTTTCAATATCCTGAGGGATATTGGTTCCCACGAGCACCGAGATATCCAGATTATCCTGATCCAGGATAATTTTCTTTACATCTGGTTCTGAAGCCTCCATGATATCCTGGCCTCGCGTCCTTAATTGCTATGCTACACTAGGCTTTGTCGAGGATTTCATCGAAGAAGAATAACACTCCTTTGCTTCCTGCTGATCACTTTCCACCTTGACTACTCCCCAAGGGGTAGGGATCATGATGCATTGATGATAGGTTGACGGCATAGCTTTCATATCATGGATCCAAGGCCTACCTAATATAATATTATAGCAGGATAAGGAGTCCATGACACAAAAGCGCTACATTTAGTTGACCCCTTCAACATACACGGGCAACTTTATCTCCCCTACGGTACTCCTGGCTTCTCCACTGAAACCAACAAGCATAGTGGACTTCGAAGTAATATCCATCGGGGATACATTCATCCTCTTCAACGTTTCCAGCTGAATTATGTTGACGGAGCTGCCATTATTGTCACACCCCGACCACGTAAAACATCAAGTCGTGGCGAAAACGTCAGGGAGTGTTGTAACAGAATTATTGTTCCACAACCATGGTAATTAAAAGTTAAGTTTTATTCATCAAACAAAGAGTTGCATTGTCTTAAAATAACTGAAACAAAGAGTACATCACATGATTAAACTAGTTCTATCTTTATTTTAAGTCTCTAAGGCACAGGTCCGCCCTAGTGTGTCACGAACATCCGAAGCAGCAGCTCCTGAAAACACATGTGAAAATAGGTACGTCAGCATAAAAATTCCTGTGAGATACATAGGTTTTATGAAAATAGGATTCATGACTTATGTTTGAAGAAGTGTTTAATAAAAATTTGGTCATGAACCTTGTTATTTGTTTTGTTTTATAAATCATTTGAAAAACGATAGCAAAATCAGATGATATGTATATATAAAAGGATAGTGTATGGTTAAAAGAATAACCAAGTAAAAAAAGAGTTTGAATAAACCAAGTTATTTGTAAAACAATGTTTAAGTAAAAATGTGTTGTAAAGGTAATATGTCTAACTGAAGTGGTTTAAATGACGCTACGATATGTAATATCATACAAACACTTATATATAGGAAGTACCAGCAGCGTATCCACCATGTTTGTATCATATTACACACGCCTCGTTATTTAAGTCACTCAAACCAACCAACATTGTAAAATATCCATGTTTTAGTCAAATAGTCAAATGTCATAGTATAAACCAAGTTGAATATAAGTCATGTAATGTGTAGTCAAAAGTTATGTATGGTAAGTAAAATGAGACTACTTAAACCACAAGTAAAAATGTACAAAACAAAGTATTTTGAATAAACCAAAAGTTATGTTTTGTAAAATAATTACATGTTTTACTGCTACAAACATTTATGCGGTAAGTTAACGCATACATTCAAGCCTTGAGACAGACGGATAACCTTAGAGTAAAGATTATCAAAGTAAAATGTTTTCGGATTCAGTCATTCCTTACACCCAAACAAACCTAGGATGTCAGGAAAGGGATTTGTCAAGTCCTATGGTACCATTACTTACTACCGAGCGGCGTAGCTAATGTTAATGAATGTAGTTTAGACCCGTTGAACAAACCAAATGTCATATCAAATGTAAATATGTAATGAAGGTAATGTACTAAGTATGCTAAGTTAACATACAAAGCAGAAAAGTCATGTAAATCAATGTGCTAAATATGCTAAGTGAACATACATAGCAGAAAAGTCGTGTAAATCAATGTGCTAAATATGCTAAGTTAACATACAAAGCACAAAAGTCATGTAAATCAATGTGCTAAATATTCTAAGTTAACATACATAGCAAGACAAAATGAAATTTATGTACTAATAATGTACTAATGAATATAACAAGTATATAATATGAAAACGTGGAAAAGCATGAAAGTAACAAGTAGGCACATGTGTTTCACCCCAAAATGTTTGAAAAACAGTAAAAGAGGGGTCTATGTACTTACTTGAGATTGCTCAATAGACTTTAGATATCCACTAAGCAAAGCTAGAAGGTTACGGAATCAAACGACACCTAATATAGGTAACTACATTAATAAACGGACCTATTCGGAGGATCGGGTAGCATGAGGGTTCGTAAACCAAATGAGTGTAGGAACTCAAGTAATATGGTTTAACAAAGCCTACATACTAAAACAAAACTTAACCTACGTGCTTTTGACCCATTGCGACCCGTTTAGGTAGCTTATGCTACTTTAACGCACCGTTCGCGTAAAACGCGTTCGGACCACCTAACTAGTCCTATGACAAGTAATATATGCCTTAATATGTCTAATATGGTTGCCAAATCAGTTTATATCTCAAAAATTATGTTACATATGCTTAAAATGAAATTTGGCGTATAAAGGGCATTTTGGTAATTTACCTAAGGCATATATACTACCTATCATACAACTAACTAAACGTCGTGACCATAAGGTATAACCTCGGAAGGTTATTCCCTATACAACTATGGTCACCTAAAGTGTTTGGTCAGATCCTAATGATCGACCAAATGGGTCGGGTTCGAAAGCATAAGCGATTGATTAGATCGCTTACCCTTACGACCCTAGACAAGCACAAATCTAAAAGTGACGAGCTAAACATGCTAGAACATGTTTAGTTAAGTTAGAAAACAGGTTTTGATATCAAAACAAACGGTTTTTGATACCCTAAAGTAGTTTGGTTACAAAATACGCGAGACTACGCATTTTGGCTGAAACTATGACTCGTCAGCCTGGATAACGTGGTAATCAGTAGGTATAGTTACTAGGGACTATAACCATCGTGATTACGCTCACGTTATGAAGTTCAAATGAACTTCGCATTGACCATAAACTGGTCAATGCAGAAAGTCAAACGCAGTTTGACTTTCAAGCTAAAAACGCATAAAAAGAACGAAGGAACACTTACAAAGGGTCCCCACAAGATTAAATTTCCAAGTATTTCTCAGGTATGAAGTGTTTTCACACATCAACTTAGAGAAAATCTCAGAATTCAAGTGAGTTGCAAGTGAACTATGGAGGGGTATTTATAGTTTTCGTAGAACCGTTAGGATCATTTCTTGAAAACCGAGATTTAATCCCAGCCGTACACATCAAGCCCATAGATTTATAAAACCAAGGGAGCCCATAGAAATGTTTAAAACCTGGTGCAAAGGTGGGATCAAGCTGGAAATAGCTGGAAACAACATTCTACTGATCTGGGAAAGCTTTACGGACCATAAGCAAGTCTCCATACGGTCCGTAAGGGACCTGCAGACCAGCAACTTTCAGAAATGACAGTTTTAGCCCCTGAAGCCCCAAACTTGGTTTTCGATGCATTTTTGACATGTTTAAGCCCCGTTAACCCCATTTCAAAGCTCTAAAATGAAGTTAAAGTATAGGGAACTTAAAATATGCTCAAAAATATGTCGGATGTCGGTTCGTTTGGCCGTACGGTTGCGTTGTTCGGTTAATTACGACAGAAGTCGTAACGGACGCAAAAACGGTCCAAATTGCGCGATGAATGGATTTTTGACAAGCCAATAATTAAAACATAATATTTTAATGATTACATAAATTTTTGGATGTCCGGATATATTCAGAACGTAAGTTATGCGCGAAAATGCAAACTTATGCACTTTTTGACGCTTTTAGTCCCTGAATGAGCATAAAGTTTATTTTAGCACACCGAACACCTTAAAGCCTATTTCTAAGCTATGTAAAGGGTATTTAGGGTGTGTTTAAGTTATGATCATGTTCTGGAATGTTCGTTATAGTTCAAATCGGCATACTTTCGCAGTTTGTCAATTTAGTCCCTGTAAGCGAATAGACTTGATTTTGCCATACCAAAGCCTTCAAAACTTATTTCTAAGTTATGTAAAGGTTATTTAAGGTATGCTAAGCATAGATTGATGTTCTGGAGTATTTTTCGCGTTAAACTGATTACGTTTACGCACCAGTTTGCGTATAACTCTCCAGAAAGCGATATAGAGTTTGAAATTGGATAAAAGTCAAAATATGAAAATTGTAAAACATAAACAAACAAACATTGGGATCAAATAACTTTATTTCATTGATAACTGAATTGTTTACAATGATTACAAGCACAGATGTCACAGTCTCCCCTACTTGTGGAAATTTTGTCCCGAAATTTGTTTAGAGGAAACTCGTAAGAAAAGATGCGGATACTTCGCCTTCATTTGATCTTCACGTTCCCAAGTAAACTCAGGTCCGCGTTTAGATTCCCAGCGAACTTTAACCAAAGGAATGCGCTTGCGTTTAAGCCATTTGACTATTCAGTCCATGATTTCCACAGGTTCCTCAACAAAATGTAGTGTTTTATCAACACGAATTTTGTCAAGTGGTATGTGGAGGTTCTCATCAGCTAAACACTTCTTGAGATTGGACACGTGGAAGGTTGGATGAACGTTTCCAAGTTCAGGAGGTAACTCAAGTCTGTAGGCTACCTTACCGATTCTTTCGACGATCTTGAATGGTCCAACATATCTAGGTGCAAGTTTTCCTTTCTTTCCAAATCTGATCACACCTTTCCAAGGTGAGACCTTAAGTAATACACGATCACCGATTTGAAATTCCAAGGGCTTGCGTCGTTGGTCCGCGTAACTCTTTTGACGGCTTCGAGCTGTCTGGAGGTTATCACGAACTTTCTTAACCTTATCAGTTATCTCTAGAATGAGGTCAGGTCCAGTAAGTTGAGCCTCACCTATCTCATTCCAGCAGACTGGTGAACGACATTTTCGACCATAGAGAGCCTCGAAAGGAGCCATGTTGATGCTGGAGTGATAACTGTTATTGTAGGAGAATTCAATCAATGGAAGATGTGAATCCCAACTACCACCAAAATCGATCACGAAAGCTCTAAGCATATCCTCCAAAGTCTGGATTGTTCTCTCAGATTGACCATCAGATTGCGGATGATAAGCAGTGCTCAGATTAAGTTGGGTCCCCATAGCAGATTGCATGGTTCTCCAAAAATGAGAAGAGAAACGAGAATCTCTATCAGAAATAATGTTCAAAGGAACACCATGTCGAGTTATGATTTCATCCACATAGATTTTAGCCAACTTTTCAGCAGATAGATCCTCACGGATCGGCAGGAAATGTGCTGATTTTGTAAGACGATCAACAACTACCCAGATGGCATCATGACCTTTTTTAGTGCGTGGAAGTTTAGTAATGAGATCCATAGCAATGTTTTCCCATTTCCAAACTGGGATCTCTGGTTGCTCCAAAAGACCAGAAGGATGTTGATGTTCAGCCTTAACCTTAAGACAAGTAAGGCATTTTGAAACGTATAGGGCTATGTCTTTTTTCATACCAGGCCACCAATACCGAGTACGAAGATCCTTATACATCTTATCCGAGCCAGGGTGAATAGAATAACGAGACTTATGAGCTTCATCCATAAGCAAAGTGCGGAGATCATCTAGGCTTGGGACCCACAAACGGTCCATGAAATAATACGATCCACCGTCCTTCAGTTCAAGATCAGGCTTAATGTGATAGGGTAATTCCTTACCCATCAAGTCTTGTGAAACACAAGCATGCTGAGCCTGAGAGATGCGGGCTTGAATATCAGATCGAGCTTGGATATCAGATTGAACACGAACACAATGAAGTTTGACACGTTCTTTACGACTCAAAGCGTCAGCCACGACATTCGCCTTACCAGGATGGTAGCGAATTTCGCAGTCATAGTCGTTTAGAAGCTCAACCCAACGTCTCTGCCTCATGTTGAGTTCTTTCTGATTGAAGGTATGCTGAAGATTTTTGTGGTCAGTGAAAACCACACATTTTGTACCATACAAATAGTGTCTCCAGATCTTAAGAGCGAACACAACTGCACCTAACTCAAGATCATGAGTGGTGTAGTTTTTCTCATTCACCTTCAACTGCCTTGATGCATATGCTATGACTTTGTTCCTTTGCATCAGAACACAGCCAAGTCCCAAATTGGATGCATCGCAGTACACGACAAAATCATCATTGCCTTCGGGCAATGATAGGATAGGCGCATCACAAAGCTTCTGCTTCAAGGTCTGAAACGCTTCTTCTTGTTTAGTACCCCATTCAAAGGGTTTGTTCTTCTGAGTTAGAGCAGTTAGGGGAACTGCAATCTTCGAGAAATTTTCGATGAAGCAGCGGTAATAACCCGCGAGACCAAGAAAAGAACGAACCTCAGTAGGAGTAGTAGGTATATCCCAATCCTTAATCGCACTGATCTTGGAGGGATCTACATGAATACCTTGTTCGTTGATGATATGACCCAAAAATTGAACTTCTTTGAGCCAAAATTCGCACTTGGAGAATTTGGCAAAAAGTTGCTCTTTCTTTAGGAGTTCCAGAGTAAGACGAAGATGTTGCTCATGATCAGCTCGTGTCTTAGAATAAATCAAGATGTCATCAATAAAAACGATGATGAACTTATCTAAATAAGGCTTGCAAACCCTATTCATCAAGTCCATGAAAACAGCAGGAGCATTAGTCAAACCGAATGGCATAACTGTGAACTCGTAATGCCCGTAACGAGTGCGGAAAGATGTTTTGGGAATATCTTCTTCATGCACACGAAGTTGATGATACCTAGAACGCAGATCAATCTTTGAAAAGTAAGAAGCGCCCTGTAACTGATCAAAGAGATCATCAATACGAGGTAGGGGATATCGATTCTTGATGGTAAGCTTGTTAAGCTCACGGTAATCGATGCACATTCTGAAAGATCCATCCTTCTTCTTGACAAAAAGAACGGGAGCACCCCAAGGTGAAAAACTAGGACGAATAAAACCTTTATCCAAAAGCTCCTGAAGCTGCTTAGATAATTCTTGCATCTCAGACGGTGCAAGACGATAAGGAGATCTGGCAATGGGATTTACACCAGGTGCAAGATCAATACGGAACTCGACATGGCGCGCTGGGGGTAATCCAGGTAACTCCTCAGGAAATAGTTCTGGATAATCCCGAATGACAGGGATATCTTGAATGGACTTACCTTTGCCTTTATCTGCTACAACATGTGCCAAGAAGGCCACATAGTTCTTTCGCAGATACTTCCGAGCTTGAAAACAAGACATGAGCTTGAGACTACTAGCAGGCTTCTCACCACGAACCTGTAGGATCTCACCAGACGAAAGCGGCACACGTATGATCTTCTCAAAACAAACCACCTCTGCGTGATGCTTGGCTAACCAATCCATACCCACAATAATGTCGAAGCTCCCAAGTTGCATAGGCGTGAGGTCAATAGGAAAAAGATGGTCGTTAAGGTTTAACTGGCAGTTGCGAAGAACAGAATCAAGAACAACGGGATCACCACTAGCAACTTCTACTGTCAAAGGCTTACCTAGTTTCGTTTTAGACACGCAAAGCAATGGCTCAAAAGATAACGACACAAAACTCTTATCGGCACCAGAATCAAAAAGAAGAGATGCGGGTTGATTATTAACAAAGAACGTACCGTTAACCACTTCATTGTCTGCTTGCGCCTCTTGTGCATTCATGTTGAAGACTCGACCTCGAGCCTGAGCCTGAGCTGGATTCCCATTCACCAATCTTAGACATTGATTACGGTAGTGAGTCAGATCCCCACAGTTATAACAAGAACCTGGTGGGTAGTGAGGTCGTGCAGCTTGACCTTGTTGCTGAGCAAGAGGCTGAGCACCTTATTGAGCCGGGTTCTGAATTGCCCGATTCTGATTGGCAGGAATGCGGCATGTGTCAGCAAGATGACCAGATCTTCCGCAGTTGGTGCAATGACGACACTGGAGGTGTGGTTGATGATGACCGTTACATCGGTTGCACAAAGGTGCATTGCCAAGATAAGGTTTCTTGGCAAGTGGTTGCGCAGGCTGATTTGGTGCAGCTTGATTTGCCTGTGCAGTAACGGCGTAGTTTTGGGAAGCCTTACGCTTCCTAGAACCCTTCGAGGAACCAGAATCCTTACCCTTCTTGTTCTTACCCTTCTTGCTATCCTCTTTGTTAGAAGACTGCTTCTTACCCTTGTCACCTTTTCTATGCAGCTTACCCCTCTGAACCTGCGACTCAGTCAATGTCGCAGATAGCTCGATTGCCTGACGGACTGTGGTAGGGTTACTACCAGTAACGGTGTCTTGTATGGATTCAGGTAGGCCATCGATATACCTCTCGATAGCCTTCTCGAGTGGGGTAACCATTGTTGGGCATAACAAACTCAGCTCCTCATACCTATCGGTATACGTCCGGTGCTCGCCGCTATCCTGTTTCAGATCCTCAAGTTCCCTTTCTAAAGCTCGCAACTCATGACGAGGACAAAACTCCCTCATTATAAGAGTCCTAAGTTCAGCCCATGTTTATGCTAAAGCAACCTCAGCACCACGGTCTCTCATAACCCCGTTCCACCATGTAAGCGCCCTCTTCTGAAACACACTGGAAGCAAACTCGACTTTGCGATTATCAGGACACTAAACGTGGCGGAAAGTATTCTCAATGCTCTCGAACCATTGAAGAAGCCCAGTTGCTCCCTCAGAACCACTAAACTTGAGCGGTTTAGCCGAGTTAAAACTCTTGAAATTGCATGGAGCATTATTGTTGTTGTTGGCTTGGTTCCATTGAGCAATAAGATTTAGGAATGCAGCAGCCATTTGCTGTGCGATGATTTCTGCCAGTTCGGCATTTGATAGCGGATTTTCGCGTCGAGGAGGCATTCTAAAAGAGGAAACATGAAGGGAACGAGTGAGATGATTAGATGAAAAGAATAAGATGAAACAAAAATCGAAAAAAGCAAAGATGGTGGTCATTCGTCCGTATCACAAAGCAAACAAACGACACACAGTGACTAATCAAAGTAAATGGGTCAAAAATAATGCTTCGCGAAGACATGCTCGCCTATAAGTGAACACTCACCCCGAGAGTTCCCAGGTAAGAATGACTGGTCCGATTATGTGGATTTGTACGAACACTCTAGCCTTAGACAGAAAACCCAGGGTACAGGCATTAACCCTTCCAGTTTGCACGTGTTCACACTATTTAGAACCCAAAACTTTGACGAGATTTTGAAAACTTGGAAGGCACAAGGCCAAAAGAATCATTCAAAAGCGGATGATAAATTTTCAAAATCATTATGAAAAATCAAAGAGTTCAAAACCATATAATAAATCATTTAAACACAGATAATTGATTTTCAAAAATCGTTTTGGAAAATTGGGTTCTTGTTTTGGTGATCACCTAAGGATAGGTGAAGTGCATGTTTTAAAATCTAAACACAAGACAACTTGTGTTGGGGTCCTAGAAAGGTTATAGTCTAGGTCAAAGCATTACTAATAACCTAATTCCCTATAACCATTGGCTCTGATACCAACTCTTCTGTCACACCCCGACCACGTAAAACATCAAATCGTGGCGGAAACGTCGGGGAGTGTTGTAACAGAATTATTGTTCCACAACCATGGTAATTAAAAGTTAAGTTTTATTCATCAAACAAAGAGTTGCATTGTCTTAAAATAACTGAAACATAGAGTACATCACATGATTAAACTATGTCACACCCCGACCACGTAGAACATACAAAACGTGGTGGAAACGTCGGGGAGTGTTGTAACAGAATTAATTGTTTCAAATCCATGGCAATTGAAGTTTCGTTTTATTGATTAAAAGTGTTACAATGTCTTAACAAACAAGGAAATACAACATAATTAACTAGTCTTGCATCTTTTATTGTCACTAAAGCCCAAGTCTGCCTATGTGTATCTTGATCATCTTATGCAACAGCTCCTGAAAAACACATGTGAAAATAGGTACGTCAGCATAAAAATGCCTGTGAGATACATAGGTTTTGTGAAAAATAGGATTCATGACTTATGTTTGAGAAAATGTTTAGTCATGAACCTTGTAATTTGCTTTGTTTTGTAAATCATTTGAAAAACGATAGAATCAGATGATATGTATAAATAAATGTAAGGTTAAATGAATAACCATGTAAAATGAGTTTGTATAAGATAAGTTGTTTGTAAAACAATGTATTGTGAAAAGTATGTTATTTGTATAAAATGTTATATGTATCAAACTGAAATGATTCAAATAACGCTACGACATGTAATACCATACAAACACTTATATATAGGAAGTACCAGCGGCGTATCCACCATGCTTGTATCATATTACACACGCCTCGTTACTTAATCACTTACTCAAACCAAACTACCAAAGTAAAATGTTCATGTCTAATGCAAATCATGTAATATGTATCCAAAATGTAAGCATGTGATGAATAACAAATGTACTAAGCATGCGACAATAGACATACGTAGCATGTGACCTGTACTAAGTATGCAACAATAGACATACGTAGCATGTGACCTGTACTACGTATACAACAATAGACATACGTAGCATGTGACCTGTACTACGTATACAACAATAGACATACGTAGCATGTGACCTGTACTACGTATACAACAATAGACATACGTAGCATAAAATGTAATGTAAAACATGTACTATAATTGTACTAATGAACATAGCAAGTATATGATGTGAAAACAGGAAAGCTTGAAAGTAACAAGTAGGCACATGTGTTCCACCCCAAAACGTTTGGAAAACTGTAAAAGAGGGGTCTATGTACTCACTTGAGATTGCTCAGAAGTCCTTGAGTAACAACCAAACAATGCTAGAGATCGCGGATATTAAACGGCACCTAATATAGGTAACTATATTAATAAACCGGACCTAAATCGGAGGATTTAGATAGAATGAGGGTTTGTAAACCAAACGAGTATAGAGACTCGTGTCATATGGTTTAACAAAGCCTACATACTAAATGAAACCTAACCTAATAGCTTACGACCCATTACGACCCGTTTAGGAAGCTTTATGCTACTTTAACGCGTCGTTCGCGTGAAACGCGTTCGGACCGCCTAACTAGTCCTATGACAAGTGTTATATGCCTAAACATGTTACATAATCAGTTATGTGACAAAAGTTTAGGTTACATATGCTTAATTACCAATTATACATGAAAAGGGTATTCTGGTAATTTACCTAAGGCATATAAACTACCTATCATGTCACACCCCGACCGCGTAAAACAACAAATCGCGGCGGAAACATCGGGGCGTGTCGTAACAGAATAAATTGTTTCATAACCATGGCATACAAAGTTGTATTTTATTTATTAAACAAGGGTGTTACATTGTCTTGAACAGTAAACAAAAGAGTTTATAACATAATTAAACATAATCTATCTTCTTTTAAAGTCTCTAAGGCACAGGTCCGCCCTAGTCTCATGATCAACATCCTATGGAAAAGCACCTGAAAACACATGTGAAAATAGGTACGTCAGCATAAAAATGCCTGTGAGATACATAGGTTTTGTGAAAATAGGATTCATGACTTATGTTTAAGAAAAATGTTTAGTCATGAACCTTGTAATTTGCTTTGTCATGTAAATCATTTGAAAACAATAAGATCAGATGATATGTATAAGTAAATGTCAGGTTAAATAAATAACCATGTAAAAATGTGTTTGTATAAGATAAGTTGTTTGTAAATCAATGTCTTGTGAAAAGTATGTTATTTGTATAAAATGTTCTATGTCTCAATATTGAAATGATTCAAATAACGTTACGACATGTAATACCATACAAACACTTATATATAGGAAGTACCAGCGGCGTATCCACCATGCTTGTATCATATTACACACGCATCGTTACTTAATCACTTAATCAAACCAAACCAACCAATGTAAGAAGTCTATGTTTAAACCAATTGTCAAATGTATTGAATAATATGTCAAAGTGTTTATGTCAAGATGTAAATCATGTCAAATGTCTATGTCAAATATCCATGTCAAATGTCTATGTCAAATATCCATGTCAAATGTCTATGTCAAATATCCATGTCAAATGTCTATGTCAAACATCCATGTCAAATGTCTATGTGAAAAATGTCTATGTCAAAATGTCATGTATGGCAAGTGAAATGTCTCAACTAAACCATATGCACAAAAACAAAATATTGAAGTAAAACATGGTTTAAATCAATCTTATGTCTTTGTGGAAAAATGCATGCAAATATTTAATATGAACATTTATGCGGTATTGTGAAAATGCATACATCCAAGCCTTGTGACTGTGGTGATAAACCCTTTAAACAAATTAAAGGTCTATCTGTCTTATATCATCGAATTCGGTCATTCCTTTCATCCCCTTTCCCTGGGATGTCCGGAACGGGAGTTGTCAATTCCTATGGTACCACTACCTACTAACGAACGGCGTAGCTAATGTTAATGAATGTATTGTCCCATGTAAACAAACCAAATGTCATACCAAAATGTAAGCATATGAAAACAATGCACTAAGTATGTAATCAAATCATACATAGCGTGAAATGTCATGTAAAACGATATACTAAGTAATGCACATAATGGGCACACCTAGCAGGAAATGTCATGTAAAACAATGTACTAAGTAATGCACATAATGGGCACACCTAGCATGAAATGTCATGAAATCATGTACTATAATGTACTAACGAACATAGCAGGTATATGATGTGAAAACAGGAAAGCATGAAAGTAACAAGTAGGCACATGTGTTTCACCCCAAAACAGTTTGGAAAACAGTAAAAGAGGGGTCTATGTACTCACTTGAGATTGCTCAGTTGTATAAAGATAACCACCAAGTAATGCTATAGATCTCGGAATCAAACGGCACCTAATATAGGTAACTATGTTAATAAACCGGACCTAAATCGGAAGATCGGGTAGCATGAGGGTTTGTAAACCAAACAAGTATTGAGACTCGTGTAGTATGGTTCAACAAAGCCTACATACTAAATGAAACTTAACCTTAGTCTTATTGACCCATTATGATCCGTTTAGGTAGCTTATGCTACTTTAACGCATCGTGCGCGTGAAACGCGTTCGGACCGCCTAACTAGTCCTATGACAAGTGTTATATGCCTAAACATGTTACATAATCAGTTATGTGACAAAGGTTTAGGTTACATATGCTTAATTACCAATTATACATGAAAAGGGTATTCTGGTAATTTACCTAAGGCATATAAACTACCTATCATACAACTACTTAAACGATGTGACCATAGGGTATAACCTCGGGAGGTTATTCCCTACACTATGGTCACCTAATGTATTTGGTCGGATCCTAATGATCGACCAAATGGGTCGAGTTCGAAGGTATAGGCGATTTATTAGATCGCCTACCCTACGACTCTAGACAACGTGGTAATCAGTGGGCATAGTCCCAAGGGACTATGACCAACGTGATTACACTCACGTTGCGAAGTTCAAACGAACTTCGCATTGACCATTACTGGTCAACGCTGAAAGTCAAACAAAGTTTGACTTTCGAACTCGAAAAGCAATAAAATAAGGAAAAGAACGAAAGAATACTTACGAAGGGTCCCCGAATGCTAAACTTGATTCAAAAATCTCAGGTATGAAACAAATGTTTCAACTTAGAGTTTCTCAAATCAAATTTCTAGTGATTATGAACAATGGGGGGTGGGGTATTTATAGTTTTCGTTGAACCGTTAAGATCGTTTCATGGAAAACGTGCCTTAATCCCATCCGTACATTTGTTGCAAAGTTGTGGTGGTTAAAAAATGATGTTTATCAGCTGAAAATGCAAGTTGCAAGCATGTGGTTGTGGTTAAAACAGCTGGATCGTGCTGACTGTTCGTTCTAATCTGATCAGACAGGCGGACGCAACCCGCGTGGGAGTTAACAGAAACTGAGGCGGGCCGCCTGGCCATGACAGATCAGAAATTACAGTTTTGGTCCCTGTTGTGTATTCAGCCCATTTCCGGCACTTCTAAGGCCCGTAAAGCCAACTTTAAGGCCCTAAAATGTTTCCTAAACATTGTGGACATGAAACATGTTTAAAAATATGTCTGATGTTGGTTCGTTTGGCCGTACGAACGCGATGTTCGCTTAATTACGACGGAATGCGCATAAGCGCGAAAAACGCTCCAAATGACGCAACGAATGGATTTTTCTTAAGGCGAACACTAAAATATAATGTAGTCATGCTTTCATAAATTTTTGGATGTCCGGATGTATTCAGAACGTAAGTTATGCGCGAAAATGCAAACTTGTGCACTTTTTGACACTTTTAGTCCCTGAATGACCCAAAAGTTTATTTTAGCACACCGAACCCCTCAAAGCCTATTTCTAAGCTATGTAAAGGATATTTAAGGTGTGTTTAACTTATGGTTATGTTCCGGAATGTTCGTTACAGTTCAAATTGACATACTTTCGCAATTTGTCATATTTAGTCCCTGTAAGCGAATTAACTTGTTTTTGCCATACCAAAGCCTTCAAAACTTATTTCTAAGTTATGTAAAGGTTATTTAAGGTATGTTGAGTATATGTTGCTGTTCTGGAGTATTTTTCGCATTAAACTGAGCACGTTTACGCACTAGTTTGCGTATAACTCTCCAGAAAGTGATATAGAGTTTGGAATTGAACAAAAATCAAAACATGAAAAATGTAAAACACAATTAAACAAACATTGGGATCAAATAACATTGTTTTATTGATAATAGAACTGTTCATAGTGATTACAAGCACAGTTGTTACAGTCTCCCCTACTTGTGGAAATTTCGTCCCGAAATTTATTTAGAGGAAACTCGTGGAAAAAGATGTGGATATTTCGCCTTCATTTGATCTTCGCGTTCCCAAGTAAACTCAGGTCCACGTTTAGCTTCCCAGCGAACTTTGACCAAAGGAATGCGCTTGCGTTTAAGCCACTTGACTTCACGTTCCATGATTTCCACTGGTTTCTCAACAAATTTCAGTGTTTTGCCAACACGAATTTCGTCAAGCGGTATGGAGAAGTTCTCATCAGCTGAACACCTCTTGAGATTGGACACGTGAAAAGTTGGATGAACATTTCCAAGTTCAGGAGGTAACTCAAGTCTGTAGGCTACCTTTCCGATTCTTTCGACGATCTTGAATGGTCCAACGTATCTAGGTGCAAGTTTTCCTTTCTTTCCAAATCTGATCACACCTTTCCAAGGTGAGACCTTAAGTAATACTCGATCACCGACTTGAAATTCCAAGGCTTTGAGTTTTGGGTCCGCGTAAATCTTCTGACGGCTTCTAGCTGCCTGAAGGTTATCACGAACTTTCTTGACCTTGTCAGTTGTCTCTAAAATGAGGGCAGGTCCAGTAAGTTGAGCCTCGCCAATCTCATTCCAGCAGACTGGTGAACGACATTTTCGACCATAGAGAGCCTCGAAAGGAGCCATTTTGATGCTAGTGTGATAACTGTTGTTGTAGGAGAATTCAATCAATTTAAGATGTGAATCCCAGCTACCACCAAAATCGATCACACAAGCTCTTAGCATATCCTCCAGAGTCTGGATTGTTCTCTCAGATTGACCATCCGTTTGCGGATGATAAGCTGTGCTCAGATTAAGTTGGGTCCCCATAGCAGATTGCATGGTTCTCCAAAAATGAGAAGTGAAACGAGCATCTCTGTCAGAAATGATGTTCAAAGGAACACCATGTCGTGCCACAATTTCATCTACATAGATTTGAGCAAGTCTGTCAGCAGGAAAATCCTCACGGATTGGCAAGAAATGCGCTGACTTTGTAAGACGATCAACGACTACCCAGATGGCATCATGACCCTTCTTAGTGCGTGGAAGTTTGGTAACGAGATCCATAGTAATGTTTTCCCATTTCCAAACTGGGATCTCTGGTTGCACCAACAAACCAGAAGGACGCTGATGTTCAGCCTTTACCTTAAGACAAGTAAGGCATTTTGACACGTATAAGGCAATGTCTTTCTTCATACCAGGCCACCAATAGTGAATACGAAGATCCTTATACATTTTATCTGAGCCCGGATGAATAGAATAACGAGACTTATGGGCTTCATCCATAAGCAAGGTACGAAGATCATCTAGGCTTGGGACCCACAAACGGTCCATGAAGTAATATGATCCATTGTCCTTCAGTTCCAGAGCAGGCGTTATGTGATAGGGAAATTCCTTATCCATTAAACCTTGTGAAACACAAGATTGTTGAGCCTGAGAAATGCGGGCTTGAATATCAGATCGAGCTTGAATAACAGATTGAACACGTACACAATGAAGCTTAGTACGTTCCTTGCGACTCAATGCATCAGCTACGACATTCGCCTTACCAGGATGGTAGCGAATTTCGCAGTCATAGTCGTTTAAAAGCTCAACCCAACGTCGTTGCCTCATGTTGAGTTCTTTCTGATTGAAGATATGCTGAAGACTTTTGTGGTCCGTGAAAACCACACATTTTGTACCGTACAAATAGTGTCTCTAGATCTTTAGAGCGAAAACAACTGCACCCAACTCAAGATCATGAGTGGTGTAGTTCTTCTCATGTATCTTCAATTGTCTTGATGCATAGGCTATGACTTTGTTCCTTTGCATCAGAACACAGCCAAGACCCAATTTAGATGCATCACAATACACGACAAAATCATCATCACCCTCAGGCAATGATAGAACAGGCGCATCGCAAAGCTTCTGCTTCAGGTGTTGAAAAGCTTCCTCTTGTTTGAATCCCCAGTAAAAGGGCATTTTCTTCTGAGTTAGAGCAGTTAGAGGAACTGCAATCTTAGAGAAGTTTTCAATGAAGCGGCGATAATAACCCGCTAGACCAAGAAAAGAACGAACTTCAGTAGGAGTAGTAGGCGTATCCCAATCCTTAATCGCACTGATCTTGGAGGGATCTACATGAATACCTCGTTCGTTGATAATGTGTCCCAAAAATTGAACTTCTTTAAGCCAAAATTCGCACTTGGAGAATTTGGCGAAAAGTTGCTCTTTCTTCAGGAGTTCTAGGGTAAGACGAAGATGTTGCTCGTGGTCAGCTTGCGTCTTAGAGTATATCAAGATGTCATCAATAAAAACAATGACGAACTGATCCAAATAAGGTTTGCAGACCCTATTCATTAAGTCCATGAAAACAGCAGGAGCATTAGTCAAACCGAATGGCATGACTGTGAACTCATAATGCCCATAACGAGTACGGAACGCTGTCTTTGGAATATCTTCTTCTTGCACCCGAAGTTGATGATATCCAGATCGCAGATCAATCTTCGAAAAAAAAGAAGCACCCTGTAGCTGATCAAAGAGGTCGTCTATGCGAGGTAAGGGATATCGATTCTTGATGGTAAGCTTGTTAAGCTCACGATAATCGATACACATCCTAAAGGATCCATCCTTCTTTTTTACAAAAAGAACGGGAGCACCCCAGGGTGAAAAGCTAGGACGTATAAAACCTTTGTCAGAGAGCTCCTGAAGCTGTTTAGACAACTCTTGCATCTCAGATGGTGCAAGACGATATGGAGCTCTGGCAATGGGATTTGCACCAGGTACGAGATCAATGCGGAACTCGACTTGGCGTGCTGGAGGTAGACCAGGTAAATCTTCAGGGAACACTTCAGAATAGTCCCGAACGACAGGAATATCTGAAATAGACTTACCCTTGCCTTTATCTTCTGTAACATGTGCTAAGAAAGCCACATAGTTCTTCCGCAAATACTTCCAAGCTTTAAAACAAGACATGAGTTTGAGACCACCGATAGGCTTCTCACCTTGAACCTGCAGAATCTCGCCTGTCGAAAGCGGCACACGAACAATCTTCTCAGAACAAACTATCTCTGCGCGATGCTTGGATAACCAATCCATTCCCACAATAACGTCAAAGCTTCCAAGTTGCATAGGCGTGAGGTCAATAGGAAAAAGATGGTCGTTAAGGTTCAACTGGCAGTTGCGAAGAACAGAATCAAGAACAATGGGTTCACCACTAGCAACCTCTACTGTCAAAGATTTGCCTAGTTTCGTTCTAGACACTCGAAGCATTGGTTCAAAGGACAAAGACACGAAACTCTTATCGGCACCAGAATCGAAAAGAACAGATGCAGGCTGATTATTAATAAAGAACGTACCGTTCACCACATTATCGTCTGCCTGCGCCTCTTGGGCATTCATGTTAAAGGCTCGGCCTCGAGCCGGAGCCTGATTCTGGTTCTGGTTCTGGTTCGCCAGTCTTGGGCACCGATTCCTATAGTGGGTCAGATCCCCACAATTGTAACAAGCACCTGGTGGGTATTGTGGTCGTGCAGCTTGACCCTGTTGCGGAGCAACTTGTTGAGCCGGGTTCTGAACCGCGGGATTCTGAGCAGACCGACAAACATTGGCAAGATGGCCTGACTTCCCACAGTTAGTACAGAAACGGCATGGAAGTTGCGGCTGGTGGTGACTGTTGCATCTATTGCACAAAGGTGCATTCCCTGAATAGGGTTTCTTTGCTGGCGGCTGTGCGGGTTGGTTGGGAGCTGCCTGATTAGCTTGGGCAGTGATAGCAAAATTTTGGGAAGCCTTACGCTTCCTTGACTTATTCGAAGAACCAGAGTCCTTTCCATTCTTGTTTTGACCCTTCTTGCTATCCCCCTTGTCAGCCAACTGTTTCTTGCCCTTGTCACCCTTCCGGTGTAGCTTTCCCTTTCTAATCTGCGACTCAGTCAATGTCGCTGATAACTCGATCGCCTGACGGAGTGTGGCAGGTTCACTACCAGTAAGAATGTCTTGTACCGAGTCAGGTAGGCCGTCGATGTATCTTTCGATAGCCTTGTCAAGTGGGGTAACCATAGTCGGGCAAAGCAAACTCAACTCCTCAAACCGATCCGTATAAGCCCTGTGCTCACCACTATCTTGCTTCAAAACATCAAACTCCTTCTCCAATGCCCGCTGTTCATGGCGAGGACAGAATTCCCTCATCATCAGGGCCCTAAGTTCAGCCCATGACTGTGCGAGAGCAACTTCTGCACCTTGGTCCCTCATAACCCCATTCCACCATGTCAAAGCCCTCTTCTGAAATACACTCGAGGAGAACTCGACCTTGCGATTATCCGGACACTGCACATGGCGAAAAGTATTCTCTATGCTCTCAAACCACTGAAGAAGCCCAGTCGCTCCCTCAGAACCACTAAACTTGAGTGGTTTAGCCTGGTTAAAATCCTTGTATTTGCATGGAACATTGTTGTTGTTGTTGGCTTGATTCCATTGAGCAAAGAGATTTGGAAATTGAGCAGCCATTTGCTCCGCAATAATTTCTGCCAGTTCGGCAGTCGCAATCAGATTGTCGCGTCGAGGAGGCATTCTAAAAGAGGAAAACATGAAAAGAAACGAGTGAGATGATTGGATGAAGAGAATGAGTTGAAACAAAATCAACAAAAGCAAAGATGGTGGTCATTTGTCCGCATTACCAAGCAAACAAACGAATCACAGTGACTAATCAAAGTAAATGGGTCAAAAATAATGTATAATGAAGACATGCTCGCCTATAAGTGAACACTCATCCCAAGAATTCCCAGGTAAGCACAACTGGTCTCGCGTCTGGTTGAGATGTATACGAAGTCCTTGCCTAGACAGAAAACCCAGAATACAGGCATTCACCCTTCCAGTTTGCACATGTTCACATTATTTAAAACCCAAAACGTTTGACGGGATTTTGAAAATTTGAAGGCACAAGGCCAAAAACCAATACTGAAAAGGGTTCAAAACCATATAACAGAGGGTTCAAAACCTTACAATTGAGGGTTCAAAACCTTGTAATAAAACATTCAAAAACAGATGATTGTTTTTTCAAAAATCGATTCGAAAAATTTGGTTCTTGTTTTGATAATCACCTAAGGATAGGTGATGTACATGTTTTAAGATCTAAACACAAGATAACTTGTGTTAGGGTCCTAGAAAAGTTATAGTCTAGGTCAAAGCATTACTAATAACCTAATTCCCTATAACCATTGGCTCTGATACCAACTCTTCTGTCACACCCCGACCGCGTAAAACAACAAATCGTGGCGGAAACATCGGGGCGTGTCGTAACAGAATAAATTGTTTCATAACCATGGCATACAAAGTTGTATTTTATTTATTAAACAAGGGTGTTACATTGTCTTGAACAGTAAACAAAAGAGTTTATAACATAATTAAACATAATCTATCTTCTTTTAAAGTCTCTAAGGCACAGGTCCGCCCTAGTCTCATGATCAACATCCTATGGAAAAGCACCTGAAAACACATGTGAAAATAGGTACGTCAGCATAAAAATGCCTGTGAGATACATAGGTTTTGTGAAAATAGGATTCATGACTTATGTTTAAGAAAAATGTTTAGTCATGAACCTTGTAATTTGCTTTGTCATGTAAATCATTTGAAAACAATAAGATCAGATGATATGTATAAGTAAATGTCAGGTTAAATAAATAACCATGTAAAAATGTGTTTGTATAAGATAAGTTGTTTGTAAATCAATGTCTTGTGAAAAGTATGTTATTTGTATAAAATGTTCTATGTCTCAATATTGAAATGATTCAAATAACGTTACGACATGTAATACCATACAAACACTTATATATAGGAAGTACCAGCGGCGTATCCACCATGCTTGTATCATATTACACACGCATCGTTACTTAATCACTTAATCAAACCAAACCAACCAATGTAAGAAGTCTATGTTTAAACCAATTGTCAAATGTATTGAATAATCTGTCAAAGTGTTTATGTCAAGATGTAAATCATGTCAAATGTCTATGTCAAATATCCATGTCAAATGTCTATGTCAAATATCCATGTCAAATGTCTATGTCAAATATCCATGTCAAATGTCTATGTCAAACATCCATGTCAAATGTCTATGTGAAAAATGTCTATGTCAAAATGTCATGTATGGCAAGTGAAATGTCTCAACTAAACCATATGCACAAAAACAAAATATTGAAGTAAAACATGGTTTAAATCAATCTTATGTCTTTGTGGAAAAATGCATGCAAATATTTAATATGAACATTTATGCGGTATTGTGAAAATGCATACATCCAAGCCTTGTGACTGTGGTGATAAACCCTTTAAACAAATTAAAGGTCTATCTGTCTTATATCATCGAATTCGGTCATTCCTTTCATCCCCTTTCCCTGGGATGTCCGGAACGGGAGTTGTCAATTCCTATGGTACCACTACCTACTAACGAACGGCGTAGCTAATGTTAATGAATGTATTGTCCCATGTAAACAAACCAAATGTCATACCAAAATGTAAGCATATGAAAACAATGCACTAAGTATGTAATCAAATCATACATAGCGTGAAATGTCATGTAAAACGATGTACTAAGTAATGCACATAATGGGCACACCTAGCAGGAAATGTCATGTAAAACAATGTACTAAGTAATGCACATAATGGGCACACCTAGCATGAAATGTCATGAAATCATGTACTATAATGTACTAACGAACATAGCAGGTATATGATGTGAAAACAGGAAAGCATGAAAGTAACAAGTAGGCACATGTGTTTCACCCCAAAACAGTTTGGAAAACAGTAAAAGAGGGGTCTATGTACTCACTTGAGATTGCTCAGTTGTATAAAGATAACCACCAAGTAATGCTATAGATCTCGGAATCAAACGGCACCTAATATAGGTAACTATGTTAATAAACCGGACCTAAATCGGAAGATCGGGTAGCATGAGGGTTTGTAAACCAAACAAGTATTGAGACTCGTGTAGTATGGTTCAACAAAGCCTACATACTAAATGAAACTTAACCTTAGTCTTATTGACCCATTATGATCCGTTTAGGTAGCTTATGCTACTTTAACGCATCGTGCGCGTGAAACGCGTTCGGACCGCCTAACTAGTCCTATGACAAGTGTTATATGCCTAAACATGTTACATAATCAGTTATGTGACAAAGGTTTAGGTTACATATGCTTAATTACCAATTATACATGAAAAGGGTATTCTGGTAATTTACCTAAGGCATATAAACTACCTATCATACAACTACTTAAACGATGTGACCATAGGGTATAACCTCGGGAGGTTATTCCCTACACTATGGTCACCTAATGTATTTGGTCGGATCCTAATGATCGACCAAATGGGTCGAGTTCGAAGGTATAGGCGATTTATTAGATCGCCTACCCTACGACTCTAGACAACGTGGTAATCAGTGGGCATAGTCCCAAGGGACTATGACCAACGTGATTACACTCACGTTGCGAAGTTCAAACGAACTTCGCATTGACCATTACTGGTCAACGCTGAAAGTCAAACAAAGTTTGACTTTCGAACTCGAAAAGCAATAAAATAAGGAAAAGAACGAAAGAATACTTACGAAGGGTCCCCGAATGCTAAACTTGATTCAAAAATCTCAGGTATGAAACAAATGTTTCAACTTAGAGTTTCTCAAATCAAATTTCTAGTGATTATGAACAATGGGGGGTGGGGTATTTATAGTTTTCGTTGAACCGTTAAGATCGTTTCATGGAAAACGTGCCTTAATCCCATCCGTACATTTGTTGCAAAGTTGTGGTGGTTAAAAAATGATGTTTATCAGCTGAAAATGCAAGTTGCAAGCATGTGGTTGTGGTTAAAACAGCTGGATCGTGCTGACTGTTCGTTCTAATCTGATCAGACAGGCGGACGCGGCCCGCGTGGGAGTTAACAGAAACTGAGGCGGGCCGCCTGGCCATGACAGATCAGAAATTACAGTTTTGGTCCCTGTTGTGTATTCAGCCCATTTCCGGCACTTCTAAGGCCCGTAAAGCCAACTTTAAGGCCCTAAAATGTTGCCTAAACATTGTGGACATGAAACATGTTTAAAAATATGTCTGATGTTGGTTCGTTTGGCCGTACGAACGCGATGTTCGCTTAATTACGACGGAATGCGCATAAGCGCGAAAAACGATCCAAATGACGCAACGAATGGATTTTTCTTAAGGCGAACACTAAAATATAATGTAGTCATGCTTTCATAAATTTTTGGATGTCCGGATGTATTCAGAACGTAAGTTATGCGCGAAAATGCAAACTTGTGCACTTTTTGACACTTTTAGTCCTTGAATGACCCAAAAGTTTATTTTAGCACACCGAACCCCTCAAAGCCTATTTCTAAGCTATGTAAAGGATATTTAAGGTGTGTTTAACTTATGGTTATGTTCCGGAATGTTCGTTACAGTTCAAATTGACATACTTTCGCAATTTGTCATATTTAGTCCCTGTAAGCGAATTAACTTGTTTTTGCCATACCAAAGCCTTCAAAACTTATTTCTAAGTTATGTAAAGGTTATTTAAGGTATGTTGAGTATATGTTGCTGTTCCGGAGTATTTTTCGCATTAAACTGAGCACGTTTACGCACTAGTTTGCGTATAACTCTCCAGAAAGTGATATAGAGTTTGGAATTGAACAAAAATCAAAACATGAAAAATGTAAAACACAATTAAACAAACATTGGGATCAAATAACATTGTTTTATTGATAATAGAACTGTTCATAGTGATTACAAGCACAGTTGTTACATATCATACAACTACTCAAACGATGTGACCATAAGGTATAACCTCGGAAGGTTATTCCCTATATACTATGGTCACCTAATGTATTTGGTCGGATCCTAATGATCGACCAAACTGGGTCGGGTTCGAGGGTATAGGCGATTTATTAGATCGCCTACCCTACGACCCTAGACAACGTGGTAATCAGTGAGCATAGTCCCAAGGGACTATGACCAACGTGATTACACTCACGTTGCGAAGTTCAAATGAACTTCGCATTGACCATTACTGGTCAACGCTGAAAGTCAAACAAAGTTTGACTTTCTGACTCGAAAAGCAATAAAATAAGGAAAAGAACGAAAGAATACTTACGAAGGGTCCCCGAATGCTAACCTCGATTCAAAAATCTCAGGTATGAAACAATAGTTTCAACTTAGAGTTTCTCAAATCAAAGTTCTTGTAAGTTTTGCATTGGGGTGATGGGGTATTTATAGTTTTCGGGTAACCGTTAGGATCGTTTCATGGAAAACGTGCCTTAATCCCATCCGTACATGTGTTGCAAAGTTGTGGTGCCTAAAAATGGTCCTTATCATCTGACTAGACAATTGGGAACATGTGGTGGAGGATTAAACAGCTGCAACTTGCTGTTTAATACACTTAATCTGGTCAGAAGGACTGACGCGGGCCGCCTAAGGATGTTAAGAAACTGAGGCGGGCCGCCTAGGAGCCACAGATCAGAAAAAGTTTCAGAAATGACAGTTTCAGTCCCTTCACGTGTTTAAGCCCATTTCCGGCACTTCTAAGGCCCGTAAAGCCAACTTTAAGGCCCTAAAATGATGCCTAAACATTGTGGACATGAAACATGCTCAAAAATATGCCGGATGTTGGTTCGTTTGGTCGTACGAACGCGATGTTCGCTTAATTACGACGGAATGCGCATAAGCGCGAAAAACGATCCAAATGACGTGACGAATGGATTTTTCTTATGCCGAACACTAAAATAAAATATTTTAGTGCTTACATAAATTTTTGGATGTCCAGATGTATTCAGAACGTACGTTATGCGCGAAAATGCAAACTTGTGCATTTTTTGACACTTTTAGTCCCTGAATGACCCAAAAGTTTATTTTAGCATACCGAACCCCTCAAAGCCTATTTCTAAGCTATGTAAAGGATATATATGGTATGTTTAACTTATGGTCATGTTCTGGAATGTCTGTTACAGTTCAAATTGGCATACTTTCGCAGTTTGTCAACTTTAGTCCCTGTAAGCGATTAAACTTAGATTTCACCACACCAAACCTTCCAAAACTTATATCTAAGTTATGTAAAGGTTATTTAAGGTATGTTAAGCCTATTTCACTATCCCGGAGTGTTCGTTGCATTAAACTGGTTATATTTACGCATCAGTGCGTGTATAACCTTCCAGAAAGCGATTTAGAGCTTGAAATCGAACAAGAGTTGATATGTGCAATCGATACACATATTTTTACAATCCCAAGTATGAAATACAATATTTCATTGCTTTGGCATTTGTTTGATGGTTGAAGTGACACGGGTGTCACAGTCTCCCCTACTTTAGGAAATTTCGTCCCGAAATTAATTCGTAGGAGTCTATTTGTGACTTTGTGTTAAATAACCATCAAAGATGAACAAGACGTAATCCTGTAATTTCTCTTTAACGAACATTTTTCAGAAATGAAAAATGAACGGAGTTATTTTCAACAGGCATTATTCAGAAACAAAAATGAACAGAATAAGTCATTTTCCACAACATCTTCAGAAACAAAAATGAACAGAATAAGTCATTTTCCAGAACATCTTCAGAAACAAAAATGAACAGAATAAGTCATTTTCCACAACATCTTCAGAAACAAAAATGAACAGAATAAGTCATTTTCCAGAACATCTTCAGAAACAAAAATGAACAGAATAAGTCATTTTCCACAACATCTTCAGAAACAAAAATGAACAGAATAAGTCATTTTCCAGAACATCTTCAGAAACAAAAATGAACAGAATAAGTCATTTTCCAGACACACGACCAAACTAGCTGTGGTTTCCGTGCACTGAATTCCATAATTATGTATGCATCCATAATTACGCAATTCCTTGCATAGTCCGCACAATTTGTTTGAAATGTGAAGGGGAGGAAAAATCAAACCTGATGATGAGTGTGACTAAACTACCATAGGGTCCTTTTAATTAGATCGACAAAGGATCCTTTTAAATTAGGCCACCAAGGAGTCCTTTCAGCTATATCATCACATGATATTCCTAACCAGATTTTTGGATCAATCTGTTTACCTAGACCTCTCAGGGTCTAATTATGGAATGGTACAATATAATCCAAGGGTCTTTACTATTACGTACAAGCCCGTTGAGGATTTAATATAGCACCCAAAGATATGGAAGATTCTATGAGGATTTGAATGACAAGAATTTGGACCACACAAAACATAAAGGGAACACATAAACACATAATCACATAGTTGTTTAATTTGTTTATTAATTTGTTATCTTTGGACGTGGATACTTAAAGTACACCAGGAATCCAATTCGTGGATTTCATTTGGTACTTTAATCATTTCAAGAATCCATCCATGAAGATAGGATGATCTACCAAAAATTCGATTTTCGTTTTCAGGAAAACGCAATATTCGAATTAAGGTACACAATAATTTAGGACATACAGAAATACCCTTGGGTACCCTATTAAGAATTTATAGTGGTACTTGGGGTATTCGTACAGAATTATAACTTGCACCTTGTACTTCGTTTCTTTGCAAGAGACGGGTACTTAGGATCTTTGTGGAAAAACGCAAGAGATTGTAAAATGGAAGAATTTTAGGGGTAGTTTGCTTTTCAAGGAATACGATTCCTTGATTGTCGGTATTGTAGGGGATATGTTGTTTATGCATACAACCACATAATATACATTGTAATGTAAATAAAAAGATTTATTTATTAACAATGATAACAACTGTTTCATGGACCTTGACAACAAAAGAAAATAATACATAAGATATGATTATTTCTAAAGAGTGTTGTCTTCTAGTCGATCAGATGCTCATCTCTGTGCTGGATTAGCATTAGCAAGCTTTGGGCAATTTCTTCGGAAATGTCCCATCTCACCACACTTGTTGCAAGAACCTGGTGGAAAGCGAGCTCGAGCAGGTTTGTTGTCGGCTTGATTCGGTGCAACTGCTGCAACGCAAACTTTTGCCATATGACCTTTAAGTCCACAAATTTGGCATTCGCGGCACTTCACATTAGCATGATGATGTAGGCCACATCGGTTGCACAAGGGTGAAGTTCCATTGTATGGCTTCCTAGTACGGGGTTGAGCTGGTTGGTTGGGGATGACTTGATCATTGTGAGTAACCATGGCAAAGTTCTGAGAAGCCTTTTGCTTCTTTGACCGCTCAAGGGATCCAGACTGTTCATCCATGGTCTTTGATTCCTCGATTGGCTTCGATTCCTCGACCGGTTTCTTGTCACCCTTTCGGAAAAGCTTACGTTTCCTGATCTGAGATTCAGTCAAGGTTGCAGATAGCTCAATGGCCTGCCTAACCGTAGTGGGGTTACTACCAGTAACAATGTCCTGAACTGAGTCAGGGAGACCATCAATGTATTTTTCGATCGCCTTATCCAAAGGTGTAACCATGGTAGGACACAACAGGCTTAGCTCCTCATATCGATCAGTGTATGCTCGATGTTCACCGCTGTCTTGCTTAAGATCATCGAATTCTCTTTCCAAGGCCCTGATCTCGTGACGAGGACAGAATTCCTTCATCATTAGTGCTCGAAGTTCTTCCCACGTTTGAGCCAGTGCTACTTCGGCACCCCTATCTCTCACCACACCGTTCCACCATGTCAAAGCTCGTTTCTCAAAGACACTAGATGCAAAATCTACCTTTCGCTCGTTTGGACATTGAACATGCCTGAAGGTGCTCTCTAGACTCTCGAACCATTGCAGAAGTGCAGTCGCTCCTTGAGACCCAGAAAACTTTGATGGCTTAGCCGAGTTGAACGTCTTGAAGTTGCATGGGGCATTATTGTTATTGATAGCTTGGTGACATTGGGCAACGATGATCGGGATTGCAGCAGTCATTTGCTGTGTAATGACAGCTGCCAGCTCGTCAACAGATACTGGATTTTCGCGTCGTGGAGGCATTCTAAAAGAGAAGAACATGAAAGGAAACGAGTGAGAGAATTAGACGAAAAGAATGAGATGAAACAAATCTGATGAAAGCAAGGATATTGGTCATTTGTTTGTTACTACAAAGCAACAAACGACCCTGGTGATTAATCAAAGTAAATAGGTCAAAATAATATATCGCGAAGACATGCTCGCCTATAAGTGAACACTCATCCCAAGAATTCCCAGGTAAGCACAACTGGTCTCGCGTCTGATGAGATGTATACGAAGTGCTTGCCTAGACAGAAAACCCAGAATACAGGCATTCACCCTTCCAGTTTGCACGTGTTCACATTATTTAAAACCCAAAACCTTGGCGAGATTTTGAAAACTCAAAGGGGTTCAAAACCATATAACAGAGGGTTCAAAACCTTACAATAGAGGGTTCAAAACCTAGTAATCAATCATCCTAGAACAGATGATTAGTTTTCAAAGCGGTTTTGAAATTTATGTTCTTGTTGTGGTCGTCGCCTAAGGATAGGTGACGGTATTGTTTTTATGACTAAACGCAAGTAAGCTCGCGTTAGGGTCCTAGAAAGGTTATAGACTAGGTCAAAGCATTACTAATAACCTAATTCCCTATAACCATTGGCTCTGATACCATCTTTTCTGTCACACCCCGACCACGTAGAACATACAAAACGTGGCGGAAACGTCGGGGAGTGTTGTAACAGAATTAATTGTTTCAAATCCATGGCAATTGAAGTTTCGTTTTATTGATTAAAAGTGTTACAATGTCTTAACAAACAAGGAAATACAACATAATTAACTAGTCTTGCATCTTTTATTGTCACTAAAGCCCAAGTCTGCCTATGTGTATCTTGATCATCTTATGCAACAGCTCCTGAAAAACACATGTGAAAATAGGTACGTCAGCATAAAAATGCCTGTGAGATACATAGGTTTTGTGAAAAATAGGATTCATGACTTATGTTTGAGAAAATGTTTAGTCATGAACCTTGTAATTTTCTTTGTTTTGTAAATCATTTGAAAAACGATAGAATCAGATGATATGTATAAATAAATGTAAGGTTAAATGAATAACCATGTAAAATGAGTTTGTATAAGATAAGTTGTTTGTAAAACAATGTATTGTGAAAAGTATGTTATTTGTATAAAATGTTATATGTATCAAACTGAAATGATTCAAATAACGCTACGACATGTAATACCATACAAACACTTATATATAGGAAGTACCAGCGGCGTATCCACCATGCTTGTATCATATTACACACGCCTCGTTACTTAATCACTTACTCAAACCAAACTACCAAAGTAAAATGTTCATGTCTAATGTAAATCATGTAATATGTATCAAAAATGTAAGCATGTGATGAATAACAAATGTACTAAGCATGCGACAATAGACATACGTAGCATGTGACCTGTACTAAGTATGCAACAATAGACATACGTAGCATGTGACCTGTACTACGTATACAACAATAGACATACGTAGCATGTGACCTGTACTACGTATACAACAATAGACATACGTAGCATAAAATGTAATGTAAAACATGTACTATAATTGTACTAATGAACATAGCAAGTATATGATGTGAAAACAGGAAAGCATGAAAGTAACAAGTAGGCACATGTGTTCCACCCCAAAACGTTTGGAAAACTGTAAAAGAGGGGTCTATGTACTCACTTGAGATTGCTCAGAAGTCCTTGAGTAACAACCAAACAATGCTAGAGATCGCGGATATTAAACGGCACCTAATATAGGTAACTATATTAATAAACCGGACCTAAATCGGAGGATTTAGATAGAATGAGGGTTTGTAAACCAAACGAGTATAGTGACTCGTGTCATATGGTTTAACAAAGCCTACATACTAAATGAAACCTAACCTAATAGCTTACGACCCATTACGACCCGTTTAGGAAGCTTTATGCTACTTTAACGCGTCGTTCGCGTGAAACGCGTTCGGACCGCCTAACTAGTCCTATGACAAGTGTTATATGCCTAAACATGTTACATAATCAGTTATGTGACAAAAGTTTAGGTTACATATGCTTAATTACCAATTATACATGAAAAGGGTATTCTGGTAATTTACCTAAGGCATATAAACTACCTATCATACAACTACTCAAACGATGTGACCATAAGGTATAACCTCGGAAGGTTATTCCCTATATACTATGGTCACCTAATGTATTTGGTCGGATCCTAATGATCGACCAAACTGGGTCGGGTTCGAGGGTATAGGCGATTTATTAGATCGCCTACCCTACGACCCTAGACAACGTGGTAATCAGTGAGCATAGTCCCAAGGGACTATGACCAACGTGATTACACTCACGTTGCGAAGTTCAAATGAACTTCGCATTGACCATTACTGGTCAACGCTGAAAGTCAAACAAAGTTTGACTTTCTGACTCGAAAAGCAATAAAATAAGGAAAAGAACGAAAGAATACTTACGAAGGGTCCCCGAATGCTAACCTCGATTCAAAAATCTCAGGTATGAAACAATAGTTTCAACTTAGAGTTTCTCAAATCAAAGTTCTTGTAAGTTTTGCATTGGGGTGATGGGGTATTTATAGTTTTCGGGTAACCGTTAGGATCGTTTCATGGAAAACGTGCCTTAATCCCATCCGTACATGTGTTGCAAAGTTGTGGTGCCTAAAAATGGTCCTTATCATCTGACTAGACAATTGGGAACATGTGGTGGAGGATTAAACAGCTGCAACTTGCTGTTTAATACACTTAATCTGGTCAGAAGGACTGACGCGGGCCGCCTAAGGATGTTAAGAAACTGAGGCGGGCCGCCTAGGAGCCACAGATCAGAAAAAGTTTCAGAAATGACAGTTTCAGTCCCTTCACGTGTTTAAGCCCATTTCCGGCACTTCTAAGGCCCGTAAAGCCAACTTTAAGGCCCTAAAATGATGCCTAAACATTGTGGACATGAAACATGCTCAAAAATATGCCGGATGTTGGTTCGTTTGGTCGTACGAACGCGATGTTCGCTTAATTACGACGGAATGCGCATAAGCGCGAAAAACGATCCAAATGACGTGACGAATGGATTTTTCTTATGCCGAACACTAAAATAAAATATTTTAGTGCTTACATAAATTTTTGGATGTCCAGATGTATTCAGAACGTACGTTATGCGCGAAAATGCAAACTTGTGCATTTTTTGACACTTTTAGTCCCTGAATGACCCAAAAGTTTATTTTAGCATACCGAACCCCTCAAAGCCTATTTCTAAGCTATGTAAAGGATATTTATGGTATGTTTAACTTATGGTCATGTTCTGGAATGTCTGTTACAGTTCAAATTGGCATACTTTCGCAGTTTGTCAACTTTAGTCCCTGTAAGCGATTAAACTTTGATTTCACCACACCAAACCTTCCAAAACTTATATCTAAGTTATGTAAAGGTTATTTAAGGTATGTTAAGCCTATTTCACTATCCCGGAGTGTTCGTTGCATTAAACTGGTTATATTTACGCATCAGTGCGTGTATAACCTTCCAGAAAGCGATTTAGAGCTTGAAATCGAACAAGAGTTGATATGTGCAATCGATACACATATTTTTACAATCCCAAGTATGAAATACAATATTTCATTGCTTTGGAATTTGTTTGATGGTTGAAGTGACACGGGTGTCACAAACTAGTTCTATCTTTATTTTAAGTCTCTAAGGCACAGGTCCGCCCTAGCGTGTCACGAACATCCTAAGCAGCAGCTCCTGAAAACACATGTGAAAATAGGTACGTCAGCATAAAAATGCCTGTGAGATACATAGGTTTTATGAAAATAGGATTCATGACTTATGTTTGAAGAAGTGTTTAATAAAAATTTGGTCATGAACCTTGTTATTTGTTTTGTTTTATAAATCATTTGAAAAACGATAGCAAAATCAGATGATATATATATATAAAAGGATAGTGTATGGTTAAAAGAATAACCAAGTAAAAAAAAAGAGTTTGAATAAACCAAGTTATTTGTAAAACAATGTTTAAGTAAAAATGTGTTGTAAAGGTAATATGTCTAACTGAAGTGGTTTAAATGACGCTACGATATGTAATATCATACAAACACTTATATATAGGAAGTACCAGCGGCGTATCCACCATGTTTGTATCATATTACACACGCCTCGTTATTTAAGTCACTCAAACCAACCAACATTGTAAAATATCCATGTTTTAGTCAAATAGTCAAATGTCATAGTATAAACCAAGTTGAATATAAGTCATGTAATGTGTAGTCAAAAGTTATGTATAGTAAGTAAAATGAGACTACTTAAACCACAAGTAAAAATGTACAAAACAAAGTATTTTGAATAAACCAAAAGTTATGTTTTGTAAAATAATTACATGTTTTACTGATACAAACATTTATGCGGTAAGTTAACGCATACATTCAAGCCTTGAGACAGACGGATAACCTTAGAGTAAAGATTATCAAAGTAAAATGTTTTCGGATTCAGTCATTCCTTACACCCAAACAAACCTAGGATGTCAGGAAAGGGATTTGTCAAGTCCTATGGTACCATTACTTACTACCGAGCGGCGTAGCTAATGTTAATGAATGTAGTTTAGACCCGTTGAACAAACCAAATGTCATATCAAATGTAAATATGTAATGAAGGTAATGTACTAAGTATGCTAAGTTAACATACAAAGCAGAAAAGTCATGTAAATCAATGTGCTAAATATGCTAAGTGAACATACATAGCAGAAAAGTCGTGTAAATCAATGTGCTAAATATGCTAAGTTAACATACAAAGCAGAAAATTCATGTAAATCAATGTTCTAAATATGCTAAGTTAATATACATAGCAAGACAAAATGAAATTTATGTACTAATAGTGTACTAATGAACATAGCAAGTATATAATATGAAAATGTGGAGAAGCATGAAAGTAACAAGTAGGCACATGTATTTCACCCCAAAATGTTTGAAAAACAGTAAAAGAGGGGTCTATGTACTCACTTGAGATTGCTCAATAGACTTTAGATATCCACTAAGCAAAGCTAGAAGGTTACGGAATCAAACGGCACCTAATATAGGTAACTACATTAATAAACGGACCTATTCGGAGGATCGGGTAGCATGAGGGTTCGTAAACCAAATGAGTGTAGGAACTCAAGTAATATGGTTTAACAAAGCCTACATACTAAAAAAAAAACTTAACCTAAGTGCTTTTGACCCATTGCGACCCGTTTAGGTAGCTTATGCTACTTTAACGCGTCGTTCGCGTAAAACGCGTTCGGACCGCCTAACTAGTCCTATGATAAGTAATATATGCCTTAATATGTCTAATATGGTTGCCAAATCAGTTTAGATGTAAAAAATTATGTTACATATGCTTAAAATGAAATTTGGCGTATAAAGGGTATTTTGGTAATTTACCTAAGGCATATATACTACCTATCTTACAACTAACTAAACGTCGTGACCATAAGGTATAACCTTGGAAGGTTATTCCCTATACAACTATGGTCACCTAAAGTGTTTGGTCGGATCCTAATGATCGACCAAATGGGTCGGGTTCGAAAGCATAAGCGATTGATTAGATCGCTTACCCTTACGACCCTAGACAAGCACAAATCTAAAAGTGACGAGCTAAACATGCTAGAACATGTTTAGTTAAGTTAGAAAATAGGTTTTGATATCAAAACAAACAGTTTTTGATACCCTAGAGTAGTTTGGTTACAAAATACGCGAGACTACGCATTTTGGCCGAAACTATGACTCGTCACTGAGCCTGGATAACGTGGTAATCAGTAGGTATAGTTACTAGGGACTATAACCATCGTGATTACGCTCATGTTATGAAGTTCAAACGAACTTCGCATTGACCATAAAATGGTCAATGCAGAAAGTCAAACGCAGTTTGACTTTCAAGCTAAAAACGCATAAAAAGAACGAAGGAACACTTACAAAGGGTCCCCGCAAGATTGAATTTCCAAGTATTTCTCAGGTATGAAGTGTTTTCACACATCAACTTAGAGAAAATCTCAGAATTCAAGTGAGTTGCAAGTGAACTATGGAGGGGTATTTATAGTTTTCGTAGAACCGTTAGGATCGTTTCTTGAAAACCGAGATTCAATCCCTGCCGTACACATCAAGCCCATAGATTTATAAAACCAGGGGAGCCTATAGAAATGTTTAAAACCAGGTGCAAAGGTGGGATCAAGCTGGAAATAGCTGGAAACAACATTCTGCTGATATGGGCAAGCTTTACGGACTGTAAGCAAGTCTCCATACGGTCCGTAAGGGACCTGCAGACCAGCAACTTTCAGAAATGACAGTTTTAGCCCCTGAAGCCCCAAACTTGGTTTTCGATGCATTTTTGACACGTTTAAGCCCCGTTAACCCCATTTCAAAGATCTAAAATGAAGTTAAAGTATAGGGAACTTAAAATATGCTCAAATATATGTCGGATGTCGGTTCGTTTGGCCGTACGGTTGCGTTGTTAGGTTAATTACGACGGAAGTCGTAACGGACGCAAAAACGGTCCAAATTGCGCGATGAATGGATTTTTGACAAGCCAATCATTAAAACATAATATTTTAATGATTACATAAATTTTTGGATATCCGGATATATTCAGAACGTAAGTTATGCGCGAAAATGCAAACTTATGCACTTTTTGACGCTTTTAGTCCCTGAATGAGCATAAAGTTTATTTTAGCACACTGAACACCTTAAAGCCTATTTCTAATCTATGTAAAGGGTATTTAGGTTGTGTTTAACTTATGATCATGTTCCGGGATGTTCGTTATAGTTCAAATCGGCATACTTTCGCAGTTTGTCAATTTTAGTCCCTGTAAGCGAATAGACTTGATTTTGCCATACCAAAGCCTTCAAAACTTATTTCTAAGTTATGTAAAGGTTATTTAAGGTATGTTAAGCATAGATTGATGTTCCGGAGTATTTTTCGCGTTAAACTCATTACGTTTACGTACCAGTTTGCATATAACTCTCCAGAAAGCGATATAGAGTTTGAAATTGGATAAAAGTCAAAATATGAAAATTGTAAAGCATAAACAAACAAACATTGGGATCAAATAACTTTATTTCATTGATAAATGAATTGTTTACAATGATTACAAGCACATATGTCACAATTATCCACCAGCATCCTGTGCACAAAATGATTAGCAACATATAAAGTTATTACCAAAGCATCGTGATGAGGATCTTGGACAGTATCCCTGTCGTCATTATCAAACGTGATCACTTTATCGGTTGTGAGGGTTGACATCCTGGTTGGTTTATCTCCCCTCTCTGCCTTGGCTTCCTTTGCATGTCTTTTCGCTGCAGAATACGATGTCCCGCAAATGTCGGATCCTCCTGAAATAAAGTTAATTATCTTGGCATCTGCAGGAGGTGATGCTGCTCATTCAGGATCATTCTCATTATCCTGACCCTTATTCTTCTTTCTTCCTAGGAGATCCTTCAGATATCCTTTGCTCAGGAGATAACTTATTTCTTTCCTTAGAGCAATGCAATCCTCGGTAACATGTCCGAAATCCTCATGGATGGCACACCACTGGGATTTATCCTTCCAATCAGCTTTTTGTTGGTTCTTCCTAGGACACCTTGCTTTGTCTCCTAAACCCTGCATAGCATACATCAGTTTAGGTATATTAACAGAAAAACAATATTCTAACAACTCAGGATACTCCTCAGGATCCTCGTCTTCAACAGCATTCACTTTTTTGCTGTCATTTCTGCCATATGGCTTAGAGTGATATGGTTTATACGAGGATCTGATTTCCTGTTAGTTGACTCATAGGTCGTGGATGAATTCATCCTATCTTGCATCTTTTTGTCATCCTCCAGCCGAATATATCTTAAAGCCCTGTTCCGAGCCTCATCCAGATTCCTACATAGATTCATTACAAGATCCTGGTAAAATTGAGAATCTTTCTGCAACCCCATCTTGAAAGCCTGCACAGCTGTTGCAACATCAAGATGTGGGATATCTAAGGATTCCTGACTAAACTTGTTCACATAATCCCTCAAGGATTCCTGAGGTCCTTGGGTTATCCTGTAAAGATCACTGGTTAGTTTCTCAAAACTTCGACTGCAAGAAAATTGACTATTAAATAAATTCACTAAATGAGCAAATGATGTAATTGAGTGAGGAGGAACGTTTAAGAGCCATTTTAAGGCTGATCCTGTTAAGGTAGAACCAAAACCCTTGCATAGGCATGCGTCCTTGAGATCCGGAGGGAAAGGGTTGATTTCCATCCTCTCCCTATACTGGGCAATATGCTCCTCAGGATCCGTAGTTCCGTCATAGAGCTTCATGTTGGGGGTCTGAAATCTTTTTGGGATTTCAGCATCACAAATAGGATAGGCAAACCGGGATATCCTATGGCTGTCTTGGGATACTTCTGGAATTCGCTAGACCACTCTAGGTACACTGGATATCATGTCCTTTAATTTCTGAAGCTCCCTAGAAAATGCTGATGTCATACCTGCATCCTGCAAAGATCCAACACCATTAGTAGCAAGAGTATTATTATTATTAGATACGTTACCAGTCTGAGGATTCTGGCCATATACTGAAGCATATCCTGAGCTTCTCACAGTTGACACCCTGACCGAAGAGGGTATCTCAGGAGTATGATTCTGAGAATGGCTAGGCACAATATTTCCCCTGTTATCCTCAGTATATACTGCAGAACTGAAGTTCAAAGCTCTAGGTTGCAAGGGAGTGACAGTATCCTCAGCGGGCCTGCTTGAGCTGGATTTCAAGAGTTGTATCTCTCTTATCAGCATTTGGTTGGTCTCCTGCTGTTGCCTCATCTGTTCCTGTACACTACCAAACAAAGTTAGAATTTCTTCATTAGAGGCCAAGACAGGAGCGGATCCCTAAATGTTGCGAGCGGGATGACATCCTAAGGCAGTGAAGAGGTTTGCATCCTCGGAGGGGGTGGTGGAAGCACCGAACCAATTGTTGTAGAGATTGTAGCAGACACGGTGGAAGAGCTCATGTTTGATCTCGAGGCCATTGAAAATAGTGTAGCAAAAAGTTTTGAAAATAGAAAACCAAGTAATGATTTTGCAAAAAACTTTTAGTAGAAATAGCACCACTCGCCCCACGGTGGGCGCCAAATTGTTTTGGTCAAAAATTACCGAGGCAATTAAGTGATCAAATTAGTTAAGTGAGGTAGTGTGCTAAGAAAGTGTGTTGAAAATATGCTAATTAAGTTGTTTGCAAAAACAGTTTTCAGGATACGGCTCAGGATATTGAGTTGTATCTACGATCAAACAATGAGCGAAAATATAAAGGGTGACACAGGATATATGAGGAAAGCCCTTGATCAATCTAGATCACCGGCACAAAACCTCGGGAGCTGACAATCGCAGCTGCCTTGTTCTTCTTATTACTTCAAATGTCAGGATACAGTGCAGGATATGATGCGGATCGACTAAGTGTTACAATGTGATTTCGATACAAGTGTAAGTGTATTGCGAGTGTTTGCAGCTAGAGAGAAAGAGTGTATGAGAGATTGTGTGTGTTCTTATCTGATCCGATCAATCTATTTATAGTAAAAAGAAACTAACTAACTAGCCTATAAATCCGGGATATATGGAATATTCCCTTTGTTAACATTGTAGTGCACGTCTTCCGGCTTCAACGTCCATAATCTAACTGATTTGCCCGAGTCTTGAGGAGAAGAAGTCCACTTGAACGTTAGAGACTTGCACCATTTAATCTGCAGGTGGGTTAATTAATTACTACCAGGATATTGCATCAGGATGTTACCAATATCTTGATCCAGTATCCTGGTCACAATAAAACAAACAAAGTCAGAATATCAGTCGGGATATATGAGCAGAAAATCACCCATAACAATAACTAGCTTGTTAATGTTAAAACAGTGCTTCTAGTGAAAATCTGGTGTTTCGGGTAGTGTCCGGTTGTTCGGTTGGTTACCGGTTTGTTAAAGTGCTAAACTATGCAGTTTATTGTGCTTTATGTTACCTTTTGTAACAGTTTTGATTACTGATACTTAGGAAACCATTTAACCATGTTTCTGCATGGTATTAAAGTGTTTAAATGCTGATTTTTGCTGATTTCTGCAGAATTCTGCAGTTTGTGTGAGTTTTAGTCACTTTCCGGCACTTAAACTATCTCTAGGAAGGCAGTTTTATGATCCTTACTTTCCTACACACTATACTAGTATAACTCTTGGTTTCTGGCACATTCTGTGTCTTAATACCATGTCTGTCTATGTATTGAACTCCGTCAGCATTTTTATGATTTATCTGGTAACTGTGCTAACTGTGTTTCGTGCATCATTTGAATCAATATAGTTTGCATGCAGTGATGATATGACATTATACAATATGTGATGCACATGTATGTATATGGCAATAATCAGAAAGCAATTCAAGCCACTAATGGTAAATCAGCATAGTCATTAAGTCATAATTACTGTTTAATAGTTGTACGGATACCTGGAATTTTGATAGTTGTCACAATTTCTACACTATAACTATGGTTGAGCAATAACCGAATTCTTAATCAAACCAAAAACTGAGAGAACCAAACCAAAATTATCAGAATTAACAAAAAATCGGTTATCGTTTTTTTACCCTCGGTTAACCGAACCCTTCATATTTTCGTATATTTCTATTTTTTTATACACTCATTTCATGTTTTATATCACCCTTTCATGTATTTATACTTCCATTCCATTTCATTTATTTATATATGCATTTCATGTACTTAATCGTCTATTTCATGTACTTATACCTCCATTACTTGTATTTCGAAGCAAAAATTTAGCTCAACTTTGATTTCGCTTATTAACCGAAAATAACCAAACCGAACCCAAAAAACCAACAAAATAACCAAATAAATTGAAACCGATTAACCGAAAACTGAATGGTTAATAAAAGATTAGTAGATAACTTTGGTTTAAGTTAATGCTAATAACCAAATGTGACAACCGGTAATTTACGCCTTATAATTACGCGAATAACAAATGTTTAAACGATAATAAATAGTGTTTTGAGACACTAGTTAACTTAATTAGGCTTTTGGAATGCCTAAGAACGCCTATTCGACTTTACAGTACGCGAATGATAATTAGCGGAAAAACTACTGAACGATAAGCGGTAACGAACTGACACCGAATAAAATACTAACAACACTGACAAATATGAAGTTTATACGTATAACTTATACATACAAATTTGGTTTTGCGAATTTATTGTGCTTTTGAACGTCACAAAACGCAAACGTGAACAAAAAACGTGACTGCAGGAACGTACCGACAACGAGACAGAAGCATCAGACTCGCATATTACTTTCAAAACTGAAATTTTACAATATATTTTGCTTCATAATCAAAATTTTAATGTCCATAGCCGAAATCCGATCGAAAAACAGACAAGAAACGGCAACCGAAACAATTTACGCACTTTAACGCAACCGACGAACGAACACGACAAACGTCGATCACCGACTCTACTTTACACATTTTCGATCTTAAAACAATATTATACGATATTACACGACATTCGGGTGCGAAAATGGGCTTCAGAAACGTAACGGGCCGCGCAAAACACAAGAAGCGAGCTTGTTGGCCTTGGGACCAAGCCCACTTAAAAACCCTAGTATAAATACCCTTTTATAACTCAAAGCCCTCATTCTTCCCTCTCAATTACAGCTAACACCACACATCTCTCTCTCTCTCTCTCTCTCTCTCTCTCTCTCTCTCTAATTTTCGGCAGTCGGACTCTAGCCGGCGAAGCCGGCAACGACTTACGGCGGACCGGCGGTGGCCGGTGGCGATTCACGACAGCGGCGGTTGCTTTCTCCGGCGAGATTGCACGGCAGACCAAGGTTATACCCCCCTAAATCACACTTCCTGAATACATTTCCGGGGTTAGTTTTTCTATTTGAGCGAAGGGAGTGACGTTTTCTATCACCGGCAGCCACGATTTTTGAGGTTTTTCTCCGGTAAGTTTCTCTAACTCTCCCCCATCCTTCTTCTGCTCTTAGATTTGTAAAGATCCATGATTTTTCCGGCCGGTTGGGGTTGTTTCAGGTAAAGTGGTGATGACGACGATGTGATGATAAAGATGACGATTGTTTTGGTCAAAAATTACCGAAGCAATTTAGTGATCAAATTAGTTAAGTGAGGTAGTGTGCTAGAAATATGTGTGAAAGATATGCTAATTAGGTTAATTGTAAAAACAGTTTCAGGATACGGCTCAGGATATAGAGCTGTATCTATGATCAAACAATGAGCAAAAAAGTAAAGGTTGACACGTGATGTATGTTATGGCTCATTTTCTAAGCATACTTATCCTGACCAATATCCTGCCTTTAATTGTTTATTTGTGACCAGGATGCGGGAAGAGGATATTGCTAACATCTTGGGCGATATCATGAGCTTTATCGAATTAACCACGTGCAGGTTGAAGAATGGGACTTGCTAACGGTCAAGTGGACTTCTTCTCCTCAAGACTCGGGCGTGTTTGTTGAAGGAGAGACGTTGAGCCCGAAAGACCAGGTCCACAACGTTCGATTAAGGAATATTCGGTGGATCCCGGAAGTTTAGGATAGTTTGTTACTGTAGGTCCCCTATTCGTATGGATCTTCAACAGAATTGTCTTTCCAATCAAGAGTGCGGAATCCTCTTGATCAGAATATAACAGAAACAAGTAGAAGAACAACAATCACCAGCAATCACTTTCAACCTAGGTTTCTATTGATTATCGATTACAAGAATTACAATCAATCAAACCCTAACACAACTATCAATTTCGTCCAAGCACAAAGACTCTCACGAAATTCTCACACAAACTGTTTTGGCTGATTAACCTAAACCCTAAAGCCTAACCTTGTTTATATAACACAAGGTTACTACTTGGGCTTGGTTAAACATCATGGACTGCGAATTGGACAGGCCCAATTCGCCTCCACACACCCAACTCATTGGGTTTGGTTAGCCCAAACATTATTAACTCACTAATACAAAGCTAAACCCGCTAACCGTTTATCGTTTATCTAATTACAAGATATCCAAAGACCAAATCTAAGCTGTTGTCACAAACATGCACCAACAGTTACATTATCTTTACTATAAATAGATGGGGGCGGATCAGTTTAAGGCACACAATCTATCACTTACACTCTCGTACACTTTTACTCACTGCAAACACCACACTCAAACACTTGTATTCGAATTACATTGTAACACATAGTTGATCCGCACCACATCCTGCATTGTATCCTGATATTTGAAGCAATAGAAGAACAAGGCAGCTGCGATTGTCAGCTCCCGAGGTTTTATGCCGGCGATCTAGATTGATCAAGGGCTTTCCTCGTATATCACGTATCCACCTTTACATTTTTGCTCATTGTTTGATCATAGATACAGCTCTATATCCTGAGCCGTATCCTGAAACTGTTTTCATATCTAATTTTGTTAACACATTTTTCACATATAATTTTAGCACACTACCTCACTAAACTAATTTGATCACTTAATTGCTTAGGTAATTTTTGACCAAAACAATTTGGTGCCCACCGTGGGGCAAGTGGTGCTACTTTTACTAAAAATCTTTGCAAAATCATTAATCGGTTTTCTATTTTCTAAACTTTTTGCCACATTGTTTACAATGGCCTCAAGATCAAACATGAGCTCTTCCACTATGTCTGCTGCAACCTCTGCTACCACTGGTTCGGTGCTTCCACCACCTCCTCCAAGGATGCCGTTTTCTTCACAATCTCAAGATGTTATCCCTACTCGGAGTGTCCAGGGATCTGCTCCCGTTTTAGCCTCTAACGATGAAATTTTGACTTTATTTGGAAGTGTGCAGGAACAAATGAGGCAGCAACAGGAGACTAACCAAATGCTGTTAAGAGAAATACAACTCTTAAAAGCTAGCTCGAGTAGACCCGCTGAAGAAACTGTCACTCCTATACAGCCCAGGGCTTTGAACTTCAGTTCCGCAGTTTACACTGAGGATAATAGGGGGAATATCGTCCCAAGCCATTCTCAGAATCATACCCCTGAGATACCCTCTTCGGTCAGGATATCGATTGTGAGAAGTTCAGGATATGCTTCAGGATATGGCCAAAATCCTCAGAATGGTAATGTGTCAAATAATAATATTCTTGCTACTAACAACAATGGCTTTTTGCAGGATGCAGGTATGACGTCAACATTTACCAGGGAGCTCCAGAAATTGAAGGACATGATATCCAGTGTACCTGGAGTAGTCCAGACAATTCCGGAAGTATCCCAAGACAGCCACAGGATATCCCGCTTTGCACATCCTATTTGTGATGCTGAAATCCCAAAAAGATTTCAGACTCCCAACATGAAGCTGTATGATGGGACTACGGACCCTGAAGAGCATATTACCCAGTATAGGGAAAGAATGGAGATTAACCCTATCCCTCCGGAGCTCAAGGAAGCATGCTTATGCAAGGGATTTGGTTCTACTTTGACAGGATCAGCCTTAAAATGGCTGTTGAACGTTCCTCCTCACTCAATTACTTCGTTTGCTCATTTGGTTAATTTATTTAATAGTCAGTTCTCTTGCAGCCGAAGTTTTGAGAAACTAACCAGTGATCTTTACAGGATAACTCAAGGACCTCAGGAATCCTTGAGGGATTATGTGAACAAATTCAGTCGAGAATCCTTGGACATCCCACATCTTGATGTTGCAACAGCTGTGCAAGCTTTTAAGATGGGATTACAAAAGGATTCTCAGTTTTATCAGGATCTTGTAATGAATCCCTGTAGGAATCTCGACGAAGCTCGCAACAGGGCTTTGAGATATATCCGTCTGGAAGATGACGAGAAGATGCAGGAGAGGATGAATTCTACCTCAACCTATGAATCAACTAACAGGAAATCAGAAACCTCATATAAGCCATATCGCTCCAGGCCATATGGCAGAAATGATAACAAGAAAGTGAACGCTGTTGAAGACGAGGATCCTGAAGAATATCCTGACTTATCTGAATACTGCTTTTCTGTTAATATACCTGAATTAATGTATGCTATGCAGGGCTTAGGGGACAAAGCTAGGTGGCCTCGAAAGAACCAGCAGAAAGCTGATTGGAAGGATAAATCCAAATGGTGTGCCTTCCATGAAGACTTCGGACATATGACCGAGGACTGCATTGCTTTAAGGAAAGAAATAAGTTACTTGTTAAGCAAAGGGTATCTGAAGGAGTTGCTGGGAAGAAAGAAGAATAAAGGTCAGGATCCCGAGAAGGATCCTGAACGAGCAGCATCACCCCCAGCAGATGCCAAGATAATTAACTTTATTTCAGGAGGATCTGACATTTGTGGGACTTCGTATTCGGCGGCCAAGAGACATGCAAAGGAAGCTAAGAGTGAGAGAGGGGACAGACCAGTCAGGATGACTACCCTCACAACTGATAAAGTGATCACTTTCGATAGTGATGACAGGGATACTGTTCAGGATCCTCACCATGATGCTTTAGTAATAACATTATATGTGGCTAACCATTTTGTACGCAGGATACTGGTAGACAACGGTAGTTCTGTCAATATAATTCAGCTGGAAACGTTGAAGAGGATGAATGTATCTCCGATGGACATTACTTCGAAGTCCACTGTGCTTGTTGGTTTCAGTGGAGAAGCTAGAAATACCGTAGGGGAGATAAAGTTACCAGTGTATGTTGAAGGGGTCAATTCAATACAACGTTTCTGTGTGATGGACTCCTTATCCTGCTATAACATCATACTGGGAAGACCATGGATTCACGATATGAAAGCTGTGCCATCAACATATCACCAATGCATCAAGATCCCTACCCCTTGGGGAGTTGTCAAGGTTGAAAGTGATCAGTAAGAAGCTAAGGAGTGTTACTCATCCTCGATGAAATCCTCAACCAAGCCTAATGCAGCATAGCAATTAAAGATGCGGGCCCAGGATATCGTGGAGGATTCAAAGCAGGATGTAAAGAAAATTATCCTGGATCAGGATAATCCAGATATCTCGGTGCTCGTTGGAGCCAATATCCCTCAGGATATTGAAAATCAGTTAACTAACTTTTTGAAATGCAGGATGTCAACGTTTGCATGGAAGCATGAGGATATGACAGCATATCCAAAGACATTATCACTCACAAGCTTGGAATTGACAAATCATTCAAGCCTGTTCAACAAAAAAGAAGAAAATTTGCTCCTGAGCGGAATGCGATTATCCAAGAGGAAGTTGAAAGGTTGTTGAAGTCCAGGATGATCAGAGAAGTCAAGTTTCCAAGATGGCTAGCTAATGTAGTTGTGGTACAGAAGAAAAACGGGAAATGGAGAGTCTGTGTAGACTACACGGACTTGAACAAGGCTTGTCCTAAATACCCATTTCCTCTCCCTCATATCGATGCAATGGTAGATGCTACTGCTGGACATGAGATGTTAACATTCATGGACGCATCCTCAGGATTTCAGCAGATTCAAATGGAGCCTTCGGATCAGGAGGATACTGCTTTCATGACACCAACAGGTATATATTGCTATACTGCTATGCCTTTCGGTTTGAAAAATGCAGGTGCAACATACCAGAGATTGGTAAACATGATGTTCAAGGATAAGCTGGGGGACACCATGGAGGTATATATCGATGATATGGTGGTGAAATCTAAAAAGGCTGAGGATCACCTCCAGGATATCAAGGGAGCATTTGATATCCTGGACCGATACAACATGAAGCTGAATCCTGCTAAATGCCATTTCGGAGTGGGGGCAGGAAAGTTTCTTGGATATATGGTGACAAAAAGGGGGATAGAAGCAAGCCCAGAGCAGATCAAAGCTATCCTGGATATAAAATCACCCTCAAATATGAAGGACGTACAAAGGTTGACAGGCCGAGTAGCAGCTTTGAATAGATTTATTTCAAGATCCTCAGAAAAATGCAAAGAATTCTATGATATCCTCAAGAAGAATAAGAAATTTGAATGGGGAGCAAAGCATGAAGCAGCCTTGCAGGATTTGAAGCGATATCTCTCAACCGCACCTCTATTGATGAAGCCTGAAAATGGTGAACCATTATCCCTATACCTTGCTGTATCAGGGAACGCTGTAAGTGCCGTTCTTATAAAAGACCATGAAGGTCCGCAATATCCTGTTTATTATGTTAGTAAAAGTTTGTTAGATGCTGAAACTAGGTATTCTCATTTAGAAAAATTGATATTAGCTCTAGTCATGGCGTCGACAAAGCTTAGACATTATTTTGAAACACATAGGATCCATGTTAAAACGAATTATCCTGTCAAAAATGTGCTTAGGAAACCAGAGATGTCAGGCAGGATGGCCAAGTGGTCAGTAAAGTTAAGTGCTTATGATTTAGTGTATGAGCCTAGGAATGCCATAAAGTCTCAGGCTTTAGCTGACTTTGTGGCTGATCTCAGTAGTGACATTCAGGACGAGGCAGACCTAGAAGTTCAGCAGTTAGTAGAATCTTCAGGATCCTGGACGTTGTATACTGATGGTGCATCCAATATAAAAGGTGTAGGTTTAGGTATACTACTAAAATCGCCACAGGGGGACATATTACCCCAGGCTATTAGGTGTGAATTTCCTGCTACTAATAATGAGGCAGAATATGAAGCTTTAATTGCAGGATTAGAATTGGCTAAGAATATGAGTATCAAGAATTTGCAAGTATATGTTGACTCCTTGTTAATTACTAACCATTTTAATGGATCCTATACAGTTAAGGGTGAGAGATTAATCGAATATCTCGATATTCTCAAAGAATTAGCAGGATATTTCGATGTTTTTACACTTGAACAGGTACCAAGGGAGGATAATGCTGAAGCGGATGCCTTAGCAAATTTGGGATCATCGATTAGGATACCTGAAGGGACCCAAATACCAATATTACACGTCTTATATCCTGCAACGAATCCTCAGGGTAAAGAAGTAGCGGGGATTCGGGATCCTGGAGCGGAATATCCTGAACAGGATCCTAAATCCTGGACGGCTCCAATTGTGAGATATCTCAAAGAAGGACACATCCCTGGAAATGAAAATCCTAAGGCATTTAGGATGAAGGTATCACGATTCACTATTATAAATAATATTTTATACAAGAAATCTCTTGCAGGACCATATTTGAGGTGCTTGGAGGATCCTGAAGCCAAAGAGGTACTTCAGGATATACATGAAGGGGATTGTGGTAACCATACTGGGGGCAGGTCGTTATTCTCGAAAGTGTTAAGGACAGGATATTATTGGCCAACAATGAGAAAAGATGCAGCAGAATATGCTCGAAGATGTGACGCATGTCAAAGACATAGTAACATACTGCATCAACCTGCTGAACCATTATATCCTATTGTTTCCCCTTGGCCATTTATGAAGTGGGGTATGGATATAGTGGGAAAGCTACCAAAAGCTCCGGGAGGAAAAGTCTTTATGCTAGCAATGACGGATTATTTCTCTAAGTGGGTTGAAGCAGAAGTATTTGTTCAAGTTAGAGATCAAGAAGTAGTATCCTTCATAAAGAGGAATATCTTGACCAGATTCGGAGTACCAGCCGAGATAATCTGTGACAATGGTTCTCAGTTTATAAGCAAGAGAACTACTGACTTTTGCAAGAGTTGGGGAATCAAAATGATCACATCTACTCCGGTACATCCTCAAGCAAATGGACAAGCAGAATCTTCAAACAAGATAATTGTCAATAACTTAAAGAAGAGACTTGGAGCCAAAAAAGGAAGATGGGCAGAAGAATTACCCTTTGTTTTGTGGGCTGATAGGACAACGGTAAAGAATGCAACAGGCCAAACTCCATTTTCCTTGGTATTTGGAGCAGAAGCAATGATTCCAACGGAAATGACAATACCTACTGCAAGATCTACCCTAAGTGATCCCGAGCAGAATCCTGAAGCCTTGAGTCAGGATTTAGACACTATAGATGAGAAGAGAGATGCAGCAAGGCTAAGGATGGCAGCATATCAACAGAGAATATCCAGGGCATATAACAAGAATATTAGGACCAGAAGATTTCAGGTTGGAGATTGGGTGTTAAGAAAGGCTTTTCAGAATACTACTAATCCTGCCGATGGCAAGTTAGCTCCAAAATGGGAGGGACCATATGAAGTTGAATCAGAAGCAGGGAAAGGAGCATACAGACTCAAGAATATGGAAGGGGATATGCTACCGAGGTCTTGGAATGCTATACACCTTAAGCTCTATTTCAAGTGAGTTTAGAATTTAATTTCTAACTCAGGATGGTATGAATTCTACCTTTTTTAAATATGTTTGGTTTAATTTGTTCTTTGTAACCCAATACTGACTTAAGCATCGGAGGGGTGTTAGCCAAGCTAACACCCACCTTAGTGTAAGGATGTTTTGCAGTATATGCTTCGGGATATAGCTCCAAGATGCTCACTCAGGATATTTCGGAAGATTAGAGGATTGGCCCCCTCTCTCAAGTACAAGGGATCCTGATCCCTTCACAGGTTTAAAGGTATTCACCTTTCTTCCGAATTGGGTTTAAACACCCCGCCTGGAGCGCAAGTTATTCAGGGATAGTTCAAGGTGGCGGGACCAGTCCATGTAAAAGTGGCTGACAATTTCGTTACTGTTGGCTATATCCTGAATCCTAAAGGTATATGAGGATTGATCACCCTCTCTCACGAAAGGGTATTTTCATACTCTCTAAGGTTTAAAGGTTTTCACCTTTCTAAGTGTTGGAGTTTATACACTCCCGCCTGTAGCGCATGAAAATTAGGGATTTTCCCCAGGAGACAAGGGATTTATCTCCAGTACATCCTTGGGTTTTACCCTTGGGACCTAAAAAATTGCCTATACAATGGAAACTGACATTCAGAAGATTTCTAAGTATTTGAAGACATTGTACACAGGGGACATTCCTACCAAGGCAGTGATGTAAAGCTCAAAGGCTAAAGTTCGGAACTAGTATGCTAAATATCTCACACAGGGGACATCTTCATTGGAAAATTTGCAAGGAGATTGAGGTTTGATAATAGGATTATATCCTACTCCGGGTATGATCTTTCCTTTGTAAACATCGTTTAAGTTTTTAATAACACTATGTAAAATATCCTGATATATTCTCAAAATCCTTTTCAGGATATTTGATTAAAGTGTTTGAAACTAGTATTAGTTTGGAACTTTGATCATTTAAGTATTATCAAAACTTGGTTTTGGAAAGATAGATTGTTTTTCACTCTCTAAAGAACTTTCTACAAAGTTGAAGGAATGTTTGGAAGTTCTATCTAATAAAAAGTTTTTACAATGTATCGCTGAGCATATTGATCAAGATATTTTCATAAGATAACAATACAAGATTTTTACAAAGCTAAGAGTTACACTAAGTAATGCAAGGCAATAACAAAGAAGTCAAAAGATAATTATATTATTAACAAGTCAAAAGTTGTGCTTTTGGTTTCACCTTAAACCAAGGCCCATCCGCCAAAAGCACAATTAGTTCTTACCATACTTGTGTAATGGTTGCAGGATATATCTCAAAATAGGACCTGTCCACCTACAACCGTTACCACATTCAAAACAAGTTATACTAATTGATGACCAAGGGCTTCGTCCTAAAACCGAGGACCCATCCACCTTTGGTCATCACATTGTTCTAATGCAGGGAATGTAAATTGTTCGAAGACAGGAAAAGTAAATTGTTTGCATAAACACAACCATGAAACTTAAAAGTGGGCTCCGGCCTTGGCACGTATATCCATCATCGCCCACTTCACCGCTTAAGAAGCGGCACCTTCTTGATCAACAGCTTCCTTCCCAGCATCTGCACCAGTATCGGCCTCAGGATTCTTCTCGGCATCACCATCGTCAGCATTGGCCACTTCCTCTGTCGCCTTAGAAGGCTCTTCACCAGCATGCTTTGCAGGATGAGCAATGGGATGACCTCCAAGATCCTTTAGTTTCGCCTCCCAAGTTTTTATGTCCCAGGAGGGGCATTCGAAGCCCAAATTCCTGGCTTCGTAAGCCATCCTTATCCTGGCTTGGAGAAGAGAGACGACCACGGATGCCTTGAGGCTGTCCCGATAGGAACTCATATTCTGCTGGTACTAGAGAAGGGCAGCATCTAGTTTGGCTTGGGCATCCTCATTGGCTTTGTGGAGGGTAGCTTGGTGATCCCGGATCATTGCCTTGTATTTGTCTTCATAATGCTGGGATTTGGCAGCTGCAATGGTTCCTTGATCAGCTATAGTGGCCTCAGCTTTTTCCAGCTTGATCTCCAACATCTTGTTAAGCCCGCAGGCGTCTTCATACAAGTGCATAAGACGATCCAGACCCTATCGATAAAGACACGGGTATTGATGTAAAAATAAGCAGGATAAGGACTAACATACTTGTGCAGGATATTGAAAAGAAAATTCTACCTGTTTGAGGAATGAAGTGGCTTCGTTGAACCCATGATTCTCGAGAGAGAATGTTTCAGAAACAGCTGGGGAGTCCGTCTCCTTTCTCTTCCGAGAGCTGGATGCCCGGGTCCTGGATGCCGGAGGGCCTTTGGGAGCAGAAACAGTCTTCGAGGAGGTAGGCTTTGGTGTAGCAGATGACTTTGGCTTGGATTCTTGTTTGATGGGTTCGAGGCTGGAGTAGCAATCCAACTCGTCGAGTTGGAAACCTTCAAGGTTGACAACTGGTACTGCACAAGGGAAGATATTCTTAAACTTATCATACTTTTTAAAAGTAATTAATTTAAAATATATGTTGAGAATGTGCTTACCAGACATTTCTGAGCTTGATTTCTGGCTTGAATCTGTAAGAGACAGGGAGAAAGTTCTTTCACTGGCAGGAAGTCGGTAGATTTCCTTGATCTTGGATTCGGATTCTGCACTGGGAGGCACTAAATCTCTGAAGTTCGCTGCATAAAAATGTCAGGATATAAGTCTGGGATATAGTTTGAGGATATAATTGGGGATATTCCTAAAACCCTAAGTCCTACCCTTGGTTAACCATTTAACCGGCAGATCGAAACCCTTATCAATAGAGTCTCTTTTTACGAAAAAGAATTTTCGTCGCCATCGAGCCTCGTTCTTGGTGGCCTTAAGAACCAAAGGGTTCTTGGAGGTAGAAAACAGAAGAAAACGGTGATCGCCGTGGGATCTCAACCGGTATGCTATTGGGAGGTCTTCAATAAACAGGTTGGGAAAATGACGAGACTTGATTTGATCCAGCACTATCAAGACTCGCCAGACCATTGGCATAATCTGAGCATAGCTAAGGCCGGTGAGTTCAAAAAAGCGAGAGATGAAGGGTGGAAATGGGTACCGGAGTCCAAGAGAGAAAGGGTAGGCAAAGAAACAAACCCACTCGTCAGATGACGCGTCTGATCGGGCCTCCCGATCAAAAGGGCGAAAGACTGTTCCGGTGGGGAAGGCGCCGGAATCTTTAAGAGCAGCGATGTCGGCGTTGTTGAAACAGCAGGCTTCCTTTGATGGGTTGCGGATAAGGTTTTGACTTACGAGGGCTGAAGCCGGTCGGTCCGATCGAGATTTTGTTCGTGATGCCATGAAAGAAATTGAGCAAACTAAAAGAGACTTAAAAAAGAAGGATAGAGAGGAAAGTACCTGATGTCCGGTTGAAGATAAGGGTATCCGTAATAAGGAGTCCCTCGGTTAATATAGGTTGAATATAGGGGGTAAAGAGTAAATAATGCTTTGGAAGTTGCACCACTGTCATTTCAAGGGTCTAGTCATATTGATTGCCTTAAGATAAGAGCTGAAACTTTTGAAATATATCCGTTGGATTGGTATACCAACTGATATATTTGGGGACAATTGTTATGGCTCATTTTCTAAGCATACTTATCCTGACCAATATCCTGCCTTTAATTGTTTATTTGTGACCAGGATGCTGGAAGAGGATATTGCTAACATCTTGGGCGATATCCTGAGCTTTATCGAATTAACCACGTACAGGTTGAAGAATGGGACTTGCTAACGGTCAAGTGGACTTCTTCTCCTCAATACTCGGGCGTGTTTGTTGAAGGAGAGACGTTGAGCCCGAAAGACCAGGTCCACAACGTTCGATTAAGGAATATTCGGTGGATCCCGGAAGTTTAGGATAGTTTGTTACATTATCTTTACTATAAATAGATGGGGGCGGATCAGTTTAAGGCACACAATCTATCACTTACACTCTCGTACACTTTTACTCACTGCAAACACCACACTCAAACACTTGTATTCGAATTACATTGTAACACATAGTTGATCCGCACCACATCCTGCACTGTATCCTGATATTTGAAGCAATAGAAGAACAAGGCAGCTGCGATTGTCAGCTCCCGAGGTTTTATGCCGGCGATCTAGATTGATCAAGGGCTTTCCTCGTATATCACGTGTCCACCTTTACATTTTTGCTCATTGTTTGATCATAGATACAGCTCTATATCCTGAGCCGTATCCTGAAACTGTTTTCATATCTAATTTTGTTAACACATTTTTCACATATAATTTTAGCACACTACCTCACTAAACTAATTTGATCACTTAATTGCTTAGGTAATTTTTGACCAAAACAATGTACGAGGAAAGCCCTTGATTAATCTAGATCGCCGGCACAAAACCTCGGTAGCTGACAATCGCAGCTGCCATGTTCTTCTATTACTTCAAATATCAGGATACAGTGCAGGATGAGATGCGGATCAACTAGGTGTTACAATGTAATTCGAGTACAAGTGTTTGCTAGCAGCTAGAGAGTAAAGTGTGCGAAAGAGTGTGTGTGTAAAAGTTGTGTGCCTTAATCTGATCTGCCCCATCTATTTATAGTAAAAGAAATGCAACAAACTACCCTAATAAACCGGGATCCGGCAGATATTCCCCACTTGAACGTTGTAGACCTTGTCTTTCGGGTTCAACGTCTCTCATATAACAGATTTGCCCGAGTCCTAAGGAGAAGAAGTCCATCTGACCGTTAGTAACCCACAGCCTCTAACCTGCACGTGGTCAATTTAGTTAACACCAGGATATCGCCCAGGATGTTACCAATGTCCTAATCCAGTATCCTGATCACAAGTAAACAACCAAAAGCAGGATATTAGTCAGGATATATACGCTCAAAAAATGGCCCATAACAATTGTCCCCAAATATATCTGTTGGTATACCAATCCAACGGATATATTTTAAAAATTCTAACTCGTAGAACGAGGCAATTAAAACGAAACGACGGTTGAGGTGACATTGTGCAATTTTCAATGCAACATTTACTCTTTACCCCCTATATTCAGCCTATAATTAGCTGAGATATTTCATCTCGTTATTATTACTCTTCAAGCGATTCTCAGGTAATCATCCTTTCCTTCATCCTCTGTTTTTTCCTTTGAATTTCTTATAGTTTGCTTGATACCCCTTATGGCATCTCGGACAAGATCACGTTCGGATGAACCAGTCCCAACCCTCGTGAGTCAAAACCTCATACGAGAACCAGAAAAAGAAATCTGCTGCTTTAATAATGCTGATATCGCTGCCCTGAAGGATTCCGGCGCCTTTCCTGCTAGAACAGTCATTCGCCCTTTTGATCGGGAGGTCCGATCAGACATGTCATCAGACGAGTGGGTCTGCTTTTTCGCCTACCCCTTTTCTTTGGGACTCCAATATCCATTTCCACCCTTCATCTCTCGTTTCTTCGACCTCACCGGCCTTAGTTATGCCCAAACTATGCCAATGGTCTGGCGAATTTTGATGGTGCTGGATCAAATCAAATCTCGCCACTGCCCTGACCTGTGTATTGAAGATCTCCCTATAGCATACCGGTTGAGTCCCATGGTGATAGCCATTTTCTTTTGTTCTCCACCTCCAAGAGCCCTTTTGTCCTTAAGGCCACCAAGAACGAAGACCAATGGCGGCGAAAGTTCTTTTTCGTGAAAAGAGACTCTATTGACAAGGGTTTCGATCTGCCGGTTAGATGGTTAACCACGGGTAGGATCTAGGGTTTTAGGAATATCCCCAAATGTATCCTTAAACTATATCCCAGACTTATATCCTGATGTTTTTATGCAGCGAACTTCAGATATTTAGCACCCCCAAGTGCAGAATCTGAGTCCAGGATCAAAGAAATCTACCGACTTCCTGCCAGTGAAAGAACCTTCTCCCTGTCTCTTACAGATTCAAGCCAAAAATCAAGTTCAGAGATGTCTGGTAAGCATATCCTTAGTAATTATCTTTATTTATTAAACCGATTATCTTTCGGAGGTATGACGAGTTTAAAAATATCTTCCCTTGTGCAGTACCAGTTATCAACCTCGAAGGCTTCCAACTTGACGAGTTGGATAGCTACTCTAGCCTTGTACCTGTCAAGCAAGAATCTAAGCCGAAGTCATCTGCCACACCAAAGTCTACCACTTCAAAGATCACCACTGCTCCTAAAGCTCCTACGGCATCCAAGACCCGAGCCTCTAGCTCCCGGAAGAGAAAAGAAATGGAATCTCCAGCTGCCTCCGAGACATTCTCTCTCGAGAACCATGGATTTAGTGAAGCCACTTCATTCCTCAAGCAGGTAAAAATTCCCTTCCGATATCCTGAACATGCATGTTAACCATTATCCTGCTCATTTTATATTGATACCTGTGTCTTTATCTGCAGGGCTTGGAACGTCTCATGCCCTTGTATGAAGACGCCTGTAGGCTTAATAAGATGCTGGAGATTAAGCTCGAAAAAGCTGAAGCCAGTATAGCTGATCAAGGAAAGATTGCGGTCGCCAAGTCCCAACATTATGAAGATAAATACAAGGCAATGACCCAGGAGCACCAAGCTGCCCTCCACAAAGCCAACGAGGATGCTCAAGCCAAACTAGTTGCCGCCCTTCTTCAATACCAGCAGGATATGAGTTCCTATCGGGACAGTCTCAAAGCATCCATTGTTATTTCCCTTCTCCAAGCCAGGTTAAGGATGGCTTATGAGGCCAAAGCCTTGGGCTTCGAATGCCCCTCCTGGAATGTAAAGGCTTGGGAAGTGAAATTATAGGATCTTGGAGGCCATCCTGTCGCTCATCTCGCAAAGCATGCTGGTGAAGAACCTTCTAAGGCGGCAGAGGAAATGGCCAATGCTGGTGATGATGCCGAGAAGAATCCTGAGGGTGATGCTGGTGCAGATGCTGGGAAAGAAGTTGCTGATCAAGAAGGTGCTGCCCTTTAGGCGGCGAAGTGGGCGATGATGGATATATGTGCTGAGGCCGGAGCCCACTTTTTTAAAATTTCATGGTTATGGTCTGTAAAACAATTTACATTTCCTGTCTTTGAACAATTTATATTTCCTGCATTAGAACAATACGACGACCAAAGGTGGATGGGTCCTGAGTTTCAGGATGAAGCCCTTGGTCGTTGGTTAGTATAAGTTGTTTTGGATGTCGTTACGGTTGAAGGTGGACAGGTTCCGTTTTGAGATAAAACCTTCAACCGTTATGTAGGTACGGTAAAAACTAATCGTGCTTTTGGCGGATGGGCCTCGGTTTGAGGTGAAACCAAAAGCACAACTTTTGACTTGTTAATAATATAACTACCTCTTCACTTATTTGTTGTCGTCTTTTAGATTTTCGCCATGCGTTACTTAGTTAATTTTTTAAAATATCCTGATCAATATACTCCGTGATATATTACGAAAACCTTTTCCAAATAGAATTTCTAAAAATTCAATTAATTTCAGACAAAACTTCTAAAGAATAAAAGGTAGCCCATTTTCTAAAACCTGTTTTGATAATACTTGTTTGATCAGGGTTTTCATTTTCAAATCAAATATTTCAACCAAATATTTCAATGAAATATCCCGAAACGTATTTCAAAAATACATTTCGAAGACATATCCTAAAGATATATCCTTAATCAAAGTTAAACATTTTTTTAAGGTTCACAAAGGAAAGATCATACCAGGAATCAAGTGTAGCCCTAGTATTAAATTCCAACCCCTTTTGTGACTTCTCCTACTAAGATGTCCCCAGTTCGAGACACTTAGCTCAACTTTGATCCTTTGTGCTTCATACAATTATTTTAAATGGAATGTCCCCTGTGCATGAAGTCCTCAAACACTTAGAAAATTTTTGAACACTAGTTTCAATTGTATAGATAATTTTTTTGTGTTACAGGGGTAGACACAAAATATACTGGAGATAAATCCTTTGTACCCTGGGGAAAATCCCAAATTTTCGTGCGCTACAGGCGGGAGTGTATAAACTCCAAGACTTAGAAAGGTGAAAACCTTTAAACCTTAGAGAGTATGAAAATACCCTTTCGTGAGAGAGGGTGATCAATCCTCATATACCTTAAGGATTCAGGATATAGCCAATAGTAACGAAATTGTCAGCCACTTTTACATGAACTGGTCCCGCCACCTTGAACCATTCCCGAATAACTTGCGCTCCAGGCGGGGTGTTTAAACCCAATTCGGAAGAAAGGTGAATACCTTTAAACCTGTGAAGGGATCAGGATCCCTTAGACGTGAGAGAGGGGGCCAATCCTCTAATCTTCCGAAGCATCCTAAGTGTATATCCTGGTGCTACATCCCGAAGCATATACTGCAAAACAATCTTAAACTAAGGTGGGTGTTAGCATGGCTAACACCCCTCCGATGCTTAAGTCAGTAATGGGTTCAAAATAGTAAATAATATCAAAATTTGATAAAAGAGACAGAATCCATACCACCCTGAGTCATAATTTGAATTCCATACTCACTTAAAATAGAGCTTTAAATGTATAGCATTCCAGGATCTTGGTAGCATATCTCCCTCCATATTCTTGAGTCGGTATGCTCCATTTCCTGATTCTGATTCAACCTCATAGGGTCCTTCCCATTTCGGAGCCAACTTTCCATCAGCAGGATTAGTAGTATTCTGAAAAGCTTTTCTTAATACCCAATCTCCAACCTGAAATCTTCTAGTCCTTATATTCTTGTTATATGCTTTAGACATCCTCTGTTGATATGCTGCCATCCTTAGCCTCGCAGGGTCTTTTGTCTCATCAACAGTATCCAGTTCCTGGCATAGGACTTCAGGATTCTGCTCAGGATCCCTAAGGTTGGATCTCGCTGTAGGTATCACCATTTCTGTCGGGATTACCGCTTCTGCTCCAAACACCAAAGAAAATGGGGTTTGGCCAGTTGCACTCTTCACCGTTGTCCTATCAGCCCACAAAACAAAGGGTAATTCTTCTACCCATCTTCCTTTCTTAGCCCCTAGTCTCTTTTTTAAGTTGTTGACAATTATCTTGTTTGAGTATTCTGCTTGTCCATTTGCTTGAGGATGCACCGGAGTAGACGTGATCATTTTGATTCCCCAACTCTTGCAAAAGTCAGTAGTCCTTTTACTTATAAATTGAGATCCATTGTCACAAATTATCTTAGCTGGTACTCCAAATCTAATCAAGATATTCCTTTTTATGAAGGATACCACTTCTTGATCTCTAACTTGAACAAATGCTTCTGCTTTAACCCACTTGGAGAAGTAATCCGTCATTGCCAACATGAAAACTTTTCCTCCTGGAGCCTTTGGAAGCTTTCCCACTATATCCATACCCCATTTCATGAACGGCCAAGGGGAAACAATAGGATATAGCGGTTCAACAGGCTGATGTAATATGTTACTATGTCTTTGACATGCATCACATCTTCGAGCATATTCTGTGACATCTTTTCTCATCGTCGGCCAATAATATCCTGTCCTTAATACTTTTGAAAATAACGACCTGCCCCCAGTATGGTTGCCACAATCCCCTTCGTGTATATCCTGAAGCACTTCTTTGGTTTCGGGATCCTCCAAGCACCTCAGATATGGTCCTGCAAGAGATTTCTTATACAAAACGTCATTTATAATAGTGAATCGTGATACCTTCATTCTAAAGGCTTTAGGATTCTCATTCTTTGGGATGTGTCCTTCCTTGAGATATTTCATGATTGGAGCCATCCAGGACTTAGTATCCTCCTCAGGATACTCATTATCAGGATCCCGAATATTCATTACTTCCTTATCCTGAGGATCCGTCGCAGGATATAGGATATGTAATATTGGTATTCGGGTTCCTTCCGGTATCCTGACCGATGATCCCAGATTTGCCAAGGCATCAGCTTCAACATTTTGCTCTCTTGGTACCTGTTCAAGTGTAAAAATATCGAAGTATCCTGCTAATTTTTTGAGAATTTCGAGATATTCAGCTAACTTTTCACCTTTTACTGCGTAAGATCCATTGAAATGGTTAGTAATCAACAGGGAATCAACATATACTTGTAAACATCTAATATTCATATTTTTAGCCAACTCTAATCCTGCAATCAAAGCTTCATATTCTGCCTCATTATTAGTAGCAGGAAACTCACACCTAATAGCCTGGGGTAATATGTCCCCCTGTGGCGATTTTAGTAGTATACCTAGACCTACACCTCTTACATTAGATGCACCATCAGTGTATAATGTCCAGTATTCTAAGTTTTCTCCTAGCTGCTGTACTTCTAGGTCTACTTCATTTTGAATGTCACTACTGAAATCAGCCACAAAGTTAGCTAAAGCCTGAGACTTTATGGCATTTCTAGGCTCATATACTAAGTCATAAGCGCTTAATTTTACTGACCATTTAGCATCTAATAAACTTTTACTAACATAATAGACATGATACTGCTGACCTTCATGATCTTTTTCAAGAACAGCACTTTTGGCATTCCCTGATACAATGAGGTATAGGGATAGTGGTTCACCATTTTCAGGCTTCATCAATAGAGGTGCAGTTGAGAGATATTGCTTCAAATCCTGGAGGGCTGCTTCATGCTTCTCTTTCCATTCGAACTTCTTGTTCTTCTTGAGGATATCATAAAATTCCTTGCACTTTTCCGAGGATCTTGAAATAAATCTGTTCAATGCTGCTACTCGGCCAGTTAACCGTTGAACATCCTTCATATTTGAAGGTGATTTTATATCCAGGATAGCTTTGATCTGCTCCGGGCTTGCCTCTATGCCTCTTTTGGTCACCATATATCCTAGAAACTTTCCTGCCCCCACTCCGAAATGGCATTTAGCAGGATTCAGTTTCATGTTATATTGATCCAGGATATCAAACGCTCCCTTAATATCCTGGAGATGATCCTCAGCCTTTTTAGATTTCACCAGCATATCGTCAATATATACCTTCATGGTGTCCCCCAGCTTGTCTTTAAACATCATGTTTACCAACCTCTGGTATGTTGCACCTGCATTTTTCAAACCAAAGGGCATAGCAGTATAACAATAAATACCTGTGGGTGTCATGAAAGAAGTATCCTCCTGATCAGAGGGTTCCATTTGGATATGCTGAAATCCTGAAGAGGCATCCATGAAGGTTAACATCTCGTGGCCGGCGGTAACATCTACCATTGAATCAATATGAGGCAGAGGAAACGGGTCTTTGGGACATGCTTTGTTTAAGTCTGTGTAATCTACACAAACTCTCCATTTCCCATTTTTCTTTTGTACCACAACTACATTCGCAAGCCATCTAGGAAACTTCACTTATCTAATCATCTTGCTCCTTAATAGTCTTTCAACTTCCTCTTGGATGATCACATTTCGCTCCGGAGCAAATTTTCTTCTCTTTTGTTGGACCAACTTGAATGACCTGTCAATACCAAGCTTATGTGTTATAATATCCTTGGATATACCTGTCATATCCTCGTGCTTCCACGCGAATGTTGACATCCTGCATTTCAAAAAATTAGTCAATTGATTTTCAATATCCTGAGGGATATTGGTTCCTACGAGCACCGAGATATCTGGATTATCCTGATCCAGGATAACTTTCTTTACGTCCTGCTCTGAAGCCTCCATGATATCCTGGGCCCGCATCTTTAATTGCTATGCTGCATTAGGCTTGGTTTAGGATTTCATTGAGGATGAGTAGCATTCCTTCGCCTCCTGCTGATCACTATCAACTTTGATGACCCCCCAAAGGGTAGGGATCTTGATGCACTGGTGATAAGTCGATGGCACAGCCTTCATGTCATGGATCCATGGCCTGCCTAGTATGATGTTATAGCAGGATAGGGAATCCATCACACAAAAGCGTTGTATCGAGTTGACCCATTCAACATATACTGGCAACTTTATCTCCCCTACGGCATTCCTAGCTTCTCCACTGAAACCAACGAGCACAGTGGACTTCGAAGTAATGTGCATCGGAGATATATTCATCCTCTTCAACGTTTCCAGCTGAATTATGTTGATAGAGCTACCATTGTCCACCAATATCCTGCGTACAAAATGGTTAGCAACATATAATGTTATTACGAGAGCATCATGGTGAGGATCCTGCACAGTATCCCTGTCATCACTGTCGAAAGTGATCACTTTATTAGTTGTAAGGGTGGCCATCCTGACTGGTTTGTCTCCCCTTTCAGTCTTAGCCTCCTTTGCATGTCTCTTGGCCGCAGAATACGAAGTCCCACAAATGTCGGATCCTCCTGAAATAAAGTTAATTATATTGGCATCTGCTGGGGGTGATGCTGCTCGTTCAGGATCCTTCTCGGGATCCTGCCCTTTATTCTTCTTTCTTCCCAACAAATCCTTCAGATATCCCTTGCTCAATAGGTAACTTATTTCTTTCCTTAGAGCAATGCAATCCTCAGTCACATGTCTGAAATCTTCATGGAAGGCACACCATTTGGATTTATCCTTCCAATCAGCTTTTTGTTGATTCTTTCTAGGCCACCTAGCTTTGTCTCCTAAACCCTGCATAGCATACATTAACTCAGGTATGTTAACAGAAAAGCAGTATTCAGATAATTCAGGATATTCTTCAGGATCCTCGTCTTCAACAGCATTCACTTTCTTGTTGTCATTTCTACCATATGGCTTGGAGCGATACAGTTTATATGAGGATTCTGATTTCCTGTTGGTTGATCCATAGGTTGAGGTAGAATTCATTCTCTCTTGCATCTTTTTGTCATCTTCCAAGCGAATATATCTCAAGGCCCTGTTACGAGCTTCATCGAGATTCCTGCAGGGATTCATTACAAGATCCTGATAAAATTGAGAATCCTTTTGTAAACCCATCTTAAAAGCCTGCACAGCTGTTGCAACATCAAGATGTGGGATGTCCAAGGATTCCCGACTAAACTTATTCACATAATCCCTCAAGGATTCCTGAGGTCCTTGAGTTATCTTGTAAAGATCACTGGTTAGTTTCTCAAAACTCCGGCTGCAAGAAAACTGACTATTAAATAAATTAACCAAATGAGCAAACGAAGTAATTGAATGAGGAGGAACATTTATCAGCCATTTTAAGGCTGATCCTGTCAGGGTAGATCCGAAACCCTTGCACAAGCATGCTTCCTTGAGCTCCGGAGGGATAGGGTTAATCTCCATTCTTTCCCTATACTGCGCAATATGCTCTTCAGGATCCGTAGTTCCATCATACAGCTTCATGTTGGGAGTTTGAAATCTCTTTGGGATTTCAGCATCACAGATAGGATATGCAAAGCGGGATATCCTGTGGCTGTCTTGGGATACTTCCGGAATTGGCCAGACCACTCCAGGTACACTGGATATCATGTCCTTCAATTTCTGAAGCTCCCTAGTAAATGTTGACATCATACCTGCATCCTGCAAAGACCCATTGTTGTTAGTAGCAAGAGTATTATTATTTGACATGTTACCGGTTTGAGGATTCTGGCCATATCCTGAAGCATATCCTGAGCTCCTCACAGTTGACATCCTGACCGAGGAGGGTATCTCAGGAGTATGATTCTGAGAATGGTTTGGCACGATATTCCCCTGGTTATCTTCAGTGTAAACTGCAGAACTGAAGTTCAAAGCTCTAGGCTGCAAAGGAGTGACAGTTTCTTCAAAAGGTCTACTTGGGCCGGATTTCCAGAGTTGTATCTCTCTTATCAGCATCTGATTAGTTTCCTGCTGCTGCCTCATCTGTTCCTGTACACTACCAAACAAATTCAAAATTTCATCATTAGAAGCCAAAACAGGACCAGATCCCTGGGTACTGGGAGCGGGGATAACATCCCGAGCCACATGACTTTCAGTTCCGTGTGAAGAAGTTTGCATTCGCGGAGGGGGGGGGGGGTGGAAGCACCGAACCAATTGTTGCAGAGGTTGTAGCAGACATGGTGGAAGAGCTCATGTTTGATCTCGAGGCCATTGAAAACAATGTAGCAAAAAGTTTTGACAATAGAAAACCAAGTAATGATTTTACTAAAGTTTTTAGCAAAAATAGCACCACTTGCCCCACGGTGGGCGCCAAATTGTTTTGGTCAAAAATTACCGAAGCAAGTTAGTGATCAAATTAGTTAAGTGAGGTAGTGTGCTAGAAATATGTGTGAAAGATATGCTAATCCGGTTAATTGTAAAAACAGTTTCAGGATACGGCTCAGGATATAGAGCTGTATCTATGATCAAACAATGAGCAAAAAAGTAAAGGTTGCCACGTGATGTACGAGGAAAGCCCTTGATCAATCTAGATCGCCGGCACAAAACCTCGGGAGCTGACAATCGCAGCTGCCTTGTTCTTCTATTACTTCAAATATCAGGATACAGTGCAGGATGTGATGCGGATCAACTAGGTGTTACAATGTAATTCGAGTACAAGTGTTGGTGTATAGTGTTTGCTAGCAGCTAGCATGGTTGTAAAACAAGGTTTACAAGGCCGAGTACTCCCCGAGTAGTCGCAACAAGGCAGGCTGCCGAGGCGACTTTCTTTGACTCCGCCTAATTACTCGGAGTCGGTCAAACGCGGTTAACCTCGACCAGAATTGGATCTAGTAGGTCAACGCGGTCCGAGTTTGACTTAAATAATAATATAACATAATTTCTATGCCTATCATATTAAAGAATGAATATCATTTTCACGTATTTTTTTTATAAATATTAGTAAATTTGTGTTATTTGACATATATTTAATCTCCAAAAAGTAATTTCTATATAATTTAACATGTCCGAGTACTCCCCAAGTACTCTTCGCGTAGACCGAGTACTCTCAACTCCCCGGTCGACCGACTAGGGAGCGCCTAGCGACTTTTGCAACCATGGAGAGTAAAGTGTGCGAAAGAGTGTGTGTGTAAAAGTTGCGTGCCTTAATCTGATCCGCCCCATCTATTTATAGTAAAAGAAATGCAATAAACTACCCTAATAAACCGGGATCCGGCAGATATTCCCCACTTGAACGTTGTAGACCTGGTCTTTCGGGTTCAACGTCTCTCATATAACAGATTTGCCCGAGTCCTAAGGAGAAGAAGTCCATCTGACCGTTAGTAACCCACAGCCTCTAACCTGCACGTGGTCAATTTAGTTAACACCAGGATATCGCCCAGGATGTTACCAATGTCCTAATCCAGTATCCTGATCACAAGTAAACAACCAAAAGCAGGATATTAGTCAGGATATATACGCTCAGAAAATGGCCCATAACAACGATGTTGATGATGATGATGATATGATGTTGATGATAACGATGTTGATGACGATGACTGATGGTGGTGGCCGACGGTGGCACGGCCGCTGCAGCCATGGCTGTGGAAGCGGTGGTGTTTGGTTCACGTCAGATTTGGTTCGGGTCATAATTCAGCTTATGTTTTGGTTCGGGTTTCATGGAACGAATAACTCAGGTCTCGATTCAGTCAAAAGCAGTCCACGGCTCGGCTCGGGTTCGGTCGAATATGGTCAGCTGCATTTCGGGTCAATATCCTGTCGACTCAGTCAACACAGGGTCAACTCGGTCAACCAGTAGTCAGTCAACAAGTCAAGCTCGGTCAACCACGGTCATCTCAGTCAAACTAGTCAACGGAACGACACACGTTTCGTTAAAACATTTACAATGTGTTTTTCATTAGATTTTATATATAGATATTCGTTAAACGCGAAACCGAGCTCGACCCGACTAACTAACGTTTATACATTAGTGATTTTTGCTTTCATTTTTGGCACATTTGACAAAATTTTATACATATATTGTATGCATTGTTGAGAAATTATTGTTGAGTTTTGAAAAATATATCGACACTTTGGTTGTCGGGATCGTCCGAAAACAGAGGAAACTCTACCCGTTTTTCGTTAAAAACCTGTAATACGAAACATAATTATATCCTAAAAACGACACTTATCGAAATTCGAGTTTTTCTTATAAAATAAATATAAAGATATATTTATTTTGACGACGTTTTACGATTTACAAAACGAAGTTATAATGTTCGACAAACACGAGTTGTAAGTTAACGAAACCCGATACTTATATAAAATAAAAATAATTATTTATATTTATTTCAAAACATCGATAAATCGAATAACTTCGAATACTTTATACCTCAAACGCCGATAATTTGAACAACTTCGAATAATTTTATAAAATAAATATAATGTTTATATTTATTCCGAATGTCGAGATTCCGAGTACTTTTATAAGATAAATATAATGTGTATATTTATTATAAACGTCGGAATTCGAAAATTATATTTCAAAAGTCTAGTATTCGAAAAACATATAACATAAATATAATTATTTATATCCATTTCAAGCGTCGAGATTTCGAATACTTATATACAACAGACATAATCTATATTATATAATAAAAGAAACCAATGGGAGGACTCATGTCATTCATTGAAACCATTTATTTTTTATAGATAATTCATATCAATTAAGATAATTATAAAATTAAATTTAATATAATTTAAACAATTCGTATAGGATATAATCTAATATTTTAAAACATTTATCCGATTTCAAAATTATTTACCTTGAAAATAATAAAAGATGTACTCTAAATATAAATTAATATAATATAAATGATTTATTTATTTTATTAAACTTAAGTAGTTAAGGGTAGAACCTATTTAAAAAATGTTTATAAGGGGTAAAGAAAAATATTAATCAATGTTTATTGGTTCTATACTTTTATTTCCGTGTTCAACTCTCAACTCAAATATTATAATCACTATGTTTACGTGACATTTATAAGAACCATCACCGCAATCACCTCATCCATCGTATATCGAGTATATCCGTTAGTTTTTTTAAAGATATAATTTTTATTAGATTCATTCAACCCATGTAATAAACGAGGTTTTTTAAAAATATAACATTTTTATTTTTTACTATACAAAATTACATTTACGCAACTCGTGTAATACACGGGGTTTTTAAAAATATAACTTTTTTTATTATGTAGGTGTTATGGGTGATTTTCCGAATTATATATCCTTAATAATATTCTGACTAAGTTCCTTTTGTTGTGATCAGGATACCGAATCAGGATATTGGTAACATCCTGATGCAGGATCCTGGTAGTGCCTAATTAATTCACGTGCAGATTAATGAAGCAAGTTTATAACGTTCAAGTGGACTTCTTCTCCCAAAGACTAGGGCCAATCTGTTGGAATAGGAACGTTGAAGCCGGAAGACGTGGACTACAACGTTCACAAAGGGAATATTCGTTTTATCCCGGGATTATAGGCTAGTTAGTTAGCTTTCTTTTACTATAAATAGGATTAATCGGATCAGATAAGAACACACACAATTCTTCGAACACTCTTGCTCTCTAGCTGCAAACACTCACAATACACTTACACTTGTATTCAAATCACATTGTAACACCTAGTCGATCCGCATCATATCCTGCACTGTATCCTGATATTTGAAGCAATAAGAAGAACAAGGCAGCTGCGATTGTCAGCTCCCGAGTTTTGTGCCGGCGATCTAGATTGATCAAGGGCTTTCCTCGTACATCCCATGTCACCCTTTACCTTTTTTGCTCATTGTTTGATTGTTGATACAGCTCGATATCCTGAGCCGTATCCTGAAAACTGTTTTTATTAAGCAACTTAATCAGCATATTTTTTATGCACATTCTTAGCACACTACCCCACTTAACTAATTTGATCACTTAATTGCTTCGGTAATTTTTGACCAAAACAATTTGGCGCCCACCGTGGGGCAAGTGGTGCTATTTCTATTAAAAGCTTTTGCAAAATCATTACTTGGTTTTCTATTTTCAAAACTTTTTGCTACACTATTTTCAATGGCTTCAAGATCAAACATGAGCTCTTCTACCGTGTCTGCTACAACATCTGCAACGATTGTTTCGGTGCTTCCACCACCTCCTCCAAGGACGCAAGCTTCTTCACAGCCTCAGGATATTATCCCCACTCGGAATATTCAGGGATCTGCTCCTGTTTTGGCCTCTAATGATGAAATTCTGACTTTATTTGGTAGTATACAGGATCAGATGAAGCAGCAGCAGGAAACAAATCAAATGCTGATAAGAGAAATACAGCTCTTGAAGTCTGGTCCGAGTAGACCTGCTGAGGATATTGTCACTCCCCTACAGCCAAGAGCATTGAACTTCAGTTCAGCAGTGTACACCATGGATAACAGGGGGAATATTGTGCCTAGTCATTCCCAGAATCATACTCCTGAGATGCCCTCTTCAGTTAGGGTGTCAACTGTGAGAAGTTCAGGATATGATTCAGGATATGGCCAGAATCCTCAGACTGGTAACTTGTCTAATAATAATAGTACTCTCGCTACTAATGGTATTGGATCTTTGCAGGATGCAGGTATGACATCAACATTTTCTAGGGAGCTTCAGAAATTGAAGGACATGATATCCAGTGTACCTGGGGTGGTCCAGCCAATTCCAGAAGTGTCCCAAGACAGCCACAGGATATCCCGGTTTGCATATCCTATTTGTGATGCTGAAATCCCAAAAAGATTTCAAACCCTCAACATGAAGCTCTATGACGGAACTACAGATCCTGAGGAGCATATTGCTCAATATAGGGAAAGGATGAAAATTAATCTTATTCCCCCAGATCTCAAGGAAGCTTGCATCTGCAAGGGTTTTGGTTCTACCTTAACTGATCAGCCTTAAAATGGCTCTTAAACGTTCCTCCTCATTCAATTACATCATTTGCTCATTTAGTCAATTTATTTAATAGTCAATTTTCTTGCAGTCAGTGTTTTGAAAAGTTAACCAGTGATCTCTACAGGATAACCCAAGGACCTCAGGAATCCTTGAGAGATTATGTGAACAAGTTTAGCAGGGAATCTCTAGACATCCCACACCTTGATGTTGCAACAACTGTGCAAGCATTCAAAATGGGTTTGCAAAAGGATTCCCAATTTTACCAGGATCTTGTAATGAATCCCTGCAGGAACCTGGATGAAGCTCGGAACAGGGCTTTAAGATATATTCGGCTGGAAGATGACAAGAAGATGTAAGAGAGGATGAATTCATCTTCATCCTACGAATCAACCAACAGGAAGTCAGAATCCTCGTACAAGCCATACCACTCTAAGCCATATGGCAGAAATGACAGCAAGAAAGTGAATGATGTTGAAGACGAGGATCATGAGGAGTATCCTGAGTTATCAGAATATTGTTTTTCTGTTAATATACCTGAACTGATGTATGCTATGCAGGGTTTAGGAGACAAAGTGAGGTGGCCTAGGAAGAACCAACAGAAAGCTGTTTGGAAGGATAAATCCAAATGGTGTACCTTCCATAAGGATTTTGGACATGTTACAGAAGATTGCATTGCCCTGAGGAAAGAAATAAGCTATCTGCTGAGCAAAGGATATCTGAAGGATCTCCTGGGAAGAAAGAAGAATAAGGGTCAGGATACTGAGAAGGATCCTGAACGAGCAGCATCACCTCCTGCGGATGCCAAGATAATTAACTTTATTTCAGGAGGATCCGATATCTGTGGGACCTCTTATTCTGCAGCAAAAAGACATGCAAAGGAGGCTAAGGCAGAAAGGGGAGATAAGCCAACCAGGATGTCAACCCTCACAACTGATAAAGTGATCACGTTCGACAGTGATAACAGGGATACTGTCCAGGATCCTCACCATGATGCTTTGGTAATAAGTTTATATGTTGCTAATCATTTTGTGCGCAGGATACTGGTGGATAATAGCAGCTCCGTCAACATAATTCAGCTGGAAACACTGAAAAGGATGAATGTATCCCCGATGGATGTTACCTCGAAATCCATTGTGCTTGTTGGATTCAATGGAGAAGCCAGGAATACCGTGGGAGAAATAAAGTTACCTGTGTATGTTGAAGGGGTCAACTCAATGCAACGCTTCTGTCTCATGGATTCCTTATCCTGCTACAATATTATATTGGGTAGGCCATGGATCCATGATATGAAAGCTGTGCCATCTACCTATCACCAGTGCATCAAGATACCTACCCCTTGGGGGTTGTCAAAGTGGAAAGTGGTCAACAAGAAGCGAAGGAGTGTTATTCTTCTTCGATGAAATCTTCAACAAAGCCCAACGCAGCATAGCAATTAAAGATGCAAGCCCAGGATATCGTGGAGGCTTCAGAGCAGGATGTTAAGAAAATTGTCCTAGATCAGGATAATCCAGATATCTCGGTGCTCGTAGGAACCAATATCCCTCAGGATATTGAAAATCAATTAACTAACTTTTTAAAATGCAGGATGTCAACATTCGCATGGAAACATGAGGATATGACAGGTATTTCCAAGGATATCATAACTCACAAACTCGGAATTGATAGGTCTTTCAAACCTGTCCAACAGAAACGAAGGAAGTTTGCTCCTGAACAGAACGCGATCATTCAGGAAGAGGTTAAAAGATTATTAAAGAGCAAGATGATTAGGGAAGTTAAATTTCCCAAATGGCTAGCAAATGTAGTTGTGGTACAAAAGAAAAATGGGAAATGAAGAGTTTGTGTAGATTACACCGACTTGAACAAAGCATGTCCTAAAGACCCATTCCCTCTGCCTCATATTGACTGAATGGTGGATGCTACTACTGGTCACGAAATGTTAACCTTCATGGATGCATCCTCAGGATTCCAGCAAATACAAATGGAACCTTCGGACCAGGAGGATACCGCTTTCATGACACCAACATGTATTTATTGTTATACTGCTATGCCTTTTGGTTTGAAAAATGCAGGTGCAACATATCAGAGATTGGTGAACATGATGTTTAAAGATAAACTAGGGGACACCATGGAGGTATACATTGATGATATGGTGGTAAAGTCTAAGAAAGCTGAGGATCATCTCTGGGATATTGAAGGAGCATTCGATATCCTGGACCAATATAATATGAAGCTGAATCCTGCCAAATGCCATTTCGGAGTGGGGGCAGGAAAGTTTTTGGGATATATGGTGACTAAAAGGGGGATCGAAGCAAGCCCGGAACAGATCAAAGCTATCCTGGATATCAAGTCACCTTCGAACATGAAACATGTACAAAGATTAACAGGGCGAGTAGCAGCATTAAACAGGTTTATATCAAGATACTCAGAAAAATGCAAGGAATTCTACGATATCCTGAAAAAGAATAAGAAATTCGAATGGGAAGAGAAGCACGAAGCAGCTTTGCAGGAATTAAAGCAGTATCTTTCAACTGCACCACTATTGATGAAGCCCGAGGATGGTGAACCATTATGTGACATCTGTGCTTGTAATCATTGTAAACAGTTCAGTTATCAATGAAATAAAGTTATTTGATCCCAATATTTTTTTATGTTTGACATTTTTCATGTTTTGATTTCTATTCAATTTCAAACTCTATATCGCTTTCTGGAGAGTTATACGCAAACGGGTGCGTAAACGTAATCAGTTTAACATGAAAAATACTTCAGAACATCAACATATGCTTAAAATATCTTAAATAACCTTTACATAACTTAGAAATAAGTTTTGAAGGCTTTGGTATGGCAAAATCAAGTCTATTCGCTTACAGGGACTAAATTTGACAAACTACGAAAGTATGCCAATTTGAACTGTAACGGATATTCTGGAACATGACCATAAGTTAAACACACCCTAAATATCCTTTACATAGCTTAGAAATAGGCTTTGAGGAGTTCGGTGTGCTAAAATAAACTTTATGCTCATTCAGGGACTAAAAGCGTCAAAAAATGCATAAGTTTGCATTTTCGCGCATAACTTACGTTCTGAATACATCCGGACATCCAAAAATTTATGTAAGCACCAAAATATTTTATTTTAGTGTTTGGCATAAGAAAAATCCATTCGTCGCGCAATTTGGATCGTCTTTCGCGCTTGTGCGCATTTCGTCGTATTTAAGCAAATATCGCGATCGTACGACCAAACGAACCGACATCCAGCATATTTTTGAGCATGTTTCATGTCCAAAATGTTTAGGCATCATTTTAGGGCCTTAAAGTTTGCTTAACGGGCCTTAAACATGTCAGAAATGGCTTTAAACACCAACAGGGACTGAAACTGCCATTGTTTGAAACTTGTTGCTGGTCTGTAATGCCCAGGCGGGCCGCGTAGCATATAGTTGAACTTTACGCAGGCTGTGAGGCCCTCCTAGATCTGTAAAACCAGTTTTAACAGCTGTTTGCAGCTGTTATACACTCAAAACCCACTTGCAAATGGTTTCTAGCAAACAAGGGGCTTAATCTATGGGCTCTAATGGTTTTGTAAAATAATGGGCCCATGTGTACAGCCTAGATCGAAGCACGTTTCTCGACGAATGATCTTAATGGTTGTGCCATGCCTTTATAAACCCCTTGCCCACATTTGCAAAACCCACCTGATTTTTGAGATTTTCTCTAAGTTGATGTGTGAAAACACTTCATACCTGAGAAATACTTGGAAAATCAAACTTGTGGGGACTTTCTGTAAGTATTCTTTCGTTCTTTTCATTCGTTTTAGTGTTAAAGTCAAACTGCGTTTGACTTTCTGCATTAACCAGTTTATGGTCAATGCGAAGTTCGTTTGAACTTCATAACGTGAGCGTAATCACGATGGTTATAGTCCCTAGTGACTATACCTACTAATTACCACGTTATCTAGGCTCAGTGACGAGTCGTAGTTTCGGCCAAAATACGTATTCTTGCGTATTTTGTAACCAAACTACTTGTGGGTATCAAAACCGTTTGTTTTGATACCAAACCTGTTTTCAAACCTCGTTAAACATGTTTTAACATGTTTAGCTCGTCACTTTTAGATTTGTGCTTGTCTAGGGTCGTAAGGGTAAGCGATCTAATCAATCGCTTATGCTTTCGAACCCGACCCATTTGGTCGATCAATAGGATCCGACCAAACACTTTAGGTGACCATAGTTGTATAGGGAATAACCTTCCGAGGTTATACCTTATGGTCACATCGTTTAAGTAGTTGTATGATAAGTAGTTTATATGCCTTAGGAAAATTACCAAAATGCCCTTTTTATGCCAAATTTCATTTTAAGCCTATGTAACGTAACTTTTGAAATTTAAACTGATTTAGCAACAATATTAGTCTTGTTAAGGCATATCTTACTTGTCATAAGACTAGTTAGGCGTTCCGAACGCGTTTTTCGCAAACGACGCGTTAAAGTAGCATAAGTTACCTAAACGGGTCGTAACGGGTCAAAAGCACTTAGGATAAGTCTCGTTTTATTATGTAGGCTTTGTTAAACCATATTACATGAGTGCCTACACTCATTTGGTTTACGAACCCTCATGCTACCCGATCCTCCGAATAGGTCCGTTTATTAATGTAGTTGCCTATATTAGGTGCCGTTTGATTCCATAATCTTCTAGCTTTGCTTGGTGGATATCTAAAGTCTATTGAGCAATCTCAAGTGAGTACATAGACCCCTCTTTTACTGTTTTCCAATGTTTTGGGGTGAAACACATGTGCCTACTTGTTATTTTCATGCTTTCCATGTTTTCATATCATATACTTGCTATGTTCATTAGTACACTATTAGTACATAATTTCATTTTCTTTTGCTATGCATGTTTACTTAGCATACTTAGCACATTGATTTACATTACATCTTCTTTTGCTATGTATGTTTACTTGGCATGATAGCACATTGTTTTACATTATATTTTCTGCTTTGTATGTTAACTTAGCATACTTAGTACATTACTTTCATTACGTGTTTACAATTTGATATGACATTTGGTTTGTTCAACGGGTCTAAATTACATTCATTAACATTAGCTACGCCGTTCGGTAGTAAGTAATGGTACCATAGGACTTGACAAATCGCGTTCCTGACATCCTAGGTTTGTTTGGATGTAAGGAATGACTGAATCCGAAAACATTTTTCTTTGATAATCTTTACTCTAAGGTTATCCTGCTGTCTCAAGGCTTGAATGTATGCGTTAACTTACCACATAAGTGTTTGTATCAATAAAGCATGTATTTAATTAGTTATTTTACAAAACATAACTTTTGATCTATTCAAAATACTTTGTTTTGTACCTTTTTACTTGTGGTTTAAGTAGTCTCATTTTACTTACCATACATAACTTTTGTTTACACATTACATGGTTTATATTCAACTTGGGTTATACTATGACATTTGACTATTGGATTAAACATGGATATTTTACAATGTTGGTTGGTTTGAGTGACTTAAATAACGAGGCGTGTGTAATATGATACAAGCATGGTGGATACGCCGCTGGTACATATCGTAGCGTCATTTAAACCACTTCAGTTTAGACATATTACATTTACAACACATTATCACTTAAACATTGTTTTACAAATAACTTGGTTTATACAAACTCTTTTTACTTGGTTATTCTTTTAACCATACATTATTTTATATATATATATATATATATATATACATATCATCTGATTTTGCTAACGTTCTCCAAATGATTTATAAAACAAAAACACTTAACAAGATTCATGACTGAATTTTTATTAAACATTTCTCTAAACTCAAGTCATGAATCCTATTTTCATAAAACCTATGTATCTCACAGGCATTTTTATGCTGACGTACCTATTTTCACATGTGTTTTCAGGAGCTGTTGCTTAGGATGTTCGTGACATACTAGGGCGGACCTGTGCCTTAGAGACTTAAAATGAAGATAGAACTAGTTTAATTATGTGGTGTACTCTTTGTATCAGTTATTTTAAGACTATGTAACTCTTTGTTTGATGAATAAAACATAACTTTTAAACGCCATGGTTATGAAACAATAATTCTGTTACAACACTCCCCGACGTTTCTCCCATGATTTGATTTTTACGTGGTCGGGGTGTGACAGAAGAGTTGGTATCAGAGCCAATGGTTATAGGGAATTAGGTTATTAGTAATGCTTTGACCTAGACTATAACCTTCCTAGGACCCCAACACAAGTTGTCTTGTGTTTAGAACTTAAAACATGCACTTCACCTATCCTTAGGTGATCACCAAAACAAGAACCCAATTTTCCGAAATGATTTTTGAAAATCAATCATCTATTTTTAAATGATTTATTATATGGTTTTGAACTCTTTGATTTTTCATAATGATTTTGAAAATTTACCATCCATTTTTGAATTATTCTTTTGGCCTTGTGCCTTCCAAGTTTTCAAAATCTCGTCAAAGTTTTGGGTTCTAAATAGTGTGAACACGTGCAAACTGGAAGAGTGAATGCCTGTACCCTGGGTTTTCTGTCTAAGGCTAGAGTGTTCGTACAAATCCGCATAATTGGACCAGTCACTCTTACCTGGGAACTCTTGGGGTGAGTATTCACTTATAGGCGAGCATGTCTTCGCGAAGCATTATTTTTGACCCATTTACTTTGATTAGTCACTGTGTGTCGTTTGTTTGCTTTGTGATACGGACGAATGACCACCATCTTTGCTTTTGTCGATTTTTGTTTCATCTCATTCTTTTCATCTAATCATCTCACTCGTTCCTTTCATGTTCCCTCTTTTAGAATGCCTCCTCGACGCGGAAATCCGCTACCAAATGCCGAACTGGCAGAAATCATCGCGCAGCAAATGGCTGTTGCGTTCCCAAATCTTATTGCTCAATGGAACCAAGCCAACAATAACAATAATGCTCCATGCAACTTCAAGAGTTTTAAATCGGCTAAACCACTCAAGTTTAGTGGTTCTGAGGGAGCAACTGGGCTGCTACAGTGGTTCGAGAGCATTGAGAGTACGTTTCGTCACGTTCAGTGTCCTGATAATCGCAAAGTCGAGTTTGCTTCCAGTGTGTTTCAGAAGAGGGCTCTCACATGGTGGAACGGGGTTATGAGAGACCGTGGTGCTGAGGTTTCTTTAGCACAAACATGGGCTGAACTTAGGACGCTTATGATGAGGGAGTTTTGTCCTCGTCATGAACTGCGAGCTTTGGAAAGGGAATTTGATGACCTGAAGCAGGACAGTAGCGAGCACCGGGCGTATACTGATAGGTATGAGGAGCTGAGTTTGTTATGCCCAACAATGGTTACCCCACTCGAGAAGGCTATCGAGAGATATATCGATGGCCTACCTGACTCCATACAAGACATCGTTACTGGTAGTAACCCTACCACAGTTCGACAGGCAATCGAGCTATCTGCGACATTGACTGAGTCGCAGGTTCGGAAGGGTAAGCTGCATAGAAAGGGTGACAAGGGTAAGAAGAAGGCGTCTAACAAAGAGGATAGCAAGAAAGTTAAAAACAAGAAGGGTAAGGATTCTGGTTCCTCGAAGGGTTCTAGGAAGCGTAAGGCTTCCCAAAATTTCGCCGTTACTGCACAAGCTGCACCAAATCAGCCTGCGCAACCACTTGCCAAGAAACCTTATCTTGGCAATGCACCTTTGTGTAACAGATGTAACGGTCATCATCAGCCGCACCTCCAGTGCCGTCATTGCACCAACTGTGGAAGATCTGGTCATCTTGCTGCCACATGCCGCATTCCTGCCAATCAGAATAGGGCAGTTCAGAACCCGGCTCAACAAGTTGCTCAGCCTCTTGCTCAGCAACAAGGTCAAGCTGCACGACCTCATTACCCACCAGGTTCTTGTTATAACTGTGGGGATCTGATCCACTACCGTAATCAATGTCCAAGATTGGTGAATGCAAACAATGAAGTGGTTAAGGACGTTCTTTATTAATAATTAACCCGCATCTGTTCTTTTTGATTCTGGTGCCGATAAGAGTTTTGTGTCATTATCTTTTGAGCCATTGCTTCGCGTGTCTAGAATGAAACTAGGTAAGCCTTTGACAGTAGAAGTTGCTAGTGGTGATCCTGTTGTTCTTGATTCTGTTCTTCGCAATTGCCAATTGAACCTTAGCAACCATCTTTTTCCTATCGACCTCACGCCAATGCAACTTGGGAGTTTCGACCTTATAGTGGGTATGGATTGGTTAGCCAAGCATCACGCAGAGGTAGTTTGTTTTGAGAAGACTGTTCGTGTTCCACTTTCGTCAGGTGAGATCCTACAGGTTTGTGGTGTGAAGCCTGCTAGTAGTCTCAAGCTCATGTCTTGTTTCCAAGCTCGGAAGTATCTGCGAAAGAACTATGTGGCCTTCTTGGCACATGTTGTAGCATATAAAGGCAAAGGTGAGTCTATTCAAGATATCCCTGTCGTTCGGGATTATCCGGAGCTATTTCCTGAGGAGTTACCTGGATTACCCTCAGCGCGCCAAGTCGAGTTCTGTATTGATCTTGTACCTGGTGCAAATCCTATTGCCAGATCTCCTTATCGTCTTGCACCGTCTGAGATGCAAGAGTTGTCTAAGCAGCTTCAGGAGCTTTCAGATAAAGGTTTTATCTGTCCTAGCTTTTCACCTTGGGATGCTCCCGTTCTTTTTGTCAAGAAGAAGGATGGATCTTTCAGAATGTGCATCGATTACCGTGAGCTTAACAAGCTTACCATCAAGAATCGATATCCCCTACCTCGCATTGATGATCTCTTTGATCAATTACAAGGAGCTTCTTATTTTTCAAAGATTGATCAACGTTCTGGGTATCATCAGCTTCGTGTGCATGAAGAAGATATTCCCAAGATAGCGTTCCGCACTCGTTATGGGCATTACGAGTTCACAGTTATGCCATTCGGGTTGACTAATGCTCCTGTTGTTTTCATGGACTTGATGAATAGGGTTTGCAAGCCTTATTTAGATAAGTTCATCATCGTTTTTATTGATGACATTTTGATATACTCTAAGACGCAAGCTGATCATGAGCAACATCTTCGTCTTACTCTGGAACTCCTAAAGAAAGAGCAACTTTTCGCCAAATTCTCCAAGTGCGAATTTTGGCTTAAAGAAGTTCAATTTTTGGGTCATATCGTCAACGAACAAGGTATTCATGTAGATCCCTCCAAGATCAGTGCGATTAAGGATTGGGATACGCCTACTACACCTACCGAAGTTCGTTCTTTTCTAGGTCTCGCGGGTTATTACCGCCGCTTCATCGAAAATTTCTCGAAGATTGCAGTTCCCCTAACTGCTCTAACTCAGAAGAATAAACCCTTTGAATGGGGTTCTAAACAAGAAGAAGCGTTTCAGACCTTTAAGCAGAAGCTTTGTGATGCGCCTATCCTATCTTTGCCCGAAGGCAATGATGATTTCGTCGTGTATTGTGATGCATCAAATTTGGGACTTGGCTGTGTTCTGATGCAAAGGAACAAACTCATAGCATATGCATCGAGCCAGTTAAAGGTGCATGAGAAAAAACTACACCACTCATGATCTTGAGTTGGGTGCAGTTGTGTTCGCTCTTAAGATCTGGAGACACTATTTGTATGGTACAAAATGTGTGGTTTTCACTGACCATAAAAGTCTTCAGCATATCTTTAATCAGAAAGAACTCAACATGAGGCAACGACGTTGGGTAGAACTTCTAAACGACTATGACTGCGAAATGCGCTACCATCCTGGTAAGGCGAATGTCGTGGCTGACGCTTTGAGTCGTAAAGAACGTGTCAAGCTTCATTGTGTTCGTGTTCAATCTGATATTCAAGCCCGCATCTCTCAGGCTCAACATGCTTGTGTTTCACAAGACTTGATGGGTAAGGAATTACCCTATCACATTAAGCCTGATCTTGAACTGAAGGACGATGGATCGTATTATTTCATGGACCGTTTGTGGGTCCCAAGCCTAGATGATCTCCGCACTTTGCTTATGGATGAAGCTCATAAGTCTCGTTATTCTATTCATCCTGGCTCAGATAAGATGTATAAGGATCTTTGTACTCAGTATTGGTGGCCTGGTATGAAGAAAGACATTGCCTTGTACGTTTCAAAATGCCTTACTTGTCTTAAGGTTAAGGCTGAACATCAACATCAAACGTTACCAAAATCAGATGATATGTATATATATATATATATATATATATATAAAATAATGTATGGTTAAAAACAATTAACAAGATTCATGACTGAATTTTTATTAAACATTTCTCTAAACTCAAGTCATGAATCCTATTTTCATAAAACCTATGTATCTCACAGGCATTTTTATGCTGACGTACCTATTTTCACATGTGTTTTCAGGAGCTGTTGATTAGGATGTTTGTGACATACTAGGGGCGACCTGTGCCTTAGAGACTTAAAATGAAGATAGAACTAGTTTAATTATGTGGTGTACTCTTTGTTTCAGTTATTTTAAGACTATGTAACTCTTTGTTTGATGAATAAAACATAACTTTTAAATGCCATGGTTGTGAAACAATAATTCTATTACAACACTCCCTGACGTTTCCGCCATGATTTGATGTTTTACGGGGTCGGGGTGTGACACATTATCCCTATATCTTGCAGTATCAGGGAACGCAGTAAGTGTTGTCTTGGTAAAGGATCACGAAGGTCAGCAGTATCCTGTTTATTATGTTAGTAAAAGTTTATTAGATACTGAAACTAGATATTCTCATTTAGAAAATTTGATATTGGCCCTAGTTATGGCATCAACGAAGCTTAGACATTACTTTGAGACACATAGGATTCATGTTTGAACTAATTATCCTGTTAAGAATGTGCTTAGGAAACCTGAGATGTCAGGTAGGATGGCTAAGTGGTCAGTGAAATTAAGTGCATATGATCTAGTATATGAACCTAGAAATGCTATAAAGTCTCAGGCTTTAGCAGACTTTGTGGCTGATTTCAGTAGTGATATTCAAAATGAAGTAGACCTAGAAGTACAACAGCTAGGAGAAAACTTAGAATCCTGGACATTATATACTGATGGTGCATCTAATGTTAGAGGTGTAGGATTGGGTATACTACTAAAATCTCCACAGGGGGGCATAATACCCCAGGCTATTAGATGTGAATTTCCTGCCACTAACAATGAAGCAGAATATGAAGCTTTAATTGCAGGATTAGAGTTGGCAAGGAATATGAATATTAAAAGATTACAAGTATTTGTTGATTCCTTGTTAATTACTAATCATTTTAATGGATCCTATACAGTTAAAGGTGAGAAGTTAATCAAATATCTCGAAATTCTAAAAAAATTAGCAGGATATTTCGATGTTTTTACACTTGAACAGGTACCGAGGGAGGATAATGCTGAAGCAGTTGCTTTGGCAAATCTAGGATCATCAGTCAGGATACCGGAGGGAACCCAAATACCAATACTACATATCCTGTATCCTGCGACGGATCTTCTCAAATCTCAGGATAAGGAAGTAGTAAGTATCCTGGATCCTGATGATGAGTATCCCGAGGAGGATCCTAAGTCCTGGACGGCTCCAATCATGAGATATCTCAAGAAAGGACACATCCCAAAGGATGAGAATCCTAAGGCTTTTAGGATGAAGGTATCCCGGTTTACTATTATAAACAATATTCTATATAAGAAATCCCTTGCAGGACCGTACTTAAGGTGCTTGGAGGATCCCGAAACTAAAGAAGTGCTTCAGAATATACACGAAGGGGATTGTGGTAACCATACTGGGGGCAGATCGTTATTCTCAAAGGGATTAAGAACAGGATACTATTGGCTGACGATGAGGAAAGATGCTGCAGAATATGCTCGAAGATGTGATGCATGTCAAAGGCACAGTAATATATTACATCAGCTTGCTGAGCCACTTATCCTATTGCTTCCCCTTGACCATTCATGAAATGGGAAATGGACATAGTGGGGAAATTGCCAAAAGCTCCAGGAGGAAAAGTCTTTATGCTGGCAATGACTGACTATTTCTCTAAATGGGTTGAAGCTGAAGCATTTGTTCAAGTTAGAGACCAAGAAGTAGTATCCTTCATAAAAAGGAATATCCTGACTAGATTTGGGGTACCAGCTGAGATAATTTGTGACAATGGTTCTCAGTTTATCAATAAGAGGACAACCGATTTTTGTAAGAGTTTGGGAATCAAAATGATCACATCTACTCCAGTACATCCTCAAGCAAATGGACAAGCAGAATCCTCGAACAAGATAATTGTCAACAATTTGAAGAAAAGACTTAGAGCTAAGAAAGGAAGATGGGCAGAAGAATTACCCTTTGTTTTGTGGGCTGATAGAACGACAGTGAAAAGTGCAACTGGGCAGACCCCATTTTCCTTAGTATTTGGAGCAGAGGCAGTAATCCCGACAGAGATGGTAATACCTACAGCAAGATCCAACCTCCGGGATCCTGAGCAGAATCCTGAAGCCCTATGCCAAGAATTGGGTACTATTGATGAGACAAGAGATGCGGTAAAGCTGAGCATGGCAGCATATCAACAGAGGATATCCACAGCATACAACAAGAATATAAGGACTAGAAGGTTTCAAGTTGGAGATTGGGTGTTAAGAAAAGCTTTTTAGAATACTACTAATCCTGCCGATGGAAAGTTAGCTCCAAAGTGGGAAAGACCATATGAGGTTGAATCAGAATCTAGGAAAGGAGCATACCGACTCAAGAATATGGAGGGGATATATTGCCAAGATCCTGGAATGCTATACACCTCAAAACCTATTTCAAGTGAGTTTAGGGTTTAATTCCTAACTCAGGATGGTATGAAGTCTATCTCTTTTTAAATATAATTCTATTTTATTCGAACCCAATACTAACTTAAGCATCGGAGGGGTGTTAGCCAGGCTGACACCCACCTTAGTTTAAGGTTGTTTTGCAGAATATGCTTCGGGATATAGCTCCAGGATATGCACTCAGGATAAATCGAAAGATTAGAGGATTGGCCCCCTCTCTCACGTTTAAGGGATCCTGATCCCTTCACAGGTTTAAAGGTATCCACCTTTCTCTCGAATTGGGTTTAAACACCCCGCCTTGAGCGCTAGTTATCCAGGAATAGTTCAAGATAGCGGGACCAGTCCATGTAAAAGTGGCTGACAATTTTGTTATTGTTGGCTATATCCTGGATTCTAAAGGTATATGAGGATTGATCACCCTCTCTCGTGAAATGGTATTTTCATACTCTTTAAGGTTTAAAGGTTTTCACATTTCTAAGTCTTGGAGTTTATACACTCCCATCTGTAGCGCACGAAAACTTGGGATTTTCCCCAGAATACCTATGGGTTTATCCCCAGAACACTAAGGATTTATCTCCAGGATATTTTAGGGTTTATCCCCTGTAACACAAAAATTATGCAAACGGTTGCAATTGATGTCCAGAAAATTTCTAAATATTCAAAGACATGATGCACAAGGGACATTCCTATTAAGGCAGTGTAAAGAATTCAAGGGATCAAGCTTGGGCTTAGTTCACTAAGTGTCCCGGACTGGGGACATCTTTAGTGAAAAGGTTGCAAAAGATTGAAGTCTAAGGATAGGGATGTACTCTGTATCTGGTATGATCTTTCCTTTTTGTTCCTTTAAAAAGCCTTATCTAAATTGTCTAAATTTCTGAAACTGTATTTGATAAAGGTTTGGTTAACACATTTATGAGTATAACACTTGGATCGAAGGTATCCTGGTCAGGATTTAATCTCAGGATATATGATCAGGATATTTTCTTAGGATATTTTCTTAGGATATATTTCAGGATATATTCTCCGGATATATTTTAGGGTATTCGCTCAGAATGTTTAAGGAATGATAATTAGATTAGGAAATTAAAACTATACTTGAATCAAACATCAGTTATTAAAACAAGCTTTGTAAAAATAAAGATGGATAACAACAGATAAGGTCATAAAGGGTTATATTATTAACATATCAAAAGATTGTGCTTTTGGTTTCATCTCAAACTGAGACCCATCCACCAAAAGCACAGTTAGTTTTCTACCATATTTACATAACAGTTCAAGGTTTCATCTCAAACCGAGACCCATCCGCCTCCAACTGTTATATTCTTCAAAATAAATGATACTAACTGATGACCAGGGGCTTCATCCTGAAACTCAGGATCCCTCCACCTTTGGTCACCATATTGTCTAAATGCAGGAAATATAAATTGTTTTGAAAGACAGGAAACGAAATTGTTCAAACAGTTACAACCACCAACAGACTTAAAAAAGTGGGCTCCGGCCTAGGCACAAACATCCATCATCGCCCATTTTGCTGCTTTCAAGGGGCAGCACCCTCTTCTATCACGGCTTCATCAGCACCAGCGTCCTTTGCAGCCTTAGCATCTGCCACCTGCTCGGCCACCTTAGCAGGCTCCTCTGCAACAGATTTCATAGGAGGCTCCATGGGGTTACCACCATGACCTTTCAACTTCACCTCCCAAGCTTCGACATTCCGTAAAGGGCATTCGAAGCCCAGGGCCTTAGTCTCATAGGCCATTATCAATCTAGCCTGGAGGAGGGAGATGACGACAGAATTCTTGAGGCCTTCCCGATATGAAACCATATCCTGCTCATATTGAACCTGGGCAGCATCAGACTTGGCTTGAGCCTCGTGAGTGATCTTCTTGATGGCAGATTGAAAATCTTGGGTCATTTCCTTGTACTTGGCTTCATAATGCTCCAATTTGGAAGTAGCTATTGCTGTTTGGTCCGCAATGGTGGTTTCAGCCTGCTCTCTAGCATCTTGTTTAAACCGCATACGTCTTCATACAGGAACATCAAGCGTTCAAGACCCTGCAAAACAAAGGAACTGATATTAATATACATTAACATATATATAACCACCATATGGTGCAGGATATAGGTTAAGGATATGAACCTGGTTAAGGAAGCCGGTGATAAAGCCGCTGGATTCAAGAAATCCATGGTTTCCAAAGGGGAAAGTCTCGGATGAGGCTGGAGAATCGGTCTCCTTTCTTTTGCGGGAACTTGAGGCACGTGGCTTGGTAGCAGGAGAGGGCTTAGGAACAGCTGCCGGTTTAGAGCTGAGTGCAGGCTTAGAAGTGGAAGCAGGTTTGCTAGGTTCCTTCTTCACCTGGACAGGAATAGGGTAACTATCCAGTTCATCAAGGTCAAAGACTTCTGGAACTTTGGCTGGTGCTGCAAAACAGGGAAAATATCTAAGTCTTTACTCTTATCTCTTATTTTATTAATTAAAAATATGCAAAGATTATGTGATTCTTACCAGACATATCTGATGAAGAGTATTGGCTTGAACTTGGAAGATGTTGTGTAAAGGATCTGTCACAATCAGGCAACTGATAGATCCTGTTGATCCGTTCTTGAGATTCTTCAGTGAAAGGGGCTATCTCTTTGAAGTTTGCTGCATGAAAGACATCAGGATGTTAGTACAGGATATATCATCAGGATATGTTTAGGGGTATCTAAAAGCCCTAAACCCTACCGGAGGACAACCATTTCACCGGAAGGCTTTTGCCCTCGGGAATGGAATCCCGTCTAACAAAGAAAAATTTTTGTTGCCACCCATCCTCATTTTTTGAAGCTTTGAGGATGAGGGGGTTGCTAGAGGTTGAGAAAAGCAGGAAGCGACTATTGCCGTGGGATCGAAGATGGTAAGCAAGTGGAAGGTCTTCGATGCAAAGATCAGGGACGTGGAGGGTTTTGATCTGGTTAAGCATGATAAGTACTCTCTAGACCATAGCCATTGTTTGAGCAAAACAGAGGCCAGTAATTCGGAAAAACTCCATGATAAATTCCGGGAAGGGATATCGTAGACCAAGAGAAAATGGGTATGACAAGAAGCAGATCCACTCCTCGGAAGATACGTCGGAACGGATGCTCCGGTCGAATGGATGGATAATGGCCATGTCAGAGAAAGCACTGGAAGTTCTTAACGCGTTGATATCAGCGTTGTCGAAGGAGCACACTTCCTTCTCGGGGTTCTTGAGCAGGTTCTGGTTGACAAATGACGAGGAAGACTCGCCGGAATGAGAGCGTGTTCTAGTGGCCATCAGAAAATTTGGGCGAAGAAATTCTAAGAGATGAGGAGAAGGAAGTACCTGAGAATTCTGGAAAAGATGATCGTTTATCAACAAGAAAGAGAGAAGATATAGGGGCTAAATGGATAGCCATCGAGTGAAAAACGCGTTGGAAGTTGCACGATGTTACCCTAATCGTCACTTCAATTTAATTGCCTCGGTTCGCGAGATAAGACTTTAAAATATATCCGTTGGAATTGGTATACCAACAGATATATTTTGGGGACAATTGTTATGGGTGATTTTCCAAATTATATATCCTGAATAATATTCTGACTATGTTCCTTTTGTTGTGATCAGGATACTGGATCAGGATATTGGTAACATCCTGATGCAGTATCCTGGTAGTGCCTAATTAATTCATGTGCAGATTAATGAAGCAATTTTATAACGTTCAAGTGGACTTCTTCTCCCAAAGACTCGGGCCAATCTGTTGGAATAGGAACGTTGAAGCCGGAAGATGTGGACTACAACGTTCACAAAGGGAATATTCGTTTTATCTCGGGATTATAGGCTAGTTAGTTAGCTTTCTTTTACTATAAATAGGATTGATCGGATCAGATAAGAACACACACAATTCTTCGAACACTCTTGCTCTCTAGCTGCAAACACTCACAATACACTTACACTTGTATTCAAATCACATTGTAACACCTAGTCGATCCGCATCATATCCTGCACTGTATCCTGAAATTTGAAGCAATAAGAAGAACAAGGCAGCTGCGATTGTCAGCTCCCGAGGTTTTGTGCCGGCGATCTAGATTGATCAAGGGCTTTCCTTGTACATCCCGTGTCACCCTTTACCTTTTTTGCTCATTGTTTGATTGTTGATACAGCTCGATATCCTGAGCCGTATCCTGAAAACTGTTTTTGTTAAGCTACTTAATCAGCATATTTTTGATACACATTCTTAGCACACTACCTCACTTAACTAATTTGATCACTTAATTGCTTCGGTAATTTTTGACTAAAACAGTAGGATATAAAATTAGATTTATTCAATCCATATAATACTTAGGGTTTATAAAGATATAATTTTTTATTGTTTGGTATATAAAATTACATGTGCTCAACCCGTATAACACATAAGGTTCTTAAAAATGTAACTTTTTTCATTATTTAATATATAAAATTAAATTTACTCAACCTGTACAATACACGGGATTCTTAAAAATACAACATTTTTTTACTATTTAAAATATAAAATTACATTTATTCAACCCATGTAATAAACGAGATTTTAAATATATATTGTTTTATTATTTGATATATAAAATTACATTTATTCAACCCGTGTAATAAACGAGATTTTTAAAGATATATATATTTTTATATTATTTGATATATAAAATTACATTTATTTAATCCGTGTAATACACGGGGTTCTAACCTAGTAGTTTATATTCATTTCAAACATCGTGAATCCGAATATTTATTTCACATGTCGACTTCGCACACTTTTATAAAATAAATATAACGGTTTTTATTTATTTCAAACGTCGATGAATCGAATATTTTCGAATGCTTTAATAACAATAATATACTTGTTATATTCAGTTCAAATGCCTAAACGAAGTACAACACTTTACCGTAAGAGTATAACCCGCGTAGAATTATATAATTTTTATTAATTATAAACGAGAAGCAAGGCGCTTATATCGGACACGCAACGCTTTACATATATATGTATACGTGTATATATTTTCATCTTACGAAAGCTACAACGAGACGTACCACTATCCATCTACATATTTCTATTCACAACGACTAACACGACTTCGTAAATATATTATATATATATATATATATCCTAAATAACTCGGAAACTAAGTCGTTTCCGAGACTTAGTATTTATCCCGATTATAAATGGGATCAAATAACCATAGTTTAGTTATTTCAAACCAAAATAGTAACACTCCCTTAGAGTCGTTTGGTTAACGATTTGGTAGAGCTCGGACATGTAGTTTAGCTACGTGATATTTAGAAACTTATAAGTTATTCCTTGATAGGAATGCTATAGTTGCATGCTAGCGAGTTCACATCCTTGGAATAACATTACAAAATAATATAAAGCTACCTTTGCACAAGGATATCGAGGTGAGTTCATAACCCCCACTTTTTACGGTTTCACATCTTTATAAATATTATCGGGGGTGGAAAGACATGCAAATTTTGCAAAAGTAAACAACATTACTGTTATGGGTCATTTTCTAAGCATACATATCTTGACCAATATCCTGCTTTTTATTGTTTATTTGTGACCAGGATGCTGGACGAGGATATTGCTAACATCTTGGGCGATATCCCGAGGTTGATCGAATTAATCACGTGCAGGTTAAAGACTGGGACTTGCCAACGGTCAAATGGACTTCATCTCCTCAAGACTCGGGCGTATTTGTTATGGGAGAGACGTTGAACCCGAAAGACTAGGTCTACAACGTTCGACTGAGGAATATTCGCTGGATCCCGGTTATTTAGGATAGTTTGTTACATTTGTTTAACTATAAATAGATGGGGGCGGATCAGATTAAGGCACAACGAAACTTTCACACACTCTCGAACACTTTTGCTCTCTAGCTTTCAGCAGTCACTACACACAAACACTTGTAATCGAATTACATTGTAACACCTAGTTGATCCGCACCACATCCTGTAACACCTGTGCCTTCACGGCCATCAAACAAATACCAAACCAATGAAATATTATATTTCATACTTGGGATTTGTATAAATATGTGTATCATTTGCACATATCAATTTATGTTCAATTCCAAACTCTAAATCGCTTTCTGGAAGGTTATACGCGCACCGATGCGTAAATATAACCAGTTTAATGCAACAAACACTCCGGAATAGTGACATAGGCTTAACATACCTTAAATAACCTTTACATAACTTAGAAATAAGTTTTAAAGGCTTTGGTATGGCAAAATCAAGTTAAATCGCTTGCAGGGACTAAAGTTGACAAACTGCGAAAGTATGCCAATTTGAACTGTAACAGACATTCCGGAACATGACCATAAGTTAAACATACCATAAATATCCTTTACATAGCTTAGAAATAGGCTTTGAGGGGTTCGGTGTGCTAAAATAAACTTTTGGGGTTATTCAGGGACTAAAAGTGTCAAAAAGTGCACAAGTTTGCATTTTCGCGCATAACTTACGTTCTGAATACATCCGGACATCCAAAAATTTATGTAAGCATGACTACATTATGTTTTAGTGTTCTCCTTAAGAAAAATCCATTCGTCGCGTCATTTGGATCGTTTTTCGCGCTTGTGCGCACTTCGTCGTAATTAAGCGAACATCGCGTTCGTACGACCAAACGAACCAACACCCGGCATATTTTTGAGCATGTTTCATGTCCACAATGTTTAGGCAACATTTTAGGGCCTTAAAGTTGGCTTTACGGGCCTTAGAAGTGTCGGAAAAGTCCTTAAACACGTGCAGGGACCTAAACTGTCATTTTTGAAAGTTGTTTCTGATCTGTGACCCTCAGGCGGCCCGCATTAGATTCTTAACATCCTGAAGCGGGCCGCATGGCCCCTTCTGACCAGATTCAATGTGTTTAACATCAGTTTGCAGCTGTTTGTTTATCAACCACACATTCTCATAAGTCTAGTCAGCTGATAAGGATGGCATTTTGTCACCACAACTTGCCGACACATGTACGGTTATGATCGAAACACGTTTTCCATGAAACGATCTTAACGGTTCATCGAAAACTATAAATACCCCACCCCCCATTGTTCATAATCACTAGAATTTCAATTTGAGAAACTCTAAGTTGAAACCTTTGTTTCATACCTGAGATTTTTGAATTGAGATTAGCATTCGGGGACCCTGGGTTAGTATTCTTTCGTTCTTTTCCTTATTTTACTGCTTTTCGAGTCAGAAAGTCAAACTTTGTTTGACTTTCAGCGTTGACCAGTAATGGTCAATGCGAAGTTCGGTTGAACTTCGCAACGTGATTGTAATCACGATGGTCATAGTCCCTTGGGACTATGCCTACTGATTACCACGTTGTCTAGGGTCGTAGGGTAAGCGATCTAAACAATCGCTTATACCTCGAACCCGACCCATTTGGTCGATCATTAGGATCCGACCAAATACTTTAGGTGACCATAGTAGGTAGGGAATAACCTTCCGAGGTTATACCCTATGGTCGCTTCGTTTAAGTAGTTGTATGATAGGTAGTTTATATGCCTTAGGTAAATTACCAGAATACCCTTTTCATGCATAATTGGTAATTTAGCATATGTAACCTAAACTTTTGTCACCTAACTGATTATTTAATATGTTTAGGCATATAACACTTGTCATAGGGCTAGTTAGGCGTTCCGAACGCGTTTTACGCGAACGACGCGTTAAAGTAGCATAAGCTACCTAAACGGGTCGTAATGGGTCGATAACACTTAGGTTAAGTTTCATTTAGTATGTAGGCTTTGTTAAACCATATCATATGAGTTCCTACACTCATTTGGTTTACAAACCCTCATTCTATCCAATCATCCGATTTAGGTCCGATTTATTAACATAGTTACCTATATTAGGTGCCGTTTGATTCCGTGATCTATATCATTGCTTGGTGGTTATCTTTAGACATCTGAGCAATCTCAAGTGAGTACATAGACCCCTCTTTTACTGTTTTTCAAACTGTTTTGGGGTGGAACACATGTGCCTACTTGTTACTTTCCTGCTTTCCTGTTTTCACATCATATACCGACTATGTTTGTTAGTACATTATAGTACATGATTTCATTACTTTTCTGCTATGTATGTTGACTGATAACATGCTAAGCACATTGATTTACATGACTTTTCTGCTATGTATGTTGACTGATAACATGCTTAGTACATTGTTTTACATGACTTTTCTACTTTGTATGATGACTTTGCATACTTAGTACATTGTTTTATACTGCATCTCTGTTGCATATGTTCCAGTAACATATGGACACATGGTTTTATAGCTCTACCCTGTATGTTTACTCTAGCATACTAGGTACATTATCTTCATAAAACATGCTTACATTTTGGTATGACATTTGGTTTGTTTAAACTATACTATACATTCATTAACACCGATCATGCCGCTCGGTAGTAGGTAGTGGTACCATAGGACTTGACAAATCCCGTTCCGGACATCCCAGGGAAAGGGGATGAAAGGAATGACCGAATCCGAATACATATTCTCTTGATAACTCACTTTTACATAGTTATCCGTCTGTCTCAAGGCTTGGATGTATGAATTTTCACAATACCGCATAAATGTTCATATTCAGTATAGCATGCATATATCTTACAAAACATAACTTTGATTTAAACCAAGTTTTACTTCAATACTTTGTTTTGTACATTTTTACTTATGGTTTAAGTAGTCTAAATTTTACTTACCATACATATCATTTTGGTTATACATTACTTGACTACTTTTGGTACTATAAACATTTGACATGGTTTATACAAGGACTTTTGACTATTGGTTTAAACATAGACTTATTACATTGGTGGTTTGAATAAGTGATTAAGTAACGATGCGTGTGTAATATGATACAAGCATGGTGGATACGCCGCTGGTACTTCCTGTAACACCTGTGCCTCCACGGCCATCAAACAAATACCAAACCAATGAAATATTGTATTTCATACTTGGGATTTGTAAAAATATGTGTATCGTTAGCACATATCAACTCTTGTTCGATTTCAAGCTCTAAATCGCTTTCTGGAGGGTTATACGCGCACTGATGCGTAAATATAACCAGTTCAATGCAACGAACACTCCGGAATAGTGAAATAGGCTTAACATACCTTAAATAACCTTTACATAACTTAGATATAAGTTTTGGAAGGTTTGGTGTGGTGAAATCAAAGTTTAATCGCTTACAGGGACTAAATTTGACAAACTGCGAAAGTATGCCAATTTGAACTGTAACAGACCTTCCGGAACATGACCATAAGTTAAACATACCATAAATATCCTTTACATAGCTTAGAAATAGGCTTTGAGGGGTTCGGTGTGCTAAAATAAACTTTTGGGTCATTCAGGGACTAAAAGTGTCAAAAAGTGCACAAGTTTGCATTTTCGCGCATAACTTACGTTCTGAATACATCCGGACATCCAAAAAATTATGTTAGCACTAAAATATTTTATTTTAGTGTTCGCCATAAGAAAAATCCATTCGTCACGTCATTTGGATCGTTTTTCGCATTCAGGACCAGATTCGATGTATTAGCCGTTGTTTAATTCTCAACCACACATTCTAACTTGCTTAGTCAGCGGATAAGGATGGAATTTAGGCACCATGACATTTCAACACATGTATGGATGGAATTTAAACACCTAAACACCATGACATTTCAACACATGTACGGATGGGATTAAGGCACGTTTTCCATGAAACGATCTTAACGGTTCGGGTATTCCTATAAATACCCATCCACCCCCATTGCTAAAATCACTAGAACTTTGATTTGAGAAACTCTAAGTTGAAACTATTGTTTCATACCTGAGATTTTTGAATCGAGGTTAGCATTCGGGGACCCTTCGTAAGTATTCTTTCGTTCTTTTCCTTATTTTACTGCTTTTCGAGTCAGAAAGTCAAACTTTGTTTGACTTTCAGCGTTGACCAGTAATGGTCAATGCGAAGTTCGTTTGAACTTCGCAACGTGATTGTAATCACGTTGGTTATAGTCCCTTGGGACTATGCCTACTGATTACCACGTTGTCTAGGGTCGTAGGGTAAGCGATCTGATAAATCGCTTATACCTTCGAACCCGACCCAGTTTGGTCGATCATTAGGATCCGACCAAATACATTAGGTGACCCTAGTATAGGGCATAACCTTCCGAGGTTATACCCTATGGTCACATCGTTTAAGTAGTTGTATGATAAGTAGTTTATATGCCTTAGGTAAATTACCAGAATACCCTTTTCATGTATAATTGGTAATTAAGCATATGTAACCTAAACTTTTGTCACATAACTGATTATGTAACATGTTTAGGCATATAACACTTGTCATAGGGCTAGTTAGACGGTCCGAACGCGTTTCACGCGCACGACGCGTTAAAGTAGCATAAGTTACCTTAATGGGTCGCGATGGGTCGATAATACTTAGGTTAAGTTTCATTTAGTATGTAGGCTTTGTTAAACCATATCATATGAGTTCCTACACTCATTTGGTTTACAAACCCTCCTGCTACCCAGTCTTCCGATTTAGGTCCGGGTTAATTATGTAGTTACCTATGTTAGGTACCGTTTGATTTCCGGGACTCCTCTAGCTTACTTGGTAGTTGTTCAAGACTCCTAAGCACTCCCAGGCGAGTACATTATTCCCCTCTTTTACTGTTTTCAACTGTTTTGGGGTGACTCATATGTGCTAAATGTTTTATCAATAATTTCAAGAACAATAACAATGATTTCAAGAACGCTAACAATGATTTCAAGAACGAATACAATGATTTCAAAAACTAATAACAAATTTCAAAAAGTGAACAAACTTGTTGGTTGTAGTTACATGACCGATGACATTCATTAGCAATGATCAAGCCGACCAGTATTAGGTTATGGTACCATAGGATCTGACAAATCCCGTTATTTACTGCACCCATTGTTATGTGTGGGGGTTGTGGGTAGCGACTGAATCTGTAATTATTAACTTATCCTTTGGTAAGGGTTTGTTAAGAACGAGAGCGAGAGCGAGACGGAGCGAGGAACGCGTCAAGAAGGTTTGAATGTTATTAGAGAATCGACCATTAAGTAGTTTCACAATTAAAACAAGAACGCTTTGAATAATTAAAATAACAAGAATGATTGGAACGATTTCACAAAGAGGGTTAACGATTGGGTAAAAATTGGAACATGATTGACATTTGATCATGTATTTCCCACAAAACATAACTTTGATTTAAACCAAGTTTTACTTCAATACTTTGTTTTGTGCATATGGTTTAGTTGAGACATTTCACTTGCCATATATGGATATTTGACATAGACATTTGACATGGATATTTAAACATAGACATTTTACATTGTTTGGTTTGGTTTGAGTAAATGATTAAGTAACGATGCGGGTGTAATATGATACAAGCATGGTGGATACGCCGCTGGTACTTCCTATATATAAGTGTTTGTATGGTATTACATATTGTAGCGTTATTTGAATCATTTCAGTTTGAGACATAGAACATTTTATACAAGTAACATACTTTTCACAAGACATTTATTTACAAACAACTTATCTTATACAAACTCATTTTACATGGTTATTCATTTAATCATGCATTATTTTCTTATTTATACATATCACCTGAACTTATTATTTTTCAAACGATTTACAAAGACAAATCAAATTACAAGGTTCATGACTAAACATTTTCTTAAAACAGAAGTCATGAATCTTATTTTCACAAAACCTATGTACTCGCCAGCATTTCTTTGCTGACCTCGTTTTCACATATGTTTCAGGTATTGTTGAATGATATCGATTGATAAGATGCATGCTCACATAGGATTGGACAAGGCCTTAGTGACTAAATAACAATGATAGATTACGTTTAAATTGTATATTTAGATTTCCAGACGATGTAATTATTCAATGTTTAATAAAACGAAACACTTTTGATATCCATGGTTATGAAACATTAATTCTGTTGCAACACGCCCCGATGTTTCCGCCGCGATTTATTGTTTTACGCGGTCGGGGTGTGACAGAAAGATGGTATCAGAGCCAACGGTTATAGGGAATTAGGTTATTAGTAATTAGTAATGCTTTGACCTAGTCTATAACCTTCTTAGGACCCTAACGCGAGTTTACTTGCGTTTAGTCATAAAACAATACCGTCACCTATCCTTAGGCGACGACCACAACAAGAACATAAATTTCAAAACCGCTTTGAAAACTAATCATCTGTTCTAGGATGATTGATTACTAGGTTTTGAACTCTCTATTGTAAGGTTTTGAACTCTCTGTTATATGGTTTTGAACCTCTTTAAGTTTTCAAAACTTCGTCAAGGTTTTGGGTTTTAAATAATGTGAACACGTGCAAACTGGAAGGGTGAATGCCTGTATTCTGGGTTTTCTGTCTAGGCAAGCACTTCGTATACATCTCATCAGACGCGAGACCAGTTGTGCTTACCTGGGAATTCTTGGGATGAGTGTTCACTTATAGGCGAGCATGTCTTCGCGATACATTATTTTTGACCCATTTACTTTGATCAGTCACCGTCTCATTTGTTTGCCTTAGGTAACAAACAAATGATCGCAATTTTCATGCGTTATCATTCTGTTTTGATTGTCCAATAATCTTTCACCTGTTTCTCCCTATGCCTTTCTTTTTCTTCAAGAATGTCTCTTCATCACGATGACGCCCAGATATCTGAGCAAGCAGCCAAAATTCGCTCAGCGAATAGGCGAAGTAGTCCTGAAGACTGTAGAATTAGCTACTGCCATGTATCATCTCCAGGATGAAGCAACTCAAGAGTCACCAAGACAGGCAGGACCTAGTCGTGTATGTTTTTTTTTCCTATGATACCTACATCAAGGAACTATGTACCTTACAAACTACTCTTGTGATTTCTCTCTTTCAAATGATTGCTCATGATTCCCTCAAAAATTTTAAGTACTCGTTTCACTCTAAGAAACAAAGTACAGAAAATTAAGTGACATTATGAGTAATCGTGCTTTTCGCACATCTGTGCCTTTAAATCCTTGGTTAGATAACTAAGGGTATTTTCAAATCTCATACCCATTACGTTTTGATTTTTCAACATACACAGTACCAGTATTTCAAAACAATCTTCATGATCTCAAAACATTTCATATAGTTTGAAAACAATTTTTCTAGATGCATTGTCTATGTTATTTCAAAAACATTGGCCATGTTATCAAAACCAACCTTTCTAATTTCAAAATATTTCATATAGTCTGAAGACAATATTAACACAATACATTTTCTGATCAAGTGCATGATTTCGAAAAGCATCATTCATGTCTTTCAAAAACCTTATACATAATTTCAAAATTCATCTCGCATGATTTTAAAACATTTTTGTAAATATATCTACCTAATACACCTACTTTATGATTTCAAAAAGTATTATATGTAAGGTTTCAAAAACGTTAAACACATTTTTCTTAAAAGAACCCCATGCATAGTTTTCAAAAATATTTTCCTCATACATTGACTTAACCTTCAAAATTCTGCTTCATATGTCGCCTTGACATATCAAGCATCTCAACTTCATAAGCATTTTATATCATGTTTTGACCTAAGCACATCCAGTGCAAGGTTTCAAAACATCTTCAACTTCTAAAATTCATATGGGATCTTTTTATCTTTACAATTAGATCCTTGTGGATGATTATTGTTCAAATCAGAGTCCTTAATCGGATTCCTTATGTACCTTAATTCGAACACTTCGGTTCCTAGTAATCGAAATCGAATTTTCTTTTTGAATCTTTCTATCTTTATAGTTGGATTCTTGATAACGTTTAAAGTACCAAATGAAATCCACGGAATGGATTCCTAGTGTGCTTTAAATGCATGTACGCAATTTACAAGACAAATTAACAAACAATTTTGTGGTTATGTGATATGTGTTTATGTGTTCTCCTCTATGATTTTTGTGTTTTAGTATACTCTGGATATTCGTTATCCAAATCCTCGTAGAATCTCTCATATCTTCATATGACGGATTCGTAGTAGGATATTCAAAAGGTACTACCTTAAATCCTTATGGGCTTCTACGTAGTAGTTAAGACCCTTGGATTATATAGTACCACTCCATGATTCTTAAGAGACCTTAAGTGGTCTAGTCAAAAAGATTGATTCACAATCTGGTTAAAGAATGACATCTAGTGATGTAGCTGAACAGACTCCTTGATAGTCTCTTTAGATCATTTATTGATTTAATTAAAAGGACTCTATGGCGGTCTAGTCACACTCATCACAGGATTGTTCATTTGGTTTTCCCCTACACATTATAAAATAGACTGTGTGAACTATGCAAGGAATTGTCTAATTATGGACGCGTACATAATTATGAAATTTAGTGCATAGAAACCCAGTAAGATTTATTATGTGTAAGAACCGATAGTGACAAAAATAACGAAATGAGAACGATGTAATGGAGGTACGGTGGACGCACCAATGACGCTTCATATACTTGTATATAAGTGTCCCTCTTACATTGCAAACATAATGTTATTAAGGTTACTAGAAGTTCAAGAACCCTAACCAATGTTGTTCGATCTTTTCAACTTCATATTTCCAAGCTCTCACAAGTTTCCTCTAAATAAATTTCGGGACGAAATTTCCTAAAGTAGGGGAGACTGTAACACCTGTGCCTCCACGGCCATCAAACAAATACCAAACCAATGAAATATTGTATTTCATACTTGGGATTTGTAAAAATATGTGTATCGTTAGCACATATCAACTCTTGTTCGATTTCAAGCTCTAAATCGCTTTCTGGAGGGTTATACGCGCACTGATGCGTAAATATAACCAGTTCAATGCAACGAACACTCCGGAATAGTGAAATAGGCTTAACATACCTTAAATAACCTTTACATAACTTAGATATAAGTTTTGGAAGGTTTGGTGTGGTGAAATCAAAGTTTAATCGCTTACAGGGACTAAATTTGACAAACTGCGAAAGTATGCCAATTTGAACTGTAACAGACCTTCCGGAACATGACCATAAGTTAAACATACCATAAATATCCTTTACATAGCTTAGAAATAGGCTTTGAGGGGTTCGGTGTGCTAAAATAAACTTTTGGGTCATTCAGGGACTAAAAGTGTCAAAAAGTGCACAAGTTTGCATTTTCGCGCATAACTTACGTTCTGAATACATCCGGACATCCAAAAAATTATGTTAGCACTAAAATATTTTATTTTAGTGTTCGCCATAAGAAAAATCCATTCGTCACGTCATTTGGATCGTTTTTCGCATTCAGGACCAGATTCGATGTATTAGCCGTTGTTTAATTCTCAACCACACATTCTAACTTGCTTAGTCAGCGGATAAGGATGGAATTTAGGCACCATGACATTTCAACACATGTATGGATGGAATTTAAACACCTAAACACCATGACATTTCAACACATGTACGGATGGGATTAAGGCACGTTTTCCATGAAACGATCTTAACGGTTCGGGTATTCCTATAAATACCCATCCACCCCCATTGCTAAAATCACTAGAACTTTGATTTGAGAAACTCTAAGTTGAAACTATTGTTTCATACCTGAGATTTTTGAATCGAGGTTAGCATTCGGGGACCCTTCGTAAGTATTCTTTCGTTCTTTTCCTTATTTTACTGCTTTTCGAGTCAGAAAGTCAAACTTTGTTTGACTTTCAGCGTTGACCAGTAATGGTCAATGCGAAGTTCGTTTGAACTTCGCAACGTGATTGTAATCACGTTGGTTATAGTCCCTTGGGACTATGCCTACTGATTACCACGTTGTCTAGGGTCGTAGGGTAAGCGATCTGATAAATCGCTTATACCTTCGAACCCGACCCAGTTTGGTCGATCATTAGGATCCGACCAAATACATTAGGTGACCCTAGTATAGGGCATAACCTTCCGAGGTTATACCCTATGGTCACATCGTTTAAGTAGTTGTATGATAAGTAGTTTATATGCCTTAGGTAAATTACCAGAATACCCTTTTCATGTATAATTGGTAATTAAGCATATGTAACCTAAACTTTTGTCACATAACTGATTATGTAACATGTTTAGGCATATAACACTTGTCATAGGGCTAGTTAGACGGTCCGAACGCGTTTCACGCGCACGACGCGTTAAAGTAGCATAAGTTACCTTAATGGGTCGCGATGGGTCGATAATACTTAGGTTAAGTTTCATTTAGTATGTAGGCTTTGTTAAACCATATCATATGAGTTCCTACACTCATTTGGTTTACAAACCCTCCTGCTACCCAGTCTTCCGATTTAGGTCCGGGTTAATTATGTAGTTACCTATGTTAGGTACCGTTTGATTTCCGGGACTCCTCTAGCTTACTTGGTAGTTGTTCAAGACTCCTAAGCACTCCCAGGCGAGTACATTATTCCCCTCTTTTACTGTTTTCAACTGTTTTGGGGTGACTCATATGTGCTAAATGTTTTATCAATAATTTCAAGAACAATAACAATGATTTCAAGAACGCTAACAATGATTTCAAGAACGAATACAATGATTTCAAAAACTAATAACAAATTTCAAAAAGTGAACAAACTTGTTGGTTGTAGTTACATGACCGATGACATTCATTAGCAATGATCAAGCCGACCAGTATTAGGTTATGGTACCATAGGATCTGACAAATCCCGTTATTTACTGCACCCATTGTTATGTGTGGGGGTTGTGGGTAGCGACTGAATCTGTAATTATTAACTTATCCTTTGGTAAGGGTTTGTTAAGAACGAGAGCGAGAGCGAGACGGAGCGAGGAACGCGTCAAGAAGGTTTGAATGTTATTAGAGAATCGACCATTAAGTAGTTTCACAATTAAAACAAGAACGCTTTGAATAATTAAAATAACAAGAATGATTGGAACGATTTCACAAAGAGGGTTAACGATTGGGTAAAAATTGGAACATGATTGACATTTGATCATGTATTTCCCACAAAACATAACTTTGATTTAAACCAAGTTTTACTTCAATACTTTGTTTTGTGCATATGGTTTAGTTGAGACATTTCACTTGCCATATATGGATATTTGACATAGACATTTGACATGGATATTTAAACATAGACATTTTACATTGTTTGGTTTGGTTTGAGTAAATGATTAAGTAACGATGCGGGTGTAATATGATACAAGCATGGTGGATACGCCGCTGGTACTTCCTATATATAAGTGTTTGTATGGTATTACATATTGTAGCGTTATTTGAATCATTTCAGTTTGAGACATAGAACATTTTATACAAGTAACATACTTTTCACAAGACATTTATTTACAAACAACTTATCTTATACAAACTCATTTTACATGGTTATTCATTTAATCATGCATTATTTTCTTATTTATACATATCACCTGAACTTATTATTTTTCAAACGATTTACAAAGACAAATCAAATTACAAGGTTCATGACTAAACATTTTCTTAAAACAGAAGTCATGAATCTTATTTTCACAAAACCTATGTACTCGCCAGCATTTCTTTGCTGACCTCGTTTTCACATATGTTTCAGGTATTGTTGAATGATATCGATTGATAAGATGCATGCTCACATAGGATTGGACAAGGCCTTAGTGACTAAATAACAATGATAGATTACGTTTAAATTGTATATTTAGATTTCCAGACGATGTAATTATTCAATGTTTAATAAAACGAAACACTTTTGATATCCATGGTTATGAAACATTAATTCTGTTGCAACACGCCCCGATGTTTCCGCCGCGATTTATTGTTTTACGCGGTCGGGGTGTGACACTTCCTATATATAAGTGTTTGTATGGTATTACATATATCGTAGCGTTATTTGAATCATTTCAGTTTGATACATATAACATTTTATACAAATAACATACCTTTCACAATACATTGTTTTACAAACAACTTAACTTGTACAAACTCATTTTACATGGTTACTCATTTAACCATGCATTATTCTCTTATTTATACATATCATCTGAACTTATTGTTTTTCAAATGATTTACAAGACAAAGCAAATTACAAGGTTCATGACTAAACATTTTCTCAAACATAAGTCATGAAACCTATTTTCACAAAACCTATGTATCTCACAGGCATTTTTATGCTGACGTACCTATTTTCACATGTGTTTTTCAGGAGCTGTTGCATAAGATGATCAAGATACACATAGGCTAACTTGGGCTTTAGTGACAATAAAAGATGCAAGACTAGTTAATTATGTTGTATTTCTTTGTTTGTTAAGACATTGTAACACTTTTGGTTAATAAAACGAAACTTCAATTTCCATGGTTGTGAAACATTAATTCTGTTACAACACTCCCCGATGTTTCCGCCACGTTTTGTATGTTCTACGTGGTCGGGGTGTGACAGAAAAGATGGTATCAGAGCCAATGGTTATAGGGAATTAGGTTATTAGTAATGCTTTGACCTAGTCTATAACCTTCTTAGGACCCTAACGCGAGTTTACTTGCGTTTAGTCATAAAACAATACCGTCACCTATCCTTAGGCGACGATCACAACAAGAACATAAAATTCAAAAACCGCTTTGAAAACTAATCATCTGTTCTAGGATGATTGATTACAAGGTTTTGAACCCTCTATTGTAAGGTTTTGAACCCTCTGTTATATGGTTTTGAACCCCTTTTAAATTTTCAAAATCTCAACAAGGTTTTGGGTTTTAAATAATGTGAACACGTGCAAACTGGAAGGGTGAATGCCTGTATTCTGGGTTTTCTGTCTAGGCAAGCACTTCGTATACATCTCATCAGACGCGAGACCAGTTGTGCTTACCTGGGAATTCTTGGGATGAGTGTTCACTTATAGGCGAGCATGTCTTCGCGATACATTATTTTCGACCCATTTACTTTGATTTATCACTGTGTGTCGTTTGTTGCTTTGTAGTAACAAACAAATGACCACTATCCTTGCTTTCATCAGATTTGTTTCATCTCATTCTTGTCGTCTAATTCTCTCTCTCGTTTCCTTTCATGTTTCCTCTTTTAGAATGCCTCCTCGACGCGAAAGCCAGATAGAGACTGCCGAATTGGCAGAAATCATTGCGCAGCAGATGGCTGCTCAATTTCCAAATCTCTTTGCTCAATGGCACCAAGCCAACAACAACAATAATGCTCCATGCAAATACAAGGATTTTAACTCGGCTAAACCACTCAAGTTTAGTGGTTCTGAGGGAGCGACTGGGCTTCTTCAGTGGTTTGAGAGCACTGAGATTACTTTCCGCCACGTGCAGTGTCCGGATAATCGCAAAGTCGAGTTTGCTTCAAGCGTATTTCAGAAGAGGGCTTTGACATGGTGGAACGGGATTATGAGGGATCGTGGTGCAGAAGTTGCTCTAGCACAGACATGGGCTGAACTTAGGGCTCTCATGATGAGGGAATTCTGTCCTCGTCATGAGCAGCGAGCTTTGGAGAAGGAATTTGATGAGTTGAAGCAAGATAGTGGTGAGCACAGGGCATATACTGATAGGTTTGAGGAGTTGAGTCTGCTTTGCCCGACAATGGTTACCCCACTTGACATAGCTATTGAAAGGTACATCGACGGCCTACCTGACTCGGTACAAGACATCCTTACTGGTAGTAACCCTGCCACACTCCGTCAGGCGATCGAGTTATCAGCGACATTGACTGAGTCGCAGATTCGGAAGAATAAATTACACAGGAAGGGTGACAAGGGCGAGAAACAGTCGTCTGACAAGGAGGATAGCAAGAAAGGTCAAAACAAGAATGGGAAGGATTCTAGTTCATCGAAGAGGGCAAGGAAGCGTAAGGTTTCCCAAAACTATGCCATTACTGCACAGGCCCAAGCTGCACCAAATCAGCCTGCGCAACCACTAGCCAAGAAGCCTTATTTTGGCAATGCACCTTTGTGCAACAGGTGTAACGGCCATCATCAACCACACCTCCAGTGTCGTCAGTGCACCAACTGCGGAAGATCCGGTCATCTTGCTGACACCTGCCGCATCCCTGCTAATCCGAATCACCCAGTTCAGAACCCGGCTCAACAAGTTGCTCAGCCTCTTGCTCAGCAACAGGGTCAAGCTGCACGACCACACTACCTACCTGGTGCCTGTTACAATTGTGGGGATCTGACCCACTACAGAAACCGATGCCCAAAGCTTGCTAATGCAAATCCGACCCACGGATGAGCATTCAGCTGAACAAAGGATGTTGTTGTCTTATGCCTTTGTTTCTTTTGTTTTCGTGTATTGTGAAACAATATGTCTCGTTCATAAATAAAAGTTGTTGTTCACAATTCTGATATACAAGTATAATTACATGTGTGTATGACTTTTCCTATGATACCTACATCAAGGAACTATGTTCCTTACAAACTACTCTTGTGATTCTCTCTTTCAAATGATCGCTCATGATTCTTTCGAAAATTTTAAGTACTCGTTTCATTCTAAGATACGAAGTACAGAAAATAAAGTGACATTATGAGTAATCATGCTTCTGCACATCAGTGCCTTTGAAATCCTTGGTTAAATAACTAAGGGTATTTTCAAATCTCATAACCATTACGTTTTGATTTTTCAACATACACAGTACAAGTATTTCAAAAACAATCTTCATGATCTCAAAACATTTCATATAGTTTGAAAACAATTTTTCAAAATGCATTGTCTATGTTATTTCAAAAACATTGGCCATGTTATCAAAACCAACCTTCATGATTTCAAAATGTCTCATATAGCCTGAAAGCAATATTAATACAGTACATTTTCTTATCAAGTGCATGATTTCGAAAAGCATCATTCATGTCTTTCAAAAACCTTATACATAATTTCAAAATTCATCTCGCATGATTTTAAAACATTTTTATAAATATACTTACCTAGTACACCTACTTTATAATTTCAAATGTATTATATATAAGGTTTCAAAAACGTTAAACACATTTTCTTAAAAGAACCCCATGCATAGTTTTCAAAAATATTATCTTCATTCATTGACTTAACCTTCAAATTCTGCTTCATATGTCGCCTTGACATATCTGGCATCTCAACTTCATAAGCATTCTTACTTCATGTTTTGACTTAAGCACATCCCGTGCAAGATTTCAAAACCTCTTCAACTTCTAAAAATCCATGGGGGATCTTTCTATCTTCATATTTAGACCCTTGCGGATAATTATCATTCAAATCAGAGTCCTTAATTGGATTCCTTATGTACCTAAATTTGAACATTTCGGTTCCTTATAATCGAAATCGATTTTTTCTTTTAAAAATCTTTCTATCTTTATAGATAGATTCTTGATAATGTTTAAAGTACCAAATGAGATCCACGAGATGGATTCCTAGTGTGCTTTAAATACATGTGCTCTGTTAGCAGAACGAACTTCTAGTTAAACAATTTTGTGGTTATGTGACTATGTGTTTATGCATCTTATGTTTTCTTTTATGCATTTTTTTGTGTTTTTATACTCTGGATAGTTCGTTATCCAAATCCTCGCAGAATCTTTCATATCTTCATATGAGGGATTCGTATCAGGATAGTCAAAAGGTACTACCTTAAATCTTTAATGGGCTTCTATGTAATAGTTAAGACCCTTGGATTGATATAGTACTACTCCATGATTCATAAGAGACCCTTTAGTGGTCTAGTCAAAAAGATTGATTCACAATTTGGTTAAAAAAATGACATCTAGTGATGTAGCTGAACAGACTCCTTGATAGTCTATTTAAATCATTTATTGATTTAGTCTAAAGGACTCTATGGCGGTCTAGTTACACTCATCACAGGATTGTTCATTTGGTTTTACACTACACATTATAAAATAGACTGTGCGGACTGTACAAGGAACTACGTAATTATGGAGGCCTACATAATTATGGAATTCAATGCACAGAAACCCAGTAAGATTTATTATGTGTAAGAACCGATAGCGACAACAATAACGGAATGTGAACGATGTAATGGAGGTACGGTGGACGCACCAATGACGCTTTATATACTTGTATATATAGGTATCCCTCTTACGTTGCAATCATGATGATTATTAAAGTTACTAGAAGTTCAGAAATCTAGCCAATATTGTTCGATCTTTTCAAACTTCATGTTTTAAACTCTCACAAGTTTCCTCTAAATAAATTTCGGGACGAAATTTCCTAAAGTAGGGGAGACTGTAACACCTGTGCCTTCACGGCCATCAAACAAATACCAAACCAATGAAATATTATATTTCATACTTGGGATTTGTATAAATATGTGTATCATTTGCACATATCAATTTATGTTCAATTCCAAACTCTAAATCGCTTTCTGGAAGGTTATACGCGCACCGATGCGTAAATATAACCAGTTTAATGCAACAAACACTCCGGAATAGTGACATAGGCTTAACATACCTTAAATAACCTTTACATAACTTAGAAATAAGTTTTAAAGGCTTTGGTATGGCAAAATCAAGTTAAATCGCTTGCAGGGACTAAAGTTGACAAACTGCGAAAGTATGCCAATTTGAACTGTAACAGACATTCCGGAACATGACCATAAGTTAAACATACCATAAATATCCTTTACATAGCTTAGAAATAGGCTTTGAGGGGTTCGGTGTGCTAAAATAAACTTTTGGGGTTATTCAGGGACTAAAAGTGTCAAAAAGTGCACAAGTTTGCATTTTCGCGCATAACTTACGTTCTGAATACATCCGGACATCCAAAAATTTATGTAAGCATGACTACATTATGTTTTAGTGTTCTCCTTAAGAAAAATCCATTCGTCGCGTCATTTGGATCGTTTTTCGCGCTTGTGCGCACTTCGTCGTAATTAAGCGAACATCGCGTTCGTACGACCAAACGAACCAACACCCGGCATATTTTTGAGCATGTTTCATGTCCACAATGTTTAGGCAACATTTTAGGGCCTTAAAGTTGGCTTTACGGGCCTTAGAAGTGTCGGAAAAGTCCTTAAACACGTGCAGGGACCTAAACTGTCATTTTTGAAAGTTGTTTCTGATCTGTGACCCTCAGGCGGCCCGCATTAGATTCTTAACATCCTGAAGCGGGCCGCATGGCCCCTTCTGACCAGATTCAATGTGTTTAACATCAGTTTGCAGCTGTTTGTTTATCAACCACACATTCTCATAAGTCTAGTCAGCTGATAAGGATGGCATTTTGTCACCACAACTTGCCGACACATGTACGGTTATGATCGAAACACGTTTTCCATGAAACGATCTTAACGGTTCATCGAAAACTATAAATACCCCACCCCCCATTGTTCATAATCACTAGAATTTCAATTTGAGAAACTCTAAGTTGAAACCTTTGTTTCATACCTGAGATTTTTGAATTGAGATTAGCATTCGGGGACCCTGGGTTAGTATTCTTTCGTTCTTTTCCTTATTTTACTGCTTTTCGAGTCAGAAAGTCAAACTTTGTTTGACTTTCAGCGTTGACCAGTAATGGTCAATGCGAAGTTCGGTTGAACTTCGCAACGTGATTGTAATCACGATGGTCATAGTCCCTTGGGACTATGCCTACTGATTACCACGTTGTCTAGGGTCGTAGGGTAAGCGATCTAAACAATCGCTTATACCTCGAACCCGACCCATTTGGTCGATCATTAGGATCCGACCAAATACTTTAGGTGACCATAGTAGGTAGGGAATAACCTTCCGAGGTTATACCCTATGGTCGCTTCGTTTAAGTAGTTGTATGATAGGTAGTTTAAATGCCTTAGGTAAATTACCAGAATACCCTTTTCATGCATAATTGGTAATTTAGCATATGTAACCTAAACTTTTGTCACCTAACTGATTATTTAATATGTTTAGGCATATAACACTTGTCATAGGGCTAGTTAGGCGTTCCGAACGCGTTTTACGCGAACGACGCGTTAAAGTAGCATAAGCTACCTAAACGGGTCGTAATGGGTCGATAACACTTAGGTTAAGTTTCATTTAGTATGTAGGCTTTGTTAAACCATATCATATGAGTTCCTACACTCATTTGGTTTACAAACCCTCATTCTATCCAATCATCCGATTTAGGTCCGATTTATTAACATAGTTACCTATATTAGGTGCCGTTTGATTCCGTGATCTATATCATTGCTTGGTGGTTATCTTTAGACATCTGAGCAATCTCAAGTGAGTACATAGACCCCTCTTTTACTGTTTTTCAAACTGTTTTGGGGTGGAACACATGTGCCTACTTGTTACTTTCCTGCTTTCCTGTTTTCACATCATATACCGACTATGTTTGTTAGTACATTATAGTACATGATTTCATTACTTTTCTGCTATGTATGTTGACTGATAACATGCTAAGCACATTGATTTACATGACTTTTCTGCTATGTATGTTGACTGATAACATGCTTAGTACATTGTTTTACATGACTTTTCTACTTTGTATGATGACTTTGCATACTTAGTACATTGTTTTATACTGCATCTCTGTTGCATATGTTCCAGTAACATATGGACACATGGTTTTATAGCTCTACCCTGTATGTTTACTCTAGCATACTAGGTACATTATCTTCATAAAACATGCTTACATTTTGGTATGACATTTGGTTTGTTTAAACTATACTATACATTCATTAACACCGATCATGCCGCTCGGTAGTAGGTAGTGGTACCATAGGACTTGACAAATCCCGTTCCGGACATCCCAGGGAAAGGGGATGAAAGGAATGACCGAATCCGAATACATATTCTCTTGATAACTCACTTTTACATAGTTATCCGTCTGTCTCAAGGCTTGGATGTATGAATTTTCACAATACCGCATAAATGTTCATATTCAGTATAGCATGCATATATCTTACAAAACATAACTTTGATTTAAACCAAGTTTTACTTCAATACTTTGTTTTGTACATTTTTACTTATGGTTTAAGTAGTCTAAATTTTACTTACCATACATATCATTTTGGTTATACATTACTTGACTACTTTTGGTACTATAAACATTTGACATGGTTTATACAAGGACTTTTGACTATTGGTTTAAACATAGACTTATTACATTGGTGGTTTGAATAAGTGATTAAGTAACGATGCGTGTGTAATATGATACAAGCATGGTGGATACGCCGCTGGTACTTCCTATATATAAGTGTTTGTATGGTATTACATATATCGTAGCGTTATTTGAATCATTTCAGTTTGATACATATAACATTTTATACAAATAACATACCTTTCACAATACATTGTTTTACAAACAACTTAACTTGTACAAACTCATTTTACATGGTTACTCATTTAACCATGCATTATTCTCTTATTTATACATATCATCTGAACTTATTGTTTTTCAAATGATTTACAAGACAAAGCAAATTACAAGGTTCATGACTAAACATTTTCTCAAACATAAGTCATGAAACCTATTTTCACAAAACCTATGTATCTCAGAGGCATTTTTATGCTGACGTACCTATTTTCACATGTGTTTTTCAGGAGCTGTTGCATAAGATGATCAAGATACACATAGGCTAACTTGGGCTTTAGTGACAATAAAAGATGCAAGACTAGTTAATTATGTTGTATTTCTTTGTTTGTTAAGACATTGTAACACTTTTGGTTAATAAAACGAAACTTCAATTTCCATGGTTGTGAAACATTAATTCTGTTACAACACTCCCCGATGTTTCCGCCACGTTTTGTATGTTCTACGTGGTCGGGGTGTGACACATCCTGCATTGTATCCTGATATTTGAAGCAATAGAAGAACAAGGCAGCTGCGATTGTCAGCTCCCGAGGTTTTGTGCCGGTGATCTAGATTGATCAAGGGCTTTCCTCGTACATCACGTGTCAACCTTTACTTTTCTGCTCATTGTTTGATCACAGATACAGCTCTATATCTTGAGCCGTATCCTGAAACTGTTTTTATAACTAACTTGGTTAACATATTTTTCACACATAATTTTTGCACACTACCTCACTTAACTAATTTGATCATTAAATTGCTTCGGTAATTTTTGACCAAAACAATTTGGCGCCCGCCGTGGGGCAAGTGGTGCTCTCTTTACTAAAAATCTTTGTGAAATCATTAATCGGTTTTCTGTTTTCGAAACTTTTTGCCACATTGTTTACAATGGCCTCAAGATCAAACATGAGCTCCTCCACTATGTCTGCTGCAACCTCTGCTACTACCGGTTCGGTGCTTCCACCACCTCCTCCAAGGATGCCAGTTTCTTCACAACCTCAAGATGTTATCCCTACTCGGAGTGTTCAGGGATCTGCTCCCGTTTTAGCCTCTAATGATGAAATTCTAACTTCGTTTGGAAGTGTGCAGGAACAAATGAGGCAGCAACAAGAAACTAATCAAATGCTGTCAAGAGAAATACAACTCTTAAAAGCTAGCTCGAGTAGACCTGCTGAAGAAACTGTCACTCCTATACAGCCCAGGGCTTTGAACTTCAGCTCCGCGGTTTACACTGAGGATAACAGGGGGAATATCGTCCCAAGCCATTCTCAGAATCATACTCCTGAGATACCCTCCTCGGTCAGAATGTCGACTGTGAGGAGTTCAGGATATGCTTCAGGATATGGCCAAAATCCTCAGACCGGTAATGTGTCAAATAATAATATTCTTGCTACTAACAACAATGGGTCTTTGCAGGGTGCAGGTATGACGTCAACATTTACCAGGGAGCTCCAGAAATTGAAGGACATGATATCCAGCGTACCTGGAGTGGTCCAGCCAATTCCGGAAGTATCCCAAGACAGCCACAGGATATCCCGCTTTGCGTATCCCATCTGTGATGCTGAAATCCCAAAAAGATTCCAGACTCCCAACATGAAACTGTATGACGGGACTACGGATCCTGAGGAGCATATTGCCCAGTATAGGGAACGGATGGAAATCAATCCTATCCCTCCAGATCTCAAGGAAGCATGCTTATGCAAGGGATTCGGTTCTACCTTGACAGGATCAGCCTTAAAATGGCTATTAAACGTCCCTCCTCACTCAATTACTTCGTTTGCTCATTTGGTTAATTTATTTAACAGTCAATTTTCTTGTAGTCGGAGTTTTGAGAAACTAACCAATGACCTTTACAGGATAACTCAAGGATCTCAGGAATCCTTGAGGGATTATGTGAACAAGTTCAGTCGGGAATTCTTGGACATCCCACATCTTGATGTTGCAACAGCTGTGCAAGCCTTTAAGATGGGGTTACAAAAGGATTCTCAGTTTTATCAGGATCTTGTAATGAATCCCTGCAGGAATCTCGACGAAGCTCGTAACAGGGCTTTGAGATACATCCGTTTGGAAGATGACAAGAAGATGCAAGAGAGGATGAATTCTACCTCAACCTATGAATCAACCAACAGGAAATCAGAATCCTCATATAAGTCATATCGCTCCAAGCCATATGGCAGAAATGATAACAAGAAAGTGAATGCTGTTGAAGACGAGGATCCTGAAGAATATCCTGACTTGTCTGAATACTGCTTTTCTGTTAATATACCTGAGTTAATGTATGCTATGCAGGGTTTAGGGGACAAAGCTAGGTGGCCTCGAAAGAACCAACAGAAAGTTGATTGGAAGGATAAATCCAAATGGTGTGCCTTCCATGAAGACTTCGGACATATGACCAAGGACTGCATTGCTTTAAGGAAAGAAATAAGTTACCTGTTAAGCAAAGGGTATCTGAAGGACTTGCTGGGAAGAAAGAAGAGTAAAGGGCAGGATCCCGAGAAGGATCCTGAACGAGCAGCATCACCCCCAGCAGATACCAAGATAATTAACTTTATTTCAGGAGGATCCGACATTTGTGGGACTTCGTATTCGGCGGCTAAGAGACATGCAAAGGAAGCTAAGAGTGAAAGGGGAGATAAACCAGTCAGGATGACTACCCTCACAACTGATAAAGTGATCACTTTCGATAGTGATGACAGGGATACTGTTCAGGATCCTCACCATGATGCTTTGGTAATAACATTATATGTGGCTAACCATTTTGTACGCAGGATATTGGTGGACAATGGTAGTTCTGTCAATATAATTCAGCTGGAAACATTGAAAAGGATGAATGTATCTCCGATGGACATTACTTCGAAGTCCACTATGCTCGTTGGTTTCAGTGGAGAAGCTAGAAATACTGTAGGGGAGATAAAGTTACCAGTATATGTTGAAGGGGTCAACTCGATACAACGCTTCTGTGTGATGGACTCCTTATCCTGCTATAACATCATACTAGGCAGGCCGTGGATCCATGACATGAAGGCTGTGCCTTCGACTTATGACCAATGCATCAAGATTCCAACCCCTTGGGGGGTCGTCAAAGTTGATAGTGATCAGCAGGAGGCGAAGGAATGCTACACATCCTCAATGAAATCCTCGACCAAGCCTAATCCAGCATAGCAATTAAAGATGCGGGTCCGGGATACCTTGGAAGCTTCGGAGCAGGATGTGAAGAAAGTTATCCTGGATCAGGATAATCCTGATATCTCGGTGCTCGTCGGAACCAGTATCCCTCGGGATATTGAAGAACAATTAACTGACTTTTTGAAGTGCAGGATGTCAACGTTTGCATGGAAGCATGAGGATATGACAGGTATATCCAAAGACATTATTACTCACAAGCTTGGAATTGACAGGTCATTCAAGCCTGTTCAGCAAAAAAGAAGGAAGTTTGCTTCTGAGCGAAATATAATCATCCAAGAGGAAGTTGAAAGATTGTTAAAGTCCAAAATGATCAGAGAAGTCAAGTTCCCAAGATGGTTGGCGAATGTGGTCGTAGTGCAGAAGAAAAATGGGAAATGGAGAGTCTGTGTAGATTACACAGACTTGAATAAGGCTTGTCCTAAAGACCCATTCCCCCTTCCTCATATCGATGCAATGGTGGATGCTACTGCTGGGCATGAGATGTTAACGTTCATGGACGCATCCTCAGGATTTCAGCAGATTCAAATGGAGCCTTCGGACCAGGAGCATACTGCTTTCATGACACCAACAGGTATTTATTGCTATACTGCTATGCCTTTCGGTTTGAAAAATGCAGGTGCAACATACCAGAGATTGGTGAACATGATGTTCAAAGATAAGCTGGGGGACACCATGGAGGTATATATTGACGATATGGTGGTGAAATCTAAAAAGGCTGAGGATCACCTCCAGGATATCAAGGGAGCATTCGATATCCTGAATCAGTATAACATGAAGCTGAATCCTGCTAAGTGCCATTTCGGAGTGGGGGCAGGAAAGTTTCTAGGATATATGGTGACGAAAAGGGGGATAGAGGCAAGCCCGGAGCAGATTAAAGCTATCCTGGATATAAAATCACCCTCGAATATGAAGGATGTTCAACGGTTAACAGGCCGAGTAGCAGCATTGAACAGATTTATTTCAAGGTCATCGGAAAAATGCAAGGAATTCTATGATATCCTCAAGAAGAATAAGAAGTTCGAATGGGGAGCAAAGCATGAGGCAGCCTTGCAGGATTTGAAGCGATATCTCTCGACTGCACCTCTATTGATGAAGCCTGAAAATGGTGAACCACTATCCCTATACCTCGCTGTATCAGGGAATGCTGTAAGTGCCGTTCTTATAAAGGACCATGAAGGTCAGCAATATCCTGTTTATTATGTTAGTAAAAGTTTGTTAGATGCTGAAACTAGGTATTCTCATTTAGAAAAATTGATACTAGCATTAGTTATGGCATCAACGAAGCTTAGACATTACTTTGAGACACATAGAATTCATGTTAAAACAAATTATCCTGTCAAAAATGTGCTTAGAAAACCAGAAATGTCAGGCAGGATGGCTAAGTGGTCAGTAAAGTTAAGTGCTTATGATTTAGTATATGAACCTAGAAATGCCATAAAGTCTCAAGCTTTAGCTGACTTTGTGGCTGATTTCAGTAGTGACATTCAGGATGAGGTAGACCTAGAAGTCCAACAGTTAGGAGAATCCTCAGGATCCTGGACGTTATATAGTGATGGTGCATCTAATGTAAGAGGAGTAGGATTAGGTATACTACTAAAATCGCCACAGGGGGACATATTACCCCCGGCTATTAGATGTGAATTTCCTGCTACTAATAATGAAGCAGAGTATGAAGCTTTAATTGCAGGATTAGAGTTGGCTAAGAATATGAGTATCAAGAATTTGCAAGTATATGTTGACTCCTTGTTAATTACTAACCATTTTAATGGATCCTATGCAGTTAAAGGTGAGAAATTAATCGAATACCTCAATATTCTCAAAAAATTAGCAGGATATTTCGATGTTTTTACACTTAAACAGGTACCAAGGGAGGATAATGCTGAAGCAGATGCCTTAGCAAATCTAGGATCATCGATAAGGATACCGGAAGGAACCCAAATACCAATATTACATATCTTGTATCCTGCAACGAATCCTCAGGATAAAGAAGTAGTGGGTATTCAGGATCCTGGAGCAGGGTATCCTGAAGAGGATCCTAAATCCTGGATGGCTCCAATCATGAGATATCTCAAGGAAGGACACATCCCCGGAAATGAAAGTCCTAAGGCATTTAGGATAAAGGTATCACGATTCACTATTATAAATAATGTTTTATACAAGAAATCTCTTGCAGGACCGTATTTGAGGTGCTTGGAGGATCCTGAAGCAAAAGAAGTACTTCAAGATATACATGAAGGGTATTGTGGTAACCATACTGGGGGCAGATCATTATTCTCAAAAGTATTAAGGACAGGATATTATTGGCCGACAATGAGGAAAGATACCACAGAATATGTTCGAAGATGTGATGCATGTCAAAGACATAGTAACATACTGCATCAGCCTGCTGAACCATTATATCCTATTGTTTCCCCTTGGCCATTTATGAAGTGGGGGACGGATATAGTGGGAAAGCTTCCAAAGGCTCCAGGAGGGAAGGTTTTTATGTTGGCAATGACAGATTATTTCTCCAAATGGGTTGAAGCCGAGGCATTTGTCCAAGTCAGGGATCAAGAAGTGGTATCCTTCATAAAGAGAAATATCCTGACCAGATTCGGAGTACTAGCCGAGATAATCTGTGACAATGGTTCTCAGTTTATAAGTAAGAGGACTACTGACTTTTGCAAGAATTGGGGAATCAAAATGATTACGTCTACTCCGGTACATCCTCAAGCAAATGGACAAGCTGAATCCTTAAACAAGATAATTGTCAACAACTTGAAGAAAAGATTAGGGGCCAAGAAAGGAAGATGGGCAGAAGAATTACCCTTTGTTTTGTGGGCTGATAGAACCACGGTAAAAAATGCAACTGGTCAAACCCCGTTCTCCTTAGTATTTGGAGCAGAAGCAGTGATCCCGACAGAAATGGTGATACCCACAGCAAGATCCAACCTCTGGAATCCTGAGCAGAATCCTGAAGTCCTATGCTAGGAGCTGGATACTATTGATTAGACAAGAGATGCAGCACGGCTAAGAATGGCGGCATATCAACAAAGGATATCCAGAACATACAACAAGAATATAAGGATTAGAAGGTTCAGAGTTGGAGATTGGGTGTTAAGAAAAGCTTTTCAGAATACTACCAATCCTGCTGATGGAAAGCTGGCTCCGAAATGGGAAGGACCATATGAGATTGAATCAGAATCAGGAAAAGGTGCATACCGACTCAAGGATATGGAGGGGGATATGCTACCAAGATCCTGGAATGCAATACACTTAAAGCTCTATTTCAAGTAAGAATAGAATTTAATTTCTATCTCAGAATGGTATGTATTCTATCTCTTTTAAATATATTTGTTTATTATCTTGAACCCAATACTGACTTAAGCATCGGAGGGGTGTTAGCCAAGCTAACACCCACCTTAGTTTAAGGATGTTTTGTAGTATATGCTCCAGGATATAGCTCCAGGATGCTCATTCAGGATACTTCGGAAGATTAGAGGATTGGCCCCCTCTCTCACGTATAAGGGATCCTGATCCCTTCACAGGTTTAAAGGTATTCACCTTTCTTCCGAATTGGGTTTAAACACCCTGCCTGGAGCACAAGTTATTCGGGAATAGTTCAAGGTGGCGGGACCAGTCCATGTAAAAGTGGCTGACAATTTTGTTACTATTGGCTATATCCTAAATCCTAAAGGTATATGAGGATTGATCACCCTCTCTCACGAAAGGGTATTTTCATACTCTCTAAGGGTTAAAGGTTTTCACCTTTCTAAGCCTTGGAGTTTATACACTCCCGCCTGTAGCGCACGAAAATTTGGGATTTCCCCCAGAATTCAAGGGATTTATCTCCAGTACATTCTTGGGTTTTACCCCTGTAACATGAAAAATTATCTATACAATGGGAACTGATATCCAGAAGATTTCTAAGTGTTTGAAGACATTGTACACAGGGGACATTCCTACTAAGGCAATGGTGTAAAGCTCAAAGGATAAGGCTCGGAACTAATGCACTAAGTGTCTCAGACAGGGGACATCTTCATTGGAAGAGTTGCAAAGGGATTGAGGTTTGATAGTAGGGTTATACCCTATTCCTGGTGTTTTGGTCAAAAATTACCGAAGTAATTAAGTGATCAAATTAGTTAAGTGAGGTAGTGTGCTAGAAGTAAGTGTCAAAAATGTGTTAATTAAATTACTTGCAAAAACAGTTTCAGGATGCGGCTCGGGATATTGAGCTGTATCGACGATCAAACAATGAGCAAATAATGAGCAAAAAGTAAAGGAAGTGACACGAGATGTACGAGGAAAGCCCTTGATCAATCTAGATCGCCGGCATAAAACCTCAGGAGCTGACAATCGCAGCTGCCTTGTTCTTTAATTGCTTCAAAAATCAGGATACAGTGCAGGATGTGGTACGGATCGACTAAGTGTTACAACGAAAATGAAATACAAGTGTGGTGTTTGCAATTAGCTAGAGAGTGATTGTGTTCGAGAGTGTAAGTGTGAAATGATGTGTTCTAAGCTGATCCGACCTCATCTATTTATAGTAAAGATAAAATAACTAACTACCCTAAACTTGCGGGATCCACCGAATATTCCTTCTTGGAACGTTGTAGAGCTGGTCTTTCGGGCTCAACGTCTCTTTCTCAACAAATTCGTCCGAGTCTTGAGGAGAAGAAGTCCTCTTGACCGTTAGCAAGCCTCTGCCCTTAACCTGCACGTGGTTAATTCAATAAGCCTCAGGATATCGCCCAAGATGTTAGCAATATCCTCTCCCAGCATCCTGATCACAAATAAACAAACAAAGGCAGGATATTGGTCAGGATACATATGTTAAGAAAATGACCCCTAACAATTGTCCCCAAATATATCGGTTGGGATACCAATCCAACGGATATATTTCAAAAACCTTATCCCATAACTCAAGGCATTTAAAATGAAGCGACGGTCAAGATTACATCATAACTTCCAACGCGTTTTTTACTCCATGGAGATCAACAATGCCCCTATATCTTCTCTTTTCTTGTTTGAAAAGCAGATATCTTCAACAGACCCTTCAGGTAATTCTCCATTTTTGACTTTCTTCCTGTCAATTTACTTCATCTTTCTAGCAATGGCCGCCGAGACCTTCACCCAGCAGAATCTTCTCAAAAATCCCGAGAAGGAGATCTGCGCCTTTGACAACGCAGATATTGCAGCTTTAAGAGCCTCCGGCGCTTTCCCTGACAACACAGTCTTTAGGCCATTTGATCGGTCAATCCGATCGGATGTTTCTTCTACCGAATGGATCTGTTTTCCAGCATATCCTTTTTCACTAGGCCTTCGATACCCCTTTCCAGAATTCATGATGCAATTCTTTCGTATTACTGGCATCTCTTTTGCTCAAACCATGCCCATGGTTTGGAGAGTACTAATTGTACTCAACCAAATCAAAAACCTCCATTGTTCTGACCTCTGCATCGAGGATCTACCTATTGCTTATCGCCTCCGGTCCCACGGCTCTAGCCGGTTCTTGCTTTTTTCAACCTCCAGCAAACCCCTGATTCTCAAAGCCACCAAAAACGAAGACGGATGACAACGCAAATTCTTCTTTGTCAAACGAGATTCCATTGCTGAGGGTGCCAACCTTCCGGTGGAGTGGTTAACCACCGGTAGGATCATAAATAACCTTATAGACAATTTAATTGTTATCCCCTATTAATATTCTTCTTTTTGACCTTTATGCAGTGAACTTTAAGGAAGTTGCTCCTCCTACCGCTGAGTCAGAAGAGAGAATCAATACCGTTTACCGGTTACCTGCAATAGACAGGACTTTTACCACACACGTTCCGAGTTCAAGTCAGTACTCGTCATCCGAGATGTCTGGTAAGAATTACTTTCAGAATAATTAGTCAAAACAATATAATGATAAAGAGTAAAACTTTTCCCTTTACACAGCACCAGCTAAAATCCCTGAAGTCTTTGATCTTGACGAACTGGATAGCTATTCTGACCAGATCCAGGTCAAGAAAGAACCTGGCTCCAAGACCACTGCTACATCCAAACCCAGCAGCTCCAAAGCCATCATCATTCCTAAACCTTCACCGGCTACCAAACCTCGGAGTTCAAGTTCCCGCAAAAGGAAAGAACCCGATTCCCCTGTCGTTTCTGACACATTTCCTTATGAAAAGCACGGATTCATCGAAGCCAGCGGTTTTATGACTTCTTTTCTCAATGAGGTTAGTATCTTTATACCATATCCTGCAATTTAGACTATTTTCAAAGACTTAATAATAATATTGATCCCTGTCCTTTTACCTTTGCAGGGTCTTGAGCGTTTGGTTCACTTATATCAAGAATCCTGCAAGCTTAACAAAACACTTGAATCCAAGCTAAAGGAAGCAGAAATCACAATTTCAGACCAAGGTATGATCGCGGCCACCAAGTCTCCTCATTACGAGGAGAAATACAAAGCTATGACCCAGGAACACCAAGTTGCTCTTAACAAGGCTACTCTTCAAGCCCAAGCCGATCTGGAAGCTGCCCATGTGCAGTACGAACGGGATATGGTCAGTTACCGAGAAAGCCTCAAAAGTTCCGTCGTCATTTCTCTTCTCCAGGCTAGGTTGAAGATGGCTCACGAAGCCAAAACATTAGGCTTCGAATGCCCTTCTTGGGACGTTGGAGTCTGGGAGACCAAGCTGAAGAATCTTGGCGGTACCTCTTCCAAATCAACTGTCGATGATCCTTCTAAAGCAGTTGAAAAGGCAATCGATGCTGACAAGGATGCTGAGGCGGATGCCAAAATGGATGTTGCTGAAACCGCTATGGAGCAAGAAGGCACTAACCCCTAGAGCTTATTTTCATTCGAACAATTTTATGTCTTTATGAACAATTTTCATTTCTATCTCTAAACAATTTGATAACCGAAGGCGGATGGGTCCTGGGTTTCAGGATGAAACCTTCGGTTATCAACCAGTATTGATCGCTTTAAGAATAATTTCATCTTTTGACTTTTCTTTCTGTTACTTTGCATTGTTTAGTGTAAGTCTTAGCTTTGTAAAAATTTCATACTGTTATTTTACAAAATATCCTGACCAGTATGCTTAGAAACATACTGCAGAAGCCTTTTAAATGGATCTTCCAGACGTTCTTTCAATTTTATAAAAATTTCTTTAGAAAGTAAGAAATAGTTTATCTCTTCAAAACCAAGTTTTGATGATGATCAAAGTTCCAAGCCAATACCAGTTTCAAACATCCTAATCAAATATCCTTAAAAGGACTTTGAGGATATATGTCAAGATACTTAACATGATGTTACTAAAAATTTAAATGAGGCTTACAAAGGAAAGATCATACCAGACATAGGATATAAACCTATTACCGAACTTCAATCCCTTTGCAACTCTTCCAATGAAGATGTCCCCAGTGCAAGGTACTTAATGCATTAGTCGCAAACTTCATTCTTTTAGCTTTACACCACCATCTTGGCAGGGATGTCCCCTGTGTACAATGTCTTCAAGTATCTTAGAAATCTATTTAATGTCAGTTTCCATGGCATAAGCAATTTTTCTCGTCCCGAGGGTATAACCCAAGGATGTACTGGAGATAAATCCTTTGTATCCTGGGGAAAATCCCAATTTTTCATGCGCTACAGGCGGGAGTGTATAAACTCCAAGACTTAGAAAGGTGAAAACCTTTAAACCTTAGAGAGTATGAAAATACCCTTTCGTGAGAGAGGGTGATCAATCCTCATATACCGTTAGGATTCAGGATATAGCCAATGGTAACGAAATTGTCAGCCACTTTTACATGGACTGGTCCCGCCACCTTGAACTATCCCTGAATAACTTGCGCTCCAGGCGGGGTGTTTAAACCCAATTCGGAAGAAAGGTGAATACCTTTAAACCTGTGAAGGGATCAGTATCCCTTAAACGTGAGAGAGGGGGCCAATCCTCTAATCTTCTGAGTTATCCCGAGTGCATATTCTGGAGCTATATCCTGAAACATATCTTGCAAAACAAATGTAAACTAAGGTGGGTGTTAGCTTGGCTAACACCCCTCCGATGCTTAAGTCAGTATCAGGTTATAAAAAACAAATTACACCAAACACATTTAAAAGAAGTAAGAATTCATACCATCTTGAGTTAGAAATTAAATTCTAGACTCACTTGAAATAGAGCTTAAGGTGTATAGCATTCCAAGATCTCGGTAGCATATCTCCCTCCATATTCTTGAGTCTATATGCTCCTTTCCCTGCTTCTGATTCAACTTCATATGGTCCTTCCCATTTTGGAGCTAACTTGCCATCGGCAGGATTAGTAGTATTTTGGAAAGCCTTTCTTAATACCCAATCTCCAACCTTAAATCTTTTGGTTCTAATATTCTTGTTATATGCCCTGGATATTCTCTGTTGATATGCTGCCATCCTTAGCCTTGCCGCATCTCTCTTTTCATCTATAGTGTCTAAATCCTGACTCAAGGCTTCAGGATTCTTCTCAGGATCACTTAAGATAGATCTTGCAGTAGGTATTGTCATCTCCGTTGGAATCACTGCTTCTGCTCCAAACACCAACGAAAATGGGGTTTGACCTGTTGCATTCTTTACCGTTGTCCTATCAGCCCATAAAACAAAGGGTAATTCTTCTGCCCATCTTCCTTTTTTGGCTCCAAGCCTTTTCTTTAAGTTGTTGACAATTATCTTGTTAGAGGATTCTGCTTGTCCATTTGCTTGAGGATGTAACGGAGTAGATGTGATCATTTTGATTCCCCAACTCTTGCAAAAGTCTGTAGTCCTCTTACTTATGAACTGAGAACCATTGTCACAGATTATCTCAGCTGGTACTCCAAATCTGGTCAGGATATTCCTCTTTATGAAGGATACTACTTCTTGGTCTCTAACTTGAACAAATGCTTCAGCTTCAACCCACTTAGAGAAATAATCCGTCATTGCTAGCATAAAGACTTTTGCTCCCGGAGCTTTTGGTAGCTTTCCCACTATATCCATACCCCACTTCATAAATGGCCAAGGGGAAACAATAGGATATAATGGTTCAGCCGGTTGATGCAGTATGTTACTATGTCTTTGACATGAGTCACATCTTCGAGCATATTCTGCGGCATCTTTTCTCATTGTTGGCCAATAATATCCTGTTCTTAATATTTTTGAGAATAACGATCTGCCCCCAGCATGGTTACCACAATCCCCTTCATGTATATCCTGAAGGACTTCTTTGGCTTCAAGATCCTCCAAGCATCTCAAATACGGTCCTGCAAGAGATTTCTTGTATAAAATATTATCTATAATAGTGAATCGTGATACCTTCATCCTAAATGCCTTAGGATTTTCATCTCCAGGAATATGTCCTTCTTTGAGATATTTCATGATTGGAGCCGTCCAGGTTTTAGGATCCTCTTCAGGATATTCTGCCCCAGGATCCTGAATACCAGCTACTTCTTTATCCTGAAGATTCGTTGCAGGATATAAGACATGTACTATTGGTATTTGTGTCCCTTCAGGTATCCTAATCGATGATCCCAGATTTGCTAAGGCATCTGCTTCAGCATTATCTTCCCTTGGTACCTGTTCAAGTATAAAAACATCGAAATATCCTGCTAATTTTTTGAGAATATCGAGATATTCGATTAATTTCTCTCCCTTAACTGCATAGGATCCATTAAAATGGTTAGTAATTAACAGAGAGTCAACATATACTTGCAAATTTTTGATACTCATGCTCTTAGCCAACTCTAATCCTGCAATTAAAGCCTCATACTCTGCTTCATTATTAGTAGCAGGAAATTCACACCTAATAGCCTGGGGTAATATGTCCCCCTGTGGCGATTTTAGTAGTATTCCTAATCCCACTCCTCTTACATTAGATGCACCATCAGTATATAATGTCCAGGATCCTGAGGATTCTCCTAGCTGTTGAACTTCTAGATCTACCTCATCCTGAATGTCACTACTAAAGTCAGCCACAAAGTCAGCTAAAGCCTGAGACTTTATGGCATTCCTAGGTTCATATACTAAATCATAAGCACTCAACTTTACTGACCACTTGGCCATCCTGCCTGACATCTCTGGTTTCCTAAGCACATTTTTAATAGGATAGTTTGTTTTAACATGTATCCTATGTGTCTCGAAATAATGCCTAAGTTTCGTTGATGCCATAATTAATGCTAGTATCAATTTTTCTAAATGAGAATACCTAGTTTCAGCATCTAACAAACTTTTACTAACATAATAAACAGGATACTGCTGACCTTCATGGTCTTTTATAAGAACGGCACTTACAGCATTCCCTGATACAGCAAGGTACAGGGATAGTGGTTCACCATTTTCCGGCTTCATCAATAGAGGTGCGGTTGAGAGATACCGTTTCAAATCCTGTAGGGCTGCTTCATGCTTTTCCCCCCATTCGAATCTTTTGTTCTTCTTTAGGATATCATAGAAGTCTTTGCATTTCTCTGAGGATCTTGAGATAAATCTGTTTAGAGCTGCTACTCGGCCTGTTAATCTTTGTACATCCTTCATATTCGAGGGTGATTTTATATCCAGGATAGCTTTAATCTGCTCCGGGCTTGCCTCTATCCCCCTTTTCGTCACCATATACCCAAGAAACTTTCCTGCCCCCACTCCGAAATGGCATTTAGCAAGATTCAGCTTCATGTTGTATTGATCCAGGATATCAAATGCTCCTTTAATATCCTGGAGGTGATCCTGAGCTTTCTTTGATTTTACCACCATATCGTCAATGTACACCTCCATGGTGTCCCCCAGTTTGTCTTTAAACATCATGTTTACCAATCTTTGATATGTTGCACCTGCATTTTTCAAACCAAAAGGCATAGCTGTATAACAATAAATACCTGTTGGCGTCATGAAGGCGGTATTCTCCTGGTCAGAAGGCTCCATTTGGATCTGTTGAAATCCTGAGGATGCGTCCATGAAGGTCAGCATTTCATGCCCGGCAGTGGCATCTACCATTGCATCAATATGGGGAAGAGGAAATGGGTCTTTAGGACAAGCTTTGTTCAAGTCTGTGTAGTCTACACAAACTCTCCATTTCCCATTCTTCTTCTGTACTACAACCACGTTTGCTAGCCACCTTGGGAACTTAACCTCTCTGATCATTCTTGACTTTAATAATCTTTCAACTTCCTCCTGGATAATCGTGTTCCGCTCAGGAGCAAACTTCCTTCTTTTTTGTTGTACAGGCTTGAATGATTTATCAATTCCAAGCTTGTGAGTGATAATATCTTTGGATATGCCTGTCATATCCTCATGCTTCCATGCAAACGTAGACATCCTGCATTTCAAAAAGTTAATTAATTGTTCCTCAATATCCTGAGGGATATTGGTCCCTACGAGCACCGAAATATCGGGGTTATCCTGGTCCAGGATAACTTTCTTCACATCCTGCTCCGGATCCTCCACGATATCCTGAGCCCGCGTCTTTAATTGCTATGCTGCACTAGTTTTGGCTGAGGATTTCATCGAGGAGGAGTAGCATTCTTTCGCCTCCTGCTGATCGCTGTCAACTTTAACAACTCCCCAAGGGGTAGGTATCTTGATGCATTGGTGATATGTTGATGGCACGGCCTTCATATCGTGAATCCATGGTCTTCCCAGTATAATGTTATAGCAGGATAGAGAGTCCATCACACAGAAACGTTGTATCGAGTTGACTCCTTCAACATATACCGGCAACTTTATCTCTCCCACTGTGTTTCTGGCCTCTCCGCTGAACCCAACAAGCACGGTGGACTTCGAAGTTATATCCATTGGAGATACATTCATTCTTTTTAGTGTCTCTAGCTGGATTATGTTGACGGAGCTGCCATTATCAACCAATATCCTGCGTACAAAATGGTTAGCCACATATAACGTTATTACCAGAGCATCATGGTGAGGATCCTGGACAGTATCCCTGTCATCAGCATCAAATGTGATCACTTTGTCAGTTGTGAGTGTAGCCATCCTGACAGGTTTGTCTCCCCTTTCGGCTTTGGCTTCCTTTGCGTGTCTCTTTGCTGCCGAATACGAAGTTCCACAAATGTCGGATCCCCCCGAAATGAAGTTGATTATCTTGGCATCCGAGGGAGGTGATGCTGCTCGTTCAGGATCCTTGTCAGTATCCTGACCCTTATTCTTCTTTTTTCCTAAGAGATCTTTCAGATATCCCTTGCTTAGAAGATAGCTTATTTCTTTCCTTAAAGCAATGCAATCCTCAGTCATATGTCCGAAATCTTCGTGGAAAGCACACCATTTTGACTTATCCTTCCAGTCAGCCTTTTGTTGATTCTTTCGAGGCCATCTAGCCTTGTCTCCTAAACCCTGCATAGCATACATCAATTCAGGAATATTAACAGAAAAGCAATATTCAGACAACTCAGGATACTCTTCAGGATCCTCGTCTTCGACAGCATTCACTTTCTTGTTTTCATTTCTACCATATGGCTTAGGCCGATATGACCTAAATGAGGATTCTGACTTCCTATTAGTTGATTCATAAGTGTTGGATGAGTTCATCCTTTATTGCATCTTCTTGTCATCTTCCAGACGGATATATCTCAAGGCCCTGTTACGAGCTTCGTCGAGATTCCTGCAGGGATTCATTACAAGATCCTGATAAAACTGAGAATCCTTTTGTAATCCCATCTTAAAAGCTTGCACAGCTGTTGCAACATCAAGATGTGGGATATCCAAGGATTCTCGACTAAATTTGTTCACATAATCCCTCAAGGATTCCTGAGGCCCTTGAGTTATCCTGTAAAGATCACTGGTTAGTTTCTCAAAACTCCGACTACAAGAAAATTGACTGTTAAATAAATTAACCAAATGAGCAAATGAAGTAATTGAGTGAGGAGGAACGTTTAACAGCCATTTTAAGGCTGATCCTGTTAGAGTAGAACCAAATCCCTTGCACAAGCACGCTTCCTTGAGCTCCGGAGGGATAGGGTTAATCTCCATTCTTTCCCTATACTGGGCAATATGCTCCTCAGGATCCGTAGTCCCATCATAAAGCTTCATGTTGGGAGTTTGGAATCTCTTTGGGATCTCAGCATCACATATAGGGTATGCAAAACGAGATATCTTGTGGCTATCTTGAGATACTTCCGGGATCGGCTGGACCACCCCAGGTACACTAGATATCATGTCTTTCAACTTCTGAAGTTCCCTGGTAAGTGCTGATGTTACACCTGTATCCTGCAAAGATCCACCACTGTTAGTAGCATGAGTATTGTTATTATTAGACATGTTACCAGTTGGAGGATTCTGCCCATATCCTGAAGCATATCCTGAGCTCCTTATGGTTGACATCCGGACCAAGAAGGGTATTTCAGGAGTATGATTCTGAGGAAGACTGGGCACGATATTCCCCCTATTATCCTCGGTATACACAGCTGAGCTAAAGTTCAACGCTCTGGGGTGTAACGGAGTGACATTGTCCTCCGCAGATCTGCTCGAGCCAGCCTTCAGGAGTTGTATCTCCCTCAAAATCATTTGGTTTGTTTCCTGTTGCTGCCTCATTTGTTCCTGCACACTTCCAAATAAGGTTAAAATTTCATCATTAGAAGCTAAAACGGGAGCAGATCCCTGGACACTCCGAGTTGGGATAACATCTTGAGATTGTGTAGAGGCTGGCATCCTTGGAGGAGGTGGTGGAAGCACCGAACCGGTAGTAGCAGAAGTCATAGCAGACACAGTAGAGGAACTCATGTTTGATCTTGAGGCCATTATAGATAATGTGGCAAAAAGTTTTGAAAATAGAAAACCGATTAGCGATTTGACAAAAAGTTTTAGTAAAAAGAGCACCACTTGCCCCACGGTGGGCGCCAAATTGTTTTGGTCAAAAATTACCGAAGTAATTAAGTGATAAAATTAGTTAAGTGAGGTAGTGTGCTAGAAGTAAGTGTCAAAAATGTGTTAATTAAATTACTTGCAAAAACAGTTTCAGGATGCGGCTCGGGATATTGAGCTGTATCGACGATCAAACAATGAGCAAATAATGAGCAAAAAGTAAAGGAAGTGACACGAGATGTACGAGGAAAGCCCTTGATCAATCTAGATTGCCGGCATAAAACCTCGGGAGCTGACAATCGCAGCTGCCTTGTTCTTTAATTGCTTCAAAAATCAGGATACAGTGAAGGATGTGGTACGGATCGACTAAGTGTTACAACGAAAATGAAATACAAGTGTGGTGTTTGCAATTAGCTAGAGAGTGATTGTGTTCGAGAGTGTAAGTGTGAAATGATGTGTTCTAAGCTGATCCGACCTCATCTATTTATAGTAAAGATAAAATAACTAACTACCCTAAACTTGCGGGATCCACCGAATATTCCTTCTTGGAACGTTGTAGAGCTGGTCTTTCGGGCTCAACGTCTCTTTCTCAACAAATTCGTCCGAGTCTTGAGGAGAAGAAGTCCTCTTGACCGTTAGCAAGCCTCTGCCCTTAACCTGCACGTGGTTAATTCAATAAGCCTCAGGATATCGCCCAAGATGTTAGCAATATCCTCTCCCAGCATCCTGATCACAAATAAACAAACAAAGGCAGGATATTGGTCAGGATACATATGTTAAGAAAATGACCCCTAACACCTGGTATGATCTTTCCTTTGTAAACGTTGTTTAAGTTTTTGACAGTACTATGTTTTATAAAAGGTTAAACATCCTGATTAGGATAAATTCTCGGGATATATTCCCGAAATATATTTTCAAAATACTTTTCAGGATATTTGATTAAGATATTTGAAACTGGTACTAGTCTGAAACTTCAATCAAGCAAGTATCGTCATAATAGGTTTTAAAATGGACTATCTTTTAATTTTCTCTAAAGGTGATTGAATTAATAAAAGTTTTCATAATATATCACTGAGTATATTTTGCAAAACTAAGGTCTGTAATGAGAAAGACAGGAAGTGATAGCAAGAAAAATGAAGGATGAAATTATTGGAAATAGACGGTACTAGTTGATAACCAAAGGCTTCATCCTGAAACCTAGGATCCATCCACCTTCGGCTATCAAATTGTTTTGATACGGAAATAAAAATTGTTCATAAGACATAAAATTGTTCAAACAAAAGGAAATAAGTTTTAGGGGGTAGTGCCATCTTTCTTTGCGGTAATTTCAGCAGCATCCATCTCAGGATCCCCCTCAGTATCCCTTTCAGCATCGTTAGCTTTTTCTGCTACTTTAGAAGATCCTTCGGCAGCTGATGTGGTGGAAATGCCTCCAAGATTCTTTAGCTTCGTTTCCCAGGCACCAACGTCCCAAGAAGGACATTCAAAACCTAGTGTTTTGGCTTCATGGGCCATCTTCAGCCTGGCTTGGAGAAGAGAAGTGACGACGGAACTCTTAAGGCTGTCCCGGTAGCTGATCATATCCCATTCATGTTGCGCATGGGCAGCTTCAAGAATGGCTTGGGCTTGAAGAGTAACTTTGTTGAGAGCAGTCTGGTGTTCTTGAATCATAGCCTTGAACTTCTCCTCGTAATGACGAGATTTGGCGGCTGCAATCATGCCTTGATCGGAGATCGTGACTTCAGCTTTCTTTAATTTAGATTCAAGTGTCTTGTTGAGCCCGCAGGATTCCTGATACAGATGAACCAGACGCTCAAGACCCTGCAAAAATAGGAGGACAGGTATTGATTCTAATAGATACTTGTAAATGATATAAGCTGCAGGATATGGTTCAAGAATACCAACCTGGTTGAGAAAGGAAGTCATAAACCCGCTTGCTTCGATGAACCCGTAATTCTCATAGGGAAATGTGTCAGAAATGACGGGGGAGTCAGGCTCTTTCCTTTTACGGGAACTTGAACTCCGGGGCCTGGTAGCCGGAGAAGGTTTGGTAGTTACGATAGCTTTGGAACTGCTGGGTTTGGATGAGGCTGTGGCCCTGGGACTAGGTTCCTTCTTGATCTGAACCTGATCAGAATAACTGTCCAACTCGTCGAGGTCAAAGACTTCAGGGATCTTGGCCGGTGCTGCATAAAGAAAAAAGTTTTACATTATTGTTACTTTTCATTCTATTATGCTATACTAACTAACTATTTTAAAAGTAATCCTTACCAGACATTTCAGATGACGAGTATTGACTGGAACTCGGGACGTGTGTAGTAAAACTCCTGTCTATTGCAGGTAATTGGTAAACAGTCTTGATTCTTTTCTCTGATTCCGCAGTAGGGGGAGCTACTTCCTTAAAATTTACTGCAAAGGAATCAAAAAGAAGGGTATTAGGAAAAGATAAAAATTTAAAGGTACGTGTGAACATTCACAATCCTACCGATGGTTAACCACTCCACCGGAAGGTTAGCACCCTCGTCAATGGAGTCTCGTTTGACAAAGAAAAATTTGCGTTGCCATCCATCTTCGTTTTTTGTGGCTTTAAGAATAAGGGGTTTGCTAGAAGTTGAGAAAAGCAAAAACCGGCTAGAGCCGTGGGATCGGAGGCGATAAGCAATAGGCAGATCCTCGATGCAGAGGTCGGGGCAGTGAAGGTTTTTGATTTGGTTAAGTACGATTAATACTCTCCAAACCATGGGCATGGTTTGAGCAAAAGAGATGCCGGTGGTTCGGAAGAATTGCATCATGAATTCGGGAAAGGGGTATCGAAGACCCAGCGAAAAAGGGTATGCTGGAAAGCAGACCCAATCTGTGGAAGAAACATCTGATCGAATTGACCGATCGAATGATCTAAAGACTGTGTTATCAGGGAAAGCACCAGAAGCTCTCAAAGCCGCAATGTCTGCGTTGTCGAAAGCGCAGACCTCCTTTTCAGGATTTTTGAGAAGATTCTGCTGAGTGAAGGTCTCGGCAGCCATTACGAATAAGGCAAGAAAAATTGACAGAAAGTGAATGAGAAATGGGGAATTACCTGGAGACTCTGTTGGAGATATCTGCTTTTCAAACAAGAAGAGAGAAGATATAGGGGCATTGTGGATCTCCATTGAGCTAAAAGCGCGTTGGAGGTTATGATGTGATCTTGACCGTCGTTTCGTTTTAAATGCCTTGAATTACGGGATAGAAACTCTTAAAATATATCCGTTGGATTGGTATACCAACCGATATATTTTGGGGACAATTGTTATGGGTCATTTTCTAAGCATACATATCTTGACCAATATCCTGCTTTTTATTGTTTATTTGTGACCAGGATGCTGGACGAGGATATTGCTAACATCTTGGGCGATATCTTGAGGTTGATCGAATTAATCACGTGCAGGTTAAAGACTGGGACTTGCCAACGGTCAAATGGACTTCATCTCCTCAAGACTCGGGCGTATTTGTTATGGGAGAGACGTTGAACCCGAAAGACTAGGTCTACAACGTTCGACTGAGGAATATTCGCTGGATCCCGGTTATTTAGGATAGTTTGTTACATTTGTTTAACTATAAATAGATGGGGGCGGATCAGATTAAGGCACAACGAAACTTTCACACACTCTCGAACACTTTTGCTCTCTAGCTTTCAGCAGTCACTACACACAAACACTTGTAATCGAATTACATTGTAACACCTAGTTGATCCGCACCACATCCTGCACTGTATCCTGATATTTGAAGCAATAGAAGAACAAGGCAGCTGCGATTGTCAGCTCCCGAGGTTTTCTGCCGGCGATCTAGATTGATCAAGGGCTTTCTTCGTACATCACGTGTCAACCTTTACTTTTCTGCTCATTGTTTGATCACAGATACAGCTCTATATCTTGAGTCGTATCCTGAAACTGTTTTTATAACTAACTTGGTTAACATATTTTTCACACATAATTTTAGCACACTACCTCACTTAACTAATTTGATCATTAAATTGCTTCGGTAATTTTTGACCAAAACAATTACGATGAACGAAAACTCATATTTCTAAACCATGTTGCAAATGAATTTCAACAAACTCAAATGGTTTACGAAAGGTTTATGCTAAACATACCGGTTTTACAAAACACACACGTTTTTTCAAAACGCGCATGATTTTCATGACTAGTGACGGGATTGTCCTAGTTACAACAACGAGACTGGGTTGGTCTGCATACGAACAACAAGACAACCCAGTGAGTTCTTGTCCCTCTCTTCTTTTAAGCGTTTTCGGTTTTATAACTCTCAGGGGAAAATACATGTTACTTTGGTATGGTTAAGCTATGGAATGAATTATTAGATCACGTGCGAATAGGCTGAAACTTAAGCACCATTAATCTTGTTTAAGACCAAGGAGCAAAGGGGTAGATCTATCGGGTAAAGGGAGAGCCCCACTCATGGGTCCTTGTGTGGCCACATGGAGTCTCCTTTGTCGACACACATATTAATGTCATAGCTACACATTAATGGTGATTAAGTTCATTGACGCTTTACATACCGGCTTTAGATACTCGGACTTTCAAATGTTTTTAAGATTCATTTGATCCAACCCACAAACACATGAATTTACAAACTTTGGTGATGTTTTAAACTTAAAGAAGTAAAGGGGACAGGTTGGTCCTGCTTACAGACTCAAATGGGCTAGGTCAATTCTCACTTGTGCAAGGCACAAAGACTCTTTTGGGCTAGGCCCATTTATGGTCGTGTGAGGCACGAAGACTCAGGGACTGGATTGTCCTACATATAAAGATTTATAAACATAAAGTTTTCAATTGAGATGTCGAGAAAAAATGGATTTATTACGTTTTTTCAACAACTTTTAAACCGGTTAACAAAAAGATTTATTTTAAATCTTTTTCAAACAAACTATGAACTCGCCAATTTTATGTTGATTTTACACATGTTCTTTCTTAGGTTGAATAAACAAATTATGGAACGGTTGGAATAGGAGAACCCATTGGGATTCAAGTACTTAGCGGGCGTTCACTTTATAGAAGTCTTAGAACATTATACTTCCGTTGTGCAATGAAGATACCGGTCAAATCACACCAAACTTTGATTTTAGCGGGTCTGACAAAATCAAACAGTGCACACCCCTAACTATAACTCTTAACTTGTAAGTCTTATCTAAGTGGTCTTTTTAACTTTAAAAATGCCATCTATACAAAAAGAAAGATTGTGAACTTGTAGGATGATTAAATAATTCTTTTTTAAGTATTATCTAAAAAAGTAGGGATTTTGAAAATTTTCTTCCTCAATGCACACATATATTACATAATTGTTATCAAAATAAAGAGAATTTCCGATATGACACAAATCTAACATGAAATTCGCAGGCTTGGTTTATTATAAACGAGTTTGGGTCAATTTCGGGTGGACCCGTAAACCTGCTTAGCTAAATGGGTCATGTTCGTGTCAACCTGACAGGTTTGCGGGTTGATCGGTTTAACTTGCTTATTTTCTATTTTATTTTCTTAAGATTTAACTTCGTTTTCGCTCCCTATGGATTAGCCATTTTGATGCTTTTGTCCCAATAGTTTAAAAATAGCCATTTTTCTCCCTGAGATTACCATTTTGTCACCGTTTTGCTCTCCGCCCTTAACTCTATCTAAAATGACTGTTAAACATAATGGCATTTTGGTAATTTTATATATACATCTATAATTATTTATTATTAATTTCTAAAATCTATTTTTTCCTTTTATTTGATATTCTAAAACCTATTAACTAATAGAGTTAATTGCCTGGATAGTCCCTGTGGTTTCATGTTTTTTCACGTTTAGTCCCCAACTTTTTGAAATAACATATGTGCTCCCTGTAGTTTGTTTTTTTGTTACTCGGATAGTCCCTGGGCCTAACATATGTTTGTTTTAAACGTTAAGTCCCCTCACGTGTCCCTCATGTGAGGGTATTTTCGTTTGCTCACTACTAAAGGCATGCAACTATTCATGTCATGTCAATTGTATCTTCCCTCCCAAAAAAACTCTGTTCACCTTCCTCTGTAATTCTCTCTCTTCTAACTCTAACTTCGATCAAAATGGATGAAGATGATCAACCAAATCCTCGTCGGTGGCCAGGTTAAAGTTGGGAAATAAGGTACACTGAAGAAGACGATGCCCCATTCATTCTAGAGGAAGTATATGGTAAGTTTTTAAACCCTAAATTGATGTTGTTCAAGAACAGGAAATTGTTTATAAAGATGCCTCATTGTTGTGTGTACTTTTTTTTATTTATTTATTTTTTTTGCAACAGAAGGTTTTGAGAACTGATTCACATTAAAGATTCATCATAGTGGAACATTTAGAAACTTTCCTGGAAGGAGATACAACTATGGGAGGTATAATTTCGTTGACTTTTGTAACTTGGAAGAATTTTCTGTTCATGAAATAGATTACATGGTGAAAGATCTAAAGATCCAATAAAATATATAATAAGGTGAATATAGTTCGAATTTACATCGAGATAGTTGGTAAACGGGCAACAAGCTGCACCGCTACCCCTTTTTTAATAGCAAAACTAAGCCTTTTAAAAACTACCTCCATAGATCTCGGGGTCATAACATTACTATGCATGACCCTTTAAACTCGACTAAGTAGATCCACAACCTTTGGCGCTAGAAAACCAAAAGTATCAAAAGCAAATGGGATAAACACGTGCTAGTTGTCTAGGCACGCTTTCTCATGTTTGGTCACTTTACCCGAAGCAGCCTTTAAAGCAGCCTGACCCACCATGAAAGCACTACCCCCTAAACCCACAAGCGGGGAAACCCCTGTTAGATCCACGCAGGCATGTTTTCCTCCTACCCATCCAAAGACCAGAATGTTGGCTGGTCGAAGAGTAGATCTCCCTTCTAAAGATTGAAACTAAAAATGTCAAATTATACTACCATTTTCAAATTCCTGGAAAAGACTTAGACTTTGGCTTAGCACCTTTAGGTAATGATGCTGATGTTATACATTTGGGGATGTATGTTGCACAAAATGAGGAAGTTAATCTATTCATTGAACATGGTGTTACTAACCTTACAACAGGTGGAAAGCTCATTTTGGTCTGGTGGTTTTTTGAGGGCTTGTCCCTAAAACAGTTGCTACCACCTTTTGTGTTTAGTTGTCAAGACAATGTTTTTTGAGGGCTTGTCCCTAAAACAGTTGCTACCACTTATGGTTCATGTTTTGTTTGGTTATTATGTTTACTGTAATGGATGTTTATGTTATGGATGCTTATGTTAGGTTACCACTATGATGTTTGAAGTTATTGATATGTCTTGGATATGTTTATGTTTAATCCTGCACATTTTTTGGCATAAAACTTGATTCTGCACAATCTACAGATTCTACATAGGTTTGGATACAAAACAGGTTTATGTTTGATTCTGCACAGGTTTTGGCACAAACAGATTATGCATAAACCGATTTTGGCATAAACAGAGTTTGCATAAACAGATTCGGCATAAACAGATTCGGCATAAACAGTTTCTGTAAAAATAGATTTGTTGGTCCCAGTTTGGACTTAAAAACTTCTTTTCACGTAATATGGCAAGTGATTTCAACAAATGTGAAATTAGTGTGCAGAAATAGAAATCAGACTTTCAAGAAACAAGACCTACAGAATTTTCAAGTTTATATCACTTTGAAACAAAATGGTTTACAAGGTGATTGTAAGATTATTATCTATTACAAATGAATACTTGTGAATTCTGAGGTGAAAGGACAATGGAGTTTTTGTTGTATGTATTGAATGCTTGGCTTAACGCATTATTCTTTGCTTGATGAGCCTTCTATTTATAGAGAGCCCGGATACATGAATAAACATTTGTTTATTCATGTATATGTCCTGCAAAAAGTAGCTTCTTGACATATTCATTGAATCCAATAATCAAGTTGCCTTTGTCATCATGATATCCAATAATGTCAAGTTGCTTCGATTATTGTGGCAGGGTAGAACTGATTTTTAGACAAGTGGGGTTTCATTAGAATTTCTGATAACCACTTCATCAGAAAGTCTGATGATCAGATTTGCCAGAAACTGATGATATTTCAACAGAAATATCATCAGATCCATCAGAATGGCCTTTTCTGATAATCTTCTTTAGTTCCTTGATCAGCTTATGATTCTTTGAAGTAGATGTTGTTCTTTTCTGTTGCCCTATCCGGTTATCTTCTTGTTGATTGGTCTTCAGGACTTTATCTTCTTCATGGATCAGCCTAAATTTGATTTTCTTCAATACTTTCAAATAAAGTTTCCTAACAGTTTCCCCCTAAGTATTGTAAGAAAATGAACTACGTTATGAACAGAAAATTTTCCAAACAGTGGAAACTTAAAGTTTTGCAAATCAAACAAGTTACTACTATTCTGAAAACAAATTACATAATGAAATAAAATTCAAACAAACATGTTTTTCAAAACAGCTTTTCCCTTTTTAGTATATCTCCATCCTTCAGTTTCTTCTTGTAAGATATGTATTTGTTGCAGATGTCATACATATCTTTGTACCAGTTTCTTGCTTGAATCCATTCTTCAATCATTTGTTCAATTTCCTGTCTTTGCTTTTCTTTGTTCATTCCTATCTTCTGAAGTTGTTCTTGTCTCTTGTTCATGCATTTCATAATAAACTTCAGAGTCTGATTTGAGTACTTGCATATATCAACACTTCTGAATAGACCCTTGTTCTTTTCAAAATCTCTATAGACAACACTGTAGCTATGTCTGTCTTTTATCATTGGTAGTTTAATGATGTTTCCAGATCTTGCATCTTCTATCAACTCTGAGGGAATGCTTGTGTCTAGTGCACTGAGATAGACCTTTTTGTTATGCACATAATCATAGTTGATGCATAAATCAAAGTCAGAAAAAGCTACTCTTTCAAATAGCTTTACTCCAGCATTTGAAATAGTTTTCAAAGCTCTTCTGATTTCTTTTGTGTTTTTCTTTTCCTTTTCATAGTAATCCTTCATGAACAGAATGTCCAAAGGATGCAATTGATCAGCAAGGTATCCATCAGTTACTTTTTCTTCTTCACCATTTTCTCTGAGAAGTGTGAATTTGTTCTGCAGATAAGTTCCTCCAACACCATCAGTTCCAATTTTTACTTCATCCACTTTCATGATTCTTTTTATTGGATTCTCATTGGTGTAGTGAATGCTTCTTGGACCTCTTTCTAACCTCTCTTCCCATATAGCCATTCTGCAAGGAGTTGGTGGCTTTTCTGGTACATCTTCACTTGTCCAATAGTATTTCACCATATTGTATTCAAGGAATATCATAATATCCCTATCAATCTCTCTAACCATGACAGATTCTGAGATTTTTCTTTTGACAATCTGTGGTCTTCTTGAATCAGCTTCTTCTTCCCATTCATTCATTGTTTCCAGGTTCATCATTTTACTTATGGCAGTGTCATTAGAAGAAGTTGGTTTTGGACCAGTTTGAGAGGTTTTGAATTTCAAATTTGAGATAACTTGAGGTATGGAAGTTGCTAACCTTTTTAGCATTTCATCTTTTGAAACTTCAGGAGGTGGACCCATTACAGTGGTTCCAGCTTCAATGATTGGTGCAGTAGATGATTGTTGTGGGGTTGACTTTGGAATTTCTTGGTGAGATTGTTCAACAGGAATTGCCTTCATGATTTCTTTGGGATCAAGCTTAGCCAATCTGGCAATGTTGAAGTGCATTCTCTTCATAAGATGATACACTTCTCCTACCAGATTTGTGTTGTTGGCTATGCTTTTCTGAACTTCTGCAAATTCAGTTTGATTTTTCTCCTGCATTGCAGCCCATTCTTTTATCAATTTTTCAAGGGCATCAGTGATACTGTTGTTGCTTGCCCTTAGAATGGTGACTTCTTCCAATACTTTGTTTGCACTGCTTGATTGCCTTAACTCCACAACATTCGTAACTTGTGTTTTGATTTTCTCCTTTTCTGTGAAAATCTTTTGAATTTCTGCTACAGAAATCCTGGTTTCTGGTGCCTTTTCCTTTAGCTTTAGCAGAGACTTTAGTGCTTCAGTGTTTCTTTCAGTTTGTGCCTTTATGATTTCCACTGATTCTGATAAGATCTTCATATCTGCCCTTTGACCTTGTATCTCTGTCAGCAATTGATCAAGCTTTTCTTCTACAGGACTCTTTTTGCAGGCTTTGAAAACGTTTTCTAAGAGAGTTTCCAGATTTTCTTATGTCATAGGTGATTCAGGGATATTTGGAACAACAGATGTTCCTGCTAACTTTCCAGCTGTAAACACCTTTTCAGCTGTTTTGGAAGTAATTGGATCACTTTTGGTTTTACCAGAATCTGGTACAACCTTAAGTGTGCCAGAATCATCTCCACCAATGGTGAAAAACAAATTTTCATCCTGGATTTCCTTATTTCCTTGAATCATATCAATGAATGATTCTCCATAAGTTGTTGGGGTAAACAGATTACCTTTCACCAGATTTCCTTGATCAGTTTCCTGATCTCTATCTGATGAGATCTCAAACTCTTCCTCATTTTTTGATTCAGAGTTAAGATGAATGGAACTAGTAACATCCTCATCAACAACACTTTTTCTATATTCTACTTTGTAAGAAGCAATAATTGAATCTTCTGAGTTTATTCTTTTTAGAGAAGTATCAACTATAAATGTGTTTAAGAGAGAGTTTGTACCGGCAATTTGTGATTCATCAAGGTGTAAAACTTCAGTGGCTTCATTGGTTGTATCAGCAATGTGAGATTCTTCATAGTGATGATCTTCAGCCTCTTCATGAGTTCCTCCAGCGACATGAGATTCTTCATAGTGTTGGTCTTCTGTTTCTTGATGAATTTCAAACTCAAAATGAGTTCCAGCTTCAGGATTCTGTTGACTTTCAGTATGTTCTGTTTCTGTCTTATTTTCTGATGAGTTTGTTATCATCAGAATTTCTTATCCTCTTTCTTCTCTTCTTGTAGGTTATGTTTCTGATGTCCAGGACTTCTCAACTTCTTCTTCTTCTGGTGAAGAAGAGCAGTTCAAGACTTCTTTGCTAGGTTCTTCTGTTGGAGTATCTGATTTGGCAAGAAGTTCTTCATGTTGTAGTCTGTATTGAGAGTCTGTTGTAATGAGGCATAGCATGCTTTCTGGTAACTCAGGAACATCTTTATCTGATTCCCATCCATGATTGGCATTCCAGGCTTTCATTGTGTTTGAACTCCAGACATCTTCCAAAATTGGAATCTCTATATTTCTTTTAGCAAAAGTTTCAGAAATGAAGATAGAAATGAACCTTGGATATGGCTGATGTGAGGTTATTCTTCCATTTTTGGTAAGGATGGATCTTTTGAGTTGGCTGAAAATTTCTGTCCCATAATCAAGTTTGAACCCTGTTATGAGTCCATACATGATTGACAAAATAGCTTGACTGACTTGATCAGCTCCTCATATCTTTGAAGTGAGGCACTTGTTTAACACTTCCATCATCACTTGCCAGAAAGCTGGCATTTAATTTCTTCTAACTGCTCTAATTTTGTTAATTTTCTTGTTTTTGTAACCAAGCTCAATGATAAAGCTTATCAAATCTTCTCTTTTTGGTGCTTCATTGTAGTTATCAAAAACTGGAAGTTCAAGTCATTCTCTTACCCTTGCAGGAGTTAATGTTACTGAAACATTTCCCCAAACATGAGCAGAGACTTGATTTTCTCCATCTTCACTGAAAGTGTGAGTAAATTATTGCAATAATCTTTCTGGTACTTCTCTTCCCTTAGTTAATGCTCTTGAGATTGGACATCTTATGAGATATTCTATCAAAAGTTGACATCTTTCATCATATTCTGAATGCTCTGTATTCATCAACAAGTTGTTTTCTTTCATTGGCAAAAATTCTGTGTCTTCAACAAATGGTACATCATGTTGAACAATTGGAATGTTGAGATTTACTTCTGCCATTGCTTGATTTTGTGAGTTAGGGTTTGAAATTTGGGAATTTTTAATTTTGAGTGAAAACAGGGGATTTCGAGGTTTGAAGTTTTGTGAGGAAGAATGTGAGTGATTTGTGAATTTCTGCTAAGGTTAAGTTTTATAGTGAGGGTTTTAGCAGAGATGTGAGGATTTATGGAGTTGGGGGGACATGAAACGTGGCTTGTAATAGCGGTTAAAAGATCATTAATTATCTTTATTACCGTTAGATCGTGTGATGTGATGTGAAATGCGGTTCAGAATATAACCGTTGGATCGTGGGTATCAAGATATTTAATGACGGTTGATCGTGTAATCGTGGTTATGTCTTCTCAACTTGTAATTTCTTCAATCATTACAAATTTTTGAAACTGAATTTTGATTTGAGAATACTACTGGTCACATGACACCTTCCCATTCTTGTGGACCCCATTTTTGTTGATGGTCCAATCAGCTGTCTTCATAATATTCCCCTTAAAAGTCAAAATTCCATTCTGATGATGTCATCAGAAAGTGAATATAAATTCTGTTAAAAATTTATATTTTCTTCTGATTTGAATTCTGTTGACCTTTCAAACGTGGTCAACAGAAGTCAACAACTCTTGGAATATTTCAACAGAATTTCTCAATTGAAATTCCCCCTTAACTTGTGAGCATCATCAACAGATTTTGAAATTTCTCTTCTGATTGAATAAAAGATATTCTAGTATCTTTTTTTGAGATGAGAGGGAATAACTAAGGTTTTGAAGATGTCACTTACATAGCATTTTTATGCTTCACACCTTTGTTCTGATCTTCAAGGAGTGTTGTTATGCAAAAGATTTTCTCATTTCTTTAACATCGCAATTTTTGAAGATAAATTACCCAGAAAAAACTTTAATATTGACAGAAACTCTTTGTAAATCCCTCCTTTTTTTGTTGTCACGAGTTTCTTTGAATCTAGTTTAAAGCAATGTTAACTGATATTACTTGTCATTTTTCTGTTGATTTATCAGTCTTTCTGGTTATTTTCAACCTTTTCTGATTTTCTGATGTTTAATCAGATCCATCAGATTTCTTTGATCAGATTTCTCTTGATTTTATCAGATATGTCCTTTTAATTCCCCCTAGATCTGTTGTGTCATTTTTTTAAAGAGAAACATAAAGAAAAATATATATATATATTCCAAACAAAATTTCAACAAAACAAAAAAAACTACTCATTAAAGATCCCCTTAACATACAACCAAAGGAAGGTTTGTTGATCACTGTGATTAGGTGTTGGTAACAGGGATGGAACATTCATGTTCTCTTGTAAAGCTGCCTCGGCCCTTGGGTACCAGCTTCCTACTCCTTCGAAGCCCAGCTAGCTGGTAATCACATTGGTCACAAAGCGAGGGTAGATCAGAAAAGGTTGACGGGTGTGCATGTTTGATTCCAAGTCTCTCATGAGAAACTTGGAAAAGTTGTACAGTTTCTCTTGTACAACTGCATGAACCACCTCCAGCATCCTGTAAGACAGCTCGTTGTAGTGTCCTATCTTCTTTGAGAAGGAGACACTGAGCTGTGTCACCAAGTACTGGAATGGTTGAATGAAACCAGACTTGCTGATCTACCTTGAAACATTGGGTGTTCGATAACCCATGTTTCTCAGAGTTTCTTCAATAATTTCCTTCCTGAAGGAGGTGCTTTCTGGATGATCGGCCAACTGGAGGACATCCCTGAGAATTTCCTCCTTTAGGATGATTTTGAACCCCATCACCTTGCTTTCAATCCACATGTTGGTGCCACTGAAGGCGGTTTCAGCATTCCACCAGAATTCTTGAAGGAGTGCTGGGTAGATAGTGACGTATGTAGATACAGCATAGCCCAAAGGACTTTGCTTAATCATGTTGTATACATACCTGCAGTCTTCCCATGTAGGACCTTCCAGATTAGACCTAAGTCTAAGGTTGTGATGTTTGTGAAGAGGGAGAGGAAAATGCTCAGACTTCATATCTTTTGCGTTTGCCATTTTTTTAAAGAAATTTCTGAGAAAGTGGTTTTGAAGAGATGGTTGTTTGAGATGACGAAAGTCTTTAAGAGTTGTTAATATTTATAGATGAAAGTGATAGTTATGCCATAAATGATATTAACAATCAAAGATTTTCTTTTCCATTTCAATCTCTTCATTTAAGACGATATCTGGTGCAGAAGGTATATTGCAGAGTTTGGAGCCCCCATTTATGAGTAGCATTGAATGACTAGGAGGCTACTTTCATAGCCCCTAATCATTTTTATGCCCCCGTGTCTCTCTATTCTCTTATGAAATATGACGATGCATGCATTGGAAGTATAAGAAAAATTCAATTTTCTGCAAAAATTTTGTGACGGTTGAATTTCCCTGCTGTTGCTTTGAATTTATCTTAATGCAAGTTACTTTCCCCCTTTTTGATTTTTTTTATTATAAACAAAAAGAAAAAAAATTCAAAAACAAATTATCTATACTAAAGTTTTTATGCAAACATGAGATATGAATAAGTACGGTGAATTTAGGAAGTTTTCTGTTGATTAGGGGTGATACTATTGTTTTTAACAGATTTTCTGATGAATTATCAGAATTTCAGATGATTCATCAGATTTTCTGATGATTAATCAGATTTTCTGGTAATTCCTCAGATTTTATAATAAACTATCAGATTCATTGATAATTTATCAGATTTTCTGGTATTCCATCAGATTGATGGATTTCTTTATCAGAAATCTGTTGTTTCATTCTTTGATTATCAAAATTTTCACCCTGATTTTCATCAATTTGGTTTTCAGATTGTGACACTTTGTTTTCTGAAACTTCTTCATCTTTTATGTTAACCATGCCAAGTTTGCTGATTAGAAAATTGTGTCTCTTTTCATCAAGAGGTTTTGTAAAAATGTCAGCAATTTGGTTTTCTGTTGGAACAAAGTACATTTCTATGTTACCTTTTTCAACATGATCCTTTATGAAGTGATATATGACATCTATGTGCTTGGCTCTAGAGTGATGAACTGGATTTTCTGTAATTGTAATTGCACTCTTTGAATCACATAGAATGGGTATCTTTGTCAGATTTACTCCATAATCCTTCAGCTGAGTTTGCATCCACATCACTTGTGAATAGCAACTTGCTGCTGCTACATATTCTGATTCAGCTGTTGATGTTGCAACACAGTTTTGTTTCTTGCTTGCCCAACATACCAACTTTTCTCCCAAGATTTGACATGCACCAGATGTGCTCTTTCTGTCAATCTTGCACCCTGCATAATCAGCATCTTTTGTAGAGCCAGAATTGAGTAAGAAGTTTGAAAGTGTTTCATACCATGCTCTTGGAGCTTACTTCAAACCATACAAGGCTTTGTTTAGTTTGTAAACATGGTTTTGAAATTTAGGATCAACAAAGCCTTCAGGTTGATGCACGTAAACTTCTTCCTCATTCTTACCATTCAGGAATGCAGATTTTACATCCATTTGATATACTTTGAAGTCTTTGGATGCAGCATAAGCAAGAAAGATTCTTACTGCTTCTAATCTGGCCATTGGTGCAAAGGTTTCATCATAGTTAATACCTTCTTGTTGACAATAGCCTTTGACCACTAGCCTTGCCTTATTCCATGTAATTATGCCATTTTTATCTGATTTGTTTCTAAATACCCATTTTGAGCCTATGACTGATTTGTCATTTGGCTTAGGCACCAGATCCCATACCTTACTCTTTTCAAACTGATCAAGTTCTTCTTGCATTGCTTGAATCCAGTCTTAATCATTAAGAGCTTCTTTGACAGTCTTGGGTTCTATCTTGCTTAAGAACCCAGCAAATGCACACTCATGTGCTGTTGCAGATCTTGTTCTTACACCATCTTCGGGATTTCCAATGATGTCAGAATGAACATGTCCTTTTATCCATCTTAACTTGTTCTGTAAATTTTTTGGTTCTGATGGATTTGAATTTCCCCCCTGAACAGTTGCCTCAGTTGTATGGAATGTATCAGAATTTTGATTGTCAGGAATATTTTCATTGTTCTGATTCAAGATTTCTGATACATTTTCCATTTGTTCTGCAGGGTTAGCACATGAATTATCTATAGATTTGTTTGTAAGAGATTGATCATGTTCTAGGAAATCTTCTGTTATCATTTCAAAGAGATGTTCATATTTTTCTTGTTTATCAGAAAAGTTTATTTCCTTCATATATTCATCAGAAACTTCTGTTTCTAATGAGTCATCAAAAGATACATATAAACTTTCTCTGATTGTCCTTGTGTTTAGTATAAAAACTCTATATGCTTTTGAGGACATTGAATAACCAAGAAAAATACCCTTCTCTGCTTTTCTGTCAAATTTCTCAAGACTTTCAAAATCATTGAAAATAAAACATCTACAACCAAATGTGTGCAAAAATTTTGCACTTGGAATTCTTCCATTTATAATGTTGTAAGGTGTTTTATTGTGTCTTTTGTTGATTATGGACCTGTTTAGGGTAAAAACAACCATTTGCTATAGCTTTTGCCCAAAAATGAGTGGGCAATTTTGCATAAGCAAGCATTGTTCTAGCTGATTCCACTAAGGTTTTGTTCCTCCTTTCTACCACTCCATTTTGTTAGGGTGATCTTGGAGCAGAAAAGTCATCAAAGATTCCTTTACTTACAAGAAAGCTCTCAACTTTTGAATTCTTAAATTCTGTTCCATTGTCTGTTCTGATCCTTCTGACTGTCAATTTTAACAGATTTTCAATTTTTCTGATAAAATTAATGATTAGATCAGGAGTTTCACTTTTCTTTCTTAAAAACTCTACCCATGTGTATCTGGAAAAAATCATCTACAATTACAAGTATATATTTCTTTTCAGAAAAGCTTTCAGTGCTTATGGGTCCACAAAGATCCATATGCAAAAGTTCCAAATTTTGTGTTATTGAAGATTCAGAAATTGTTTTGTGTGAGCTTCTTTTAGATTTGCCCATTTCACAAGCTTAACAATTTTTATCCTTCTTTGAGGATATGAGAGGTAATCCTTTTACCAGGACTTTGCTTGCTAATTTGCTTAAATTTTTAAAGTTTAAGTGGGCTAACCTTTTGTGCCACAACCAACTACTACCCTTGTTAATTTTTGAAAATAAACACAATTTTGGATGTTCATTTTCCTCTTTGAAATCAAAATAGTAGATTGATTGTCTTATCCTTTTTCCACTTAAATAAATCTTATTATCATCCAAACCAATTAACAAACGTTTTTCTGGTAAAAAGGTTACCTGAAAACCTTTAACACAAAATTGACCACAACTCAGCAGATTGTACTTTAAGCCTTCTACATAGGCTACTTTTTCTATGGTCAAACATCCATACTTTATGCATCCATACCCCAAAATCCTCCCTTTTACTTCATTCCCAAAATTAACCATTTTACCCAGTTTTGAAACAAAATTACTGAGTAAGCTCCTGTCCCCAGTCATGTGCTTGGAGCTTCTAGAATCGCAGTACCAGATCTGCTGCACATGATGGTCCTGAAATGGAAAAATTAGAGGGTTTTTGGTACCCAGACTTGCTTGGGTACTTTTTCTTATGAGATTTTAATCAGATTTATTTCCTTTGATGAACTTTCATCAGAATATCTGTTGCATGCTGAGCCATGAACATATTTTTCACTTTTTATTTGGAGATGGTGTTGGACAAGCTTCAGAATGTCAACACACATACAAGTTTCATTATCAGAATTCTCTGATTTCTCTACTTGTGATGGATTTGTTGGATAATTTTGAAATCTTTAGTGAATCACTTCTGGAGTTTTTAATCATTTTTGTTCTGATTCACTCCTTTTTGCTTTTAAGTTAAGTTTTGAGATTTTAAAAGAGTTCTCAGAACTTGTTGATCTGCATGATTTAGAATCAGATTCTGATGAAAATTTATTAGAAATTTGATGTGTTGCTTTCACAAAGGTGGTGGGTTTATTTTCACTTGTTTTCACATACCCTAAACCCTCACCTCTGTTCTTTGGTGTTTTTTCAATAAAGTTAATGAATTCCTTTGCTTGTCGAAAACCCTTTACATTAATTTCTTTATCATGAATTTTTTTGTATAGATATTTTCTTTCCTTTTCATAAAATTCAATTTTGGCTCTTTGATCTAAGCTTTCTTCTATCAGCAACTGGTTTTCAAGTATAACTTTATTCATGGTTCTTTGCAACTCATCAAAGTTTTTACTATCTGATTTCTGTTTATCTTGCAGATTTAGAAAATCTGACATGAGTTTATTCAATTTGTGTTCAAGATCAAGATTATCTAGATTTACCTTATGTTCTGATGTTTCAGTTAGGTCATCAGAAAGTGCCATGAGGCAGAAATTAGTCATTTCTTCTTCTTCTTCATCAGAAGATTCATCAGACAGCCATGTATCTGTCCCTGCAATCAAATTGACTTGTTGTTGCTTCTTTGCTTCTTCCAGCTTTTTCTCATAGTATTCAACATCTTTCAGTTTCTTAGTTTTGCACTCTGATGCATAGTGACCCTTTTGTTTACATTTGTAACACACAACTTCAGTCTTTCCCTTATCCTTTGATCTAACTTCATCCCTATATCTTCCTTCCTTCCTTCCTCTATCACTTTTCTGGTATCTTTGGCCTCCTCCTCTAAACCTCTGCTCAAAAGTTTTGGTGAGTAGTGCAATTGCTTCAGCAAAAGCTGAAAAATCTGATGATGTATCAGAATTTTCAATATTTTGACTGTTTGAAGGTTGTGGATCATTGACAGGTGTTCTTTGTGAGTTAGAGATTAAAGCTAAAGATCCCCCTCTCTGAATTGATTTTTCAAAAATCTCTTCTTCTCTAGGGACCAGAATGCTATATAAGTCATGAAGACTCATATCACCAAGTTCTAAGGTAGAGGACAAAGTCATGGTTAGACTTCTCCATTCTCTAGGTAAGGCATCCAGAAATTTTATATTCCTTTCATCATTTGATTTTATAATCCCAAATTTCTTTAGCTCATTCAAAAGTTTTGCAAATCTGTGATATGTTTCATATAGTTTTTCATTTGGTAAACTTTTGCATCTCTCATAAGAGAAAACATAATTTGTTCTTTTGTTTCTTTTCATCATTTCCCCTCCTTCACAAAGATTTTTCAACTGATCCCACATCTCTTTGGCCAATGCACATGCATCAACCTGATAGAATATGTCATTAGGGAGAGCCATTATTAAAAGTGATTTGGCCCTTTCATCTGCAGCCACCAGATCCTTGTCTTCTGGGCTCCAAAGAGTTTCACTTTTGGGAGCCCGGGAGGCAGGGATTCCTGGTGATTGATCAGTTGTTGGAATAGCTGGTATTTCAGTCGTTGGTACATGTGGACCCCTTTCAATGGATTGAAACAGAGCTCGGCCATGTCCATTAAGAAAGTTGACCATCCTGATTTTCCATTGTGGGTATTCCTCTCTGACCAAGGTCAGAGGTTTAGACGTTGAACTAATGTTAAAAGCATTATTCCATGTTTGAAAGTTTGCTATGTTTAGAGAAAAGTGTAACACCTGTGCCTCCACGGCCATCAAACAAATACCAAACCAATGAAATATTGTATTTCATACTTGGGATTGTTAAAAATATGTGTATCATTTGCACATATCGATTCTTGTTCGATTCCATACTCTAAATCGCTTTCTGGAAGGTTATACGCGCACCGATGCGTAGATATAACCAGTTTAATGCAATGAACACTCCGGAATAGTGAAATAGGCTTAACATACCTTAAATAACCTTTACATAACTTAGAAATAAGTTTTAAAGGCTTTGGTATGGCAAAAACAAGCTAATTCGCTTACAGGGACTAAACTTGACAAACTGCGAAAGTATGACGATTCGTACTGGAACAGACATTCCGGAACATGACCATAAGTTAAACACACCTTAAATATCCTTTACATAGCTTAGAAATGGGCTTTGAGGGGTTCGGTGTGCTAAAATAAACTTTTGGGTCATTCAGGGACTAAAAGTGTCAAAAAGTGCACAAGTTTGCATTTTCGCGCATAACTTACGTTCTGAATACATCCGGACATCCAAAAATTTATTTAAGCACTAAAATATTTTATTTTAGTGTTCGGCATAAGAAAAATCCTTTCGTCGCGTCATTTGGATCGTTTTTCGCGCTTATGCGCATTCCGTCGTAATTAAGCGAACATCGCGTTCGTACGACCAAACGAACCATCATCCGGCATATTTTTGAGCATGTTTCATGTCCACAATGTTTAGGCATCATTTTAGGGCCTTAAAGTTGGCTTTACGGGCCTTAGAAGTGTCGGAAATGGCCTTAAACACGTGCAGGGACTGAAACTGTCAAAATGGAACATAATTACTGATCAGAGATGCCAGGCGGCCCGCATTATACTTGTCTGATCCTGAAGCGGGCCGCGTCCGACTATCAGACCAGATTCAATGATTTTAACATCAGGTTGCAGCTGGTTGATTCACATCCACACATTCTCACATGCTTAGTCAGATGATAAGGATGATATTTAGCCACCACAACTTTACGACAAATGTACGGGCAAGATCATGGCACGTTTTCCATGAAACGATCTTAACGGTGGACCGAATACTATAAATACCCCACCCCCCATGCTTCAAAATCACAAGAATTTTGATTTGAGAAACTCTAAGTTGAAACCTTTGTTTCATACCTGAGATTTTTGAATCGAGATTAGCATTCGGGGACCCTTCGTAAGTATTCTTTCGTTCTTTTATCGCTTTCGAGTCCGAAAGTCAAACTTTGTTTGACTTTCAGCGTTGACCAGCTTATGGTCAATGCGAAGTTCGTTTGAACTTCGCAACGTGATTGTAATCACGATGGTTATAGTCCCTTGGGACTATGCCTACTGATTACCACGCTGTCTAGGGTCGTAAGGGTAAGCGATCTGATAAATCGCTTATACCTTCGAACCCGACCCAGTTTGGTCGATCATTAGGATCCGACCAAATACATTAGGTGACCATAGTTTATAGGGAATAACGTTCCGAGGTTATACCTTATGGTCGCTTCGTTTAAGTAGTTGTATGATAGGTAGTTTATATGCCTTAGGTAAATTACCAGAATACCCTTTTCATGTATAATTGGTAATTAAGCTTATGTAACCTAAACTTTTGTACATAACTGGTTATACAACATGATTAAACACGTTTAGGCATATAATACTTATCATAGGACTAGTTAGACGTCTCGAACGCGCTTTGCGCGCACGACGCGTTAAAGTAGCGTATGTTACCTTAATGGGTCGCGATGGGTCGAAAGCACTTAGGTTAGTCTCAATGTAGTATGTAGGTCTTGTTAAACCATATCATATGAGTTCCAATACTCATTTGGTTTACCAAGCCTCATCCTATCCGATCTCCCGATTTAAGTCCGGTTTATTTATATAGTTTTAGATTGCCGACTGATTCCGTGCTCCCTCTAGCTTTGTTTGGTTGTTGTTCAAGACCTCTAAGCATTCTCAAGCGAGTACATTATTCCCCTATTTTACTGCTTTCAATTGTTTTGGGGTGACTCATATGTGCTAAATGTTTTCGATGTTATAACGATGGTTTCAAAAACGATTAAGACGATTTATACAAAACTAATAATGATTTCGATAATGTGAATGAACTTGTTGGTTGGGTTACATAACAAATGACATTCATTAGCAATGATCAAGCCGACCAGTATTAGGTTATGGTACCATAGGATCTGACAAATCCCGTTATTTACTACACCCGTAGTTATGTGTGGGGGTAGTGGGTAGCGACTGAATCTGTAATTATTAATTTATCCTTTGCTAAGGGTTTATTAATGCGAATTATTAATTTATCCTTTGGTAAGGGTTTATTAATGCGAGTCATAAAGGTTTGAATGTTATTAGCGAGACGACCATATAAGTAGTTTCACGACCTAAAACGAATTTAACGATTTGGGTAAACGATTGGCTTCAAAACGATATACGATTGGGTTTTGGTTACATATTACATGATTTACATTGATCATGCATTTCCACAAAACATAACTTTGATTTAAACCAAGTTTTACTTCAATGCTTTGTTTTGTGCATTTCATCTATGGTTTAGTTGATGCATTTTCACTAGCCATACATATCATTTTGGTTACATATTACATGGTTTACATTTGACACATAAACACTTTTGACATTGGTTATACATTACATGATTTACATTAGACATGAACATTTTACTTTGGTAGTTTGGTTTGAGTAAGTGATTAAGTAACGAGGCGTGTGTAATATGATACAAGCTTGGTGGATACGCCGTTGGTACTTCCTATATATAAGTGTTTGTATGGTATTACATGTCGTAGCGTTATTTGAATCATTTCAATTTGAGACATAGAACATTTTATACAAGTAACATACTTTTCACAAGACATTGATTTACAAACAACTTATCCTATACAAACTCATTTTACATGGTTATTCATTTAATCATGCATTATTCTCTTATTTATACATATCATCTGAACTTATTATTTTTCAAATGATTTACAAAGACAAAGCAAATTACAAGGTTCATGACTAAACATTTTCTTAAACAGAAGTCATGAATCTTATTTTCACAAAACCTATGTATTCGCCAGCATTTCTTTGCTGACCTCGTTTTCACATGTGTTTCAGGTATTGTTGAAAGATATCGATTAATAGGATGCATGCTCACATAGGACTGGACAAGGCCTTAGTGACTCAATAACAATGATAGACTATGTTTAAATTATGTATTTAGATTTCCAGACGATGTAATTATTCAATGTTTAATAAAACGAAACACTTTTTGGTATCCATGGTTATGAAACAATGATTCTGTTGCAACACGCCTCGATGTTTCCGCCACGTTTTGTTGTTTTACGTGGTCGGGGTGTGACAGAAAAGTTGGTATCAGAGCCAATGGTTATAGGGAATTAGGTTATTAGTAATGCTTTGACCTAGTCTATAACCTTTCTGGGACCCTAACGCGAGTTTACTTGCGTTTAGTCATAAAAACAATACCGTCACCTATCCTTAGGCGACGACCACAACAAGAACATAAATTTCAAAACCGCTTTGAAAACTAATCATCTGTTCTAGGATGATTGATTTCAAGGTTTTGAACCCTCTGTTATATGGTTTTGAACCCCTTTAAGTTTTCAAAATCTCGTCAAGGTTTTGGGTGTTAAATAATGTGAACACATGCAAACTGGAAGGGTGAATGCCTGTATTCTGGGTTTTCTGTCTAGGCAAGCACTTCGTATATATCTCATCAGACGCGAGACCAGTTGTGCTTACCTGGGAATTCTTGGGATGAGTGTTCACTTATAGGCGAGCATGTCTTCGCGATACATTATTTTTGATCCATTTACTTTGGTTAGTCACTGTGTGTCGGTTGTTGCTTTGCAGTAACAAACAAATGACCACTATCCTTGCTTTCATCAGATTTGTTTCATCTCATTCTTTTCGTCTAAATTCTCTCACTCGTTTCCTTTCATGTTTCCTCTTTTAGAATGCCTCCACGACGCGAAAGCCAGATAGCGACTGCCGAATTGGCAGAAATCATTGCGCAGCAAATGGCTGCTCAATTCCCAAACCTCTTTGCTCAATGGATCCAAGCCAACAACAACGTTCCATGCAAATACAAGGATTTTAACCAGGCTAAACCACTCAAGTTTAGTGGTTCTGAAGGAGCGACTGGACTTCTTCAATGGTTCGAGAGCATTGAGAATACTTTCCGCCACGTGCAGTGTCCTAACAATCGCAAGGTCGAGTTTTCTTCAAGTGTGTTTCAGAAGAGGGCTCTCACATGGTGGAACGGGGTTATGAGGGATCGTGGTGCAGAAGTTGCCCTAGCACAGACATGGGCTGAACTTAGGGCTCTTATGATGAGGGAATTCTGTCCTCGTCATGAGCAGCGAGCTTTGGAGAAGGAATTTGATGAGTTGAAGCAAGATAGTGGTGAGCACAGGGCGTATACTGATAGGTTTGAGGAGTTGAGTCTGCTTTGCCCAACAATGGTTACCCCACTCGACAAGGCTATCGAAAGGTACATCGACGGCCTACCTGACTCGGTACAAGACATCCTTACTGGTAGTAGCCCTACTACACTCCGTCAGGCGATCGAGTTAGCTGCGACATTGACTGAGTCGCAGATTCGGAAGAATAAGTTACACAGAATGGGTGAAAAGGGTAAGAAGCAGGGATCTGACAAGGAGGATAGCAAGAAAGGTCAAAACAAGAAGGGTAAGGAAGGTGAGGCGTCAAAGAAATCAAGAAAGCGAAAGGGTGTTCAGAACTTTGCTGTTACAGCACAGACTGCTCAGAACCCGCGGAACCCACCAGCTCAGCCACCTGCAAAGAAAGCATATGCCGGTACCGCACCACATTGTGCCCGTTGCAACGGTCATCACGTTGCACAACAAAATTGCAAGAAATGCACGACGTGTGGTAAACTTGGGCATTTGGCCAATATTTGTCGTTTGGGACAAAATCAGGCTGCTCAGGTTCAAGCTCCGGTTCAAGGGAATGCTGCGAGATTCCCACTGGGTTCATGTTTCAACTGCGGAGAGATTGGTCACTTCCGCCACAACTGTCCGAGACTGGTGAATGCAAATGATAACGCAAACCCGAATGCGAACATCAATGTGAATCCAGCACGTGGTCGAGTGTTTAACATCAATGAGGCAATCAACGATGCAGCGATGAACAATTAGCATTTTGTATTTCCTCTGGTTGTTATCTTGTAACATTTAAAGACAATGCGGTTGTTATATAAATAAAAATTTGTGGTTTTATTTTTTAACTAATGCAATTGTATGAATGTTTGATCCAACCTTATGATGTCAACACAAAGACAAAACTACTCGTGTGGTTCTGTCATTTTTATGATCACTTGTGATCTCCCTAAGAACCTCAAACACTTGTTGCTTTTAAATCTAGAGTATCTTATCGTCTTGCACCGTTCGAGATGCAAGAATTTATCAAAACAGCTTCAAGAGTTGTCTGATAAAGGATTCATCCGTCTGAACTTTTCACCTTGGAGAAACTCCTGTCCTCTTTGTGAAAAGAAAAATGGATCTTTTCGAATGTATATCGATTAACGTAAGCCTAGTAAGCTTACCATCAAGAATCGATATCCCCTACCTTAAATCAACGATTTCTCCGATCAACTGCATAGCGTTTCATGCTTTTCCAAGATCGATTTGCGTTTTGGGTATCATCAACTTTGTATTCTCGAAGAAGATATTCCCAAAACGGTTTTCTGCACGAAGTATGGCTATTACGAGTTTACAGTCATGCCTTTTGGGTTGACAAATGCTCCAGCCATCTTCAAGGACATAATAAATAGAGTCTGCAAGCCTTATTTGAATCGGTTCGTCATTGTTGTTAATGACATCTTGATCTATTCATATCCCGAGCCGATCACGATCAACACCTTCGTTGACATTGGAACCCCTAAAGAAGGAACAAACTTTTCGCTAAATCCTCCAAGAGGAAATTTTGGCTTAAAGAAGTTCAGTTTTTGGGTCATGTAGTCAACAAGCAGGGTATTCATGTGGATCCATCCAAAATGCTGCAAATAAGGATTTGATTCCTAGTATGCTTTAAATACCCATGTCCAAAGATAACAAATTTAAAGGTCAAATTAAACAATTATGCGATTATGCGATTATGTGACATGTGTTTATGTGTTCTCCTCTATGTTTTTGTGTGATCCGATTTTCAAATCCTCATAGAATCTTTCATATTTTCATATGAGGGATTCATAGTAGGATATTCAAAAGGTACTACCTTAAATCCTTAATGGGCTTCTATGTAATAGTTAAGACCCTTGGATTATATAGTACTACTCCATGATTCATAAGAGACCCTTTAGTGGTCTAGTCAAAAAGATTGATTCACAATTTGGTTAAAGAACGACATCTAGTGATGTAGCTGAACAGACTCCTTGACAGTCTATTTAGATCATTTATTGATTTAATTAAAAGGACCCTATGGCGGTCTAGTCACACTCATCACAGGATTGTTCATTTGGTTTTCCCCTACACATTATAAAATAGACTGTGTGGACTGTGCAAGGAATTGTCTGATTATGGACGCGTACATAATTATGAAATTTAGTGCACAGAAACCCAGTAAGATTTATTGTGTGTAAGAACCGATAGTGACAACAATAACAAAATGAGAACGATGTAATGGAGGTACGGTGGACGCACCAATGACGCTTCATATACTTGTATATAAGTATCCCTCTTACATTGCAAGCATAATGTTATTAAGGTTACTAGAAGTTCAAGAACCCTAACCAATGTTGTTCGATCTTTTCAACATCATGTTTTAAACTCTCACAAGTTTCCTCTAAATAAATTTCGGGATGAAATTTCCTAAAGTAGGGGAGACTGTAACACCTGTGCCTCCACGGCCATCAAACAAATACCAAACCAATGAAATATTGTATTTCATACTTGGGATTGTTAAAAATATGTGTATCATTTGCACATATCGATTCTTGTTCGATTCCATACTCTAAATCGCTTTCTGGAAGGTTATACGCGCACCGATGCGTAGATATAACCAGTTTAATGCAACGAACACTCCGGAATAGTGAAATAGGCTTAACATACCTTAAATAACCTTTACATAACTTAGAAATAAGTTTTGAAGGCTTTGGTATGGCAAAAACAAGCTAATTCGCTTACAGGGACTAAACTTGACAAACTGCGAAAGTATGACGATTCGTACTGGAACAGACATTCCGGAACATGACCATAAGTTAAACACACCTTAAATATCCTTTACATAGCTTAGAAATGGGCTTTGAGGGGTTCGGTGTGCTAAAATAAACTTTTGGGTCATTCAGGGACTAAAAGTGTCAAAAAGTGCACAAGTTTGCATTTTCGCGCATAACTTACGTTCTGAATACATCCGGACATCCAAAAATTTATTTAAGCACTAAAATATTTTATTTTAGTGTTCGGCATAAGAAAAATCCTTTCGTCGCGTCATTTGGATCGTTTTTCGCGCTTATGCGCATTCCGTCGTAATTAAGCGAACATCGCGTTCGTACAACCAAACGAACCATCATCCGGCATATTTTTGAGCATGTTTCATGTCCACAATGTTTAGGCATCATTTTAGGGCCTTAAAGTTGGCTTTACGTCCTTAGAAGTGTCGGAAATGGCCTTAAACACGTGCAGGGACTGAAACTGTCAAAATGGAACATAATTTCTGATCAGACATGCCAGGCGGCCCGCATTATACTTGTCTGATCCTGAAGCGGGCCGCGTCCGACTATCAGACCAGATTCAATGATTTTAACATCAGGTTGCAGCTGGTTGATTCACATCCACACATTCTCACATGCTTAGTCAGATGATAAGGATGATATTTAGCCACCACAACTTTACGACAAATGTACGGGCAAGATCATGGCACGTTTTCCATGAAACGATCTTAACGGTGGACCGAATACTATAAATACCCCACCCCCCATGCTTCAAAATCACAAGAATTTTGATTTGAGAAACTCTAAGTTGAAACCTTTGTTTCATACCTGAGATTTTTGAATCGAGATTAGCATTCGGGGACCCTTCGTAAGTATTCTTTCGTTCTTTTATCGCTTTCGAGTCCGAAAGTCAAACTTTATTTGACTTTCAGCGTTGACCAGCTTATGGTCAATGCGAAGTTCGTTTGAACTTCGCAACGTGATTGTAATCACGATGGTTATAGTCCCTTGGGACTATGCCTACTGATTACCACGCTGTCTAGGGTCGTAAGGGTAAGCGATCTGATAAATCGCTTATACCTTCGAACCCGACCCAGTTTGGTCGATCATTAGGATCCGACCAAATACATTAGGTGACCATAGTTTATAGGGAATAACCTTCCGAGGTTATACCTTATGGTCGCTTCGTTTAAGTAGTTGTATGATAGGTAGTTTATATGCCTTAGGTAAATTACCAGAATACCCTTTTCATGTATAATTGGTAATTAAGCTTATGTAACCTAAACTTTTGTACATAACTGATTATACAACATGATTAAACACGTTTAGGCATATAATACTTATCATAGGACTAGTTAGACGTCTCGAACGCGCTTTGCGCGCACGACGCGTTAAAGTAGCGTATGTTACCTTAATGGGTCGCGATGGGTCGAAAGCACTTAGGTTAGTCTCAATGTAGTATGTAGGTCTTGTTAAACCATATCATATGAGTTCCAATACTCATTTGGTTTACCAAGCCTCATCCTATCCGATCTCCCGATTTAAGTCCGGTTTATTTATATAGTTTTAGATTGCCGACTGATTCCGTGCTCCCTCTAGCTTTGTTTGGTTGTTGTTCAAGACCTCTAAGCATTCTCAGGCGAGTACATTATTCCCCTATTTTACTGCTTTCAATTGTTTTGGGGTGACTCATATGTGCTAAATGTTTTCGATGTTATAACGATGGTTTCAAAAACGATTAAGACGATTTATACAAAACTAATAATGATTTCGATAATGTGAATGAACTTGTTGGTTGGGTTACATAACAAATGACATTCATTAGCAATGATCAAGCCGACCAGTATTAGGTTATGGTACCATAGGATCTGACAAATCCCGTTATTTACTACACCCGTAGTTATGTGTGGGGGTAGTGGGTAGCGACTGAATCTGTAATTATTAATTTATCCTTTGCTAAGGGTTTATTAATGTGAATTATTAATTTATCCTTTGGTAAGGGTTTATTAATGCGAATTATTAATTTATCCTTTGGTAAGGGTTTATTAATGCGAGTCATAAAGGTTTGAATGTTATTAGCGAGACGACCATATAAGTAGTTTCACGACCTAAAACGAATTTAACGATTTGGGTAAATGATTGGCTTCAAAACGATATACGATTGGGTTTTGGTTACATATTACATGATTTACATTGATCATGCATTTCCACAAAACATAACTTTGATTTAAACCAAGTTTTACTTCATTGTTTTGTGCATTTCATCTATGGTTTAGTTGATGCATTTTCACTAGCCATACATATCATTTTGGTTACATATTACATGGTTTACATTTGACACATAAACACTTTTGACATTGGTTATACATTACATGATTTACATTAGACATGAACATTTTACTTTGGTAGTTTGGTTTGAGTAAGTGATTAAGTAACGAGGCGTGTGTAATATGATACAAGCATGGTGGATACGCCGCTGGTACTTCCTATATATAAGTGTTTGTATGGTATTACATGTCGTAGCGTTATTTGAATCATTTCAGTTTGAGACATAGAACATTTTATACAAGTAACATACTTTTCACAAGACATTGATTTACAAACAACTTATCCTATACAAACTCATTTTACATGGTTATTCATTTAATCATGCATTATTCTCTTATTTATACATATCATCTGAACTTATTATTTTTCAAATGATTTACAAAGACAAAGCAAATTACAAGGTTCATGACTAAACATTTTCTTAAACAGAAGTCATGAATCTTATTTTCACAAAACCTATGTATTCGCCAGCATTTCTTTGCTGACCTCGTTTTCACATGTGTTTCAGGTATTGTTGAAAGATATCGATTAATAGGATGCATGCTCACATAGGACTGGACAAGGCCTTAGTGACTCAATAACAATGATAGACTATGTTTAAATTATGTATTTAGATTTCCAGACGATGTAATTATTCAATGTTTAATAAAACGAAACACTTTTTGGTATCCATGGTTATGAAACAATGATTCTGTTGCAACACGCCTCGATGTTTCCGCCACGTTTTGTTGTTTTACGTGGTCGGGGTGTGACAAAAAGAAGGTGAGCAATTGATCATTTGAAAATGATTTATTCAATCGGCTCTGATACCAATTGTTGGTCCTAGTTCGGACTCAAAAACTTCTTTTCACGTAATATGGCAAGTGATTTCAACAAATGTGAAAATAGTGTGCGGAAATAGAAATCAGACTTTCAAGAAACAAGACCTACAGAATTTTCAAGTTTATATCACTTTGAAACAAAATGGTTTACAAGGTGATTGTAAGATTATTATCTATTACAAATGAATACCTGTGAATTCTGAGGTGAAAGGACAATGGAGTTTTTGTTGTATGTATTGAATGCTTGGCTTAACTCATTGTTCATTGCTTGATGAGCCTTCTATTTATAAAGAGCCCGGATACATGAATAAACATTTGTTTATTCATGTATATGTCCTGCAAAAAGTAGCTTTTTGGCATATTCATTGAATCCAATAATCAAGTTGCCTTTGTCATCATGATATCCGATAATGTCAAGTTGCTTCAGTTATTGTGGCAGGGTAGAACTGATTTTTAGACAAGTGGGGTTTCATCAGAATTTCTGATAACCACTTCATCAGAAATTCTGGTGAACAAATCATCAGAAAGTCTGATGATCAGATTTGCTAGAAACTGATGAAATTTAGTTCCTTGTTCAGCTTATGATTCTTTGAAGCAGATGTTGTTCTTTTCTGTTGCCTTATCCGGTTATCTTCTTGTTGATTGGTCTTCAGGACTTTATCTTCTTCATGGATCAGGGTGAATTTGATTTTCTTCAATACTTTCAAATAAAGTTTCCTAACAACATTCTGCATAAACAGATTCTGCATAAATAGGTTCGGCATAAACAGGTTTCGGCATAAACAGGTTTCGGACACTTGTTATCGCACAAACTGGTTTTGGTAAAACAGGTTTCGAACACTTTTTATCGCATAAACTGGTTTTGGTAAAACAGGTTTCGGACACTTTTTATCGCACAAACTGGTTTTGGTAAAACAGGTTTCGGACACTTTTTATCGCACAGACATGGTTCGACAGTTTCTTTTTTGACGAACGTCAATCGGCACAACACCATTTTCCCAAACTGTTTTGCATATTCAATTAATTTTTCATAAACCATAAAGATGTCTTAAACAAACACACCTCATTGATTCATATTTTATAAAGATATTACATAAACCATGACAACCAACCAACCTACACTGATCGACTAACCTAACCCTAATTCAAATATCTAGTAACATTAAACAAACAAACCCTAAAATCATTAACAACACCAATATTATCATGTTCTTCAATCGATTTTTTTCTTGCAGCTGAGCAACTTCAAGCTCCATTTGGTTCCTGTATCTTAGAAGACCTGGAATGATTGCAATTGCACGCGGAAACATTGGGGGGATCCACCCAACCTAAGAACCTTACACATTTGGGGTTCTGTAAATTAGAACGAAGGTCAGTATACTAATTCTCTAAATTCTGAAGTGGAATAAAGGATTTAGAGAAATTACCATGTCAGGGCATGCATAGAAACGACATCCTGGGTTGAGATCTGTCCAAGATGTATGTATGGTTGCATCTTGACCACATGTGCAAAGCACCATTGCTGAACAATGACATGAGGTTAGGAGGTTGAAGATGATGATCTTCTGAATTGCTATGAGGATGAACATGATAATTAGGGACGATTTAATATGGCAAATAATAATAAAATATTAAATAAGCAAAGGAAATGACGAAAATACCCTCACATGAGGGACACGTGAGGGGACTTAACATTTAAAACAAACGTCTGTTAGGCCCAGGGACTATCCGAGTAACAAAACAACAAACCACAGGGAGCACAGCTGCTATTTCAAAAAGTTGGGGACTACATGTCACACCCCAACCGATGGCGGAAATATCGGGATGAGACGAACAAATTGATCAAAACTTCATAACACTATGTGACAATATGAATTTAAATTGAATTTCATAAATTTTCTAAAAATGGCATACAAGAATCAAATATGAACAACATTGTTTCAAATATACATCGACAAAATAGATAAATCTAAGTGTGTTTCCAAGTCCACCTAAATCTTGTTTCTTCACTGAGCTTCATCTTGTCTATCAACCTGCAACATGTATTAAAATATGATCAACAAAAAGTTGGCGAGTATACAAGTTTTTATACATAGCATAACATAGATTAAAATAGTTTAACGGCTCATATCCAACATGAATAACAATATGAAAGTTACTAATATGCTGAAACAGTGTAACAATATGTTCAAACCCAAGAATCCAACGTGTTAATATAGCCTATCCCAATAGATTAGCGGGAGGTAACATGTTTGACTTAACAATACCCCAAGACTCGTAGGCGATGCATTAATCCTATAGCGCTATAATTGTCAAGGTAGGCTTGTACAAAGTTAATGATGTCACACCCCAACAAATGGCGGAATCATTGGAGCGGAACTTGTTCGAGATTGCAAGAGACTTCATAACACTATTTGTGACAATATTTAATTCAACCGATTTCATTTCATAAATAAATTGTCAAAACATTACAAGAAATTCAAATAACAACATTGTTCAACATGACATAACAAAATTGATACAACACTTTAAACCTAAACGTCTAAGTGAGTATCTAGGCATAATTGCTAATCCATTTCATAGCCTCATCAATCCTCAACCTGTAACATGTTTAAAATACAATTCAATGCAAAAGCAAAGGCGAGTATACAAGTTTAAGAATAATTATAAGTATAAAAGTTTAAAAAAACGAATCCACATGGCAACTTAGTTTATACAAGATCAACCTATCATGGCATGCAATATTTCTAGTCAACCCTCTGTTTACGCAAAAGATATAATTCAACATGACCACTAGTCTACGGGTGGTGCGTTACTCCTATAGCGTTATACATGTTAAATGGAGGCTCGTGAAAGCTAATGACTAAAACATATCACATAAGTATGGTCCACGTATAAGCATCAAGTATCTCAACATAGTATTCATGTATAAGGATTGTTTTCGTGCATTTCATAAAGAATAAGTTTAAGTGTGATTTAATAATGTAACATGTTACACCCCAAAAAGTGGTAAACATAAAAAGGGGGTTGCGAGTATACTCACGGTTTTGCAAGTCTTCTACTTGTATCCGCGAGTGGGTTGGTTGATTAGGAGGTTGGAACACCAAGTCCTTCTACACAAAGGAAACATAGGTGTGTGAGTTTGGGAATTCGGAAGATTTAGGGATTTAGGAAGTTAAAACACAAGAATATATGTATTTGAAAGTAGTCATCTTTTAACACCAAGTACCTGTTCTTGACACTATGAAACCTCAAGGGTTAATGTTTTCATGAGTAATATACTCAAGTCTTATGCCTTAGATGTTTTATTCTATTATCTTGACGAATGAACACAAGTCCACCATCAAGAGTTCGAATAGTATATATATGTATAAGTATTATATGTATTATTTAGTCCATTAGTCAAGCATGAGGTAGAAGATTATTCTTCATTTAGGCACCTCTAGTATCATGGAAGTCACGTAGGAGGTAAGAAGTATAAGCTATAACGGATGGGCAGCTTCCCCTTAAACTTTTTCCAACCCCAGAGAAGAGAACTTCGAGGATACGCGGTAGACATGCTTTTCCCAAGAATCTTCAAGCTTTTTGCTTATGTAACGAGGGAGGTACTTCCTTGTATCTCAGAGGTTGCGTATATAGAAGATGGATTGGTTTGGTGCGCATGATGCCACTAGAAGAAATCATCAAGCAATGTGGGGATTTTATGTTGGACAACCCAAGTTAGTCCATAATCGCACCTTCATCAAGCTTGAAGCTTGAACATCACTTGTGGGTTAAAAACCCTAAACAAAACAGAAAGTATATGAGGATTAACCTCTGACTTTGTATGTCTCAGCCCCTTTTTTAAGCTTAACTAACCATAGAAGTGGTTATAAGCATAAGGACGTGGGTTTGAGTGAGTTAGACTCAAGTTTAATCAAGTATAAACAAAGATAAATGAAATCAGATTCAAACAGTGAACTTTGAAGCCTATTTTCCTGAGTTCCAAGGACTTATTCTCTGTGAAATACACATGGAATCGAAGCTAAGGTCGATCCAAGTGTTCTGGAAAAAGAATGAGCTAAAACGGATGAGAAATGAAGAAGTTATGCTCACTTTAGTGGAGCTTGGTACTTATGTCCGAACTTGAACTTGCAGCCACGAATTTGAGAGTTTGAGAGTGTTGTGAGGGTGATTGTAAAGTGCAAATGGCTTGGGAGGCACTTGGTACTTATAGGGAAGTGATTAGGGTTGGGTTAGATGAGTATTTAATGCCAAAAGCCCGGTTTAAACTCAAAAACAACCAAATCCCGCTCAAAATCGTGAAGGAGAACAAGGCTACTGATCTGGGACTTGGCTCGTGGCCCGCATAGCCCAAGGGCTAAGCTTACATGGCCTGTATGAAGGGTGGAGCTGAACTTTCATTAAATTGAAATTAGGCCCCTATAGTTTGTTATTTAGTGCATTTAGGGTGTTTTAGGGACTAATTTCGCCATAAAAGCATAGTTTAAGATAAATTTAAGTATGAGGAACATAAACCAAGTATAATTAAGCGTATGAAGGTCGTATTTAAGTATCGTTTATGATCAAACATGTTTTATGCATAAGTTTCACATATTTGCAAGTTTAGCACATAGTTTCCAAGAATCATGAATAAGCATCAATTGTTTCACAAAGTTGAATGTATGAGCATGTATAAAGTATGTATAACATGAATTGAACAAAATACGAGTTTCATTTATGATCCAAGTCTCGGATTTTACAACGGTTACAAAGAAAGAACGATTACAAGAACACAAGACTTCCAAAAATAGAAATACAAACAAGACTTTCTATTTATGGAAAGTATGAAGTAGCAGGGCGTTACAGTCTCCCCTCCTTTAGGGAATTTTGTCCCGAAATTTAGGGAGAAGTAGGGAAGACGTGTGGATACTTCGTCTTCATGTGACTCTTGAGTTCCCAAGTGAATTCAGCGCCACGTTTACCTTCCCATCGAACCTTGACGATAGGAATTTTACAGCGCCTCAATAACTTGACTCCTTGGTCCACGATTTCGACGGGTTTTTCCACAAAGTGCAAGGTTTCGTTGACTTGAAGGTCCTCAAGTGGAACTTGAAGTCCTTCATCAGCTAGACACTTCTTTAAGTTGGACACGTGGAAGACAGGATATACATTGTTGAGTTCTTCAGGCAGGTACAGTCTATACGCAACCTTGCCAATCCTTTCGAGAATCTTGAAAGGACCAACATAGCGGGTTGCGAGTTTCCCTTTCTTGCCAAATCGAACCACGCCCTTCCAAGGGGATACCTTGAGAAGTACGAAGTCACCTGTCTCGAATTCAAAAGGTTTGCGATGCTTGTCGGCGTAACTCTTTTGTCGGCTCCTGGCTTTCAGTAAGTTGTCTCGAACCTGTAAAATCTTGTCCGTCACTTCTTGTATAAGCTCGGGACCTGTGAATTGAGATTCACCAATCTCGTGCCAGCTAATAGGCGAACGGCACTTGCGACCATACAATGCTTCGAAAGGTTCCATTTGAATACTCGCATGATAGTTGTTATTGTACGAGAATTCGATCAACGACAAGTGTGAATCCCAGTTGCCACCAAAATCTATTACGCATGAACGAAGAATATCCTCTAATGTTTGGATAGTACGCTCGGTTTGATCGTCTGTCTGAGGATTAAAAGCAGTGCTAAGGTTAAGAACAGTACCGATTGCAGATTGGAAAGTTTGCCAAAGACGAGACGTAAAACGAGCATCACGATCGAAAATGATGTCAATGGGGGTACCATGACGACAAATGATCTCATTAGTGTAGATTCTAGCCAATTTCTCGACTTTGAAATCTTCACGAATGGGAAGAAAATGAGCTGATTTGGTCAATCGATCCACGATCACCAAATACTGTCATGACCAGAAGAAGTACGAGGGAGCTTAGTGATAAAATCCATGGCAATGCTCTCCCATTTCCAGACAGGAATCTCTGGTTGTTCGAGTAAGCCAGAGGGACGTTGATGTTCAGCTTTTGCCTTCGAACAAGTGAGGCATTTTGCGACGTAGGAGGCAATATCCCTATTCATCCCAGGCCACCAGTATGACGTACGCATATCAGGGTACATCTTGTCAGCGCCAGGATGAACGGAATACTTCGTTTTGTGTGCCTCATTCATAAGAAAGTCTCGGAGGTTTTCAAGATTAGGGATCCAGATACGATTGAGATAGTATAAAATACCATCAGACTTAGACACGAGTTCATGTTCCTTAACGCCTCGTATTTCAACAGAAAGGCTACCTTCGTTAATGGAGGCGTATTGAGCTTCACGAATACGGTTTTGAAGATTGTTAATGAGTTGGAGACAACGGATACTCTTCACATGAGTTTTACGACTAAGAGCGTCGGCTACTACGTTCGCTTTACCTGGATGGTATTTGATTTCGTAGTCGTTTAAGAGTTCCACCCAACGACATTGACGCATGTTCAGTTCCTTTTTATCGAAGATATGTTGAAGGCTCTTATGGTCAGTGAAGACCACACACTTAGTCCCATATAGGTAGTGTCGCCAAATTTTCAACGCAAAAACAACTGCGCCAAGTTCAAGGTCGTGAGTTGTATAGTTTTTCTCATGTATCTTGAGTTGTCTCGACGCGTAAGCGATAACCTTGCCGCGTTGCATAAGAACACAACTAAGGCCAAGGTTTAAAGCATCACAATACACGACGAAGTCATTGTTACCATCAGGAAGCACGAGGATAGGAGCATTACACATGATCTCCTTCAGCGTTTGAAAAGATTCCTCCTGTTCGGGACCCCAAACAAAAGGTTTCTCTTTTTGAGTCAAAGAGGTCAAAGGAACAGCGATCTTCGAAAAGTTAGAGATAAAACGACGATAATAACCAGCAAGACCAAGAAACAAATGAATTTCAGACGGATATTTAGGTGCGATCTAGTTCTTCACAGCTTCGATCTTAGCAGGGTCAACGTGAATACCAAGTTCGTTGACAGTATGACCAAGGAATTGAACCTCTTTTAACCAAAATTCACACTTGGAGAATTTGGCATATAGACGTTCAGTATGAAGAAGTTCAAGGATAAGACGTAAGTGTCGCTCGTGCTCTTCTTGTGTCTTGGAATAGATAAGAATATCGTCGATGAAAACGATCACGAAACGGTCCAAGTATGCTTTGCACACGCGGTTCATCAAATCCATGAAAAAAGCAGGTGCGTTGGTCAAACCAAAGGGCATGACCACAAACTCATAATGACCATAACGTGTACGAAAGGCGGTTTTTGGTACATCTTCTTCAAGGACTCGAAGTTGATGGTAACCAGAACGAAGGTCGATTTTTGAAAAGCAGGTCGCGCCTTGCAATTGATCGAAAAGATCATCGATGCGGGGAAGAGGGTATCGGTTTTTTACAGTAAGCTTGTTGAGCTAACGATAGTCAATACACATACGGAATGACCCATCTTTCTTTTTAACAAACAAAACGGGAGTGCCCCAAGGAGAAGTACTAGGGCGTATAAAGCCTTTATCAAGAAGCTCTTGAAGTTGACTCGAAAGCTCTTGCATCTCAGAGGGTGCTAAGCGGTAAGGAGACTTAGCGACAGGCGTTGCGCCAGGTACTAAATCAATGCGAAAGTCGACAGAACGTGCAGGAGGCGGACTAGGAAGATCGTCGGGAAACACATCGGGGAAATCACGTACAACGGGAATGTCGCTTATGCTTGGGCCTTTGTTCTTCTTTTCCACAATATGGGCAAGAAAGGCGAAGGTACCCTTGCGTAAGCATTTGTTTGCTTGGATACACGACACAAGCTTGAGACCTTGAGAATGTTTCTCGCCGTACACGTGTAGAGAATCACCGTTTGGAAGAGGGAGTTGGATAAACTTTTCAGAATAAACAACTTCAGCACGAACTCGCCTAAGCCAGTCCATGCCTACTATGATGTCAAAGCTACCCATTTGCATAGGTATAAGATCGATTGAAAACGTATGGTCATTGAGATTCAAGGAACAATTTGAAAGAACGGAATCAACAGTGACGGATTTACCATTAGCGACTTCGACAACAAAAGATTTTGGCAACTTAGAGCATTTACACTTAAGCAATTGTTCAAATTCTAGCGACACAAAACTTTTATCGGTGCCAGTATCAAACAGACAAGAAGCATAAGCATGGTTCACAAGAAACCTACCAGTGATAACATCGTTTGCGTTCTGAGCGTGAGCGGCAGTGATGATAAAAGCTCGGCCTCTAGCAGGTTGTTGAGCTTGTTGTTGCTGTTGTGGCGGTTGCTGCTGCTTCTGCTGTTGTTGAGGTTGATAACGCTGGGGATAAACATTGGCGAGATGATTGAGATCTCCACACTTGAAGCATGCTCGCACAGGAGCAGTTTGAGGTTGAGGGAAGTTTCGACATCGGTTAGCAAAATGACCATACCTCTGACAGTTGGCACATTTGCGGCAGGGTACGTTGGTAGGATGATGAAACAAACAGGTGGTACATTTGGGATGAGATCCAACATAACCTTGTTTTGGTGGTTTGGTGTTTGTGAGCGCAACGGCGGCTAAAGCTTGTAAGGGTTGTGGGTTTGTCGGAGTGACAACCGCACAATTTTGGCTCGAAGCCTTCCGCTTCTTGCCTTGGTTTTTCTTGGACGATTGGGAGGGTGAGGGCTCAACAGTGGCAGTGTCGGTTGTAGCTTGGTGTGCATTCTTTGTTGAAACCTTGTCAAAGGTTCCATGGAGAACGCAGTTGTTGTTAAGTTCGGTGGCTATGGTATAGGCTTCCTCTATGGTTTTAGGGTTAGCGGAGGCAAGATGATTTGTCAGGGAAGGTGCAACACAGCGAATGAACTTAGCTATGGTTTTGGGAACGAAATCGACTTGTCCAGGACAGAGGATACTAAGCTACTTGAAGCGCGTGATCAGACCATACATGTCGCTCCCCTTTTGCTTTAAGTTCCAAAATTCGTTCTCCAACTTTTAGAGCTCGTGAGGAGGACAGAAATGGTCTTTTATAAGTTGCTTAAGCTCGTCCCAAGGTAACGCATGCGCAACATCGTTTCCCCTCTTGTTACGTTCGGTGGTCCACCACTCGAGTGCCCTCGAGCGGAAGACTCCAGTTGCGTTCAAGGTTCATAGCTCATCGGGACAACCACTTTGCAAGAATGTAAGCTCAACTGCGTCAAACCAATTCATCATGGCGGTAACGCCATCTTCGCCTGTAAACTCCAAAGGTTTACAAGCCATAAATTGCTTGAATTGGAATGTCGGCTTGGGTTTTTCAGCCTTTGAATCGACAGAGCCATGCGGTGAATCGGTGTTTGGCTGAATCTTGCTAACAATGTCGGGTATGACCTTGGCCATTTTCTTGGCCATGAATTTAATGCAATCCCTTTGTGACATGGAGTTGGATTTGGCGTTGGCGTTGGAGGTCGAACCCTTCTTTGACTTGGTTTTCTTGGAAGCACCGTCGGACGACATCTAAGGAATCAAAAGAGAAGGAAAGGATGAGACTTGATCATAAATTTGTAATAAGTTTGCAAGTTTTAAACATGTAGCACGATGTAACATGTATGGTTCACATAGTTAGCATGATTTCAACAAGTATTCAACAAGTATAAACACGTATGAATGCTTAAAAAGAGTATAAATTTAGTTTGTTCACGAGAATTATTATTGTTCTTGATTGCGCGAGACATGCGAATTGTGTAACGGTTTCAAAATGAATGAGGTAACAAGTATAAAATCACATATAAATTGAATCACATAAAAGAGAGGCTCATAAAACATAGGATTGTTCGGGTTTAGAAACGTCGACTATTCCAAAGTGAATCGAAAGTCCTTTCAAATTAGAGAAACGTGCCTTGGCCTATAGGTAAGATACTCTCGTCGAGAAGCGATTAACGGTATCTTACCCTTCCAGTTACTACACGTATCTAATCGATTGAAACAATCGAAACTTTGGCGAGATCGAAAATCGAGGAATGGGACTCAATCGACAAGGTGAGGGTTTCACCCCTAACTTGACGATTTCGTACCCTAATGTGGTTGGTACTCGTCGGGTCAAAATATAATTTCGACACTATGACGAGGGTCCACTAGAGTTTGAATTGGAAATTTGCCATTTAGATGTGGATTTCACTCCTAACTAAATGGCGGAATTTCGTGCAAAATAAGAATGTGACAACCCTCACAATTACAGGTATCCGTACAATTAATTAATATTAAATTTGTGCTTAATGACTGTGCTTAATTACAACTGATGATTAAACTGCTTTCTGATTTCTGTTACATACATATATATATATGCGTCACATTTCATACTGTCACTCCATTCATTACACACAAACTTTAGTGACAAACTTGATGCACAAAGCACAGTTAGCACAGTGAGCGGATAACTCAGAAACATGCTGACAATGCCAGCACATAGACAGACAATATATTGAGGCCCAGTATGAGCCAGAGACAAGGTACTACACTAGTATGGAGTATAGGGAAGTAAGGACCATAAAACTGCGTCGCCAGGTGATAGTTTAGGTGCCGGGAAGTGCCTAAAACCCACTTGTAATGCAAAATTCTTCATTTATTAACAAAATTCAGCATTTAAACATGCTAGTCACTTGCAAAAATATGGAAAAATGGTCATGTATGCTTTCCTAAGTGTCGGGAATTAAAAGGGTCACTAAAAGTTACCTAAAGGACACTTTACGATATCACTTATCACTTTAACGGAATGGTATCCAACCGGATAACCGGACATTACCCGGAACATTAAAATATTACCAGAGACATTATTTTAATTTTTCTGAGCTAGTCATGATCCCCGAACACTTAAACACACTACATAATACATGGTACATACTAAACACTAGACTTCTACCTATAACCTTCCACTTATTACATTTTACCATCAAATATTACATCTTACCCCCCCCCCCTTGCTAGAACCGGCCCCAAGGGCCCACACCACAAGATTTTTTTTAATTTTGCACAATCCCCATGTAATCTCTTTAGAGATTATGGGTGATTATGTATGTACTTATGTTGACACATTAACCAAAGGATAAAAGAACTTGATTATAAGAAAACCACTTAACCATCATCTTCAACTTATCACCAACAACTCACTCTCTCCCTCTCCTCCATAGCTCGGCCGAGAACACCCCCTTACACACCACCCATTTTCGATTTTGATTCAAGTATTCCAAGGTTACTACAAGGTGCACAAAGGTGAATCACGAAGTGTGGAACTCACGGATCATCAATGACCTCTCTAGTGTGCTTTTATCCACTCATTTTTCTCCATTGATCTTCCCTAGCTTTAAGCTAGTTGTAAGCTTCTTTAATCCTTGTTTACTTCATGTTGTAGTGGTTAAAGATTGTTTTATGATGAAATCTTATGAACTCTAAAAGACTTGAATCTTAAATCTTGAAACATAAGCTTAAAGATGAAGAAACAAGATGAAATAATGGTAGTATGATGTTGTTTGAATGTGTTGATGATTTCTTGATGATTACTAGTAATATGATGGTTAGTCATCATATGAAGCTTGTTAAGTTATGATTAAAAACATGGCTTAACAAGTTAGGGATGATTATGTGTACATGAAATAATCATCCACTATTGAAGACATGAACTTGAAAGTAGGATGATTTTCTTGAAAAATAATAAACCAAGTAAACTAGTAATCTTGTAAATCCAAGACTTGAGAAGGATTTTTCCAAACAAACCAAGCTAAAAGACGGTTTTTGAAAGATCATGAGTCTTACACCATTTTTGGAAAGAAATAAGTATATGGATCCTAGTAAGACATGAAAATGTGGTAAATAAATATTTTTGTAAAATATGTTCACAAGTTGTGAACATCTAAAAATCCCGAAAATGAGATTTTAACAAAAGCAAACACACTTTGGAGGGTAACTAAACCCACTAAACACTCCACTAAGTTACTACGCGATTTTATAAAACGTCAAGTTCATGTTGTATATTAAATAAGCATAGTTTGCACTTGGTAAGTGTAGTATTGTTTAGTGACTTGTTGATGATTGTTTGGATGATTTTTCGAAAAGAAAATGATATGCTTATTAGCATGGACACCTCCATTTACAAAGGAGACTATGGCGAAATTTTCTAAAAATTTCAACACTTAGAAATTATTTTCTAACAAGTGTTTACAAATGTGTTTTACCTTTGTTTTTCAAAATAAACTTCGCCATACGTTTTGTTACAAAAATACAAAGTATCAGAGGTTGGTTTTTGTAAATAAAAATGGGTAAATATATATTTAGAATGTATATTTTATACTAAGACACTTGTGTGAATATTTGTATATTTTGTAAACTAGTTATATTGTTTTAGGGTAAAATAATATAACTTAACAAAATACCTTGACATTTACAACTCCAAAATAATACCAAAAACATCAAGGAATAAAATATTTAAGTTACACACTTGGTATTGTGAAACCGAACGCGAAAATGTAACTTATGAAATATTCCAGAAAATGCTCTTATACATATATTTTTGGCAAAATATTATTTTGGAAACTAAAGAAGTAAAAATATATTTTTTTTGGGGAAAAATACATATATTTTGGGAATACGTTATTTTTGGACAAATAAGTTAAATATATCTTTCTAAGTGGAACTTAAAAAGATATTATTTTCGGAACTACCAAATGTACATGTATAAATACCCCCATCCTTGGGAAGGAAATACGCATATAAAATACTTGAGAAGTATGGATACGAAATAGTTGCCTAACTATTATTCCAAAACCTAAAAACAAAACTTAAGTTAAAATAATTATTATGATTTTAACAAGAAGTTATAACTTGGAATAATATCAAAGTAACATAACTCAAACCCGTAAATACAAAAGCAAGGCACGGCCCGTTCGTCTAATAGACATTAGTACGGTGTAGGTTATCGTGTAGCTGACAAGGTTTGAGTACGAGCACAGGAGACGCACTACAGTGAGCTCATGTCCCCCTTTTCTTAAACTATTTTGTTTACTTACTTCGGGGGTGAAATACATGTTACAAAGGGAATACTTACAATACTATTGGTATGATTAGCCTAGGAAAGAACCATAGATCATGTGATAGGGTAGGCGGATACTTGGGACCATCAATCCTTGTTGTAGGACCGAGGGGCATGAGTGATAGATCTATTTGGGTGTAGCGAGCCCACACCCATGAGGCCGGGGCGGCCCATAGTGGTGACTATGTCTTCCAGCCGGGAGCCCGGTACAACTTTGCTAGGTTTGAGTCTTCCTATACCTTCACACATATCAGTGGCCTTGCAAACCATTGGTGATCTTTTCCTTGTTTGCAATCATACCGGGACATACATACATACAATGTTTACAAAGTTTTATACATATTCACATACACATGAACTCGCTTAACTTTTGTTGATTTTTCAAACTACATGTATTTCAGGAAACTAATGGATCTGGAAGGGTATGTGTGTGTTTCAAGCTGCGTTTGAATAAAGATGTCATCCAGGGTTGTAGGGTTTGAGAGGTGTAACCTATTCCTGGACGGGTTACACGTCTCTAAACCTCGTGTTATTTAAAGTCTTTTGTTAAGTCTTCTGAACAAGTTTTAAACAAGTTATGATTTGTAACTTATTTTGGGTTGATGTATCAAGACAAGCATGTTATGGTATTTTCTAAACTATATTAATGGATGAACATCTCGTATTTTTATCATATAGCATTGTTATGATTGTTGCTATGGTATTAAGAAGTCACACCAAATAAACCCACGCTTCCGCAAAAGCCACGGTGTGACAGCTTGGTATCAGAGCCTCGATCATAGCGAACTAGGATTCTTTCTCGAGTCTAGACTATGATCATCAGGGCTCTCATGAAAATGTTTTCAAACATTTTTACATTGCATACACTAAACGTCCAGATCCAGGGAACAAACTTTTTACAAACAAAAGGCACAAATACACATTTCAAAACCTATATTTATAATTCAGTGAGGGAGGATCAGTCTTAGAGACTGAGGGAGGATCAGTCTTAGAGACTGAGGGAGGATCAGTCTTAGAGACTGGGGGAAATTTAGTCTTAGAGACTGGGAGGTTGGTCTTAGAGACCAGGGATTTAGTCTTAGAGACTAGGAGGTTGGTCTTAGAGACCCGGGATTTAGTCTTAGAGACTGGGGAAGTTGGTCTTAGAGACCAGGGAGTTGGTCTTAGAGACCAGGGAGTTGGTCTTAGAGACCAGGGATTTGGTCTTAGAGACCAGGGAGTTGGTCTTAGAGACCAGGGAGTTAGTCTGAAAGACTGGGTGGGATAGTCTGGGGAAGACTAGGATGATTACTTGCTTACATTGTTGTGACTTACATGCTTATTTGATTACATGTTGATATATGTGCATATGTGTGGTTGTGTTACAGACACCGTGTCATCTTCTTCTGATACTGAAGTGTCAGACACACCGGATCCTATAGAGATAGTATCAGACGACGAGATTCTCCCTGAGGGCGAGGTTTATACATCGGACACTACGAGCACCGACGAGGATGATTTCCAGCCATTCGCCCTACCGGACTTTGGAGACAACATGCCTTTAGCTGATGGTCTTTTTGACGAGGATCTACCTCTCGTACAGATCCCTGCTCCTCTTCCTCTCGCTGCAGTTCCTGTTGAGGATCTGCCACTTGACGTGATATCTGATGATGACATCGATCTATTCATCGAGGGTCTTCCGGAGGGTGACCAGGATGGCGGGGCCCTGATGGATGACGATATTCCACTGGCTGATATTCCCGTTGATGACCTTGTTGTTCCTGTGGTTGAGGTTCCTGCTGTTGATGTCGTTGTTTTACTACCTGTCGAGGCTCCTGTTGAGGAGGCCTTATCCGATCCGTCTGGTCCCGACTCGTTTGAGTCTGTATCATCCGCTACTCTACACGCCCAGGGCATCCAGCACTACTCCACCGACACTGATTCAGACATGGCGATGTCTGCTGCACCCATTGTTCCCCATGACTTTGACCCGGATCCTGAGGTTGAGTTTGTACCTGCTGAGCCTGCTCCAGCTGATCCAAAGCTTGGAGTTGCACCAGAGCCTGTTTTCGCTCACGACCCTTTACCTGTGCACGGCCCTGTTCCCGTTGATGTACCGGTCGTTGCACCACCAGTTGTTGATGTTCCAGCTATTGCACCACCAGTTGTTGATGTTCCTGTTGTTGTTGCACCTCTACCTGACCCTATGCCAGTGTTTGTTGACCGTGCACCTTTTGCTACACACGTTGATCCTAGATATGCTGACACCCATAACGGGTGGATTGAGGATGACGATTATCCTCCTTTTGTTCGACCAGTCACTCCCCCTGCCCCACCTGTTTATGCACCCGTTGATGTCCCACAGTTTCACCCTCACGTGTAAGACGTTCACCGCATGGATTTACCCATCACTTTTCTTCAGGACATACCTCCTCCCCGTCCAGGGGAAGGACCTTCTACTCAGCAGCACGATCATATACCACCTATGACAGCATCCTTTCCGTTTATGCCCCCATTTGCACCTACTGCACACACTGCTTTTACCACTGCACCCACAGGCGAGCCATTTATGTGGTCTTCGCCCAACGTCATGCCTTTGTCAGATCCATACCATCCTTTTCATGTTGGGTATACGACGGATGATATACTTCTATCCTTGCAGTTACAGCAGGAGATGTTGAACCGGAGAGTCGTTGAGCTTGAGAGGATCCCGCGTCCTCCATCTTTTGCTGATCCATCACAGTCTGCTTTTCCACTGGCTCCACTATTTCCTTATCCGGATTTCCACATCCGATTTTTGATGATGGAGCAGCAGATCGCTTGTTTGTTGCGTTTTATGCATGCACTCGAGGAGGATTTGGTGCATCTGCGTCGTTTGCTTTTCATTCCTCCACTTCCTCCTCCTCCCCCCATCGGCTTAAGGATTTTTGGTTTGTTGCAGGTAGCACTACTTTTGATGAGAAGACAGCGATTGAGCCTGACTGCACAGCATCTTGAAGACCACATTTTGACTTTATGAGTTTTGACATTTGATTTTTGGTTGTTGTATATGGTTAGACGATTCAGACAAGGGCAATGTGACCCTTAGTCTCTTTTGGATGTATGACACATTTGTAAAACTTGTAAACACTGTATTTGTGGTCTTGATTATATGATAGCTCAATCGCAGTATTCTCATTATATGCGTTGTTGAATCAATTGTTTTGTGTTATAACATGGGATGTAATGTGTTATGAGATTGATGAATACTATTACATACGCCTATTACGTACTCATTATACTTATTACAACTTGACCAATACGACCTTCTTATAGAAGATGCCTCCAAGAAGGGAAAACCGTCTGCCCACTACTGAGGCAGAATTGCAAGCAAGAATTTCGCAAGCCATAGCTGATTACGAGTCCTCCCGCGCTGAGACCAGCGGGAATACCTCAAGAAACAACAACCCACCAAATGGTAATGCTTAAGTCACTTGAGACACATTACACTACACTTGGACATTTCATGTGCAATTGCTAATGTTTTCTATGAATAACATTGCTTGGACAGGCTGTACCTACAAACAATTTCTAGATTGTAAACCGCTTAACTTTGACGGCACTGGAGATGCTGTGACTTACGTTCGCTGGACAGAGAAGACCGACTCAGTGCTACGAATGAGCAAATGCGCACCCGAGCAGCAAGTTACCTACATTTTCGGGTTGTTTACTGATGGAGCACTCTCATGGTGGAATCTCCAAGTCCAAACCCTAGGAGAGGCTGCAGCATACACTATGACTTGGACCGAGCTGAAAGAGCTCATGCATAAAAAGTATTGCTCCAGGGCCGAGATACAGAAGCTGGAAACTGAGTTTTGGAATCTCAAAATGGACGGCCCAAAAATTGTTGAATATGTACATAGATTCCATGATTTATCCCATGTAGTACCCTACATGGTTAGTCCAGAGTTCAAGCGTGTTGAACGTTTCATCTGGGGGTTGGTACCTCAGATTATGAGCATGGTGACAACATCGAAGCCTGCCACAATTACTAAGGCAATTGATCTAAGCATGGCTTTAACTGAAGAGGCGATCAGGCTAAACAAGTTTTCAATTTCTGACCCCAAGAAAAAGGAGCCTCACGTCGAGTCCTCGGGAGAGAACAAACAGAAGTTCTCAAACTTCAAAAAGGGTACCAGCAGCACAAGCGCACCGGCCAAGGCCAAAGGAAAAGGGTATATGGGCACCTTGCCAAAGTGTAACGCGTGTCAGTTGCATCACGAGGGACGATGCCGATCAGGAAAATGTGAAGCATGTGGAAGAGCTGGGCACTCAAAAGAAACTTGTTGGGTTGGTACTGGCCGTGGTGGCCAAAGGGGTTTTGGAAACAACAACCGTGGAGGTAATGGAAATGGGAACCGTCCGCAAGGAAATAATGGAGGAAATGAAACCGTGGTAATTTTCCGAATCAAGCTGGAAGTGGGAATCGCAACCAGAACAACGCTCAAAGTGGTAACGGTCGAGGACTGGGATGTTTTAACTGTGGAGACATTGGGCACTTCAAGCGTGAATGCCCAAAACTCAACCAAGCACAAGGCAGAGTTTTCAACAAGGTGCAAGGGAAGCACGCCAGGATCCAAATGCCGTTACTGGTACGTTCCCTATTAATCAACGCTTTGCATCTGTGCTATTTGATACTGGTGCCGACTATAGTTTTGTATCGCTAGAATTTAAGAAAATGCTTGGGTTAACTGCTAGTAAGTTAGACATTCCGTACTCAATTGAACTGGCTAATGGAAAGCTAGTTAAAACGAATGAAGTCATCAGAGGATGTGTAATAGAGCTGGGAGAGCACGAGTTTACACTGGATCTACTACCAGTCGAGTTGGGAAGCTTCGACGTGGTAGTAGGAATGGATTGGTTGTCAAGCAACAGAGCCAAAATTGTATGCCACGAGAAGACCATTCGCATCCCAATGGCGAATGGAGAGACGATTGTGGTACATGGGGAGAAGCGCGATACGCCTCTGAGGATCATTAGTTGTTTGAAAGCTCGAAAGTGTTTACAGAAAGGATGCGTTGCTTTCTTGGCACACATCGTGGATAAAGAAGCAGCTGAGCCGAAGCTAGAAGATATTCCAGTCGTAAAGGAGTATCCTGAAGTCTTTCCAGAAGACTTGCCAGGATTGCCGCCACAAAGACAAGTCGAGTTTCATATTGACTTAGTTCCAGGCGCCGCACCTGTGGCTAAGGCACCCTATCGACTTGCACCATCAGAAATGCAGGAGTTGTCGACGCAACTTCAGGAGTTACTAGACAAGGGATTTATCAGACCAAGCTTCTCGCCTTGGGGAGCTCCAGTTTTGTTCGTCAAAAAGAAGAATGGTAGTTTTCGCATGTGTATCGACTACCGGGATCTTAACAAGTTGACTATCAAGAATAGATATCCTTTGCAAGGATTGACGACCTGTTCGATCAACTACAAGGTTCAAATTTTTACTCAAAGATCGACCTACGATCGGGTTATCACCAGTTAAGAATACAAGAAGAAAGCATACCAAAAACAGCCTTTAGGACTCGTTATGGGCATTACGAGTTCCTGGTTATGCCGTTTGGGCTGACGAACGCACCGACAGTTTTCATGGATTTGATGAACAGAGTCTGCAAGCCCTACCTCGATAAGTTTGTGATTGTGTTTATTGACGATATTCTGATCTACTCAAAGACGAAGGATGAGCACGAACAGCACTTAAGAGCTATTCTAGAGCTGCTTAAGAAAGAAAAGTTATACGCAAAGTTCTCGAAGTGCGAGTTCTGGCTGCGTGAAGTTCAGTTTCTTGGTCATATGGTTAATGGAAATGGTATTCATGTGGATCCCACAAAGATCGAGGCGATCAAGAACTGGGAGACTCCTAAGACGCCAACTGAGATTCAACAATTCTTAGGTTTGGCTGGATATTACCGCAGATTTATTGAGGATTTCTCGAAAATCGCTCAACCATTGACTTCCCTCACACAAAAAGACAAGAAGTTTGATTGGGGAGACAAGCAAGAAGAAGCATTCCATTTATTGAAAAACAAGCTTTGCGACGCACCGATCTTATCTCTACCCGAAGGCACTGACGACTTCGTGGTATATTGCGACGCCTCACGCCAAGGCCTAGGTTGCGTGTTGATGCAGCGTTAGAAGGTTATAGCATATGTTTCTCGCCAGTTGAAGGTCCACAAGAAAAATTACACCACGCATGATTTGGAATTGGGCGCGGTGGTGTTTGCTTTAAAGATCTGGCGACATTACTTATATGGCACGCGATGTACAATCTATACTGATCACAAGAGCCTGCAGCACATATTTGATCAGAAAGAGCTTAACATGAGACAGAGACGTTGGGTAGAACTATTGAACGATTATGATTGTGAGATCAAGTATCACCCAGGGAAGGCGAATGTGGTCGCCGATGCCCTGAGTCGGAAGGAAAGGATCAAGCCCATAAGGGTTAGGGCTTTGGAAATGATCATTCAGATGGACCTCTCGTTGCGCATTCATGCTGCACAGAGAGAAGCTCTTAAGGAAAGGAATATTGAGAATGAATATCTCCGTGGGATGGAGAAACAGTTGGTACCAAACGGGGAAGGAACGTTGTGCTTCATGAAACGAATTTGGGTTCCCTTGTTTGGTGGTTTGAGAAATGTTATTTTTGATGAAGCTCACAAGTCACGGTACTCGATCCATCCAGGAGCGGATAAGATGTACCAAGATCTAAAGGATTTTTATTGGTGGCCAAGGATGAAAGGAGACGTTGCGATATATGTTGGCAAATGTTTAACTTGTGCCAAGGTAAAGGTCGAATACCAGAAACCTTCAGGTCTCTTGCAACAACCTGAAATACCCCAATGGAAATGGGAACAGATTTCGATGGACTTCATAACGAAATTGCCAAGGACGCCCAAGGATCATGATACGATTTGGGTAATAGTAGACCGTTTAATGAAATCTGCACACTTTTTGCCCATCAAGGAAAAAGACAACACGAGTAAACTTGCTGAGATATACCTGAGAGAGATTGTTGCATGACATGGAGTGCCTCTCTCAATTATCTCTGATAGAGATGGACGCTTCGTGTCAAGGATTTGGCAATCCTTTCAAGAAGCTTTTGGTTCTCAGTTAAATCTGAGTACTGCGTTTCACCTGCAAACAGACGGACAGAGTGAACGGACGATTCAAACATTAGAAGACATGTTGCGAGCTTGCATAATGGATTTAGGTGGAAGTTTGGACACTCACCTACCATTGGTTGAATTTTCATACAATAACAGTTATCATGCAAGCATCCAAGCCGCACCGTTCGAAGCTCTCTATGGACGCAAATGTCGATCACCGGTTTGTTGGGCTGGCGCGGGTGATAGACAGTTAGTTGGTCCAGATTTGGTTCAAGAGACAACAGACAAGATTTTTCAGATCCGAGAGCGCATCAAAGTGGCTCGTGATCGACAAAAGTGTTATGCGGATCGAAGAAGGAAACCTCTGGAATTTGAGGTGGGAGATATGGTTTTGTTGAAAGTTTCACCCTGGAAGGGTGTGGCACGCTTTGGGAAGCGTGGGAAGTTGAATCCGCGGTACATTGGTCCATTCAGAATTCTGAAAAGGGTTGGTTTGGTAGCATACAAGTTGGACCTACCTGCAGAACTTAATGGCATTCATGATACATTTCATGTATCAAACCTTAAAAAGAGTCCAACTCAAGAGACAGTGGTCATTCCTGCCGACGAAGTTCATATTGACGACACACTCCACTTTACTGAAGAACCCGTTGAGGTTACTGATTGGAAGGTTAACAAGACGCGCCGGAGTAGTGTCAAACTCGTCAAGGTTCGATGGAATGCACAACATGGCCCAGAATTCACGTGGGAGCGTGAGGACCGCAAGAAAGAGAAGTACCCACATTTATTCCCCAAGACCCCTGCATCTAGTAACAGAACTAAAATTTCGGGACGAAATTTCTCTAACAGGGGGAGATCGAAAATCGAGGAATGGGACTCAATCGACAAGGTGAGGGTTTCACCCCTAACTTGACGATTTCGTACCCTAATGTGGTTGGTACTCGTCGGGTCAAAATATAATTTCGACACTATGACGAGGGTCCACTAGAGTTTGAATTGGAAATTTGCCATTTAGATGTGGATTTCACTCCTAACTAAATGGCGGAATTTCGTGCAAAATAAGAATGTGACAACCCTCACAATTACAGGTATCCGTACAATTAATTAATATTAAATTTGTGCTTAATGACTGTGCTTAATTACAACTGATGATTAAACTGCTTTCTGATTTCTGTTACATACATATATATATGCGTCACATTTCATACTGTCACTCCATTCATTACACACAAACTTTAGTGACAAACTTGATGCACAAAGCACAGTTAGCACAGTGAGCGGATAACTCAGAAACATGCTGACAATGCCAGCACATAGACAGACAATATATTGAGGCCCAGTATGAGCCAGAGACAAGGTACTACACTAGTATGGAGTGTAGGGAAGTAAGGACCATAAAACTGCGTCACCAGGTGATAGTTTAGGTGCCGGGAAGTGCCTAAAACCCACTTGAAATGCAGAATTCTGCATTTATTAACAAAATTCAGCATTTAAACATGCTAGTCACTTGCAAAAATATGGCAAAATGGTCATGTATGCTTTCCTAAGTGTCGGGAATTAAAAGGGTCACTAAAAGTTACCTAAAGGACACTTTACGATATCACTTAGCACTTTAACGGAATGGTATCCAACCGGATAACCGGACATTACCCGGAACACTAAAATATTACCAGAGACATTATTTTAATTTTTCTGAGCTAGTCATGATCCCCGAGCACTTAAACACACTACATAATACATGGTACATACTAAACACTAGACTTCTACCTATAACCTTCCACTTATTACATTTTACCATCAAATATTACATCTTACCCCCTCCCCCTTGCTAGAACCGGCCCCAAGGGCCCACACCACAAGATTTTTTTTTAATTTTGCACAATCCCCATGTAATCTCTTTAGAGATTATGGGTGATTATGTATGTACTTATGTTGACACATTAACCAAAGGATAAAAGAACTTGATTATAAGAAAACCACTTAATCATCATCTTCAACTTATCACCAACAACTCACTCTCTCCCTCTCCTCCATAGCTCGGCCGAGAACACCCCCTTACACACCACCCATTTTCGATTTTGATTCAAGTATTCCAAGGTTACTACAAGGTGCACAAAGGTGAATCACGAAGTGTGGAACTCACGGATCATCAAGGACCTCTCTAGTGTGCTTTTATCCACTCATTTTTCTCCATTGATCTTCCCTAGCTTTAAGCTAGTTGTAAGCTTCTTTAATCCTTGTTTACTTCATGTTGTAGTGGTTAAAGATTGTTTTATGATGAAATCATATGAACTCTAAAAGACTTGAATCTTAAATCTTGAAACATAAGCGTAAAGATGAAGAAACAAGATGAAATAATGGTAGTATGATGTTGTTTGAATGTGTTGATGATTTCTTGATGATTACTAGTAATATGATGGTTAGTCATCATATGAAGCTTGTTAAGTTATGATTAAAAACATGGCTTAACAAGTTAGGGATGATTATGTGTACATGAAATAATCATCCACTAGTGAAGACATGAACTTGAAAGTAGGATGATTTTCTTGAAAAATAATAAACCAAGTAAACTAGTAATCTTGTAAATCCAAGACTTGAGAAGGATTTTTCCAAACAAACCAAGCTAAAAGACGGTTTTTGAAAGATCATGAGTCTTACACCATTTTTGGAAAGAAATAAGTATATGGATCCTAGTAAGACATGAAAATGTGGTAAATAAATATTTTTGTAAAATATGTTCACAAGTTGTGAACATCTAAAAATCCCGAAAATGAGATTTTAACAAAAGCAAACACACTTTGGAGGGTAACTAAACCCACTAAACACTCCACTAAGTTACTACGCGATTTTATAAAACGTCAAGTTCATGTTGTATATTAAAAAAGCATAGTTTGCACTTGGTAAGGGGCTGTTTGGTAGCCTCGGAATGGTCATTAAGAGACTACCTCTTAATGGAACCATTAAGAATTTACTAATGAGAAGGTAGAAGAACGTGACATGTGATGATTTACCATTCAGATGTTACCTCTTAACCATTCAGACTTGAGGTTACCTCGTATTCATTCAGAGGTTTTAAACCATTAAGAGGTAGCATCTGAATGGTCATTAAGAGGCTACCAAACAGCCCCTAAGTGTAGTATTGTTTAGTGACTTGTTGATGATTGTTTGGATGATTTTTCGAAAAGAAAATGATATGCTTATTAGCATGGACACCTCCATTTACAAAGGAGACTATGGCGAAATTTTCTAAAAATTTCAACACTTAGAAATTATTTTCTAACAAGTGTTTACAAATGTGTTTTAACTTTGTTTTTCAAAATAAACTTCGCCATAGGTTTTGTTACAAAAATACAAAGTATCGGAGGTTGGTTTTTGTAAATAAAAATGGGTAAATATATATTTAGAATGTATATTTTATACTAAGACACTTGTGTGAATATTTGTATATTTTGTAAACTAGTTATATTGTTTTAGGGTAAAATAATATAACTTAACAAAATACCTTGACATTTACAACTCCAAAATAATACCAAAAACATCAAGGAATAAAATATTTAAATTACACACTTGGTATTGTGAAACCGAACGCGAAAATGTAACTTATGAAATATTCCAGAAAATGTTCTTATACATATATTTTTGGCAAAATATTATTTTGGAAACTAAAGAAGTAAAAATATATTATTTTTGGGAAAAATACATATATTTTGGGAATACGTTATTTTTGGACAAATAAGTTAAATATATCTTTCTAAGTGGAACTTAAAAAGATATTATTTTCGGAACTACCAAATATACATGTATAAATACCCCCATCCTTGGGAAGGAAATACGTATATAAAATACTTGAGAAGTATGGATACGAAATAGTTGCCTAACTATTATTCCAAAACCTAAAAACAAAACTTAAGTTAAAATAATTATTATTATTTTAACAAGAAGTTATAACTTGGAATAATATCAAAGTAATGTAACTCAAACCCGTAAATACAAAAGCAAGGCACGGCCCGTTCGTCTAATAGACATTAGTACGGTGTAGGTTATCGTGTAGCTGACAAGGTTTGAGTACGAGCACAGGAGACGCACTACAGTGAGTTCATGTCCCCCTTTTCTTAAACTGTTTTGTTTACTTACTTCGGGGGTGAAATACATGTTACAAAGGGAATACTTACAATACTATTGGTATGATTAGCCTAGGAAAGAACCATAGATCATGTGATAGGGTAGGCGGATACTTGGGACCATCAATCCTCGTTGTAGGACCGAGGGGCATGAGTGATAGATCTATTTGGGTGTAGCGAGCCCACACCCATGAGGCCAGGGTGGCCCATAGTGGTGACTATGTCTTCCAGCCGGGAGCCCGGTACAACTTTGCTAGGTTTGAGTCTTCCTATACCTTCACACATATCAGTGGCCTTGCAAACCATTGGTGATCTTTTCCTTGTTTGCAATCATACCGGGACATACATACATACAATGTTTACAAAGGTTTATACATATTCACATACACATGAACTCCCTCAACTTTTGTTGATTTTTCAAACTACATGTATTTCAGGAAACTAATGGATCTGGAAGGGTATGCGTGTGTTTCAAGCTGCGTTTGAATAAAGATGTCATCCAGGGTTGTAGGGTTTGAGAGGTGTAACCTATTCCTGGACGGGTTACACGTCTCTAAACCTCGTGTTATTTAAAGTCTTTTGTTAAGTCTTCTGAACAAGTTTTAAACAAGTTATGATTTGTAACTTATTTTGGGTTGATGTATCAAGACAAGCATGTTATGGTATTTTCTAAACTATATTAATGGATGAACATCTCGTATTTTTATCATATAGCATTGTTATGATTGTTGCTATGGTATTAAGAGGTCACACCAAATAAACCCACGCTTCCGCAAAAGCCACGGTGTGACAAAGAATAAGCGGAATGAGAGTCGTTCACCAAATTGTGGGTTTCACGCCTATTTTGGTAAACTCGTCTCTTTTGTATAAAGAGTGTCTTCAAGTCTTCAAGTGTATTGTGTAAAATGTCTTAGGAAAGACATTATGTGTATATTAAGACCAAAAAGGAGAGAAAGAAGCAAAGTAGGAAGAATAACATTTTAAGCATGTAACAAGAATGGTCAAAAATATGGTTCCAACTATAGACTAGGTTGAACATGGCAATTCTACCTAATTCCCAATAGTTATGGCTCTGATACCAATCTGTTACACCCCAACCAATGGAGGAATCATTGGAGCGGGACTTGTTCGAGATTGCAAGAGACTTCATAACACTATTTGTGACAATATTTAATTCAACCGATTTCATTTCATAAATAAATTGTCAAAACATTACAAGAAATTCAAATAACAACATTGTTCAACATGACATAACAAAATTGATACAACACTTTAAACCTAAACGTCTAAGTGAGTATCTAGGCATCATTGCTAATCCATTTCATAGCCTCATCAATCCTCAACCTGTAACATGTTTAAAATACAATTCAATGCAAAAGCAAAGGCGAGTATACAAGTTTAAGAATAAGTATAAGTATAAAAGTTTAAAAAAACGAATCCACATGGCAACTTAGTTTATACAAGATCAACCTATCATGGCATGCAATATTTCTAGTCAACCCTCTTTTTACGCAAAAGATATAATTCAACATGACCACTAGTCTACGGGCGGTGTGTTACTCCTATAGCGTTATACATGTCAAATGGAGGCTCGTGAAAGCTAATGACTAAAATATATCACATAAGTATGGTCCACGTATAAGCATCAAGTATCTCAACATAGTATTCATGTATAAGGATTGTTTTCGTGCATTGCATAAAGAATAAGTTTAAGTGTGATTTAATAATGTAACATGTTACACCCCAAAAAGTGGTAAACATAAAAAGGGGGGTTGCGAGTATACTCACGGTTTTGCAAGCCTTCTACTTGAATCCGCGAGTGAGTTGGTTGATTAGGAGGTTGGAACACCAAGTCCTTCTACACAAAGGAAACATAGGTGTGTGAGTTTAGGAATTCAGAAGATTTAGGGATTTAGGAAGTTAAAACACAAGAATATATGTATTCGAAAGTAGTCATCTTTTAACACCAAGTACTTGTTCTTGACACTATGAAACCTCAAGGGTTAATGTTTTCATGGGTAATATAATCAAGTCTTATGCCTTAGATGATTTTATTCAATTATCTTGACGAATGAACACAAGTCCACCATCAAGAGTTCGAATAGTATATATATGTATAAGTATTATATGTATTATTTAGTCCATTAGTCAAGCATGAGGTAGAATATTATTCTTCATTTAGGCACCTCTAGTATCATGGAAGTCATGTAGGAGGTAGGAAGAACAAGCTTCCATGTAGGTACCTCTTATGGTTCACCACTACACTTGATGTAAAAACATACAAGGAGGGTCATGAACTAAGATTAATACAAGAATGTAAACATCTACACTATGATAAATCATCAAGCAATGTGGGGATTTTATGTTGGACAACCCAAGTTAGTCCATAATCGCACCTTCATCAAGCTTGAAGCTTGAACATCACTTGTGGGTTAAAAACCCTAAACAAAACAGAAAGTATATGAGGATTAACCTCTGACTTTGTATGTCTCAACCCCGTTTTTAAGCTTAACTAACCATAGAAGTGGTTATAAGCATAAGGACGTGGGTTTGAGTGAGTTAGACTCAAGTTTAATCAAGTATAAACAAAGATAAATGAAATCAGATTCAAACAGTGAACTTTGAAGCCTATTTTCCGGAGTTCCAGTGACTTATTCTCTATGAAATACCCATGGAATCGAAGCTAAGGTCGATCAAAGTGTTCTGGAAAAAGAATAAGCTAAAACGGATGAGAAATGAAGAAGTTATGCTCACTTTAGTGGAGCTTGGTACTTCTGTCCGAACTTGAACTTGCAGCCACGAATTTGAGAGTTTGAGAGTGTTGTGAGGGTGATTGTAAAGTGCAAATGGCTTGGGAGGCACTTGGTACTTATAGGGAAGTGATTAGGGTTGGGTTAGATGAGTATTTAATGCCAAAAGCCCGGTTTAAACTCAAAAACAACCAAATCCCGCTCAAAATCGCGAAGGAGAACAAGGCAGCTGATCTAAGACTTGGCTCGCGGCCCGCATAGCCCAAGGGCTAAGCTTACGCGGCCTGTATGAAAGCTGAACTTTCATTAAATTGCAATTAGGCCCCTATAGTTTGTTATTTAGTGCATTTAGGGTGTTTTAGGGACTAATTTCACCAAAAAAGCATAGTTTAAGATAAATTTAAGTATGAGGAACATAAACCAAGTATAATTAAGCGTATGAAGGTCGTATTTAAGTATCGTTTACGATCAAACACGTTTTATGTATAAGTTTCACATATTTGCAAGTTTAGCACATAGTTTGCAAGAATCATGAATAAGCATCAATTGTTTCACAAAGTTTAATGTATGAGCATGTATAAAGTATGTATAACATGAATTGAGCAAAATACGAGTTTCATTTATGATCCAAGTCTCGGATTTTACAACGGTTACAAAGAAAGAACGATTACAAGAACACAAGACTTCCAAAAATAGAAATACAAACAAGACTTTCTATTTATGGAAAGTATGAAGTAGCAGGTCGTTACAAATGAGCATATCGACACGAAAAGTTTACATAGCATACGAGATTAACAAGCATCATATAGTTTCATGTTCAAACATGGATAGCGAGTGATTCAAACAGTTTCAAGTGTTTCGTGTGTTTATATAGAATACATGTTGCACCCAAAAGTGTTTTAAAAGTAAAATGGGTTTGAGTATACTCACAAAATTGCATATGATTTTTGATTATCCAATATGACGAAGTTGTCGAGACTATAAGAATGAATGTGTTTGATTTGGAGTTTAAAGGATGTTTACATTCGGGTTTAAGGATTCGGAGTTTAAAGTACGTTAAAGTAGACATATGAGAAAGTAATCATCTAGCACACATGATACTTGTTCTTGACACTATGAAACTCGAAAGAGTTTAAATGTTTTCATGGGATAAAAGCCCATTAGAATCGTGACAAGTTATCAAAGTCCAAGAAGATGTAACCTATTATCTTGACAAATGACCACTAGTTCATCATCAAGAGTTTGGTTATTTGAATATATTATATAAGTTATATAGTTGTCATATTGTCATATACGTCAAGCATGAGGTAGGAGGATGAATCCCCTATTTAGGAACCTCTTTATAATCCATACAAGTCATGCATGAGGTAGGAAGAACAAGTCTTCCATTTAGGTACCTCTTTGGTGTTCACCACTACACTTGTTGTTCTAAACAATCAAGGAGGGTCATGAACATACAATAAAGAATGGAATAAGTACCACTAATCTAAGTAAAACATCAACTAATGTGTGGATTTTCAAGTAGGATAGCCCAAGCTAGTCCAATAATCACACAAACATCAAGCATTAAACTTGTTCATTACGTGTGGGTTAAACCCTAAACAAAACAGAAAGTTTATGAGGTTTACACCTCTGATTTTAAGTGTCACAACCTTGTTTTTAAGCCCAACTAATCATAGACTTGATTATAAGCTTAAGTACATAGGAATGTATGAAGAAAACATGAGTTTTCTTCCAAAACATGAAGATAAAAATGAGCAGAATTTAGGTGCACTTTGGACCTGAAAAATGGTGAGGTTTCACCTTAGTTTTCCCAAACAAACTTGTGAGAACCTTCCTAAAGGTTATCCAAGTGTTGTAGAAGAATAAACAAGAAGAAAATTGAAGTGGAAGTGAGTTAAAACCCACTTTTTATGGCTGGAACTTTCAAAAACGTGGCTGAAACTCAGCTGAGTTTGGGAGAGTTTTTGAAGTGTTTGGAGGCTTGTAAAAGTGGAATAAGGAGTGGGGAAGTGTTTACTATATAGGTAAGAGATTAGGATTTCAATGGATTGGGCTTTAGAAGTGTTTAGAAGGGGTTAAACATTGAAACAAGCCCGCAAAACCCAACCATATAGTGTTGAATTTTGCTGATTTGGGGCTGCCATATTTCTTTATTATTATTTTTTTAAAACATTATAATGAGTAATTTTGTTAATTAAGTTGTGTAATAATATGAAACAATGTTTCCCCTAACTTGTAACAAGGTATAATATGAAATAAAACATGATTTAACTAGGTAAAAAGTGTGATGTATAAGTATGCAACATGTTTGTAAGTGATAAGTATAGATCACATATTAGATGATTAATCGTTGTGTAATAACGCATATTATTAGGGGTTTTTAAGTATCAACAATATAAGGACAAGTATGGACATGTATGGCTAAGTATATACATCGTAAATAAGTATCGTATGAATTATGAATAAGGATTCGAACGTATGAGCATGTATGAATTTAAAGAAATACGAAATTTTATTTATGATCCAAGTCTCGGATTTTACAACGATTACAAAGAAAACACGAATAAAAGAATACAAAGTTTCCAAAAATAGAATTACAAGCAACGGTTTCTAATTGTGGAAAGTATGAAAACGCAGGGCGTTACACTAAACGTGAAAAAACGTGAAACCACAGGGACTATCCAGGCAATTAACTGTAATTAATATTTAAATTAGTAACTAGATTCAATACTGTATTTCAATAGCATGTATGACTGTTTGCTTGTCACAATATCTTTTTTATTACATATGAAATTAGTTCACCCCACCACCACCAAGAACGCCACCAGCCGACCACCCCCACCCACCCTACACTCTTTCTCTTTCCCTCTCTCTCTCTCTCTCTTTCTCCCTCTCTCTTAATTGTCACACCCCGACCACGTAAAACAACAAAACGTGGCGGAAACGTCGGGGAGTGTTGTAGCAGAATCATTGTTTCATAACACATGGAAATTGAAATATTGTTTTATTGATTAAAATAGTTACAATGTCTTGACAATCAAATAAACATAACATAAATAACTAGTCTTGCATCTTTTATTGTCGCTAAGGCCCAAGTCCGCCTAAGTGTATCTTGACAAGTCCTATGCATCATATCCTGAAAACACATGTGAAAATAGGTACGTCAGCATAAAAATGCCTGTGAGATACATAGGTTTTGTGAAAATGAGATTCATGACTTATGTTTAGGAAAATGTTTAGTCATGAACCTTGTAGTTTGCTTTGTTTTGTAAATCGTTTGAAAAGCAATAAGATCAGATGATATGTATAAGTAAGAGAATAATGTATGGTTAAATGAATAACCAAGTAAAATGAGTATATATAAGATAAGTTGTTTTGTAAAACAATGTCTTGTGAAAAGTATGTTATTTGTATAAAATGTTATATGTCTCAAATTGAAATGATTCAAATAACGCTACAATATGTAATACCATACAAACACTTATATATAGGAAGTACCAGCGGCGTATCCACCATGCTTGTATCATATTACACACGCCTCGTTACTTAAATCGCTTACTCAAACCAAACCACCAAAGTAAAATGTTTAAGTTTAATCAAATGTCTAATGTCTATGTCTAATGTTTATGTCAAATGTAAGTCAACTAACCAACAATGTATAATGTCTATGTTTAAACCAATTGTCAAAAGTCCTTGTATAAACCATGTCAAATGTTGATAGTCCAAAAGTAGTCAAGTAATGTGTAATAAATGTTTATGTATGGTAAGTGAAATATATCAACTAAACCATATGTAAAATGCACAAAAAAACAAGGTATTGAAGTAAAACATGGTTTAAATCAAAGTTATGTTTTGTGTAAGAAATGCATGCTATACTGATATAGACATTTATGTGGTATTGTGAAAATTCATACATCCAAGCCTTGCGACAGTCGGATAACCCTTTTAGTAAAGGCTATCAAAATATGTATTCGGATTCGGTCATTCCTTACGTCCAAACAAACCCGAGATTTCAGGAATGGGATTTGTCAAGTCCTATGGTACCACTACCTACTACCGAGCGGCATGATCGGTGTTAATGAATGTATAGTATAGTTTAAACAAACCAAATGTCATACCAAAATGTAAGCATAAAATGTAATGTAAAATAATGTACTAAGTATGCTAAGTTAACATACAAAGCAGAAAAGTCATGTAAATCAATGTGCTAGCATGCTATCAGTCAACATACATAGCAGAAATGTAATGTAAATCATGTACTAATAGTGTACTAATGAACATAACAAGTATATGATGTGAAAACAGGAAAGCTCGAAAGTAACAAGTAGGCACATGTGTTCCACCCCAAAACAGTTTGAAAAACAGTAAAAGAGGGGTTCTATGTACTCACTTGAGATTGCTTAGTAGTCCTTGAGTAACAACCAAGCAATGCTAGAGATCACGGATAGCAAACGGCACCTAATATAGGTATCTACATTAATAAACCGGACCTATAATCGGAAGATCGGATAGAATGAGGCTCGTAAACCAAATGAGTAGGGGAACTCATGTAATATGGTTTAACAAGGCCTACATACTACAATGAAACCTAACCTAAGTGCTTACGACCTATTACGACCCGTTTAGGTAGCTTATGCTACTTTAACGCGTCGTTCGCGTGAAACGCGTTCGGAACGCCTAACTAGACCTATGATAAGTAAAATATGCCTTAACATGTCTAATATTGTTACCAAATCAGTTTAGATACCAAAAGTTATGTTTCATATGCTTAAAATGAATTTTGGCATAAAAAGGGCATTTTGGTAATTTACCTAAGGCATGTAAACTACCTATCATACAACTAACTAAACATCGTGATCATAAGGTATAACCTCGAAAGGTTATTCCCTATATACTATGGTCACCTAAAGTGCTTGGTCGGATCCTAATGATCGACCAAACGGGTCGGGTTCGAAAGTATAAGCGATTGTTTAGATCGCTTACCTTACGACCCTATATAAGCACTAAACTAAAAGTGACGAGCTAAGCATGCTAAAACATGCTTAACTAAGTTTAGAAAACAGGTTTGGTATCAAAACAAACGGTTTTGATACCCATAAGTAGTTTGGTTACAAAATACGCAAGAATACGTATTCTGACCCAAACTACGGCTCGTCACTGAGCCTAGATAACGTGGTAATCAGTAGGTATAGTCACTAGGGACTATAACCATCGTGATCACGCTCACGTTATGAAGTTCAAACGAACTTCGCATCGACCATAAACTGGTCAATGCAGAAAGTCAAACAAAGTTTGACTTTCGGACTCGAAAAAGCAATAAAAGAACGAAGGAACACTTACAAAGGGTCCCCGAAAGCTCTTGATCCGATTTTCCTTCAGGTATGAAGTATAAACTTCAACTTAGAAGGCATAAATAGATTCAAGTGTGAGGAAGAAGTGAAAATGTGATGGGTATTTATAGTTTTTCCCGAACCGTTAAGATCGTTTCTTTGAAAAGAGGGAATGATCTCGCCCGTACACTTGTCGGAAGGTTGTGGTAACTCATTGGGCACTCACCATAGGGTTTTGACACTTGTACTTGGCTTTTGGAGGGGTTAAGAGCTGAAAACAGCAGCCAAAAAACGATTTGCTGCTTCTGACCCTTGCTTGCGCACCGCAAGGCTAAAACCCTTGAGGTGCGCAAGGGACCTGCAGGTCTGAAAGTTTCAAAAGTGGCAAAACAGGCCCCTGAAGCTCCAAACTTGCTATTTGATGCATTTTTTACACGTTTAAGCCCCGTTAACCCCATTTCAAAGCTCTAAAATGAAGTTAAAGTATAGGGAACTTAAAATATGCTCAAAAATATCTCGGATGTCAGTTCGTTTGTCCGTACGATCGCGATGTTCGGTTAATTACGACGGAATGCGCATAAGCGCGAAAAACGATCCAAATGGCGTAACGAATGGCTTTTTCTTATGCCAAACACTAAAATAAAATATTTTAGTGCTTACATAAATTTTTGGATGTCCGAATGTATTCAGAACGTAAGTTATGCGCGAAAATGCAAACTTGTGCACTTTTTGACGCTTTTAGTCCCTGAATGAGCCAAAAGTTTATTTTAGCACACCGAACCCCTCAAAGCCTATTTATAAGCTATGTAAAGGATATTTATGGTATGTTTAACTTATGGCCATGATCCGGAATGTCTGTTACAGTTCAAATTGGCATACTTTCGCAGTTTGTCAACTTTAGTCCCTGTAAGCGTATTAACTTGATTTTGCCACACCAAAGCCTTCAAAACTTATTTCTAAGTTATGTAAAGGTTATTTAAGGTATGTTAAGCCTATGTCACTGTTCCGGAGTGTTTGTTGCATTAAACTGGTTATATTTACGCGTTGGTGCGCGTATAACCTTCCAGAAAGCGATTTAGAGTTTGAAATCGAACAAAAATTGATATGTGCAAATGATACACATATTTTTACAAATCCCAAGTATGAAATATAATATTTCATTGGTTTGGTATTTGTTTGATGGCCGTGGAGGCACAGGTGTTACATTAATGGTAACCACCACCTTCATCGCCACATGTCAACATCCACCACCATCTCTGCACCACCCTCTTCTAACCCATTATCTCTTTCGAAATCAGATCTGAAATTAGACCATCGAGTGTAGAATACGACATTTGGGTACAAATGGTCTAAGGGCTTTCACACCGTGACACGAAATCGATTCCATAGGGTTTTCTTCCAAGTGCGATCAGGGCTTCGATTTGCGGGTTCGTAGGTGGGTAATGGTGGCGGTTTGGTTCAATTTGCAGGTTCTTAGGTAGGCGATGGTGGCGGCGTTGATGGTGGCGGCGGCTTGGTGATGTTATTGATGGTGGGTTTAAATAGGAGAGACGTTGCGGTGGGCTTGGTGATGATCTAAAATTCTGCTTCTATTTCTAATATAATTTACGGTTGATTACCAGTGTCGCTAATGTGGTGGCAAGTTACGGTGGTGGCTAATGTTTATAATTTATGGTTGTTCTAGGGTATTCTGGTATGCGGTGGCAGGTGACAGTGGTAGGTGGTAGCTGGTAGCTGGTGGTGGTGAGTGGGATTTGTGAGAGAGATAGTGTAAAATAAATAAGATTCCTATTTATGTTTATGTAAAATAAACAAGTTTAATGTTAATCTAGTTGAAAAGACTCAAATGTGCTTACTCTTGTCTATTAAATTACCAAAATATCCTTCTGGTTAACGAATATTTTGGTTAGAGTTAGAGACGGGGAGCAGATTGAAATAAAAGTGGCAACTACAGGGAAATGGTGAATTTTTAACTATTGAGGCAAAAACATTAAAATGACCAAGCCACAAGGAGTAAAAACGAAGTTAACTCTTTTCTTAATGTGTGTTTTATCTCATAAATTAAATTAATAGTTTAATTTATATCAAAATCTAAAACTTAAAAAAGATTTTGAGATAAAACTTACAACTAAGATGTAATTGTTTTTGGATATTTTTTGTTGTAAAAATGTAAACTTAGATTAATAATACGTAGAAAATAATAATAAATAAAAAAAGGGTCAACAAATCGTATTTGGGTCAATTCACAAGTTTCTATGTTATGTTTAGATTTTTATGACTTAGATTATGTGTAATGAAACGGTATATCACCCACCTTTGGCTCATAGCGCCCCATATCACCCACCTTATGTTTTAAATCATGTGTAATGTTGCGGTATATCCGATTAGGGGGAAGGGGCACCCAAAGGTAACACCCTTTCCCCGACCTATCCGATTGTTGCATATCACATTCACATTCACATTCACAACAAACTACATTTTACACCACAAAACAATAGTGGCCTTCTACCCTTGCCAAAAGTAACCTTGAACGCAAAAAAACATCAACAATGCGCGTGGTCTACCCTTGCATCGGTCATCTCTGACCTCAAAAACATCAAAGATAACCCTTTTTTTTTAAAAAGAAAAATCAAAGATACCACCCCTAGATATATGTATTTTATTTTAGGTTAAAGAAAAAAGCAGTTTATCCAAAATAAAAATATATTAGTTTAAAACGAAATAAATTCCTGCACAAACAAAACCTTATCAAAAACACAACCACCACACACATTCTCATTTCCTCAACCTCTTCCCCAAACCACCATGACAACCACCACCATATCATCATCAACCACCATCCACACCACTTCACCACCACTCCCCCTCACCCCCACCCACCACTTCCCCACCACTCTCCGCCCCTTCCCCCACCCTAACCTCCGCCTCCACCTCCACCTCCGCCACACCACCACATGCTCCTACAAAATCTCAATCCAACACGAAGGCCAAACAACCGAACTAGAAGTAGACCCAGATGAAACAATACTCGAAAAAGCATTAGAATCCGGAATGTCCGTACCCCATGATTGCAAGCTCGGTGTTTGCATGACATGTCCGGCCAAACTGCTTGCCGGAAGTGTGGATCAGAGTGAGGGGATGTTAAGTGATGATGTGATTGAAAGAGGGTACTCGTTGCTCTGTGTTTCGTACCCGAAATCAGATTGTGAGATTAAGATTATACCCGAAGAGGAGTTGCTTTCTCTGCAGTTGGCTACTGCTGATGATTGATGAATGATGATTAGGTGATGTTGTGTTGTGTTGTGTGTTTTGATGAAGTGTTTTGTGTTTTTTAGATTGTTGTTGGTTAGTGTAATATACATCGAAATCATGACTTTCATATGTTATGTTTTTCTTTTTGAACATACGAACACACGTCTCTAAAATCTACTCTTAATATCAACTGATTGCTTATTTTGTTAGACCACTTTGGTGCATTATCTTTAGATTAAAACTTTGTCATTCGTGATGAACATGTTAAAATCGGTTAAACCGAAGTAAGTAGTCTGGTTTAGTTTGAGATTCACATGGTTGGTTTTGATGGGTAAGGTTTTGATGGGTAAGGTGCTGTTTCTTACCTCTTAATGAAGCTTTTAATGATTCAGACTTCTTACTGGTTCAGCACTTAATGGTTCAGACTGTTTGTTTCGTGAGCAGATGTCTGAATTTGTTTCGTGAGCAGATGTCTGAATGGTTCAGACATTTGCCTCTGAATGATTAAGTATTATACAGAGTCTGAATGGATAAGACGTCTAATCCGAATTGGTAAAACATTTGACTCTGAATGGTTAAACATTATACTGCCTCTTAATGGTTCAGACCTCTTACTGGTTCAGCACTTAATGGTTCAATCCTCTAATTCGAATTGGTAAGATGTTTGCCTCTGAAGGGTTAAACATTATACTGGCTCTTAATGCTTCAGACATTTTACCGGTTCAGCACTTAATGGTTCAGACCTCTTACTGGTTTAGCACTTAACCATTCAGAAGTTGCCAAATAGCGTCTGGTTTGAAACATGAAACCAACCATTAGATTTAGGGGTGTTCCCGGCTTGATTTTGGCCGTCTTAAGTTAAACTATGAGTCAAACGATTACTGGCACTTTTTGATTAATGAAAATTGAAACTAAACTGCTAACATTCAAAACCAAACCGATCCAAACCGTTACCAGTCGTTTGGTTCTGGTTTGATATACCAGTTGGTGCAAAAATGAAATAAAATTAATACCATCATGAAGAGTTAGGATCCTGTAAAAAAGACTAAAAGTGTGAGAAGGGTAAGAAAGAATCTACACCATTAGATCTTTGATCTAATGGTTGAGATTAATAGGGACCAAATTGTAAAATTTGGTTTATTTTTTGGTCTGAATTGAAAATTCTAGGGGTAATAAAGTCTTTATATCCATTCAAAAATAGAAACTGTAAATCAAAATCCCTACAATATCTCTCTCTCTCTCTCTCTCCAGACGATCTCCATCTACGATCAAAGATCTCTCTCTCATAATCAATCTGAAGAAGAAACACGACAGCGGCCAATCGGAAGATCAAACACGACAGCGGCGGCAGTGGTGGTGCGAGCGCCAGCGGCGATGGTGGTGGTGCGAGCGACAGCGGCGGTGGTGCTGGTGCGAGTGGCTTCGGCGGTGGTGGTGTTGGATCGGCAGTGGTTGTGCGGCGGTGGTGGTGCCGGAAGTGGCAGTGGTGGTGGTCCTGCGATCTCTTTCTATCTACATCGAACGGTGTCGGAAGTGGAGAAGATGATACAGAGGTGTTATATTCTTTCATTAATGGTGTTTTTTTTCTTTTATGAATGGTGTTATTTTTTTACTGAATGGTGTTATTTTTTACTGAATGGTGTTATTCTTTTCTGAATGGTGTTATTTTGTTTCTGAATGGTGTTATTTTCTTTTTCTGAATGGTGCTATATTTATTTACTGAATGGTGTTATATTCTTGTACTGAATGGTGTTATATTATTTACCGAATGGTGTTATTTTGTTTACTGAATGATGTTATTTTTTGTTTACTGGATGGTGTTTTTTGTTTCTGAATGGTGTTATTTTGTTTCTGAATAGTGTTATTTTGTTTCTGAATTGTGTTATTTTTTGTTTACTGAATGGTGTTATATCTTGTACTGAATGGTGTTATTTTGTGTACTGAATGGTGTTATATTTTTTTGTTTACTGAATGGTGTTATATTATTTTGTAAAAACACCATGAATTGAACTATGAATTTTTTTAAAACACCATGTCATGAACATGCTCTGATTCTGTGAATGATGCAAAAAAAATTAAAATGAATGATGTTATGGACGGTTATAATTCCTTAAATCAAGGATTTTCTCTCTCCAAATCCTTAAATCAAGGATTACTATATTTGAATTTGTTAATGCATTTACAATCATACCCTTTTTAATTAATTTAGATCTAATGGTTGAGATTATTTCTTACCTTTCTCACACTTTTGGTTTTTTTTACAATAACTCCACCCCATCATGAATACTTTTTGGATATTTTTACCAGTTTAAACTCTATTTAATAACTACTAAACTAGGAGATGAGAAAAAAGAATGTGAACTTCAAGGAACGAGATGTGAAGGAAGGATTAGTACCATACATCAAATTGGTTATATGATAACAATTATCAACCCTACCAAACAAACCAATAAATCGACAAATAAACACCAAACTTGTGGTTTGCACCGATAGAAAATGAAGATGACATAATACGTATCAAGACTTTGGTATAAAACTCATAACTCCATATAATGTATAAAGCACAGGGCTGCAAACGAACCAAACGAACACGAACAAGACCTTGCACATGTTCGTTTGATTAAGAAATATATGTGTTCGTGAACTGTTCACGAACACTTATCGAACGGGATTTTATGTTCGTGTTCGTTTGTTAAGGAAATGAACTTGTTCGTGTTCGTTTGTGTTTGTTTGTTAATTTTAGACAACGGACAAAAACGAACGTTGACGAACACATATGAGCACAAAATAATGTTCATGAACACAAATAGAAACATACGAACACAAACAATCGTTCATAAACGGAATATATAATACACTGACACTTATTATATATTTAATTTATTGCAATTTTGAAGTATTTAAATAAATACAAAAATTAAAAACACTAATGAACTATCTAACACAAACGAACACGTTACCGAACTTTCACGAACATAAACGAATGAACACGACCTCTGTTCATATTTGTTCATTTAACTAAACGAACGAAATTTCTTATTCGTGTTCGTTTGTTTAATAAACGAACACAAACAAACTTCCCGCCCAACGGTTCACGAACTGTTCGACGAACATTTGGTTCGTTTGCAGCCCTAATAAAGCCTCGTTATGTTATGTTATAGTTAAATTAAATATATGTATTAATAATTATTAATTAACTAAGCCTAATAAAAATTTAAATACATTACCTATAATATAAAATATTTATACTTTTTGTTCTTTATGTTTATACCAAATTGCAATAGATACCCTTAACCTTTTGAAATTACAAGAATCATCGTTTAAGCTTTAAAAACCTTGCACCGTATATCCTTTGGCCCTAACTTAGTTACAATTTTCAATTAAATTTGGACAAATGAGTCATTTTATTATATATTTAAAAAAAGTATGTTAAAAATAAAACATAAAACAAAACGAATAAAAAATAAGAGATATAAACACACATTCTCTCTCTAAACTCCATAACTCTCTCTCTCTATATATATATACACACACACACAACACCTAAATTCTTTAATCTCACCTACAAATTCAAGCATCCTAATCAAAATTTCACCCAAAGTCTTCCAAATCCACCTACAATTCCCTAATTCAATCCAAAACCCTAACTCTGTTTCACCCAAATTTCTCTTCACCAATGTAAGATCACAACGCTTGAAAATCATAGGATGGTGTAGTTGGTGTTCTTATTCAGACGCTGAAAAATGCACCACCTTTTCAACAATCACAATATGTGTCTAAAACCTCAACTCCTGAAAAGTCATCTAATCACATTCAATATCGCCTTCCTTCTTCAAATATGTGGTCTTTTTCTAGGGTTTATGGGATCAAGACCACATTTGATGCATTGGAGGAGCTCAAAGGGTATATGGATGTGAACAAATGTTGTTAAAGCATTCAAGCAAGCCTTAGAGTGATATGCATGATAGTTTTGGAGGTCTAGTTATCTTTTTAAGTTGGTTGGTTTTTATATTATGTAAGTCGGTCATATGATTATATTCGTTTTGTTTTGTTTTGTTTTGTCAGTGTTGTTTTTGTACATATTCGAAATGTTGGTGTATATGGTAGTTTCTACTACAAAAGTTCAGCTTGTTGATTGTCGCATCATCTGGTGATTTTGGTTGTTCTGCTTCCGATTTTCGGTTACGAGTTAGGGTTTTGGACTGAGTTGTGGAATTGTTCATCGCCTTTACAAAATACTCTATCAATAACCATTTTCTTTCTATTTTTATTATTCGTCGCCTTTACAAAATACTCTATCAATCATGGTTGTAAAAATCCCGACTAGTCTCCGATTAGTCGCCTATTAATCACTAATCGGGGGTTCACCGATTAATGGCCGATTAATAGCTAGGCAGTCAATGGCGGTCCTATTCTGGCTAAATTTTGACCAAACCATATAAATTCCTTCCAATTACTTAAAAAAATGGGTTAATGAGGGGTTAAAACATGCCTACTTTAAAAAACTACACATAAAAATGTTTATGTATATATGCAACTAAAAATCACATTTAAAAATCTCAATCCGATTAATTCCGATTAATCCCTATTAATCCCGATTAGTCGTTAGTCGGTACCCCACCGCCCGACTAGGGCCTAGCGATTCTTACAACATTGCTATCAATAACCCTTTTCTTTCTATTTTTATTATTCATCACCTTTTACTAAAAAGAGAATAAGGAAATTTCACAAAAGCTATAGTAAATCTCAACAAGACATTTTCTACACTAGTAAATCTCTACATTATCATATTTTCAATTAACTTGCATATTATTTTAGTATCAACCTCAGCCTCGATGATTACTTTTCAGATCCCCATAGCTTTTAAAGGGAAAAGATCAAATAGGAAGTTTATTTTGGCTAGGAATGATAGGAAGCAATAGGATTATGACATGTGGCAACATTTAAAATAAAGAGCAAGGGTATTTTAGTCAATCGTATCCTTTCTTCTTCCTTCTTCTCCCCACTAACTTCAAAACCCACCATTTTCAAAACTCACCATCTTCAACCTTTTCTTCACTTTCTATCTCAATAATCACTACATTATAGTGCGATTTTCGTCAACAATCAATGATTCAAACACCCGATCAACGTGTTCTTCAGCTTTTTTGAAGAAAACCCAGTTTAATTTCATACAAAATCTCGTTTTTTCCTCATGATTTTGAAGATAATCACTCGATCCGTTTGATTCAATCGCTGATAAATGTTTCTATCATTCAAATTTCGTCAATCGTTGAAGAAATCGGCTTCGATTCATGTAAGAAATTCTTTAATTTCAGTTTTATGATCTTGGTTTTTGATGTAGTCGTTGCGTTTTACGAACTTGGCGGGGGTCCGGGGGCAACGCCCCTGGCGGGGTCCAAGGGGCAGAGCCCCTGGCTGGGGTTGATAAAAATGCTTTAATAAAAATGCATTATAAAATTTAATTTTCTGTAAACTGCCTCAGGAAAACTGCATTCGTAGACAGTTTTTTATCTCCTGCTTTCTGGTTCAGACAATTCACATACAAAACTGCATTCGTAGACAGTGTTTCTGGTTCTGTGAACAATAGGTTCTGGTTATTGCGTTTTAGACAAATTCTGGTTCTGTGAACAACAGTTTCTGGTTCTGTGAAAAACAGTTTCTGGTCATTGCGTTTTAGACTGTTTCTGGTCATTGCGTTTTAGAAATAAAACATTTTTGAAGTGTTTTTACTCATTGCGTTTTAGGTAAACACATTTTTATGTGTATTCAGTTCATTGCGTTTTAGAGAGAACAGTTTCTTTTGTGTTTTTAGGCCATTGCGTTTTAGAAATAAAACATTTTTATGTGTTTTCTAGGCATTGCGTTTTAGAAATAAGACAGTTTTAAGTGTTTTCTGGCCATTGCGTTTTAGAAATAAGACATTTTTAAGTGTTTTCTGGCCATTGCGTTTTAGAAATAAGGCATTTTTAAGTGTTTTGGGTGCATTACGTTTTAGGTAAAACACATTCAGTCCACTGCGTTTTAGAAAGTACACTTTCTTTTGTGTTTTTAGGCTATTGCGTTTTAGAAATAAGACATTTATTTGTGTTTTCTGGTAATTGCGTTTTAGAAATAAGACATTTCTTTGTGTTTTTGGTGCGTTGCGTTTTAGAAAAAAGTCATTTTTTACGTTTTTTTTTCATTGCGTTTTACGCAACTGGGTTTTCTCCATTACGTTTTACGCAACTGGTTTTCAAAAAAAAATTCAAAAATATAGCAATAGTATACTCGTTTTAAAGATAAAAAAATGCTCCTTTTTTTGGTGCAATTTTTATAAAAAAAATAATGTCGTATGAAAGAGTTATTAACGTTTAAAAAATGGGGGGGAATTGGAGGAGAGGGAAACTATTGGCTTGGATTGACTAGAATGCCCCTAAACAAACTCACGCACCCCTTTTCTTCCCTTCAATTTCCATCATTTAATCTTAGCCCTTGATTAACTAAATGGATGGTTAAGATCACTTCCTAGTCTTCCTAGCCAAATAAACTTCCTATTGTATCTCCACCTAGCTTTTAAATTATCTAACATTGTTTATACTTATTTTTCTAAAATTGTATGAGTTTAGTCATTAATCTTTTTATTTTTGCTACTTTTGGTGGTTGTTATTCATGTTAGTAATGACTTTATTAAAACTTTAAAGTCAATTTATTTTTTAGATTGACTTTCGAAATGACTTATTGAGTTATAAGCTTTTTAGAAAAAAAAAATATCATTTTCAAAAGCCAGGATTTGAGACTTTTTTAAATGACTTGTTGATTTATTAGTTCCAATAAGTTAATAAGTCATTTCTAAACTCAATTCTAAAGACCCTCTAATTTTATTGAGTCACAAGATTCATGCTTTCAAACTAATATATGATAAAACAAATATAAATGATCACAAAAGAGTTTAACACTAAAGATAAGTTAACAAATATATGTGATTCACAAAAGATTCATGTTTGACTCCACTATTTTTTAAATGTCTTTTTGGCCATTTTGTCATACCCTAGATTCACCATCCTTAATATGGATGAATCTAAGTCATGACAGAAGTATAAACGGTGGGAGCCTTGCCTTTACAACCTAGTTCTACCACCTCATTTGACTCTTTGGACATCTTATTTACTGTTTACACTTTTTATGACAAATATTATCACTGTATTGTGTTAAATCAGTTTTCAATAAAATTTTACGCACGAAACCTTCGCACAACTGGACTAGTCACACGAATGGCCTCCCATTCGCACGAAGGGAGTATCCCTTCGCACGAAGGGTATTTCCATTCGCACGAAGGGTCCAGTACTTGATTTTTGTTGTACTTTTTCGTATTTCAAAGTCTGTTCCGAATTCTTTATCACATCAGAATACTCACACTCACACCTTTGTTTACCCACTGAAGGGTAACTGCGGTGTACCAACTCTCGTCCATTCCGCTCTCGTTTTATTGGAAACTACGCAAAACCGTGAGTATACTCGATCCCATTTTCACCTATACACTTTGGGTGCAACATGTACAATTATACAAAATACACAATCACACTTAAACTTGTTACAAATCACACTCTATCCACCTTTAACATGAGACTTGTTTTATTCTTGTTAATCTCGCATGCTATGTTTACACGTGTCTATATGCTCATTAACTTTGCAAGCCTGCCTTAACAATTATAGCGCTATAGGAATAACTACACGCCCGTATTCTAGTGGTATTGTTAAGTAAACTATGTTACACCATCTTCGTTTTGGCGATGTTTGGTAATCACGATTGATTTAACTCTGGTTTGACATATAGCTTACACTTGTGTAGTATGTTAGTAACAAGATATAGATTTTATCATGTTGGATATGAGCAAACTCTTTTTACTATTATGCTATGTTATCAAACTTGTATACTCGCCAACTTTTTGTTGATCATGTTTTAATACATGTTGCAGGTCGCTAGTTGACGATACGAAGAAACTCATTAGGGTGGACATAGATACTCACCTTAAAGAAATAAACTTATATTTTTGCTTCATGATGTTTGTTGATACTTGATGTATTTGGTTTTGAACAATGTGTTACATTTTAGTATTTATGAAATTTGAACTTTTTTATTATTGTCACAAATAGTGTTATGATGTCTCGAGCAATCTTGTTTTCGTCTCACTCCGATGTTTTCGCCATCGGTTGGGGTGTGACACCTCTGCATCTAGCAATGAGTACAACTCATACAATAACATAAAAATTAATATTGTCCATTTTACTCACAAGGAGATCACAAATTTGTTATTTGTTGCTTAGGTGGGGACTTTCTAGTAGGTCACCCAGTCTTTGATCACCTTACTAAGCATACTTAATTGTGTCGTTCTCCTCTTATTTTCAACTATTGTGTCCAATACAATTTGGTGATTTGAGGTGAGACATTCTATATGACTCAATATCTCTTATGGACAAAACAAAAGGATGAAGGATTCGCCCAATGTGTCACAAACACCCTGCTTGGGACTAATCATTTTTAATGATGTTCACCTCACCATATTAATGGAACAAATAAAGGTTACTATGAAACCATTTGTAACATCCAACCCCTTATACCACCGAGTATTGTTTGTATTGCTTATATGACGCTCACATGTTTGTTTTAATTGCCAAGAAGTACCGGCAGATAATCCATCCAAATTGTGTCTGTGATGTTTAAGGTGATTCTTTATGATCTAATAATTCTCATGTTGACAAAAAAGAACGCTTTAGGATTTGCATAAGGATTTAGTATGGATGGTTACTGAGTCAATATTTATGAGTGCCCCTTTAGTAAAACGCTATAATAAAGCTTTAATTTTGGACCTCATCCGCGAGCAATTAGTGATGCACGAATCCTATTAGTGCTTGCATTTCTCGAATCACATTAATTGAGGGTTAGAGCTACTCCCTTAAACCCATGATCATAAGCAGGGCGAAACGGTTGTCCCTAAGGATGCCGCACGTGCCTAACACACGTCTCTCTGTCATTAGGCTCCACATATAGAGTGATTACAACTTCAATACATGACAAAAAAATCTATAATTAGATAAAACGTATACACAAGTATAAACATCAAATAATTTACTGAGTATCCTTTAGCATTGAATATTTTGTGATGACATTCATGAAATTAGGACAACTATAAACTTAAAATAATCTACTAAGTATCCTTTAGCATTAAATATTTTGTGATGACATTCACGAAATCAGGACAACTGATTAATCGAGCTGAATTGAACCGACTCACATTCTTAAATATCGTAACTTTTATACGATTGTTAAATAATAAGTTAACAACAATCTTAATCATATAATTTTTAAATGAGTAAATTTCTGTTTTCGTCTTTGAGGTTTGTCCATTTTAACTAGTCTAGTCCAAATATCTAATTTATAACAAAACTAGCACCGAGGTTTGCATTTCTTAACGCTTTTCATCCAAATGGCTAACTTGGTTTGCTTTTTCTATTAATTCTTGGTTAATTGACAAGAATACCCTCATGGACTGAAATGGAGGCTAATTCTTATAATATATATATATATATATATATATATATATAGAGAGAGAGAGAGAGAGAGAGAGAGTAGGAGTTGGCTAAAAGCCAATATTTCCTACAAAGTGTAGGAAGCTATAGGAGAGTGACATGAGGCAATTAGGTTTTTTAATAAAAAAGCCATTAAGGTTAATAATTATTTTATTTATGAAATTTATTATATTATTAACTAACTCATGAGAATTTTAAGGAAACTTAATATCTCCTTGATTTCGTATTGGAGGTTATCAAAATTACTATAGGTTATCATTTCATGCGATTTTCATATCTTCTTCGTAAATCAATTGCCTGATAAAAAATAATGGCTTCTTGAACAAGTTCTTGACGATGTGTTTTACCAGTTAAAAGGTTAATGTTAATGTGTTATAATTCCCTTGGTATTAAATGTTGTTTTAATTAATGAAACGCAGTTCACCGAGAGATATTGGTATTGTGTTTTAGCAGTTAACAGTTAATAAACGCAGTTCACTGAGAGATATTGATGTGTTTTACTAGATAAAACACAATGTGACGAACAAGATGAAATACACTGTCTTGACGCTGTGTTTTATCAGTTTCTAGTTTCTTCACATTGTGTTTTATCATAGCGTTGTGTTTTACTACATTTGAAGTTGGATACTGGATGTGTTTCATAGTAGTGTGTTTTAGTGATAAAACACAATATGATGAACTAGATGAAATACAAATTGAATGTGCTTTAGAAGAAGATGATGAATTGTGAATGGAATGATAAACATGGTATCAATCATGCTTATATTTAAATTCGAATTTGTTATCTTGATCCATGATTCTAGCTATTTTTGGTATGAAATAGGGTTTTCTATAATTGGTTTTAGAGAGAGGGGGGGGGGGGAATTGCGAGATTGTAGGGGGTGTGTTATTTATGACAGTTATTTGATTGATTTAAAACACGTAAAATGACAAGACTACCCCTAACCTATTATAACAATTAATTAATGACACACAAATATTACAAAAATGCCACTGACTTGATCTCAACCATTAAACACACTCATCGGATAGCTCAGATCACTTCCTACACTTTGTAGGAAAAACACACTTTGCGCAGGAACCCTACTCTATATAGAGTTAAGTTACTGTACAAATAAAATAAACGTACTAAACGTACGAATGGCAGTTTTTGGCAGTGGCATTTTAGTAATTAAACATACTCGTACAGTTTGTCTTATTTCCTCCCTTTTTCCATAAAAACTATCATTTCAAAAGATCAAAGCCCCTAAAAACTTCCAAATGCTCTGATTCAAAGTCTCCAAATCTTCAAAAACTCTTCGATTCTACCATTAGTCATGTCTACAAAAGGTAATTTCAACGACAATCAAGCATTTGTAGGGTAATTTTGAATCATTTTTTTCTCAAACAGCTATTCATCTGATCTTCTTTTTGATTTTTTTACAAAACGCAGATGCTACAATAACGATGAAGGATAACAACGAAAAAAAGGCGAAAAACGTTGATTCTGGTATTAATATTGATAATTTTGTTGCATTTGTAGGGTAATTTTGAATGAGTTGTAGCCTAATGCACTTGTAGGGTTATTTTGAGTGATATTTTGATTTAGTGTACAGTTGTTTTGGTTGTAGGGTAAATATTTTGCACTTGTAGGGTAATTTTGAGTGTTATTTTGATTCAGTGTAATTTGTTCTGATTGTAGGGTAATTTTGTTCTATTGTAGGGTAATTATGAATGAGTTGTTGTCTGATGCACTTCTAGGGTAATTTTGAGTGTTTTTTTTTTTTTTTTATTTAGTGTACTGTTGTTGATGTTGTAGGGTAAGTTAGTTGCACCTGTAGGGTAATTTTGAGTGTTTTATTGATTTATCATACTGTTGTAGTGGTTGTAGGGTAATTTTGTTCACTTGTAGGGTAATTTTGAATGAATTATTGCGTGATGCACTTGTAGGGTAAATTTGTTCCACCTATAGAGTAATTTTGAATGAGTTGTTACCTGTTGCACCTGTAGGGTAATTTTTGTGTGTTCTATTGATTTATTGTACTATTGTTGTGGTTGTAGGGTAATTTTGTGCACTTATAGGGTAATCTTGAAAGATTTGTTGCCTTATACACTGGTAGGGGTATTTTAAGTGTTATATTGATTTAGTGTACAATTGTTGTGTTTGTAGGGTAATTTTATAAGACTTGTAGTGTAATTTTGACCGTTACATTGATTTAGTGTAAAGTTGTTGTGCTTGTAGGGTAATTTTGTTGCACTTGTAGAGTAATTTTGAATTAATTATTGCCTGATGTACTTGTAGGGTAATTTTATGTGTTAATTTGATTTAGTGTACTATTGTTATGTTGTAGGGTAATTTTGTTGAACTTGTAGGGTAATTTTATCAATAATTAGTTATCAATTAAAATTGTGATTTTGTATATTTAGTTTCTATTAAAAGGAGGAAAAGTCAGAGAACTTGTTCAAAATCACTTAAAAAAATATGGCAATGATGCAACAAACCCTGTTTGCTTTGATGTTGATGAAATTGATGACGGACAAACATTAGCAGGTTAGAAAAGCCTAAATTATGTAGATAAATAATCTATAGCAAATATAACAATTGATGATTTTTTTACTCTATGTTGAAACAGAAAATATAGCAAAGAGAAAGAAGGGAGATAGAAAAACACATCTTGAAAGAAAACAAACAACAGTTGCTGTTGTGAAGAACGATGGTGTGAAAGAGAAGGACGCTGCAAAAGAAAAGCCTGTTGTGAAAGAGAAGGACGTTGCAAAAGAAAAGGTTGTTATGAAAGAGAAGGACACTGCAAAAGAAAAGCCTGTTGTGAAAGAGAAGGACGCTGCAAAAGAAAAGCTTGTTGTGAAAGAGAAGGACGCTGCAAAAGATAAAAAGGTTTGTGAAAAGGACACTCGTAAAAGAAAGCAATTAGACTCACAAGACGATTTTGATTCTCCTGTTGAACATTGAAAACTTCAAAATCTACACCGGTAAAGACTACTATGAAACAGAAATATAGTAGGAAAAAAAAAAGAAAAATAGTAAAGATGAGCAAGTTTGTGAAAAGAAGAGTGGCAAAAGAACAGAAATGAACTCTCAAGACGATTTCAATTCGCCAATTAAAAAAATAAAAGCTAGAAAATCTATGGAGAAAGTAAAAAACATCAGAAAAAAACACCTCAAGTAGTGGACTCTCAAGATGATTTTCAATCCCCTATTAAGACCAGAAAAAGAACACCTCAGAAAGACTTCCTACAAAGAAACTTTGTAGATTTCACTAGCAATACCCTACACATGAATGCAAGTAATCTGGTCTATTGGATGCTATAAGTTCACTATCGGATGAACAAAAAAAAGTTGTGATAGAAATGGGGTTTAAAGCTCTACTTTCACTGAAGATAAATTTTGTGCCAACAATGTTAGGACATTGGTTGGTAATGAACTACGATGAAGACAGGGAGATTAATACAGGAAATCATCGTATAAAAATAACTTCAAAGTTAGTAGAAGAATGTCTCGGAATACCAAGGGGTAAGATTGCAGTGCTTGAGAAGAACAAACCTAGAAAAGGTGTTGGTGAGAGAGTTGATGAATTTAAGAATCAATTTGATAACCCGAAAATCAGTATGATAAAAGTTATTGATTTGATCAGAGAATCTTCACAAGCAAGAAAGTTACTCAACACAAACTTTCTTGTTATGGTGAATACTTTGTTGGGAGAAACAACACAATCAACAACAGTCAACCAGAGGTTTATAATTGGTATTGAAAAAATTCATGTTACACCCTAATTCGTAATTGACTAAAGTCGCAGTGGAAATTCGTACCATAAAAATTACTTTCGTTACAAACATCTTGACGCACTTAAATTCATTTTAACACAACTTTTTTCACGTGAAGTCATCAACCGACTCATTTACAATTAAATACATGACATGGATCTTCTAATTTTCAAACACCAACGTTCCCGTACAATCTTTCTTGTGACTCGATCTTCGATCTCTATTCCTTGAAGGTCCTCATGACTCGTACTACCTGCGCTCACCACATTAAAATTTATAACATTAGTACGCATTATAACATACAAGATCTATTCACGTTGACTTTTCGTTCCGTTAGCTCTTTACATCCCGGCCTCCCATCTAATCATAAAATCCGTGGTGACACTTCTTTGCTATTCCTACGTTACACTTCATTCACCAGACATGCTATTAATATCATTAGTACTCAATTTCATTGGACACATGCGTACCGGCCTTCATACATACTTATACATTTTCATATGTTCACACATAATCAATTACGTACATACATACATACCCACATATAAACACATCTACGTTAATACATGCATATCTACATACACCCATACCTACATCATCACGCACACTCATGACGTTATACATACATACGTCCCTATTTGCAGCATACCCAACTCATACTTGCCTACTCATATACACCTTCATATATCCGTGTGTACTTGCTCACACACTTATAATCTTACATGCATTCGCGCATACATGCTTACATACCCTTCAACATACGTGTATAGATACATACATACATACAAACATACCTACTTGCCTATCTACATATGTGCATACACGGGTGCTCATAAAAACGTAAGTTAAATTAGTCATACGCAACTTAAAACGCGTTTAAACGAGTTCCCAAGACAAAACGGAGCAAACGAACAACTTTCGCCAAACAGACCCCCCGTTGCATCGCGCGACGGCCCGTCGCGTGGCGCGACGCCCTGAAACGGACAGAATGTTGCTTTTGCTGAGCTGCAGATTTCCAACACAACCGGATTTCACGGAAACGAGCATAACTTTCTCGTTTTGGGTCCATTTTACCCGATTCTTTTTCCTACGCATCCGTGATTTAATTCTCCATCACATGGAGTAAAAATCCAATATTTGGACTACCAAAATTTATGAATTTTAAGCCTTCGGCTTATTACCCTTCCTCCATAATTTGACCCATTCATGCATTTATCATCAAAACATGTTTGTTTCACCTTGATTTTATACAAACCTTATAATTTCAAAGTCGCTTAACACTTAAGGTTCAATTCCCTGATTTCTTACATCTTCTTAACCCATTTTTTGCTCAAAACCTTATTTTGACCCGTTAAGGGTATTTTCGCATTTAAGGTCTATGACTAACAAAAACCATACTCCCCACTTTCAAACTTGACCAAAACATTACACTAATCGAATAACTTGTTTCTAAACTACTTTTAAGATCGTTTGCCCAATATACCTACCAAGGGCGTTTTAGTAAACTTTAATCCCATCATTTACGACGAAAGACTTCAACACATATTTGACCTCAAACATCATGTTTAACTAGTTAAAACACTATATTACTTAAACAAACTAAGAAGTGATTACGGAAATCACTTACCTTATGCGTCCATGTTCGTATCCGTTTCCTTGCCTCTTTTTGACCCGTTAGCCTCTCATGCTCGAGTCCGTCTCGACATGGTCCCTACAATTCCATGTCATCGAAGCCACATTCTTGTTAGCATACCCATTTGTACATGTTAACAATCATATCAATCGCATAATCCACACTTAACTTCCCTTAGTCATTTCTAACAAGCATACTACATATAATCAACTTCATATCCTTTCCAACTCATGTAATTCATCATGTAATCACAAATAACGCATATTAACATAACATGTACCAAACGACTTCCTATAATCCTACATTTACAACAACGAGTCAAATCATGTTTCTTATACTTAGTTGACTTTCAAGAGTCAACTATTAACCATATTTAACCATCGACTTATCATCATATACTCGTAACATCATAATCGACTATACGGACGACACTATATACATTTCATCATACATTTGGTATGCGTACCACCTTCTAAACATAACGTACAACTAATTCATGCATAATCTTCTAAACTCATACATAACGCATCAAGTCCTACTACTAATCATCATGTATCATCTTCAAATAAACATCAAACATAGCATCATCATATTTCTCCTAATTCATCTAACAAGAATTCATCATACCCACATAATACATCAATCTTTCAACAAGACTTGGACATAGGTGGTGATTCTAGTCATCATCTTCACCATAACTAACGGGTTTCACCTCTAATCATCAAATTAACACAAACCATACGTAACCCATGTTCTATACGAGGATTCTAACCCTTGTACATGATCAATTTCATATTCACTCACGGATTAGAACATAACCCACTTCACCCATGATCACCAATCTTAGATTTAAGACATACCTTATGATCCCCTCGTGATGGTGATCACTTATCCATGCTCGGTTATGATTTTAAGCGTCATCTTGCCTTTCGATTTGAGCATAAAGATGAAGTTAGGGTTTGAGGCTCCATGGGAGCCTCCTGCTCCTTCTCGAACACACGTATGTGTGTGTTTGTGTGTGATTAGTTATTTAATAACTTAACTTTCATTTTTCCCACTTTAGTCCCTCGAGTTTGCCTTTAAAGCATAACTGACACTACCTTCTTCTTTTAATAGTTTTCACCATGCACTTAACTGGGTTAAATAGCCTAGTTATTTATTTCATAATGTAACACATAAGGACATATTGCGAATATATAACATTTGGATTTTGGGGCGTTACAAGTCTACCACCCTTAAATGAGGTTTCGTCCCCGAAACCTTTCTTACCTTCATTTAACACTAGTTATCTCTTCTCTACGTCCCCTCGACTAGGCCACTAGCCCATCACCATGACTATCTTCTATTTTAAAGAACCCGTTCCGGAGTTCTTATTAGTGTCGCTTTCACTAATAGCGCTAATTTCTAACAACCTTCATACACATATATGTTTAACTTTTGACTGGTACCTCATCATAATAGGTAACTTTCCATTCGCAATTCATAAGTTATTCATATAATTGACTTCTTCCTAAATAGTCCATGCCTTCCCTACTTTACTTTCACATATCAGTTTCATTTCCTTGACCTATCAATAACAGGCCAATACACATATTCCTTCAACCTGTAATCATACATACATTCGTATGATTCGTTCTTAACGGATCTAATATCTTCATCTCATCTCTTAAAAATGACATTTTCTACATGCACTGTATAACATTTAACTTTTGTTTTGTTACCACAACAAAACTACTATTACATAATCACACCTACGTGCTTAACTCTAATGTTATCCTCATTCTACATTTTCTACAGTTACTTGTACCTTGCATACCTTTACGTTACCTTTAAATCATTTCGTTTATTTCACATTACTATTACTTTCACTTCGTGCATTACTTAATTTACACATATACATGTGTCATACTAGTTCATATCTATCCAATCATGAGTTAAACATTTTACTAACCTCTTTTCATTTCGCAAACCAACGATCCGTAACCCAGATCGATCATCTTCTCCTCGAGTACTAGCCATAATAGGCCAGGGTTCATTCATCCGTGTAATGAGTTTCCGCTCGTGCACATCCTTTCACCAATACGATTGGTTTCATCACATTAATAGTTCTAACATTTTCATCAACAAATTTAGCAATTAGCACATTTCATTCAAACATTCGTTTTATTAGGTGATTACTTACCTATAACTCTTATACAATTTCTTACATACACGCCATAACGGGTCACGCATTTCATTCCTCACACGCAAATCTTTCATTCCAGTTACTTATTTCATCAACCTTAGCAGTTTGACTTTTCAAGGTCAAACTGGCATTTCTTAATTACCATACATTTATTGAGGCACACGTTTGTACTTCTTTCCATTCATGCTTACTTGCAAAGACCTTATTACATTGTTTCAATATTTCTTACCAAACTTACCATTCCCGCCCCTACTTAAGTTATTGTTCGGGTCACAGCCCGTCATCAATCTGACTTCTAAGAGTCAATTACTAACACATCTAACACGTAACTTATACAGAACTTCATCTATTATACTATCACCTTTTACTTTATACTTATTTCTATGACCCGTTTGACTCAATCATGGTCAAACTGTCGACATCTTCTTATACGGATTAATTTCATCTTTTTATATTTTTAAATCTGTCTCACGGATTCAGACGCATCATTCATGCTTTTTCATTTATTGGATCCGCCTTACGGATTCAAACATTACATTCATGCCTTTTATTACTTCTGCGTTTTGAATCCTTCTCGAGGATTCAAACATATTATCCATGCCTCTCATCCTTGAATCCGTCTCACGGATTCAAACATATCATCCATGCCTTTCATCCTTGAATCCGTCTCACGGATTCAAACATATCATCCATGCCTTTCATCCTTGAATCCGTCTCACGGATTCAAACATTGCATTCATACCTTTCATTCCCTGAATCCGTCTCACAGATTCAAACATATTATTCATATCTTATTGATCCGCACTTAATCACAGATTCAACATTCTTCATTCTTATCAGGCATGTTTTTTTCATTCTTACATAGTACTCTCAATTTCCCGAGAGTCTTACTTCCCATTTCACCCACACGCCCGCCTGCTACCCAACTCTATCGGACATACCTGTAACAATTATCATGATCTCACGAACGTCATACGTTTCTCGTGTACTGGCCAGGTACACAATCCACATAGTAGTTTCGTGCCTTCATGTAATTGTCACCTTATGTCCGTAGACTTAGGTTTCGGCGCGTGTATCACTTTCAGTACTTCATTACTATACTATCATTATCCTTCATTTAAAATTTTCCTTCCCTTAATGAGTTTTACTATTACATATACCCACATATCGAATTTACGTACCTGGATTCAAATTTGGCTTATTACCTCTTTGCCTGCCTTAGTATTCATCCTAGACTGCATTCACAGATCATCCTCTTCAAACACTTATGCTTACCTTGCACATACAAAACTGTCAGTTTTCTTTATACGTATACATAAGTACATACTTACATTAGCTTTTACCTTTGGATCTTGATCGAGTCTTAGATTGTACGGGTTTCTTATCTCAAGAGCACACAAGTTTGAGTTCAAGTACTTACCTTCTTGTACTTGATTCCCTCAAACCAGGGCTCTGATACCAACTTGTTACACCCTAAATCGTAATTGACTAAAGTCGCAGTGGAAATTCGTACCATAAAAATTACTTTCGTTACAAACATCTTGACGCACTTAAATTCATTTTAACACAACTTTTTTCACGTGAAGTCATCAACCGACTCATTTACAATTAAATACATGACATGGATCTTCTAATTTTCAAACACCAACGTTCCCGTACAATCTTTCTTGTGACTCGATCTTCGATCTCTATTCCTTGAAGGTCCTCATGACTCGTACTACCTGCGCTCACCACATTAAAATTTATAACATTAGTACGCATTATAACATACATGATCTATTCACGTTCACTTTTCGTTCCGTTAGCTCTTTACATCCCGGCCTCCCATCTAATCATAAAATCCGTGGTGACACTTCTTTGCTATTCCTGCGTTACACTTCATTCACCAGACACGCTATTAATATCATTAGTACTCAATTTCATTGGACACATGCGTACCGGCCTTCATACATACTTATACATTTTCATATGTTCACACATAATCAATTACGTACATACATACCCACATATAAACACATCTACGTTAATACATGCATATCTACATACACCCATACCTACATCATCACGCACACTCATGACGTTATACATACATACGTCCCTATTTGCAGCATACCCAACTCATACTTGCCTACTCATATACACCTTCATATATCCGCGTGTACTTGCTCACACACTTATAATCTTACATGCATTCGCGCATACATGCTTACATACCCTTCAACATACGTGTATAGATACATACAAACATACCTACTTGCCTATCTACATATGTGCATACACGGGTGCTCATAAAAACGTAAGTTAAATTAGTCATACGCAACTTAAAACGCGTTTAAACGAGTTCCCAAGACAAAACAAAGCAAACGAACAACTTTCTCCAAACAGACCCCCCGTCGCGTCGCGCGACGGCCCGTCGCGTGGCGCGACGCCCTGAAACGGACAGAATGTTGCTTTGGCTGAGCTGCAGATTTCCAACACAACCGGATTTCACGGAAACGAGCATAACTTTCTCGTTTTGGGTCCGTTTTACCCGATTCTTTTTCCTACGCATCCGTGATTTAATTCTCCATCACATGGAGTAAAAATCCAATATTTGGACTACCAAAATTTATGACTTTTAAGCCTTCGGCTTATTACCCTTCCTCCATAATTTGACCCATTCATGCATTTATCATCAAAACATGTTTGTTTCACCTTGATTTTATACAAACCTTATAATTTCAAAGTCGCTTAACACATAAGGTTCAATTCCCTAATTTCTTACATCTTCTTAACCCATTTTTTGCTCAAAACCTTATTTTGACCCGTTAAGGGTATTTTCGCATTTAAGGTCTATGACTAACAAAAACCATACTCCCCACTTTCAAACTTGACCAAAACATTACACTAATCGAATAACTTGTTTCTAAACTACTTTTAAGATCGTTTGCCCAATATACCTACCAAGGGCGTTTTAGTAAACTTTAATCCCATCATTTACGACGAAAGACTTCAACACATATTTGACCTCAAACATCATGTTTAATTAGTTAAAACACTATATTACTAAAACAAACTAAGAAGTGATTACGGAAATCACTTACCTTATGCGTCCATGTTCGTATCCGTTTCCTTGCCTCTTTTTGACCCTTTACCCTCTCATGCTCGAGTCCGTCTCGACATGGTCCCTACACTTCCATGTCATCGAAGCCACATTCTTGTTAGCATACCCATTCTTGTTAGCATACCCATTTGTACATGTTTATTTTGGGCTGAAGTGCTAAACAATGAAGAAAAAATGAAAAGCCGGTATTCTCTTAGTAGGTTTTTTTGCTCATCGCTTCTGTTGGTACGTTTTCAGACTTACTCTTTTATATTTTGTTTTGCTATTATGTAGATTATTCTGTTTTCTGCAAAGAATTACTCTGCTGTGGTAGTATTGAAAGCATGAAATTTCATTTGTATACAAATGGGATCAAAATAATGCCGTTTGCTAATTTGATGAGTATCATAGGATTTTTTAGTGTCAATCTTGTGTTTAGAGCTTGTTAAATCATTATGTTAAAATGATTTTACAATATGAAAATGGATAATTACTGTACATTTGGATACAATTACTAACTTGATAGATTCATTGTTATTGTTATATTTCATACAATTACTCTACCTATAGCTATAATTACTCTACTGATAAGAACAACTGTTGTTATTTCTAATAATACTGATAATTACCCTACACATTGATATAATTACTCTACTGATATTATTTCTGCAAAAAAAAATATTATTATATCTATAGGTAGTATTGTAAATATAAAATTCCATTTCTATAGGAATAGCTTCAAAATTACTCTACAAAATAGCTATAATTACTCTATTGATAGATCAACTGTTGCGAATACTTTTGATATTGTTAAAGGATCATTATGCACCAACAAGCACCGACGAAGTTCGACTTTTAATGTTAACACAAAACTTGGATCAATGGCTTGAACAGTTTAAGGTCAAATCGATAAGAGGTTTCGACCTCCTATTTTTCCCCATTTTAGCTTCAGAACATTATTATGTCGTGTGTTTCAATATGAAGACTTCTAAAATTGTGTTGATCAATAACAGCAAAATGGGTGAAAATTTCCATGATAGATATCAAGGGATCCCTAATATGTTGTTATGACTAATAATAACTTTACAGTTTTACTAACTTTAGAATTTTGAGAAACTAACATATTTTATTTTTGAAATATTGTAGAGAAATGCATTGTGTGACTACCTTGAGCTCAAGAAGATCAGATTCACCAAAAAAACACTAAGAAGGGAAATCATCAAAAGATTGGAAATGCCATGGAGGACAGAAGAAAACTACATTGACTGTGGCATTTATACAATGTGCCATATAGAAGCTTATTTTGGTACAAAAAACTGGGATTGCGGCTTCTCATCAAATGAGAAATCTCATAAAGATCAAATTTCTGAATTGAGGAAAAAATTCTTGACAAAAATTATGTTGTCAGAAATCAACAGCTTGAAAGGTAATCTTATAAAGGATGCCCTTGAATATGAAAAAATGGATGATAAAGTTAAGGCAGAACATAAAAAAGATTTGGAGGAAAAGATGCTTGAAAGGCAAAAAGAGTTTGTTTGAATGTTTGTTTCAATTTGTTGGTTTAATGTTGGGATTTAACTTCTAGAATTGTCTACTTTTTAGTATGTTTGAATATTGTTGAACTTTATTTTAGAATATGGTTTGTTTCACTTTATGCATTATTAAACTGTTGGTATAGATATAATTATGATAATTACGCTTCAGATTGACATAATTACTCTACGGATTATGCAACTGTTGTGATTTGTTATAATTCTGATAATTACCCTACATAATTGTTTAATTACTCTACTGATAACTACAACTGTTGGTATTGTAATAATTCTGATAATTACCCTACACATTGTTATAATTACTCTACAAATTGAAACAACTATTATTATTTGTTGTAATTGTCATAATAACTCTTCTTCTATGTTATAATTATGTTAATTACCCTATGTTTTTGTCAAAAATTACCGAAGCAATTAAGTGATCAAATTAGTTAAGTGAGGTAGTGTGCTAGAAATGAGTGTCGAAAATATGTTAACCAAATTAATTGTAAAAACAGTTTCAGGATACGGCTCAGGATATAGAGCTGTATCTATGATCAAACGATGAGCGAAAAAGTAAAGGTTGACACGTGATGTACGAGGAAAGCCCTTGATCAATCTAGATCGCCGGCATAAAACCTCGGGAGCTGACAATCGCAGCTGCCTTGTTCTTCTATTACTTCAAATTTCAGGATACAGTGCAGGATGTGATGCGGATCAACTAGGTGTTACAATGTAATTTGAGTACAAGTGTTGGTGTATAGTGTTTGCTACAAGCTAGAGAGTTAAAGTATGTGAAAGAGTGTGTGTAAAGTTGTGTGCCTTAATCTGATCCGCCCCATCTATTTATAGTAAAAGAAATTTAACAAACTACCCTATTAAACCGGGATCCGGCGGATATTCCCCACTTGAACGTTGTAGACCTGGTCTTTCGGGTCCAACGTCTCTCAAATAACTGGTTTGCCCGAGTCTCAAGGAGAAGAAGTCCATCTGACCGTTAGTGACCTACAGCTTCTTACCTGCACGTGGTCAATTTAGTTAACACCAGGATATCGCCCAGGATGTTACCAATATCCCGGTCCAGTATCCTGATCACAAGCAAACAGTCAAAAGCAAGATATTAGTCAGGATATATACGCTCAGAAAATGACCCATAACAATTGTCCCCAAATATATCTGTTGGTATACCAATCCAACGGATATATTTTAAAAATCCTGTTTCGTAGACCGAGGCAATTAAAACGAGGTGACGTTTGAGATGACATTGTGCAACTTCCCATACTACTTTTACTCCTCACCCCCTATATCCAGCCTATAATTAGCTGAGATATTTCACCTTGTTATCATTACTCTTCAAGCAATTTTCAGGTATTCATCCTTTCTTTCATCCTCTGTTTTTCTTTGAATTTCTTATAGTTTGTTTGATACCCCTCATGGCATCATGGACAAGATCTCGTTCGGATGAACCAGTCCCAACCCTCGTGAGTCAAAACCTCATACGAGAACCAGAAAAAGAAATCTGCTGCTTTAATAATGCCGATATGCCCTTTTGATCGGGAGGTCCGATCAGACGTGTCATCAGACGAGTGGGTCTGCTTTTTCGCCTACCCCTTTTCTTTGGGACTCCGGTATCCATTTCCACCCCTCATCTCTCGTTTCTTCGACCTCACCGGCCTTAGTTATGCCCAAACTATGCCAATGGTCTGGCGAGTTTTGATGGTGCTAGATCAAATCAAATCTCGCCATTGCCCTGACCTGTGTATTGAAGACCTCCCCATAGCATACCGGTTGAGGTCCCATGGTGATAGCCGTTTTCTTTTATTCTCCACCTCCAAGAGCCCTTTAGTCCTTAAGGCCACCAAGAACGAAGACCAATGACGGCGAAAGTTCTTTTTCGTGAAAAGAGACTCTATTGACAAGGGTTTCGATCTGCCGGTTAGATGGTTAACCAAGGGTAGGATCTAGGGTTTTAGGAATATCCCCAAATGTATCCTTAAACTATATCCTAGACTTATCTCCTGATGTTTTTATGCAGCGAACTTCAGAGATTTAGCACCCCCAAGTGCGGAATCCGAGTCCAGGATTAAAGAAATCTACCGACTTCCTACCAGTGAAAGAACCTTCTCCCTGTCTCTTACAGATTCAAGCCAAAAATCAAGTTCAGAGATGTCTGGTAAGCATATTCTCAGTAATTATCTTTATTTATTAAACCGATTATCTTTCAGAGGTATGATGAGTTTAAAAATATATTCCCTTGTGCAGTACCAGTTGTCAACCTCGAAGGCTTCCAACTTGACGAGTTGGATAGTTACTCTAGCCTTGTACCTGTCAAGCAAGAATCTAAGCCGAAGTCATCTGCCACACCAAAGCCTACCACTTCAAAGATCACTACTGCTCCTAAAGCTCCTCCGGCATCCAGGACCCGAGCCTCTAGCTCCCGGAAGAGAAAAGAAATGGATTCTCCGGCTGCCTCCGAGACATTCTCTCTCGAGAACCATGGATTTAGTGAAGCCACTTCATTCCTCAAGCAGGTAAAAATTCCCTTCCGATATCCTGAACATGCATGTTAACCATTATCCTGCTCATTTCATATTGATACCTGTGTCTTTAACTGCAGGGCTTGGAACGTCTCATGCACTTGTATGAAGATGCTTGTGGGCTTAATAAGATGCTGGAGATCAAGCTCGAAAAAGCTGAAGCCAGTATAGCTGATCAAGGAGCGATTGCGGCCGCCAAGTCCCAGCATTATGAAGATAGTTACAAGGCAATGACCCAGGAGCACCAAGCTGCCCTTCACAAAGCCAATGAGGATGCTCAAGCCAAACTAGATGCCGCCCTTCTTCAATACCAGCAGGATATGAGTTCCTATCGGGACAACCTCAAAGCATCCGTTGTTATTTCCCTTCTCCAAGCCAGGTTAAGGATGGCTTATGAGGCCAAAGCCTTGGGCTTCGAATGCCCCTCCTGGAATGTCAAGGCTTGGGAAGCGAAATTACAGGATCTTGGAGGCCATCCTGTTGCTCATCCCGCAAAGCATGCTGGTGAAGAGCCTTCTAAGGCGGCAGAGGAAGTGGCCAATGCTGGTGATGATGCCGAGAAGAATCCTGAGGGTGATGCTGGTGCAGATGCTTGGAAAGAAGTTGCTGATCAAGAAGGTGCTGCCCCTTAGGCGGCGAAGTGGGCGATGATGGATATACGTGCCAAGGCCGGAGCCCATTTTTTTAAATTTCATGGTTGTGGTTTGTACAAACAATTCACTTTTCCTGTCGTTGAACAATTTATATTTCCTGCACTAGAACAATACGATGACCAAAGGTGGATGGGTCCTGGGTTTCAGGATAAAGCCCTTGGTCATCGGTTAGTATAACCTGTTTTGAATGTCGTAACGGTTGAAGGTGGACAGGTCCCGTTTTAAGACAAAATCTTCAACCGTTATGTAAGTATGGTAAAGACTAATCGTGCTTTTGGCGGATGGGCCTCGGTTTGAGGTGAAACCAAAAGCACAACTTTTGTCATGTTAATAATATAACTTCCTTTTGACTTGTTTGTTGTTACCTTCTAATTTCGGTCATGCATTTCTTAGTTCAGATTTTATAAAATATCCTGATCAATATACCCAGTGATATATTGTGGAAATTTTTATTGAATAGAATTTCTAAAAATTCAATCAATTTTAGACAAAACTTCTAAAGAATAAAAGATAGTCCATTTTCTAAAACCTGTTTTGATAATACTTGTTTAATCAGAGTTTTCATTTTCAATCCAAGTATCACTTCCTAAATATTTTAGTCAATTATCCCGAAACGTATCCCAAAAACACATTTTGAAAACATATCCTAAAGATATGTCCTTATCAGGATATTTTGAGCATTAATTAGAGTTAAACAATTCATGTAAGGTTCACAAAGGAAAGATCATACCAGGAATCGAGTGCAACCCTAGTATTAAACTCCAACCCCCTTTGCGACTTCTCCCACTAAGATGTCCCCAGTCCGAGACACTTAGCCCAATTTTGATCTTTTGAGCTTCACACAATCGTTTTAGAAGAAATGTCCCCTGTGCATGAAGTCTTTAAATACTTAGAAAATTTTTGAATATTAGTTTCAACTGTTTAGACAATTCTTGTGTTACAGGGGTAAAACCCAAATATATACTGGGGATAAATCCTTAGTATCCCGGGGCAAATCCCAAATTTTCATGCGCTACAGGCGGGAGTGTACAAACTCCAAGACTTAGAAAGGTGAAAACCTTTAAACCTTAGAGAGTATGAAAATACCCTTTCGTGAGAGAGGGTGATCAATCCTCATATACCTTTAGGATTCAGGATATAGCCAATAGTAACGAAATTGTCAGCCACTTTTACATGAACTGGTCCTGCCACCTTGAACTATTCCCGAATAACTTGCGCTCTAGGCGGGGTGTTTAAACCCAATACAGAAGAAAGGTGAATACCTTTAAACCTGTGAAGGGATCAGGATCCTTTAGACGTGAGAGAGGGGGCCAATCCTCTAATCTTTCAAAGTATCCTGAATGTGTATCCTGGTGCTATATCCTGAAGCATATTCTGCAAAACACTTATAAGCTAAGGTGGGTGTTAGCCTGGCTAACACCCCTCCGATGCTTAAGTCAGTAACGGGTTCAAAACAGTAAATAATATTAAAATTCGATAAAAGAGACAGAAATCATAGTATCCTGACTTGGAATTTAAATTCCATACTCACTTGAAATAGAGTTTTAGATGTACAGCATTCCCGGATCTCGGTAGCATATCTCCCTCCATATTCTTGAGTCGGTATGCTCCTTTTCCTGATTCTGATTCAACCTCATAGGGTCCTTCCCATTTCGGAGCCAACTTTCCATCAGCAGGATTAGTAGTATTCTGAAAAGCCTTTCTTAATACCCAATCTCCAACCTGAAATCTTCTAGTCCTTATATTCTTGTTATATGCTTTAGATATCCTCTGTTGATATGCTGCCATCCTTAGCCTTGCAGCGTCTCTTGTCTCATCTACAGTGTCCAAATTTTGGCACAAAGCTTCAGGATTCTGCTCAAGATCCCGGAGGATAGATCTTGCCGTAGGTATCACCATTTCTGTTGGGATCACTGCTTCTGCTCCAAATACTAAGGAAAACGGGGTTTGGCCAGTTGCATTTTTTACCGTTGTTCTATCAGCCCACAAAACAAAGGGTAATTCTTCTGCCCATCTTCCTTTCTTAGCCCCTAGTCTCTTTTTTAAGTTGTTGACAATTATCTTGTTCGAGGATTCTGCTTGTCCATTTGCTTGAGGATGCACCGGAGTAGACGTGATCATTTTAATTCCCCAACTCTTGCAAAAGTCAGTAGTCCTTTTACTTATAAATTGAGATCCATTGTCACAAATTATCTCAGCTGGTACTCCAAACCTAGTCAGGATATTCCTTTTTATGAAGGATACCACTTCTTGATCTCTAACCTGAACAAATGCTTCTACTTCAACCCACTTAGAGAAATAATCCGTCATTGCCAACATGAAAACCTTTCCTCCTGGAGCCTTTGGAAGCTTTCCCACTATATCCATACCCCATTTCATGAACGGCCACGGGGAAACAATAGGATACAGCGGTTCAGCAGGCTGATGTAATATGTTAATATGTCTTTGACATGCATCACATCTTCGAGCATATTCTGTGGCATCTTTTCTCATCGTCGGCCAATAATATCCTGTCCTTAATACTTTTGAGAATAACGACCTGCCCCAGTATGGTTACCACAATCCCCTTCGTGTATATCCTGAAGCACTTCTTTGGTTTCGGGATCCTCCAAGCACCTCAGATATGGTCCTGCAAGAGATTTCTTATACAAAACGTCATTTATAATAGTGAATCGTGATACCTTCATTCTAAAGGCCTTAGGATTCTCATTCTTTGGGATGTGTCCTTCCTTGAGATATCTCATGATTGGAGCCGTCCAGGACTTAAGATCCTCCTCGGGATAGTCATTATCAGGGTCCTGAATACTTATTACTTCCTTATCCTGAGGATTCGTCGCAGGATATAGGATATGTAATATTGGTATTCGGGTTCCTTCCGGTATCCTGACCGATGATCCCAGATTTGCCAAGGCATCAGCTTCAGCATTTTCCTCTCTTGGTACCTGTTCAAGTGTAAAAACATCGAAGTATCCTGCTAATTTTTTGAGAATTTCGAGATATTCAATTAACTTTTCTCCTTTAACTGCATAGGTTCCATTAAAATGATTAGTGATTAACAAAGAATCAACATATACTTTCAAATTCTTGATACTCATATTTTTAGCCAACTCTAATCCTGCAATCAAAGCTTCATATTCTGCCTCATTATTAGTAGCAAGAAATTCACACCTAATAGCCTGGGGTAATATGTCCCCCTGTGGCGATTTTAGTAGCATACCTAGACCTACACCTCTTACATTAGATGCACCATCAGTGTATAATGTCCAGCATTCTAAGTTTTCTCCTAGCTGTTGTACTTCTAGGTCTACTTCATTTTGAATGTCACTACTGAAATCAGCCACAAAGTCAGCTAAAGCCTGAGACTTTATGGCATTTCTAGGCTCATACACTAAGTCATAAGCACTTAAATTTACTGACCACTTAGCCATCCTACCCGACATGTTGGGCTTCCTAAGCACGTTTTTAACAGGATAATTGGTTTTAACATGAATCCTACGTGTCTCAAAATAATGTCTAAGTTTCGTTGATGCCATAACTAGGGCTAATATTAATTTTTCTAGATGAGAATATCTAGTTTCAGCATCTAATAAACTTTTACTAACATAATAGACAGGATACTGCTGACCTTCATGGTCCTTTATAAGAACAGCACTTACAGCATTCCCTGATACAGCGAGGTATAGGGATAGTGGTTCACCATTTTCAGGCTTCATCAATAGAGGTGCAGTTGAGAGATATTGCTTCAAATCCTAGAGGGTTGCTTCATGCTTCTCTTTCCATTCGAACTTCTTGTTCTTCTTGAGGATATCATAAAATTCCTTGCACTTTTCCGAGGATCTTGAAATAAATATGTTCAATGCTGCTACTCGGCCTATTAACCGTTGAACATCCTTCATATTCGAAGGTGATTTTATATCCAGGATAGCTTTAATCTGCTCCGGGCTTGCCTCTATCCCCCTTTTGGTCACCATATATCCTAGAAACTTTCCTGCCCCCACTCCAAAATGGCACTTAGCAGGATTCAGTTTCATGTTATACTGATCCAGAATATCAAACGCTCCCTTAATATCCTGGAGGTGATCCTCAGCCTTTTTAGATTTCACCACCATATCGTCAATATATACCTCCATGGTGTCCCCCAGCTTGTCTTTAAACATCATGTTTACCAACCTCTGGTATGTTGCACCTGCATTTTTCAAACCAAAGGGCATAGCAGTATAACAATAAATACCTGTGGGTGTCATGAAAGCAGTATCCTCCTGATCAGAGGGTTCCATTTGGATTTGCTGAAATCCTGAAGAGGCATCCATGAAGGTTAACATCTCGTGGCCGGCGGTAGCATCTACCATTAAATCAATATGAGGTAAAGGAAACGGGTCTTTGGGACAGGCTTTGTTTAAGTCTGTGTAATCTACACAAACTCTCCATTTCCCATTTTTCTTTTGTACCACGACTACATTCGCAAGCCATTTAGGAAACTTCACTTCTCTAATCATCTTGCTCCTTAGTAGCCTTTCAACTTCCTCTAGGATGATCACATTTCGCTCCAGAGCAAATTTCCTTCTCTTTTGTTGGACCGGCTTGAATGACCTGTCAATACCGAGCTTATGTGTTATAATTTCCTTGGAAATACCTGTCATATCCTCGTGCTTCCATGCGAATGTTGACATCCTGCATTTCAAAAAAATAGTCAATTGATTTTCAATATCCTGAGGGATATTGGTTCCTACGAGCACGAAATATCTGGATTATCCTGATCCAGGATAACTTTCTTTACATCCTGCTCCGAAGCCTCCATGATATCCATGGCCTGCCTAGTATGATGTTATAGCAGGATAGGGAGTCCATCACACAGAAACGTTGTATCGAGTTGACCCCTTCAACATATACTTGTAACTTTATCTACCCTACGGTATTCCTAGCTTCCCCACTGAAGCCAATGAGCACGGTGGATTTCGAAGTAATGTCCATCGGAGATACATTCATCCTCTTCAATGTTTCCAGCTGAATTATGTTGACAGAGCTGCCATTATCCACTAATATCCTGCGTACAAAATGGTTAGCAACATATAATGTTATTACGAGAGCATCATGGTAAGGATCCTGCACAGTATCCCTGTCATCACTGTCGAAAGTGATCACTTTATTAGTTGTAAAGGTAGTCATCCTGGCTGGTTTGTCTCCCCTTTCAGTCTTAGCCTCCTTTGCATGTCTCTTGGCTGCAAAATACGAAGTCCCACAAATGTTGGATCCTCCTGAAATAAAGTTAATTATTTTGGCATATGCTGGGGGTGATGTTGCTCATTCAGGATTCTTCTCAGGATCCTGACCTTTATTTTTCTTTCTTCCCAGCAAATCCTTCAGATACCCCTTGCTCAATAGGTAGCTTATTTCTTTCCTTAGAGCAATGCAATCCTCGGTCACATGTCCGAAATCTCCATGGAAGGCACACCATTTGGATTTATCCTTCCAATCAGCTTTTTGTTGATTCTTTCTAGGCCACCTAGCTTTGTCTCCTAAACCCTGCATAGCATACATTAACTCAGGTATGTTAATAGAAAAGCAGTATTCAGATAATTCAGGATATTCTTCAGGATCCTCGTCTTCAATAGCATTCACTTTCTTGTTGTCATTTCTACCATATGGCTTGGAGCGATACGGTTTATACGAGGATTCTGGTTTCCTGTTGGTTGATTCATAGGTTGAGGTAGAATTCATTCTCTCTTGCATCTTTTTGTCATCTTCCAAGCGAATATATCTCAAGGCCCTGTTACGAGCTTCGTCGAGATTCCTGCAGGGATTCATTACAAGATCCTGATAAAACTGAGAATCCTTTTGTAACCCAATCTTAAAAGCCTGCACAACTGTTGCAACATCAAGATGTGGGATATCCAAGGATTCCCGACTAAACTTGTTCACATAATCCCTCAAGGATTCCTGAGGTCCTTGAGTTATCCTGTAAAGATCACTGGTTAGTTTCTCAAAACTCCGGCTGCAAGAAAACTGACTATTAAATAAATTAACCAAATGAGCAAACGAAGTAATTGAGTGAGGAGGAACATTTAACAGCCATTTTAAGGCTGATCGTGTCAGGGTAGATCCGAAACCCTTGCACAAGCATGCTTCCTTGAGCTCCGGAGGGATATGGTTAATCTCCATTCTTTCCCTATACTGGACAATATGCTCTTCAGGATCCGTAGTTCCATCATACAGCTTCATGTTAGGGGTTTGAAATCTCTTTGGGATTTCAGGATCACAGATAGGATATGCAAAGCGGGATATCCTGTGGTTGTCTTGGGATACTTCCGGAATTGGCTGGACCACTCCAGGTACACTGGATATCATGTCCTTCAATTTCTGAAGCTCCCTAGTAAATGTTGACGTCATACCTGCATCCTGCAAAGATCCATTATTGTTAGTAGCAAGAGTATTATTATTTTACATGTTACCGGTCTGAGGATTCTGGCCATATCCTGAAGCATATCCCGAGCTCCTCACAGTTGACATCCTGACCGAGGAGAGTATCTCAGGAGTATGATTCTGAGAATGGCTTGGCCCGATATTCCCCCTGTTATCTTCAGTGTAAACTGTAGAACTGAAGTTCAAAGCTCTAGGCTGCAAAGGAGTGATAGTTTCTTCAGCAGGTCTACTTGGGCCGGATTTCAAGAGTTGTATCTCTCTCATCAGCATCCGATTAGTTTCCTGCTGCTGCCTCATCTGTTCCTGTACACTACCAAACAAATTCAGAATTTCATCATTAGAAGCCAAAACAGGACCAGATCCCTGGGTACTGGGAGCGGGGATAACATCCCGAGCCACATGACTTTCAGTTCCGTGTGAAGAAGTTTGCATTCGTGGAGGGGGAGGTGGAAGCACCGAACCAATTGTTGCAGAGGTTGTATCAGACATGGTGGAAGAGCTCATGTTTGATCTTGAGGCCATTGAAAACAATGTAGCAAAAAGTTTTGACAATAGAAAACCGAGTAATGATTTTACTAAAGTTTTTAGCAAAAATAGCACCACTTGCCCCACGGTGGGCGCCAAATTGTTTTGGTCAAAAATTACCGAAGCAATTAAGTGATCAAATTAGTTAAGTGAGGTAGTGTGCTAGAAATTAGTGTCGAAAATATGTTAACCAAATTAATTGTAAAAACAGTTTCAGGATACGGCTCAGGATATAGAGTTGTATCTATGATCAAACGATGAGCGAAAAAGTAAAGGTTGACACGTGATGTACGAGGAAAGCCCTTGATCAATCTAGATCGCCAGTATAAAACCTCAGGAGCTGACAATCGCAGCTGCCTTGTTCTTCTATTACTTTAAATTTCAGGATACAGTGCAGGATGTGATGCGGATCAACTAGGTGTTACAATGTAATTTGAGTACAAGTGTTGGTGTATAGTGTTTGCTACAAGCTAGAGAGTTAAAGTGTGCAAAAGAGTGTGTGTAAAGTTGCGTGCCTTAATCTGATCCGCCCCATCTATGTATAGTAAAAGAAATTTAACAAACTACCCAATTAAACCGGGATCCGGCAGATATTCCCCACTTGAACGTTGTAGACCTGGTCTTTCGGGTCCAACGTCTCTCAAATAACTGGTTTGCCCGAGTCTCAAGGAGAAGAAGTCCATCTGACCGTTAGTGACCTACAGCTTCTTACCTGCACGTGGTCAATTTAGTTAACACCAGGATATCGCCCAGGATGTTACCAATATCCCGGTCCAGTATCTTGATCACAAGCAAACAGTCAAAAGCAAGATATTAGTCAGGATATATACGCTCAGAAAATGTCCCATAACACCCTACACATTGATATAACTACTATATGGATAAAATCAACTGTAGGCATTGTTATGATTCTGTAAATTACCCTACACATTCATATAAACCAATAATTACCCTACACATTGAAGAAGAATATTAAACTATAATTCAATATAAAAAAACACTGCAAAATCCAAAAATCCTTAAGATCCATTAAAGTTTACAAATTTCAAAAATATAAAAAGCTATTTATTCGTAGAAACTGCACCCTCTACAACTGGACGAACAAGTGCACTGCAAGTTCGAATATCATGACCAACCATCCCACAAACCTTACATCCTCGACGCCTTTTCCCCATACGACTAGCTGCTTTCTCTTTTGTGGATTTAATTCTCCTATGTGAGCCACGTCCCTTGTTTCTAATACCAGGAGGAAGTTTAACAGTTGATGTTGATGGTTGATTATATCCAAGAAGAGAAGCCATCATATCTTTTTTCTTCAAAACCGGCCCAGTCTTACTACTCTCATCTGCCTTTTGAATCATTCCTTTCAGTTGATCTCTAATCTTGATCAATTCTTCATTATTTGTAAAATATCGATTACAAAGGCATTCACTAGCAAACATAATCTCACGGACAACCTGATTTGCCTTATCAATGTTGACATTCGAACTATCTTCCGCAAAAAAAGAACAACTGGCTCTATTTGTAACTGCTTCCCTTCTCCAACGCCTCAAAATGTACTTTTCAGGAATTTCCTCAATTTCAAACATTTGAATGACAAGAAAAACATGTTGACATAATAACCCCATTGCTCAAATCTTTTACAAGAACATGAAGCAGAAAATTCATCATCAACTTTAGCTAATACCTGTTAAAATTAAAAAAAGATGATAATTACCCTACATATGAAAGCATTACTCTACTTTTCATAAAATTACCCTACATATATTTACAATTACTCTACTGAGAGAATCATAGTTTGTATTGTTATGAGATTTCATATAATTACCCTACATATGGATATAATTACTCTACTGATACATATGAAATCAAAAAAAAATACCTCAAAGAACCCACTTCCATAAGCCGAAATATCTCTAATAAAGAGCCTTGCATTCTCTCCTTCTTCTTTGACATTAACTGAAAAACATTTCTCAAAACTAGCAAGGATCTCTTCTTGAACATCAAAAAATATGGCCCTGGTATACAACTTATAAGCATGTACTTCAAGAGGAGAATCAGTCCAATAATCAGGTTTAGTATTACGCGTATCATGATCATTTTTTTGATGATTATATCTTTGAGCTTTAATTGCCATATCAAAATGAGTAAAAAACTCTACAAGAGTCAATTGCGAGTTTGAAAACACTACCAAAAAATTGATTTTCACTTTCAGACCTTGAAGTAGTACGCATAAGCCCTGACATAGGCTCATCATGATAAAACGCAGGAATCCACATTGATCTTAAGTCAAACATACTTTCTAACCAAATATTCTCTAAAAGACCAAAGTCGTGAATTATTTCTTGCCATTCCTTCTCAAACATTTCTGGTTCAATTGCATCTGTCCACACAATATTGCAAACACGTCGTTTAAAAGTATCATCATTGCACAATACATTACCAACCTGTAAAGAAATAAATGATCAATTAATAACTGCACACTTACTTAATTTTACAAAACAGTTACTTAATTACTCTACATCACTTAATAATTACCCTATGAACATAATTACTCAACACTTCACTCTACTACACAAATTAGATAATTACTCTACAATAATAAATAATTACTCTACTCATATAAAGCAAGAAATAGATAAATTAATCTATAAAAATTACTCTACATAGTTGAACAAATATCCACATAAAATTACTCTAGTCATAATTACTCTAATTAGATAAAAAAACAAGAAGTACTTAATTACTCTACTGATATTCATCATATAAAACCAAAACTATAGACATAATTACTTTACTTAAAAAAAACTACATAATTACCCTATGATCATAATTACTCTACACTAAAATTCTACAACCAAAATTACTAAATTACTCTACAATAATAAATATAATTGCTCTAAATAAGTTGCTCAAAGTAACCTTATCCGCTACTTTCTTCATAATATGCCACATACATAATCGATGTCTACTATCCGAGAAAACAGTTTCAATTGCTGCCTTCATAGCGGCATCTTGATCCGTAACTATAACCTTTGGTTGATGGCCAAATGCATTAAAAACATGTCAATAACCAAACGTAAGGTTCGGTAGTTTCTTTTGCAGTTAGACCAACTCCAAGATTGACATTATGAAAATGATTATCAATGCCAGTAAACGGAACAAAAACCATTTTGTATCTGCTCAAAAAAATAAATAGTAAATAAGTAAAAGAACTAATAATAACATTAAAAATGATAAAAAAAAAAATAGACTATAAACTTACTTGTTCGTTTTGAAAGTTGCATCAAATGATATTACATCACCAAAAACCAAATAATTCTGTTTAGAAACTTCATCTGCCCAAAATAACCCTGTCAAACAACCATTTGAATCTACAGTATATTCAAATGAAAAATCCCGCAGATATTCTGTTAGAAAACTGCTACTGAAAGAACTACAAAATAATTAGAAATAGAAATAAAGAAACAGTTAACGAGTGAACCGGGCTTGTGTGACACAATTCCCTTGTAACACCTGTGCCTCCACGGCCATCAAACAAATACCAAACCAATGAAATATTATATTTCATACTTGGGATTTGTAAAAATATGTGTATCATTTGCACATATCAATTTTTGTTCAATTCCAAACTCTAAATCGCTTTCTGGAAGGTTATACGCGCACCGATGCGTAAATATAACCAGTTTAATGCAACAAACACTCCGGAATAGTGACATAGGCTTAACATACCTTAAATAACCTTTACATAACTTAGAAATAAGTTTTGAAGGCTTTGGTATGGCAAAAACAAGCTAAATCGCTTACAGGGACTAAAGTTGACAAACTGCGAAAGTATGTCAATTTGAACTGTTACAGACATTCCGGAACATGAACAGAAGTTAAACATACCATAAATATCCTATACATAGCTTAGAAATAGGCTTTGAGGGGTTCGGTGTGCTAAAATAAACTTTTGGGTCATTCAGGGACTAAAAGTGTCAAAAAGTGCACAAGTTTGCATTTTCGCGCATAACTTACGTTCTGAATACATCCGGACATCCAAAAATTTATGTAAGCACTAAAAAAATTTATTTTAGTGTTTGGCATAAGAAAAATCCATTCGTCGCGTCATTTGGATCGTTTTTCGCGCTTGTGCGCATTCCGTCGTAATTAAGCGAACATCGCGTTCGTACGGCTAAGCGAACCATCATCCGGCATATTTTTGAGCATGTTTCATGTCCACAATGTTTAGGCATCATTTTAGGGCCTTAAAGTTGGCTTTACGGGCCTTAGAAGTGTCGGAAATGGCCTTAAACACATGCAGGGGCTGAAACTGTCATTTTTGAAACTTATTTTCTGATCAGAACCCCCATGCGGCCCGCATTAGTTTTGGTGTATCCTGAAGCGGGCCGCCTCAGCCTTCCAAAACAGATAAGTTCGAACAGTCAGCAGATTCCAGCTGTTTGATTCACATCCACACATTCTCAACTGCACATTCAGCTCATTTAGACCCATTTTTAGGCACCATAAGGTTCCGACACTTGTACGGATGCGATTAAGGCACGATATTCAACAAACGATCTTAACGGTTACCCGAAAACTATATATACCCATCCACCCCCATTGCAAAAACCACTAGAATTCTGATTTGAGAAGCTCTAAGTTGAAACCTTTGTTTCATACCTGAGCTACTTGGATCGGGATTAGCATTCGGGGACCCTTCGTAAGTATTCTTTCGTTCTTTTATCGTTTTCGAGTCCGAAAGTCAAACTTTTTTTGACTTTCAGCGTTGGCCAGCTTATGGTCAATGCGAAGTTCGTTTGAACTTCGCAACGTGATTGTAATCACGATGGTTATAGTCCCTTGGGACTATGCCTACTGATTACCACGTTGTCTAGGGTCGTAAGGGTAAGCGATCTGATAAATCGCTTATACCTTCGAACCCGACCCAGTTTGGTCGATCATTAGGATCCGACCAAATACATTAGGTGACCATAGTGTATAGGGAATAACCTTCCGAGGTTATACCTAATGGTCACATCGTTTAAGTAGTTGTATGATAGGTAGTTTATATGCCTTAGGTAAGTTACCAGAATACCCTTTTCATGTATAATTGGTAATTAAGCATATGTAACCTAAACTTTTGTCACATAACTGATTATGTAACATGTTTAGGCATATAACACTTGTCATAGGACTAGTTAGGCGGTCCGAACGCATTTCACGCGGACGACGCGTTAAAGTAGCATAAGCTACCTAAACGGGTCGTAATGGGTCGTAAGCACTTAGATTAAGGTTTCAATTAGTATGTAGGCTTTGTTAAACCATATGACACGAGTCTCTATACTCGTTTGGTTTACGAACCCTCATTCTATCAGATCTTCCGATTTAGGTCCGGTTTATTAACATAGTTACCTATATTAGGTGCCGTTTGATATCCGCGATCTCTAGCATTGTTTGGTTGTTACTCAAGGACTACTGAGCAATCTCAAGTGAGTACATAGACCCCTCTTTTACTGTTTTCCAAACTGTTTTGGGGTGGAACACATGTGCCTACTTGTTACTTTCATGCTTTCCTGTTTTCACATCATATACTTGCTATGTTTATTAGTACATTTATAGTACATGATTTCATTATGTTTTATGCTACGTATGTCCATTTAGTACATACTTAGTACATTATTTTACATTGCATCTCTGTTGCATATGTTCCAGTAACATATGGACACATTGTTTTACAGCTCTACCTTGTATGTTTACTCTAGCATACTAGGTACATTATCTTCATAAAACATGCTTACATTTTGGTATGACATTTGGTTTGTTTAAACTATACTAAACATTCATTAACATTTGCTACACCGCTCGGTAGTAGGTAGTGGTACCATAGGACTTGACAAATCCCATTCCTGAAATCTCGGGTTTGTTTGGACGTAAGGAATGACCGAATCCGAAAACATATTCTTTTGATAACTCATTTTTACATAGTTATCCGACTGTCTCAAGGCTTGGATGTATGAATTTTCACAACACCGCATAAATGTCTATATCAGTATAGCATGCATTTACTACACAAAACATAACTTTGATTTAAACCAAGTTTTACTTCAATACTTTGTTTTGTGCATTTTACTTATGGTTTAGTTGATGCATTTCACTAGCCATACATATCATTTTGGTTACACATTACTTGACTACTTTTGGACTATAAACATTTGACATGACTTATACAAGGACTTTTTGACAATTGGTTTAAACATGGACTTTATACATTGTTGGTTTGGTTTGAGTAAGTGATTAAGTAACGAGGCGTGTGTAATATGATACAAGCATGGTGGATACGCCGCTGGTACTTCCTATATATAAGTGATTGTATGGTATTACATATCGTAGCGTTATTTGAATCATTTCAGTTTATGACATATAACATTTTATACAAATAACATACTTTTCACAATACATTGTTTTACAAACAACTTAACTTATACAAACTCGTTTTACATGGTTATTCATTTAACCATGCATTATTCTCTTATTTATACGTATCATCTGAACTTATTGCTTTTCAAATGATTTACAAAGACTAAGCAAATTACAAGGTTCATGACTAAACTTTTTCTTAAACAGAAGTCATGAATCTTATTTTCACAAAACCTATGTACTCGCCGGCATTTTTATGCTGACGTACCTATTTTCACATGTGTTTCAGGAAATGAAGCATAGGATTTATCAAGATACACTTAGGCGGACATGGGCCTTAGTGACAATAAAAGATGCAAGACTAGTTATTTATATTATGTTTCTTTGATTGTCAAGACATTGTAACTCGTGTATTCAATAAAACAGTATTTCAATTCCCATGTGTTATGAAACAATAATTCTGTTACAACACTCCCCGATGTTTCCGACATGTTTTGTATGTTCTACGTGGTCGGGGTGTGACAGAAAAGTTGGTATCAGAGCTCATGGTTATAGGGAATTAGGTTATTAGTAATACTTTGACCTAGTCTATAACCTTTCTAGGACCCTAACGCGAGTTTACTTGCGTTTAGTCATAAAACAATACTGTCACCTATCCTTAGGCGACAACCACAACAAGAACATAAAATTCAAAACCGCTTTGAAAACTAATCATCTGTCCTAGGATGATTGATTACTAGGTTTTGAACCCTCTATTGTAAGGTTTTGAACTCTCTATTATATGGTTTTGAAACCCTTTGAGTTTTCAAAACCTCGTCAAGGTTTTGGGTTTTAAATAATGTGAACACGTGCAAACTGGAAGGGTGAATGCCTGTATTCTGGGTTTTCTGTCTAGGCAAGCACTTCGTATACATCTCATCAGACGCGAGACCAGTTGTGCTTACCTGGGAATTCTTGGGATGAGTGTTCACTTATAGGCGAGCATGTCTTCGCGATACATTATTTTTGACCCATTTACTTTGATTTGTCACCATCTCATTTGTTTGCCTTAGGTAACAAACAAATAATCACAATTTTCATTCGTTACCATTCTGTATAGATTATCCAATAACCTTTCACTCATTTCTTCATATGTCTTTCATTTTCTTCTAGAATGTCTATTCCTCTCAGCACTGGTCAAATGTCCGAGCGAACAGCCAAATTTGTCCAGCAAATAGGCGAAGTGATTCAGAAGATTGTGGATTTAGGCATTGCCATGGCCCGTCTCGAAAATGAAGTCTCTCGTCTCGACAATGAAGCCACTCAAGAGCCACCAAAATCAAGGAAGCGTAAAGCTTCAAGGAAACCCGCAGCGGTTACACCTAATCAAGCGGGACCTAGCCAAGTGACAGCACTACCAGCCAGGAAGCCATACAACGGAACTGCACCCTTGTGCAACCAATGTAGCCTTCATCATCAGGCTAGTGTGAAGTGCCGCAAATGCCAAACTTGTGGACTTATAGGTCATACGGCAAGGGTTTGTCCAACTGCAGCAGTACCAAATCAAGCAGGACCCATCCGGGTGGTAGCACAACCTGCTAAGAAGCAATACAAGGGAACGGCGCCATTTTGCGACAAATGTAATGGGCATCACCAAGCTCACTTACAGTGTCATCTGTGTGCATCGTGCGGGCGACTCGGTCACCTGGCAAATGTTTGTCGTTGTAACCCGAACCAAGGTGGTCCAAACCAACCACAAGCCAACTCTGCTCAAGCTCGTTTCTCACCAGGGTCTTGCTACAACTGTGGCGAGATGGGCCATTTCCTAAGGGATTGCCCAAAGCTTGCTAATGCAAATCCAACCCACGGATGACCAGTTGGCTGACTAGAAGATATTGCTGTCTTATGCTTTTGTTCTTTTGTTTCCTTGTAATGTGAAACAATCTGTTTTGTTTATAAATAAATCGTTGTTCACAAATTCTGATATACAAGTATAGTTACATGTGTGTATGATTTTCCTATGATACCTGCATTAAGGAACTATGTTCCTTACAAACTACTCTCGTGATTTCTCTCTTTCAAATGATCGCTCATGATTCTCTCAAAAATTTTAAGTACTCATTTCACTCTAAGAAACAAAGTACAGAAAATAAAGTGACATTATGAGTAATCATGCTTCTGCACATCTGTGCCTTTGAATCCTTGGTTAAATAACTAAGGGTATTTTCAAATCTCATACCCATTACGTTTTGATTTTTCAACATATACAGTACAAGTATTTCAAAAACAATCTTCATGATCTCAAAACATTTCATATAGTTTGAAAACAATTTTTCTAAATGCAATGTCTATGTTATTTCAAAAACATTGGCCATGTTATCAAAACCAACCTTCCTAATTTCAAAATATTTCATATAGTCTGAAGGCAATAATAACACAGTACATTTTCTTATCAAGTGCATGATTTCGAAAAGCATCATTCATGTTTTTCAAAAATCTTATACATAATTTCAAAATTCATCTCACATGATTTTAAAACATTTTTATAAATATACTTACCTAGTACACCTACTTCATGATTTCAAAAAGTATTATATATAAGGTTTCAAAAACGTTAAACACATTTTTCTTAAAAGAACCCCATGCATAGTTTTCCAAATATATTTTCCTCATACATTGACTTAACCTTCAAATTCTGCTTCATATGTCGCCTTGACATATTTAGCATCTCAACTTCATAAGCATTTTTTTTTTACTTTATGTTTTGACATAAGCACGTCCAGTGCAAGGTTTCAAAACATCTTCAACTTCTAAAATCCATAAGGGATCTTTTTGTCTTCACATTTAGACCCTTGTGGATAATTATCATTCAAATCAGAGTCCTTAATTGGATTCCTTTTGTACCTAAATTCGAACATTTCGGCTCCTTATAATCGAAATCAAATTTTTCTTTTAAAAAAAAAATCTTTCTATCTTTATAGTTAGATTCTTGATAATGTTTAAAGTACCAAATGAAATCCAAGGAATGGATTTATAGTGTGCTTTAAATACATGTGCTCTGTTAGCAGAACAAACTTCTAGTTAAACAATTTTGTGGTTATATGACTATGTGTTTATTCATCTTATGTTTTCCTTTATGCATTTTGTGTTTTTATACTCTGGATATTCGTTATCCAAATCCTCGCAGGATCTTTCATATCTCCATATGAGGGATTCGTAGCAGGGTAGTCAAAAGGTGCTACCTTAAATCCTTAATGGGCTTCTATGTAAGAGTTAAGACCCTTGGATTTTATAGTACCACTCCATGATTCATAAGAGACCTTTTGGTGGTCTAGTCAAAAAGATTGATTCACAATTTGGTTAAAGAATGACATCTAGTGATGTAGCTGAACAGACTCCTGGATAGTCTATTTAGATCATTATTGATTTAATTAAAAGGACTCTAAGGCGGTCTAGTCACACTCATCATAAGTTCGTTCATTGGTTTTCCTCTACACATTATAAAATAGACTGGGTGAACTATGCAAGGAATTGTCTTATTATGGACGCGTACATAATTATGAGATTCAGTGCACGGTAACCACAGTAAGATTTATTATGTGTAAGAACCGATAGTGACAACAATAACAAAATGAGAACGATGTAATGGAGGTACGGTGGACGCACCAATGACGCTTCATATACTTGTATATAAGTATCCCTCTTACATTGCAAACATGATTTTATTAAAGTTACTAGAAGTTCAGAACCCTAACCAATGTTGTTTGATCTTTTCAACTTCATGTTTTAAACTCTCACAAGTTTCCTCTAAATAAATTTCGGGACGAAATTTCCTAAAGTAGGGGAGACTGTAACACCTGTGCCTCCACGGCCATCAAACAAATACCAAACCAATGAAATATTATATTTCACACTTGGGATTTGTAAAAATATGTGTATCATTTGCACATATCAATTTTTGTTCAATTCCAAACTCTAAATCGCTTTCTGGAAGGTTATACGCGCACCGATGTGTAAATATAACCAGTTTAATGCAACAAACACTCCGGAATAGTGACATAGGCTTAACATACCTTAAATAACCTTTACATAACTTAGAAATAAGTTTTGAAGGCTTTGGTATGGCAAAAACAAGCTAAATCGCTTACAGGGACTAAAGTTGACAAACTGCGAAAGTATGTCAATTTGAACTGTAACAGACATTCTGGAACATGACCATAAGTTAAACATACCATAAATATCCTATACATAGCTTAGAAATAGGCTTTGAGGGGTTCGGTGTGCTAAAATAAACTTTTGGGTCATTCAGGGACTAAAAGTGTCAAAAAGTGCACAAGTTTGCATTTTCGCGCATAACTTACGTTCTGAATACATACGGACATCCAAAAATTTATGTAAGCACTAAAACATTTTATTTTAGTGTTTGGCATAAGAAAAATCCACTCGTCGCGTCATTTGGATCGTTTTTCGCGCTTGTGCGCATTCCGTCGTAATTAAGCGAACATCGCGTTCGTACGGCTAAGCGAACCATCATCCGGCATATTTTTGAGCATGTTTCATGTCCACAATGTTTAGGCATCATTTTAGGGCCTTAAAGTTGGCTTTACGGGCCTTAGAAGTGTCAGAAATGGCCTTAAACACATGCAGGGGCTGAAACTGTCATTTTTGAAACTTATTTTCTGATCAGAACCCCCATGCGGCCCGCATTAGTTTTGGTGTATCCTGAAGCGGGCCGCCTCAGCCTTCCAGAACAGATAAGTTCGAACAGTCAGCAGATTCCAGCTGTTTGATTCACATCCACACATTCTCAACTGCACATTCAGCTCATTTAGACCCATTTTTAGGCACCATAAGGTTCCGACACTTGTACGGATGCGATTAAGGCACGATATTCGACAAACGATCTTAACGGTTACCCGAAAACTATATATACCCATCCACCCCCATTGCTATGTTTATTAGTACATTTATAGTACATGATTTCATTATGTTTTATGCTACGTATGTCCATTTAGTACATACTTAGTACATTATTTTACATTGCATCTCTGTTGCATATGTTCCAGTAACATATGGACACATTGTTTTACAGCTCTACCTTGTATGTTTACTCTAGCATACTAGGTACATTATCTTCATAAAACATGCTTACATTTTGGTATGACATTTGGTTTGTTTAAACTATACTATACATTCATTAACATTTGCTACGCCGCTCGGTAGTAGGTAGTGGTACCATAGGACTTGACAAATCCCATTCCTGAAATCTCGGGTTTGTTTGGACGTAAGGAATGACCGAATCCGAAAACATATTCTTTTGATAACTCATTTTTACATAGTTATCCGACTGTCTCAAGGCTTGGATGTATGAATTTTCACAACACCGCATAAATGTCTATATCAGTATAGCATGCATTTACTACACAAAACATAACTTTGATTTAAACCAAGTTTTACTTCAATACTTTGTTTTGTGCATTTTACTTATGGTTTAGTTGATGCATTTCACTAGCCATACATATCATTTTGGTTACACATTACTTGACTACTTTTGGACTATAAACATTTGACATGACTTATACAAGGACTTTTTGACAATTGGTTTAAACATGGACTTTATACATTGTTGGTTTGGTTTGAGTAAGTGATTAAGTAACGAGGCGTGTGTAATATGATACAAGCATGGTGGATACGCCGCTGGTACTTCCTATATATAAGTGATTGTATGGTATTACATATCGTAGCGTTATTTGAATCATTTCAGTTTATGACATATAACATTTTATACAAATAACATACTTTTCACAATACATTGTTTTACAAACAACTTAACTTATACAAACTCATTTTACATGGTTATTCATTTAACCATGCATTATTCTCTTATTTATACGTATCATCTGAACTTATTGCTTTTCAAATGATTTACAAAGACTAAGCAAATTACAAGGTTCATGACTAAACTTTTTCTTAAACAGAAGTCATGAATCTTATTTTCACAAAACCTATGTACTCGCCGGCATTTTTATGCTGACGTACCTATTTTCACATGTGTTTCAGGAAATGAAGCATAGGATTTATCAAGATACACTTAGGCGGACATGGGCCTTAGTGACAATAAAAGATGCAAGACTAGTTATTTATATTATGTTTCTTTGATTGTCAAGACATTGTAACTCGTGTATTCAATAAAACAGTATTTCAATTCCCATGTGTTATGAAACAATAATTCTGTTACAACACTCCCCGATGTTTCCGCCATGTTTTGTATGTTCTACGTGGTCGGGGTGTGACATCCCTTAAACAGATGCCGGTTCGAAGCAGTGACGTGATTGTCGTGGTCACGCAAATTTAATCCCAATAACAACTATAGATAGCGGTAATAGGGTATCGAACTCAGGGAGTATGTGGAAAGTGTGTTGATTTTATAGCTTTGCGATTATACTACAATTATCCTAATTTGCAGAAATTAAAGATCAATACTTTGGATTGTTGTTTTAGAAAACTAAATTAAACTAATGGCAAATCAAATGTAGGTTTTAAAACAGATTAGGAGAGAACAATGATCACCTTAGGGTTCAGTTTCTTTAAACAATTGTGTGCAATTCCAACTAGAAAGAGTTACATAGACATAACTCGTGTATGAATAATCGAAGTGATAAAAGGGAACAAAGTACTCGGATTATATAAACGCGAGGTTGTTTCCCGATGACCAATTAATCAATAACCAACCCTAACCCTTCCCGTGATATCTCGATTGCCAACGGCACCAAGAACGTACGATTGAGACTAGAAATTGCAATATCAATTAACAAGTTACAAGCAATTAAACATACACCATGATATTCAAGCAACGCAAGTTATCATTCTAGAAATTCGGAAATAAACACACAAAAGTTCAATAGAAACCTTCACCTAAGATGATCACCGAAAAGTTTAGCCGGACATAGTTTGGTGAATCATCATACTAACAAATCTAATGTTCATAGGAATCATAAACACAAACCGAATGTTAGAAATTGTTCCAAACCAAGCAAGATAGCCAAAATTCGCCCCTAGTGTCTCCAATAACCGTCCAATGATGAGATAATGTGAAAAGGCACTCCAAAACCAACTTAAATGTGGCAGTTACATGTTTCCTCGCAGCCGTCACCGTAATTTACGGCTCCACCGTAAATTACGGTGGACATAAATATGTTACGGCTCAAACTTCCTGATTTACGGTGAGAAAGTGGTGCAATTCAAGTCCACCGTAAATTACGGTTAGACCGTAATTTACGGTGATGAATTTTCTTCTCCGTTTCATCATTTGTTTCACATGTGCCGCCCAAAAACAAGTCCATGTGAGCTATGACAATTGCAGCCCATGTTCCTTCCAATTAAACAAAAGCCCAGCCATTCATTATTACCTCATGTGCGATAATGATGATGATTTTGTTTATCGTTGACTTTTGTTTTGATATCAACACACAAAACCTTTAGTTCACGTGATCCCTTATCAATGAAGTCTGCCAATAATCTGCTCATTCACATGTGTGTATTATGATGATATGCGGCCCAATGAAAGATAAGACATAAGCCCAGCCGCCCACTTTTGATGATGATGATTAATGGTGTGGCGGCCCAATCCAAATTCTTCCATGTGCCCTCTTTCACTTGTGATGGCCCAATCACAATATTTCAATAACCTCCTCATGTGTTAATTGATAATATGTGCCGCCCCCAAAAGTCCTTCACATGTTGTTGTGCTTTGCATCACATGTTGTTAGCTGCCAATCCACGTGATATGTTGCCTCTTCTTTGTTTGTGCCTTCACGTGATGATAGATGAGTATGTTGACTTTTTGTGTGATGGCATAAAGCCACGTGATGCTGATGACAAGTCTGGCCCAAAATCGAGATCCAAGAGGTGTTGTAAATGGCTGCTCCCTAAAATCCAATATGTGCCGCCCAAGTCACATGCGGCCCACTATTACTTTTCTGCCTTTGATGTTGGCCCATGTTCCATATGTGCACTTGATGGCTGCATAAAATCACATGGATAGCTGATGATGTGATGATTGATATTAACAGAAATCCCATATGTCTTGTTTCATGACTGAGCGTTCTAAATGCATCGAATTCAACGATTTACCTGCAAAGCACACGAACACTCATAGTTACTAAGTTCAAGCAAATAACCAAGTAAAGCATGGAATTTTAATCTTTTTAAACCACTTAAGGGTTGTCCTACGGACCACCCGTCACATCCCCACACTTACCCGTTGCTTGTCCCAAGCAACCGATTCAAAAAACTATTTCAAAACCAAAGCGACCAAACATGTAAACCAAGCTAAATGTGCCGTCCTTTTACTAACTTCCAATCATACCACAAGACACACCCCTCACACAAAATCTCTCGGTAACAAGAATTATTAGCATAATGCTAAACCACTCAATGCGTGTGTGTGTGTGTGCGACAATAAGCTTGTATAAGAATCAAGTTTCCTCCTAACAAATATTTAGCATGCTTTAGAATCAAAGGGACTTGCGGGTTGTAACGGGGCTAGGTGTCAAGGTAGGAAAATGGTGGAATATATATGCGAGAGCTAATTGATTTGACCCGGTTTTTATTTATGTCTAATACTACTACTACTACTACGAAACAAACACCAAAAATATATACAAAGCTTCTTGACATTCTCAACTCTATTGCAACTAAATACTTCTTTTTGTATTTTTTCATATTTTTCTCTTTTTTTTTTTTCTTCTTCTTTTTTTTTTTTTTTTTTTTTTTTTCATAACACATCAAACTCAACAATATATACAAGAACATCAATACTACATACTAAATCTCCTAAACCGGGTCATCTCAAAAGGTAAAAATTTTTTAGGAAGTAGGCTCGGGTCACAATCGAATGGTCTAAGGCTCAACATGGCTTTCTAAAGACCAAACCCCCACCCCTCACAATACCAAGCTCATATATGTAACGTATGAGGTCCAACCCACCAATCCCACATTCTCACACGTCTAGACGAGGCTACCTAAAAGTCCCCTATCATTTTCAAAAGCATGCTAACTCTAGGATTTAACAAGTATTCACACACAAGTTCTATTAACACACAACACACACCGCCACTCAAACAATGAAATATCAATAACAATTATGTGTGGCTCAAATCCTCACCAAGAAAAAACTAGGAATGGGTGTCGGTGTGTCAAATGGAACAATATCAAGCTTTCAAATTTTTACACTTTTCGCTTGAATTTACAAAAATTTTTAAAATTCTCAAAAATTTCCCCCATCCCCACACTTGGGATACATTGTCCCAATGTATGGTTTTGAGGAAAAGATCGCTTTAACCAAGAACATCAACAATTGCTTATACTCTCAAACCCCAAATTTCTTTTTTTTATTTTTTTTTATTTTAGTTTTAATTATTAAAAACACCACCAATTCCTTCACATCCCATAAACTAAACACATCAAAACACCACCCAACCGCCCAACCAAAAACTTAAACATGAATATATAGAAAGGGGCACAAGATGAGAACAAGACACGACCTGATTAGTAAATCAGCAGTGTTGGTAGTGATGCAGCTGCGGTGATCGAACCGGTTCAAAAACATCTCTTAGATTCGCCGATATCTCAACAGGGATGTTGCCAAACATCCCCACACTTGAATCATTGCATCCGCGAGGGTTGAAACGTAATAACCTGCCAACACACAAACACAACACCAAAACAAAACCAAACAAAGCAAAACAAAACAAAACAAAATACAAATACAATACTCTACATCCTCGGGCTGCCTCCCGAGAGCGCTAAGTTTAAAGGTCTTCAGCCAGACCATACCTGATATGCCTCAAGGTGGTCTCAATGCACATTTACCTTTTTCGTTGCTGATGTAAGCACGGTGTTTGATTCTTGTATTGTGTGTGTGCTTTGTCACGTCCCATCTTTCTTTGCAAAATTCTTTAAATCCACATTTTCCTACCGAATTTCCAACAAATGCTCGGTAGTTTACTCTCCACTTCACTACTTCGTTTTCTGTGCCCAACAAATCCAAACTCTCCCATAAACATAACTTATGAATGAAATCTCCCACATCATGAAGTGCCACCTTCCTAGTTTCTAAACATGCATCCTTAACACTCTTGGTTTCCATAACCACCACAGCCGGAGAGTTGTAATCAACTTTGATTGCTTCATCAAGTAAAAGACCCTCAACTTTGCTCTCCATAGGTGGTTCCTCCACAATAATTTCAATTGTATATTCCTCATTTGGCCCTAATAATTCAGTTTCAAGTTCGGGAGGACTCACAACCTTTTCTTCTACATCACCCATAGGTGTCATTTGTTCAATCTGCACATGTATCCAGTGTTGTTTTGCTTGACGTTTTTCCACCATCGACGTCCCTGGCCTCATCTCTTTCACCTCTTTTGGTAGCAAATCATATTTCCATTCCAAAAGTTCTACTCGTTCTTCCATTGACAAATGAGGTTTTTTTAATTCTTTTTCAACATGAACCATGTGTCTCTTTCTCATCATCTCTCCAAGACTTTCAGATTTATGTGACTGATAGTACAAAGTAGGTTGTTGAGTTACACATTCATAACCAGACTGATCAAATGTATACTGAGCATGATAATAATCTTGATTGTACATCTGAGGGCCTTCATATGAAAGTTGGGAATATTCATCATAATAATCCATGTTCGACTTGTAAGGTGAATCATAGTATGAATCATGTGGGTGAAACTCATCATAATGGACATTCCGCTCGTCCATTCTCATCTGTTCTTCTCTACGCTTATGTTGGGCCTCCCCACAACATATACTCGGATGAAGTGGGCCTTTGCACAATCTACACGTAAATAAACTGAAATTTGTGTAATGCCCTGTCATCCTGCACAACACAACTCAACTACCAAGTGTAAATCATGAACATAAAAGAAATCTTTTTGGTTTTTTTTTTTTTTTTCAAACTAATACACAAGATAACACACGTTGCGCACTACTCCCCGGCAACGGCGCCAAAATTTGACGTGATTGTCGTGGTCACGCAAATTTAATCCCAATAACAACTATAGATAGCGGTAATAGGGTATCGAACTCAGGGAGTATGTGGAAAGTGTGTTGATTTTATAGCTTTGCGATTATACTACAATTATCCTAATTTGCAGAAATTAAAGATCAATACTTTGGATTGTTGTTTTAGAAAACTAAATTAAACTAATGGCAAATCAAATGTAGGTTTTAAAACAGATTAGGAGAGAACAATGATCACCTTAGGGTTCAGTTTCTTTAAACAATTGTGTGCAATTCCAACTAGAAAGAGTTACATAGACATAACTCGTGTATGAATAATCGAAGTGATAAAAGGGAACAAAGTACTCGGATTATATAAACGCGAGGTTGTTTCCCGATGACCAATTAATCAATAACCAACCCTAACCCTTCCCGTGATATCTCGATTGCCAACGGCACCAAGAACGTACGATTGAGACTAGAAATTGCAATATCAATTAACAAGTTACAAGCAATTAAACATACACCATGATATTCAAGCAACGCAAGTTATCATTCTAGAAATTCGGAAATAAACACACAAAAGTTCAATAGAAACCTTCACCTAAGATGATCACCGAAAAGTTTAGCCGGACATAGTTTGGTGAATCATCATACTAACAAATCTAATGTTCATAGGAATCATAAACACAAACCGAATGTTAGAAATTGTTCCAAACCAAGCAAGATAGCCAAAATTCGCCCCTAGTGTCTCCAATAACCGTCCAATGATGAGATAATGTGAAAAGGCACTCCAAAACCAACTTAAATGTGGCAGTTACATGTTTCCTCGCAGCCGTCACCGTAATTTACGGCTCCACCGTAAATTACGGTGGACATAAATATGTTACGGCTCAAACTTCCTGATTTACGGTGAGAAAGTGGTGCAATTCAAGTCCACCGTAAATTACGGTTAGACCGTAATTTACGGTGATGAATTTTCTTCTCCGTTTCATCATTTGTTTCACATGTGCCGCCCAAAAACAAGTCCATGTGAGCTATGACAATTGCAGCCCATGTTCCTTCCAATTAAACAAAAGCCCAGCCATTCATTATTACCTCATGTGCGATAATGATGATGATTTTGTTTATCGTTGACTTTTGTTTTGATATCAACACACAAAACCTTTAGTTCACGTGATCCCTTATCAATGAAGTCTGCCAATAATCTGCTCATTCACATGTGTGTATTATGATGATATGCGGCCCAATGAAAGATAAGACATAAGCCCAGCCGCCCACTTTTGATGATGATGATTAATGGTGTGGCGGCCCAATCCAAATTCTTCCATGTGCCCTCTTTCACTTGTGATGGCCCAATCACAATATTTCAATAACCTCCTCATGTGTTAATTGATAATATGTGCCGCCCCCAAAAGTCCTTCACATGTTGTTGTGCTTTGCATCACATGTTGTTAGCTGCCAATCCACGTGATATGTTGCCTCTTCTTTGTTTGTGCCTTCACGTGATGATAGATGAGTATGTTGACTTTTTGTGTGATGGCATAAAGCCACGTGATGCTGATGACAAGTCTGGCCCAAAATCGAGATCCAAGAGGTGTTGTAAATGGCTGCTCCCTAAAATCCAATATGTGCCGCCCAAGTCACATGCGGCCCACTATTACTTTTCTGCCTTTGATGTTGGCCCATGTTCCATATGTGCACTTGATGGCTGCATAAAATCACATGGATAGCTGATGATGTGATGATTGATATTAACAGAAATCCCATATGTCTTGTTTCATGACTGAGCGTTCTAAATGCATCGAATTCAACGATTTACCTGCAAAGCACACGAACACTCATAGTTACTAAGTTCAAGCAAATAACCAAGTAAAGCATGGAATTTTAATCTTTTTAAACCACTTAAGGGTTGTCCTACGGACCACCCGTTAAGCAGCACCGCGCACTGCCGGACTTGAGCACTTTCCTGAAAAGAAACCAGAATGTTGCAGAGACTGAGAGAGAAGAAGAAAGGAGAAGTTGTGTTTTTTAGTGTGTCTCAACTGATCAGCCTATCCTTCATTTTATAGTGCCAGAACCATAACCGAAATCCTGCTCTTGATTGCAGCGAATTAAAGACCAAATAATGGTCATTACTCATTAGTATATCGGTTACAAAACTGATAATCATGACCAAAATTGTTAGAATTTAAAATCGAAATAATGATCATTCACTTATTTCAGTTACCGAAATAATGATCATTCATTTATTTCAGTTTCAAAAAACAGTTTGATAAACAGATTTGATCTTAACCGACTCAAGAGTCTCGAGGGCAAAAACCGCTCCACGCGGACCCGGGTTTTCGGAACTGCATTTGTGTCCGCGGGACATGCGGGCACACGCAAGTTCAACTGATTCCGGTTCCATTTTTTTGCACCCCACCCCCCCCCCCCCCCTGCACGCGCGGGTAGGACTTGTGGTAAAACATGTCATAAGACTACAATTTCTTAGTCAAGCTTTTACCACTTGAGACTTTCCATTCACACCAAACTTCCAACAATCCCCCACATGAATGGAGGTCGATCTCAGAAACAACATTATTCCAATTTGATTTCAGCAGTTGAGTTTTGCATACGATAGGTAGGTGTTACCCTTTGAACCTTCGCTCATGAAATGCACTTAGCCCAGTAGCTCTAAGTAGAACTCGATGTCTTTGAACTCGTCTGCCGTTTGTGTAGACGACAATGCACTTCACACAAGACTCTCCCTGACAAAGTCAAGCCCTCATAGTTATGTTCGTTTTGGTCATGAACATGAGCCTGGTTCTGCAAGAGCCATTAAGTATTGTACCCCAACAACACCCTTCGAAGCGACCCCACTTCTCTCTCACATAGGTGATTCACTATGTATGGTTACCTTAGTCGAATCATTAAAATCCATAGGCTTAGCCTCACACTTGTCACTTTTAGGAATGGACTAGGAAGTTTACTAAGCTTTGTAATAAACTCCCTTCTATATATGTAGGGTTATCCCCCACAGTGACCTTACTAATTCATACAATTAGGTTTTCCTATTGAACTCAGCTCTTGGGATCTCCAGTCTACTGAGTTAGGTTTCCATCATATGAACTTATATTTTCAAGGGCTTAAGTCCCATTCCCATGGACGACTTCTGTACTAACTCTCTACTTAGGCCTTTTGTTAGCGGATCCGTAATATTATCCTTTGACCTCACGTAGTCAACAGTGATAATTCCTGTAGAGATTAGTTGTCATATCGTATTATATCTACTTCTGATATGTATGTTCCTACCATTATACATTGTGCTATGAGCTCTGCCAAGTGCCGATTGGCTATCACAATGTATACAAATGGTCGATGCCGGCTTAGGCCATCTTGGTATATCCTCAACAAATTGACGTAGCCATTCTTCCTCTTCACCTGCTTTATCTAAAGTGATGAACTCTGATTCCATCGTGGATCTAGCGATAACCGTTTGTTTTGACAATTTCCACGATATAGCAGCACTTCCAAGTGTGAATACATACCCACATGTTGCTCTGGAATCATTCGTGTCAGATATCCAATTTGCATCGCAGTCTCCTTCTATAACTGCTGGATATCTGTTATAATGCAACCCGTATTCCCGAGTGTATCTTAACTAGCGAAGCAACCGAGTGATACAGTTCCAATGCATTGAACTGGGGTTGCTCGTGTATCTACTTAGCTTGCTCATAGCATATGCTATGTCTGGTCTAGTACAACTCATAAGATACATCAAGCTACCAATAATTCTTGAGTATTCCAACTGGTTTACGGGTTCACCTCTATTTTTGGCTAGATGTTGACTTGTGTCAAGTGGAGTTCTAGCTTCATTAGAGACATTTGCATTGAACTTCTCAAGAATTTTTCCCACATAGTGGGATTGACTTAAAAAAAAGTCCACTTTGGATTCGCGTGATTTGACCCCCAAAATCACATCCGCAGGACCCATGTCTTTCATGTCAAATCTTGCTTTTAGCATGTTCTTTGTAGATTTTATGATTTTGTCATCACTTCCAGCAATGAAGATATCATCTACATATAGACACAAAATGACATATCCATCAGATGTGTCCTTCACATACACACACTTGTCACATTCATTGATTTTGAATCCAGCATCAAGCATGACATGATCAAACTTTTGGTGCCATTGTTTTGGAGCTTGTTTCAATCCATACAAGGATTTTACAAGTTTACACACTTTCTTTTCTTGCCCAATAGCTGTGAAGCCTTCGGGTTGCTCCATGTAGATTTCTTCCTCTAAAATTCCATTCAAGAAAGCTGTTTTCACATCCATTTGGTGAACTTCCAAATTTCTAATGGCGGCAATGGCAAGTACCAGCCTGATGGGTGTTATTCGCGTAACTGGCGAATATATATCAAAGTAATCTAAACCTTCTCGTTGTTTATATCCTTTGAACACCAACCTTGTTGTAACACCTCGTAATTCTGCATTCTAGTTTTTTATATATGTATTCGTAGGAATATCGGGCCACTTAAAACACGGGGATTGGGCTTGTGGGCCTAGGGCCCAAGTCCAAAGCCCACTAACTAAAACCCTAGGTATAACAGGGTAGTAATACCCTTATCCTCTCTTTTTTATTTAAAATCACAGAACAAAACAACACGCACACCACTGAACCTCTTCATCTCCTATATCTAAAAACCCTAATCTCCCTTTCATTTTTGACCGACAGCTCTAATCTCTCCCTCCCAATGCACCTCACTCCTCTACAACTATACAAACCCTATCCACCCTCCATATTTACTCACAACACACATGAATCCACAAGTCAAAGACCCCCTCCCCCTTCCTGATTCTCTTCGGCAGACACGCCAGAACCGGCATCAACGCCGGCGAGTTGTTCAGATGCAACTCTAACCACGATGCTCTGGCGAACCACACTCACCCTCACTCTCGTTTTCCCTCTCTCTCTCTGTTACACGACCGGCCCACCACCACCACCATCTGGTGGCGGCACACGGCACACGACGGGGATGGCGATGGTTATTGTTGGTGTTGTTGGGATGGAGCGGCAGAAAGAGAGGCGGGGACGGTGGTGCACGAACGTGACAGTGGTGGTAGCGGAGTAGGGGTGCGGCGGTTCCAGCGAAGCCGCTCCTCCGGCGACAGCGATGGTGATGGTACCGACAACATGTTTTCACCTCCGATAGGTTCAGGTTTGATTGGTTTGAGTTTTGTTTGTTTTGGCTCAGGTCTACAATGAACAACAGAGCCGACGCGCGGCGGTAGACAGCGTCGGCGGTGGAGGTGGCTCAGCTTGGGTTTTCGGTTCAAGTTTGAGTTTCGTGTTCACTTCGATCAGACTATCAGGTCAGTTTCATGTTTCAGTTTGGTTCATTTCGATTTATTCGGTTCTCATTTGGTTCAAGTCGGGTGCACGTCGGTTCAGTTACGAGTCTCAATTTTGGTTCGGTTTCGGATCGAGTCAACCCACGGCTTTTTTTTGTTTCGGTATTTTCTTTCATTCTCTGTCAATTCATTTTTGTTTTGTTTTAATGGCTGCCACTAGAACGAAAATGGTTTATGATCATGCTTAGTTTATTTGTTATATTCATTCCAGTTTAATAAAATCGTTGTTGAGTTGCCAACTAGCATTCATTTTAGCGTATAACTTCTAGCAACTTCATACCTTAACAATTGTTTTGATGGTGTTGTTGGCTGTCATGACGTCTTTATGTCAAAAAGGTAAAACTAACCAAACAAAACATGTGAATTTACGGTGTAAAAAGTGGTTACAACTCATCAAAATTCTTGTACCAAAACCACGCCATATTTACAAGACATATAAACATATAATTGTAACTTTAATTTACTCATAAGAAAATATTGTGATTTTGTTCAACGTTTTTTTTACACTAACAAATTTATATTTGAAGCTTAAGAAATGAATCCCAATAGAGAAGAATGACAAAGCTCTAATGTAATTGTTGTGTGAAAATAGTGATTAGAGCTTCAGTTTTGGGTGTATTACTTTTGGTTAAAAGCCATTTCTTTTTAATTCCTTTTTTTTCTTTTATAAATTCACTTCTAAAACTAAATAACTAATAATTCAATGTAATTTTTTTATAATTTTAAAGATGAAATAAATGTATAATATTTAATTAATTTGTAAACCTTAAATATTAGGAATATTATATAATTAATAAGTATTAATAAGATCATCATTGTGTGGTATTGTAAATATTTAGGATAATTGTTCCCGTTCATTCGAATTCTTAAATTTCACTCGTGCGTTATTTTACAAGGAATCGTAAACGCAACCACTCGTGATCTCGAGACTCCACCAACTCTCCTCTAGGTTTTCGTGGAACTCTACGCAAAACTGTAAGTATACTCGATCCCATTTTATTTTTTTAAACACTTTGGGATGCAACATGTATTCTATATTTAAACATACTTGAAACTATTTGAATCACTCTCTATCCATATTTGATCATGAAACTATATGCTGCTTGTTAATCTCGTATGTTATGTTAAACTTTTTGTGTGTATATGCTCATTAACTTCGTACAAGCCTACCTTAATAATTATAGCGCTATAGGAGTAATGCACCGCCCACTAGTCTCGGGGTATTGTTAAGTTAAACACGTTACCTCCCTTTATTCTATTGGGGATAGGCTATTTTAACGCATTGGATTCTTGGGTTTGAACATATACTTGACACCGTTTCGACATACTAGTAACTTGCATTTTGTGATTCATGTTGGATACGAGCCTTAGACTATTTTAAAACTATTTTTATGCTATGTATCAAACTTATATACTCGCCTTTGCTTTTGCATTGAACTCTATTTTAATACATGTTGCAGGTTCGATAGACAAGATGATGCTAAGTGAAGAAACAAGACTTAAGTGGACTTAGAAACACACTTAAATTAATCTATTTTGTATTATATGTTTGAAACAATGTTGTTCGTATTTGATTCTTGTATGACATTTTAGAAATTTATGAAATTTGAATTTAAATTATATTGTCACATAGTGTTATGAAGTCTCTTGCAATCTATTTCGTCTCATCCCGATGTTTCCGCCATCGGTTGAGGTGTGACAGATTGGTATCAGAGCCATAACTATAGGGAATTAGGAAAAGTAGGAAAACTTTTATTCTCATGTTTTGCTTGAAACTACTTGCTTGCTACTTTATTTGCTTTCATTTATTCTCTTTTGATCTTTTAAGCATATATGTCACTTATGTGTTAACACTTGACATGCTATACTTGTTTTATTATGTGTTAATACTTGTTTCATTGTTCTACCCTTTATGTGCTATTCTTGACATACTTTTTATATGTTAATATTTGTTTTATTATTCCACCATTTATGTGTTATTCTTGACATGTTTATACTTGTTTGTCTAATCTTTAATGTACACTTTTCCTCATGCATTTTACTTGATTATTCTAAATCCGACAACACTCGTATTATACAAACAAGACGAGTTTACCAAAATAGACAAGAAACCAAAATTTTGGTAAACGACTCTCATCTCGCTTGATTCTAGTTTTGCACGAAATTCACCATTAAGTTAGGAGTGAAATCCACATCTTAATGGAAATTTCAAATTTAAATTCTAGTGGACCCTCGTCAACGTGTTGAAATTTAATTTGACCCGACGAGTACCAACCACACTTAGGGTACGAAGTCGTCAAGTTAGGGGTGAAACCCGCATCTCGTTGACTAGTCCCACTTCTTGATTTTTTACGAATCCCGCCAAGTCTCGAATTTTCGATTGAATTGGAACATGTAGTAACCGGAAGGGTAAATACCGTTAGCCGACATGTCGGCGAGAGTATTTCACCTATTAGGCCAAAGCATGTTTGCAAATTCAAAAGACTTTTCAACCACTTTGGTAAGTCAACGTTCCATTTTGGGACCATCCAAGTTTTAATCTATAAGAACCCTCCTAAACTATTTTTCGACACCCTAATATATTTTAAAATATCCCCATATGTCCTAAAATACACCCCATACGTGAAAACCGAGCCTGAATACCTCTGTTTTATTAAAAATTAATTAAAAACAAAGTTTTTGTGTCGCTCGCGGGCAGCGTAGATCCCTTAAGGATCTTATGCGGGGCGCGACAGCTCCAAACTCAGGCGACAGCTCTAGTGGTGATGACCAATCAGGGCTAAGCCCTACACCCCTACTACGCGGGCCGCGTAGCCCATAGTCTCAACTTACGCGGGCCGCGTGAAACCCAAAATCAGGCCCTATATAAGAAGGGCATCGGGCCTTCAGTTAGTTCGCTCATTTCTTTTCTCTCTCATGAATTTCTAAGTACTAGAAGTAATTCTCGTGTATAATACCCCCTAATTAACGAAGTTCTGCCCCGTGGTAAGTATTATAACCCCGGTTACGTATTAGATACGCTGCCCGATTGATCCAGGGTTCCGTAACGGTTGTCGAGGTTCTGCCCGACGTAGTCGTTGGAATGCCGTCTCGGGGAGGGTATCGTTAATATAAATAAAGGGTTATTATCCTAACATATGTACATTTTTGTAAATTATAGATAAATCACCAGGGAACCTTAGAAGAAATCTAAGACAGCAATGTGAGTAATCTCCTTTTTGTAAATTGTTTTTACAAAACCTTAAATATTTTACAATGTGATTAAGCAGTGATTGAGTCTTTGTAGTTCTTCAATTACTGCCGGTATGTTGGGGTTTTGTATACAAAATGTGGAACACGTTACCATTGGACAAAGAGTTAGCCAATGTGTAATATGACCCACCAGTCAGGATTGACAATACTGAATGAGTAATTGTGTAGAAATAAACAATGTGATAGCTCTCAATACTGTTAAAGGATAAACTCTTCTTGATTAAACTGGGATTCACTCACCAGTATTTCCCACTGACAAATGTTTTTAAAACGCGTTTCAGGTAACAAAATGTAAAAGCCAATTAGAAGAAAGCCAGCTGAAGAGCACTGACGGCTTGGAAAAATGTGGATATAAAAGTTACCTAAAAGACAATATTTTAAATTCAATAAAATAGGGTTTATCCCTATAAACATGTTGTAATAAGTAACTTGGGTTTTACCCATGTGGTTATTAATATAAAATATGGTGGTTTTACTCTGATAAACATTTCCTAACCACGGTCCTGATGAAATTTCCGCTGCCAAAATGATAAACAAATGATACACCAATACTGGTCTCGCGGCCGCCCGTTCCCGGGACAGATAAGGGGGCGGGGGTTGCGACAGAAGGTGGTATCAGAGCTAAGCCACTGATTTAGCCATAGAAGTGTTCTGCTGACATCAATATATTATTTAAATTGTTAGGAAATTAATTACGGAATACGTGCATATTTGTATGTTATTATTATGTGTTATTTGACTATTTGTAAGTTTACAGTATGAGTGATCAAGGACCCTCAGACGTGTATCGTCAGTTGTCCGATTCACCTAGGAGTGAAGGTACTTCTTCCCAGCCTGCCCTCTCTGGGTATTCAGCTGATCAGGAAGAAGGGATGTTTGTCTTTAAGGCTCAGTCTGAAGAGCCATTCCCTCAGAAAAAGAGAGGATGGTTCAGTAAGGGAGCATTCGAGTGCAGGAAAAGAATGCGAAAGTTGCAACAGCAAAGAGTCCTAGCAGCCGCTAAGCGAGAGTCAGATGTCCATACACAGGATATGCTTAATAGGAGCTTAGCCAATTTTCTTATCCTAGCAACAACTGATGTCGACCCAAATCTGAACAACTAGTAGCCCCACAACCCTTACCTTTGTTCCCCACTCAGCCGATGGAGATAGAAAACAACCTCGAAAATCAAGTAGAAATGCATGATTTCAACCCTGAGGAGATACCTAGGATACCAGCCCCTAATCCCTTAGACCCAGATTATGATCCATGGTTCGATGATCATAGGGATTATGTGCCACGCTATCACCTAAACGACGAACCCATGCCGAACTTAGCAGCCTATCCAGGTCTGGACCCTCTAGATCCCTACTATGACAACGATAAATATATTAGGGAGATCTTAGAGAATCCGTACCCTCAGGAGAATCCCATGCCCCAGTACCCAGACCCAGTACCAGCACCTGCACCCCCAATGAGTGCAGAAAATGTGCACGAGCTCCGAACTTTCAGAGAAGAGATCTTAGAGAGTAGCGAGAGGATGAGGCAGGTAGGAGAGCGACTTGTCTGGAAATATGACGAGCGCAATATGGATTACTGGATGAAGGTGATGGTGGAGTTGGTAATAATAATAATAATAATATATAATTTGTATGAAAAAAATATATATATAAAATATATATAATAATAATATGTGTAATAATAATATATGTTGTAGTATAGACCACTTTATGGTTAGCAATGCATAGTAGTATTGTAATTTCAAAATTTCAGTATCAGTTTGTAGTAGATGTATAATATATAAGAAAGAGTAAAGTCGCAATGCTCGACGTTTTTGACCAATATGTGTGTTGTGTGGTTGTTGCCTAAATTATTAATTATTTTGTGATATTAATAATGTGGTAAATGTTTAAAATTCAGATGGACGACGAATTAAACCAGGAAAACCAGAATAATGATAACCAGAGTAACATTAATCTGGATAATGGAAACCCAAACAACAATAACAACAGAAACCCAGTGGATAACAGTGCCATCCAACACATAGTGGCACAAGGAATAATAGATGCGATGCCATTTATTATTCAAACTGTTAAGGAAGCGGATAATAAAAGTAAACATAGCAGTAAGCGACCAACTGAACCTGAAAACAGCATGAACAATGGACCTATACTTCAAGCACCCAGTCCCAAAAGAAGAAGAACCATGCCTTATGGTTGTTCTTATAAAGAATTCTGGTCTTGTAAACCAATGGAATTCTCGGGCAATGAAGGGGTCGTTGCATCTCTACGCTGGATAGAAAAGACAGAGGCAGTCTTAAGAATAAGTAAATGTGCGGAAGAGGACAAGATAATGTTTGCTTCTAATCTGTTTAAGAATTCAGCACTAGAATGGTGGAACACTATCCTCCAATCTAGAGGAAGTGATAGAACTTACAATATGGAATGGGAAAAATTTAAAAACATGGTAGAAAGGAAATTATGCCCTCCTAATGAAAAAGAACAGATAGCAAACAAGTTCCAAAATCTTAGGATGACTGGAGTGGATAGTAAGGGTTACACTAAGTTATTCTTTGAATATGCCCGAATAGTACCAACCCTTGCTTCACATGAACCAGTATTAATCTCCCGTTACATCTAGGGATTAATTGGGGAGATAAGACATGTAGTCAAGGCAGCTAGACCCCAAACCATAGAAGAAGCTGTAGAACTAGCAAATACCTTGACAGATGAATTAGTCCGTACGCGAGAAGAGGATCAAAGGAGGAACCTAACCCAGAAACTTACACAAGAATTCCGTTCTGGAAATTCTAACCATGGGAAAAATGTAGGCTCTACCTCTGCACCCTACTGTAAGTATTGCAAAAGGAAGCATTCAGGAAGATGCTCCATATATTGTAACTTTTGCAAAATATCGGGACACAAGGAGGAAGATTGCAGGAAAAAGATTAGCAACAGGATATGCTACAACTGCGGAGAACAAGGCCACATCAAGCCAAACTGTCCAAAGTTAGCTCCAGCTACGAACACCAAGAATACTAAAAATGCTAGAGCATTTGTTCTGACTGCAGAAGAAGCAAAGATGATCCCAGATGTGATCGCAGGTACGTTTTTAGTTAATGATGTTTTTGCTAAAGTATTATTTGACTCTGGTGCAAACCAAAGTTTTATTAATACTTCATTTTGCAAATTACTCAATCAACCATTAACTAAACTCCCACAAGAATGTCTAGTAGAGACAGCAAATGGGGAAACCATTAAGATTTCTGAAATCTTGCAGGGAGCAAGAATAGAAATTCTAAATCAGAAATTTATTGCAAATCTTTACCCCATGAATCTGACAGGATTTGATGTTGTATTAGGAATGGATTGGTTGGTAACCAATAAAGCCAGTATTTTATGTGATCAAAAGTCAATCCAAGTAAATTCACCAAGGGGTGAAAAGATCACAATTAAAGGAAATAAAACCTCTAGATCCCCTAAATTCATCTCTGTGATGAAAACAGCAAGTTACATAAGAAAAGGATCATTAGTTTATTTGATTTCCATAATCACTAACACTAAAGGAAAAGAATTAAAGGATATTCTAGTAGTATCTCAGTTTTCAGATATATTCCCAGCAGAGCTACCAGGGCAACCTCCAAATAGGGTAGTTGAATTCAGAATTCATTTGATACCAGGAACAGCACCAATTGCCAAAGCACCTTACCGTTTGGCACCCACAGAAATGCAGGAACTGAAGAAACAGTTAGACGAATTATTAGAAAAAGGATTCGTACAGCCAAGTTCATCGCCATGGGGAGCACCGATTTTATTCGTCAAAAAGAAGGACGGATCAATGCGTATGTGCATTGACTACCGTGAATTGAATAAAGTCACGATTAAGAATCGATATCCATTACCAAGAATAGATAATCTGTTTGATCAGTTGCAATGAGCACGATTTTTCTCAAAAATTGATTTAAGGTCAGGATATCATCAATTAAAGGTACAGGAAGAGGACATTCCTAAGACCGCTTTCAGAACAAGGTATGGCCATTATGAATTTACTGTCATGCCATTTGTTTTAACCAATGCCCCAGCTGCATTCATGGACATGATGAACCGAATATGTAAGCCATATTTGGATAAATTCATAATTGTCTTTATAGATGATATTCTCATATACTCTAAGAGTAAAGAGGAACATGCAAAGCATTTGCACGCACTTCTAAGTTTATTGAGAAAAGAAAAGCTTTATGCTAAATTTTCGAAGTGTGAGTTTTGGTTAGAACAGGTACAATTTCTTGGACATCTAGTTGATCATGAAGGAATTCATGTAGATCCCACCAAGATCGAGGCGATAACCAAGTGGAAAACCCCTGAGTCACCAACTGAGGTTAGAAGTTTCTTAGGACTGGCTGGTTATTATAGAAGATTTATTCGAGATTTTTCTAGAATAGTCATTCCCTTAACTAAGTTAACCTGTAAATCCGTTAAGTTTGAATGGGGACCAAAACAAGAAGAAGCCTTTAGAATCCTTAAGCAAAGATTAACCCATGCACCCATACTAGCGTTACCAGAAGGAACTGAAGATTTTGTAATCTACTGTGACACTTCTAAATTAGGTTATGGATGTGTGCTAATGCAACGTCAAAAGGTTATAGCTTACGCTTGTAGACAACTTAAGAATCATGAAAAGAATTATTCGACCCATGATCTAGAATTAGGAGCTATAATTTTCGCCCTTAAAATTTGGAGACATTACCTATATGGTAGTAAGTTTACTATTTTCACAGACCATAAGAGTTTAAGGTATGTCTTCGGGCAAAAGGAATTGAATATGAGACAAAGACGCTGGATGGAGATACTTAGTGATTATGATTGGGATATCCAGTATCATGCAAGAAAAGCAAATGTAGTTGCTGATGCTTTAAGCCGAAAGTATCATGAAAAGCCAAAAAGAGTACGTTCATTTAAATTAAATCTGCAAGTAGATATAAATGAACAGATTAAAAAGGCACAAAAATCAGTAATCAAGGATGATACTGAGAAATTGAAAGGAATGATTAAGGAATTAGAACAAGGAACAGATGGAATTTGGAGATTCCATAAGAAAAGGATGTGGATACCTAAATTAGGAAACCTACGCCACCGTATATTAGAAGAAGCCTATAAATCTAAGTATACGATGCATCCTAGAAGTGATAAGATGTATCAGGACTTAAGAAAGAATTTTTGGTGGATAGGAATGAAAAAGGATATAGCAGCATATGTTGCAAAGTGTTTAACTTATTCACAAGTCAAAGCTGAACATTAGAAACCTTCAGGTTTACTGCAACAGTTAGAAATGCCTGTTTGGAAATGGGAATTTATAACAATGGATTTTGTTACTAAATTACCCAAAACAAGGAAAGGTAATGATACAATCTGGGTGATTGTAGACGGGCTAACCAAGTCAGCTCATTTCCTACCAATGAAGGAAACTTTCAGTATGGAACAATTAGCTAAATTATATGTAAATGAAGTAGTTTCTTTACATGGAATTCCTCTATCAATTGTTTCTGACAGAGATAGTCATTTTACCTCTCATTTTTGGACAAGTTTCCAAAAAGCAATGGGAACCAAGATAAATCTAAGCACCGCTTGTCATCCTTAAACGGACGGACAAAGCGAAAGGACAATTCAGACAATGGAGGACATGCTTAGAGCTTGTGTAATTGATTTCGGAGGTAATTGGGATGATCACTTACCATTGATAGAATTTTCTTATAATAACAGTTATCACATAAGTATCAATGCTGCACCATTCGAAGCACTTTATGGACGAAAGTGCCGAACTCCAGTCTGTTGGGCAGGAGTTGGAGAAAAGCAACTATCTGGACCTGAAATAGTACAAGAAACAACAGACAAAATCATTCAAGTCAAGGAACGACTGAAACCATCACGTGATCGACAAAAGAGTTATGCAGATAATAGACGAAAGCCGTTGGAATTTCAAGTAGGAGATAAAGTATTATTAAAAGTCTCTCCTAGGAAAGGAGTAGTAAGATTCATCAAAAGGGGAAAGCTAAGCCCCAGGTATGTTGGACCTTTTAAGATTATTAAAAGAATAGGACATGTAGCCTATCAGCTACAACTGCCAGAGGAAATGGCAGGAATACATGATGTATTTCATGTATCTAATCTCAAGAAGTGTTTAGCTGATGAATCACTCGTAGTATCTCTTAAGGATATAGAGGTAAATGAGCAGTTAAAATTTGTAGAGAGGCCTCTATAGATTGAAGATAGAAAAGTCAAGAACCTCAAGCACAAGAGATTAGTTCTGGTCAAAGTGAAGTGGGACTCCAAAAGAGGACCAAAATACACATGGGAGCTTGAATCAGAAATGCAAAGGAAATATCCACACTTGTTCCAGTAGATCTCGAGGACGAGCTCTAAAACAAGGTGGGGAGGATATAACAACCCTCCTAAACTATTTTTCGACACCCTAATATATTTTAAAATATCCCCATATGTCCTAAAATACACCCCATACGTGAAAACCGAGCCCGAATACCTCTATTTTATTAAAAATTAATTAAAAACAAAGTTTTTGTGTCGCTCGCGAGCCGCGTAGATCCCTTAAGGATCTTACGCGGGGCGCAACAGCTCCAAACTCAGGCGACATCCGGTGCTGCCACGTGTCAACATCGTGGCGGATCTAGTGGTGATAGCCAATCAGGGCTAAGCCCTACACCCCTACTACGCGGGCCGCGTAGCCCGTAGTCTCACCTTATGTGGGCCGCGTGAAACCCAAAATCAGGCCCTATATAAGAAGGGCATTGGGCCTTCAGTCAGTTCGCTCATTTCTTTTCTCTCTCACGAATTTCTAAGTAGTAGAAGTAATTCTCAGGTATAATACCCCCTAATTAACGAAGTTCTGCCCCTTTGTAAGTATTATAACCCCGGTTACGTATTAGATACGCTGCCCGATTGATCCAGGGTTCCGTAACGGTTATCGAGGTTCTGCCCGACGTAGTCGTTGGAATGCCTTCTCGGGGAGGGTATCGTTAATATAAATAAAGGGTTATTATACTAACATATGTACATTTGTGTAAATTATAGATAAATCGCCAGGAAACCTTAGAAGAAATCTAAGATAGCAATGTAAGTAATCTCCTTTTTGTAAATTGTTTTTACAAAACCTTAAATGTTTTACAATGTGATTAAGCAGTGATTGAGTCTTTGTAGTTCTTCAATTACTGCCGGTATGTTGGGGTTTTGTATACAAAATGTGGAACACGTTAGCATTGGACAAAGAGTTAGCCAATGTGTAATATGACCCACCAGTCAGGATTGACAATACTGAATGAGTAATTGTGTAGAAATAAACAATGTGATAGCTCTCAATACTGTTAAAGGATAAAACTCTTCTTGATTAAACTGGGATTCACTCACCAGTATTTCCCACTGACAAATGTTTTTAAAACGCGTTTCAGGTAACAAAATGTAAAAGCCAATTAGAAGAAAGCCAGCTGAAGAGCACTGACGGCTTGGAAAAATGTGGATATAAAAGTTCCTAAAAGACAATGTTTTAAATTCAATAAAATAGGGTTTATCCCTATAAACATGTTGTAATAAGTAACTTGGGTTTTACCCATGTGGTTATTAATATAAAATATGGTGGTTTTACTCTGATAAACATTTCCTAACTACGGTCCTGATGAAATTTCGGCTGCCAAAATGATAAACAAATGATACCACCAATACTGGTCTCGCGGCCGCCCGTTCCCGGGACAGATAAGGGGGCGGGGGTTGCGACATAATCGAACCTACGTTTTACTATTACCAACTTTATTTGATATAATCCTCCCTTTACACATTTCGATTTATCCTCAAGACTATTCATTTACATGCTTATCATACTCAAACCTTTTCATACACATATGTATTATCTCACATGCATGATTTCATATAATTTTACTTATTTTCCTTGTAACAACAAATGGGGACATATCATCGAGATAGGAGTGATCTCGTTACCTTGACGATTAACTCTGTTTTTTTTTCTCACCTTACAATGACCTCACCAACGGATTTGGGGTGATTCCCTTACCTAGGTGATCGTTACCAATACTTCTTTTAATAGATTATATTATGTAAACATGATCACGTTATTCGTTAAAATCCCTATTTGTTTCAAAATGCATTGTATATTCAAATGTATATCTTATACTACAATCTATTTTCACATCACTCGCATACACAAAATTTTAATACTACCATAAATGCTTGTTCCTCGATTTTCAAAATGTTACGAAATGCTACTCATCAACTTAGTCGGTCTAATAAATCCATTGCCCACAAAAAATTTCGTGTTCAACATAATTATTAACACACCTATAAGATATTACAAATATTATTCAATTGTTTACTAAAACTTCTTTCAAAATCAATAAAACATTTTTATTAAAGACGCTTTTCAACAATCACTAAATTCTTATACCAAAATCCTCTTTTTTTTAAGAATCAGCATTTTCACAAGAACCTCTAAACTCCGAATTCTTTTGTTGATGAAAAGTTATGCAATCTTACTTACTTCTAGAACCTTTCCAACCATTATTCAATACGTCAAGTGAATTTAAAACGTGTGGGCAAGGAAACTTCATGGGAACTGACAATTTTCAACTATGTGAATTCTTTTAAAACCATAGTATCGTTTCCATTCTTTTACTAAGTAAAATTTACATAATCAAAGGATGTTTTATACTCCCTTTGCATTCACAAACTAGATTCTACATTCCACGACAACTCAATCTATTTTAACTTCGCGTTGTGCTCAAACAACTATATATGTATATCATCTTATGTGTTTTAGTTCATATCTCATGACAATCTCACGTATACCACTCATTTTGTTTCATACTCAAAACTTCTTGGCCTTTCACATGCTTAAATTCGTATATTACGATTAGTACCATATACAAAATCAATATTTCCTACACTCGTATCCATATTCACATTTATACATCTTAGGTCTACGTTTATATTTATACATACACCTTTATGTTTACTTTCATAATCACTTCCATGTTCATACATTTTACATTATACCCATGTTCACGAATTATACATTTACATTATACTTATATCCAAGTTTTTATTCATATGAATACAATTATACTTACATTCACATTTATACGTTTACGTTTACACTAATATTCGTACTCATGTTTATACTTACACATTTCACTCATACTTAAACATTCATGTTTTACACTTAATTTTCACATTTACATCCATACTCACGCATCTTATGTTTATACTCATACTTATACTCGTATTTATACTCTCATTTATACGACTTATGTTATGCTCACGTTCATTCGTTTATGCTCGAATTCGTACTCACATTTATACTCAATTTTCATACACGTCGTGCTTATACTTTTACTCATACTCTTGTCATGCGTTTTGGGTTTATGCTCACATGCGTATTCGTATTTAAACTTATGCTATGCTCATGCTTTATTCATACTCAAATTTTATACTTTCGCACCTATACGCGGACGAAACCCGAGGGATTCGCTTACGTTGGTCTTATACTATTTGGAACGCAAACATGCTTATATGCTACATTTCTATATACACGCAATCTTGTTCTCAAAATTTATGTACACCTTAACCCAAACGCAACTAGTACAAACTATGCGGATCATGTGACAATCAATATAATCGTGGGTGCACACGGGATTTTAATGATAGGAGTATGAGAACCATAGAGTGTACTACTGCGTATGGTAAGACACGGAACGTAACGTGACACCGAATATGAGACGGACGTAATATGGTCAAAACAAGGTGGATACGCCGCTGGTACATCCTATATATAAGTGTTTTCACCATGTTACCAAACTTTCGTAAAACGTGCCATGAGAGATTATGTGTTTTGCAGACCTTTTTGGACCTAATACAAAGTTTAAACAACTCACAAATGCATTATATCCGATTATCCGAGACGAGACTTCATTCTTAGCTTACCATATTTATTTATCCAATACTTATGCTATCCTTATACTCATAATCGTTTATTAGATCAATAGTTCACTTTGATCCCTCCCATTATTCTTTGTCTTTACAAACTTTAAAAAACCCCGTTTGCAATCAAGTCTGTCTAAACGTGTAAAACTTAATCTACCTCCTTACTTTTAAAACTACCCTTCTATTCCTTATTCGTGTGAAAACACCGCAGTTGGTCGTCATCTCTAAAACCGTTTATTGTAAAACGTCAAACTTCTCGTTCCTCTCAATAAAACAATTTCCTACAAAGATGCGATTTGGTACTATTCTTAAACTTCCCATACCAACTACCACACTTTTCATCAAAATACAAACCGTTTTATACAAAATTTTCCTTCTTAAATATGACACATTTTAATACACCTCCAATTTGAGTTATTCAAAGCTGTTTAAACCATTTTTCCTATGCACGCACGTATACGTTTTCACTTATGTTTAATGCCTCAAAACTATTTTACCAAACAGTCTCTTTTACAAACCTATCTTTTTGTTCTTCAAAATTTCCTACTTTTCAAAACGTCTCAAACTTCAAAGCCTCACCAATCCTCTTCTGTTTGCCAAAACCCTTTCAAGTCTTCCTTCTGAATAAATTTCGGGACGAAATTTCCTAAAGGAGGGGAGACTGTACCGCCTCGTAATTCCGCATTCTATTTTTTTATATATGTATTCGTAGGAATATCGGGCCACTTAAAACACGGGGATTGAGCTTGTGGGCCTTGGGCCCAAGCCCAAAGCCCACTAACTAAAACCCTAGGTATAACAAGGTATTAATAACCTTATCCTCTCTTTTTTATTTGAAATCACAGAACAAAACAACACGCACACCACTGAACCTCTTCATCTCCTACATCTAAAAACCCTAATCCCCCTTTCATTTTTGATCGGCAGCTCTAATCTCTCCCTCCCAATGCAACTCACTACTCTACAACTATACAAACCCTATCCACCCTCCATATTTACTCACAACACACATGAATCCACAAGTCAAAGACCCCCTCCCCCTTCCTGATTCTCTTCGGCAAACACGCCAGAACCGGCATCAATGTCGGCGAGTTGTTCAGATGGAACTCCGGCCACGATGCTCCGGCAAACCACACTCACCCTCACTCTCGTTTTCCCTCTCTCTCTCTCTCTCTCTCTCTCTCTCTCTGTTACACGACCGGCCCACCACCACCACCATCTGGTGGCGGTACACGGCGGGGACGGCGATGGTTATTATTGGTGTTTTTGGGATGGAGCGGCAGAAAGAGAGGCGGGGACGATGGTGCACGAACGTGACGGTGGTGGCAGCGGAGTAGGGGTGCGGCGGTTCCAGCGAAGCCGCTCCTCCGGTGACACCCATGGTGATGGTACCGACGACAAGTTTTCACCTCCGACAGATTCAGGTTTGATTGGTTTGAGTTTTGTTTGTTTTGGCTCGGGTCTACAATGAACAACAGAGCCGACGCACGGCGGTAGCCGGCGTCGGCAGTGGAGGTGGCTCAGCTTGGGTTTTCGGTTCAAGTCTGAGTTTCGTGTTCACTTCGATCAGACTATCAGGTCAGTTTCAGGTTTCAGTTCGGTTCATTTCGATTTTTTCGGTTCTCATTTGGTTCAAGTCGGGTGCTTGTTAGTTTAGTTACGACTCTCAATTTTGGTTCGGTTTCGGATCTAGTCAACCCGCGGCTTTTTTCGTTCCGGTATTTTCTTTCATTCTCTGTCAATTCATTTTTGTTTTGTTTTAATGGCTGCCACTAGAATGAAAATTGTTTGTGATCATGCTTAGTTTATTTGTTGTATTCATTCCAGTTTAATAAAGCCGTCGTTGAATTGCCAACTAGCATTCATTTTAGCGTATAACTTCCAGCAACTTCATACCTTAACAATTGTTTTGATGGTGTTGTTGGCTGTCATGACGTCTTTATGTTAAAAAGGTAAAACTGACCAAACAAAACATGTGAATTTACGGTGTAAAAAGTGGTTACAACTCATCAAAATTCTTGTCCCAAAACCACGCCATGTTTACAAAGACATATAAACAGATAATTGTAACTTTAATTTACTCATAAGCAAATATTGTGATTTTGTTCAACGTTTTTTTTTACACTAACAAATTTACATTTGAAGCTTAAAAAATAAATCTCCCAATAGAGAAGAATGACAAAGCTCTAATGTAATTGTTGTGTTAAAACAGTGATTAGAGCTTCAGTTTTGGGTGTATTACTTTTGGTTAAAAGCCATTTCTTTTTAATTCCTTTTTTTTCTTTTATAATTTCACTTCTAAAAGTAAATAACTAATAATTCGATGTAATTCTTTTTTTTATAATTTTAAAGAAAAAATAAATGTATAATATTTAATTAATTTGTAAACCTTAAATATTAGGAATATTATATAACTAATAAGTATTAATAAGATCATTGTGTGGTATTGTAAATATTTAGGATAATTGTTCTCGTTCATTCGAATTTTTAAATTTTACTCGTGCGTTATTTTACAAGGAATCGTAAACGCAACCACTCGTGATCTCGAGACTCCACCAACTCTCCTCTCGGTTTTCGTGGAACTCTACGCAAAACTGTGAGTATACTCGATCCCATTTTATTTTTTTAAACACTTTGGGATGCAACATGTATTCTATATTTAAAAATACTTGAAACTATTTGAATCACTCTCTATCCATATTTGAACATGAAACTATATGCTGCTTGTTAATCTCGTATGTTATGTTAAACTTTTTGTGACTATATGCTCATTAACTTCGTACAATCCTACCTTAACAATTATAGCGCTATAGGAGTAATGCACCGCCCACTAGTCTCGGGGTATTGTTAAGTTAAACACGTTACCTCCCTTTATTCTATTGGGGATAGGCTATTTTAACGCATTGGATTCTTGGATTTGAACATATACTTGACACCGTTTCGACATACTAGTAACTTGCATTTTGTGATTCATGTTGGATACGAGCCTTAGACTATTTTAAAACTATTTTTATGCTATGTATCAAACTTGTATACTCGCCTTTGCTTTCGCATCGAACTCTATTTTAATACATGTTGCAGGTTCGATAGACAAGCTGATGCTAAGTGAAGAAACAAGACTTAAGTGGACTTAGAAACACACTTAAATTAATCTATTTTGTATTATATGTTTGAAACAATGTTGTTCGTATTTGATTCTTGTATGACATTTTAGAAATTTATGAAATTTGAATTTAAATTATATTGTCACATAGTGTTATGAAGTCTCTTGCAACCTATTTCGTCTCATCCTGATGTTTCCGCCATCGGTTTGAATGTGACACTTGCTTTGTACTTATCGATGGTTCCATCTAGTTTCATCTTCTTCTTGAAGATCCATCGATATCCTAGTGGTTTACATCCTTGAGGAAGATCCACTAGTTCCCTAGTATGGTTTTGTAAGATAGAGTTTATCTCACTGTTGATTGCCTCCTTCCACTGAGGTCCTTCTAAGGAATGCACCGCTTGTTGGTACGTTTGAGGTTCATCTTCTACCATATCGGTAAGAAACTCAGGGCCAAAGTGTCACACCCCCAAAATACCACATGCGGAAACCCCGCTAGGCGTGTGACGTACCAGGATCTAGCCACCAATCACATTGAACTAATATCAAGTTATATAACAAAGTTTCCATTCATGAAATAAAACATTCATCACCTATCCAAGTTTAACGTGTTCAGCGGAAGCAAATAGTTAAACACTGTTCAATCGTTTCAAAAACCAATGTACGTGAAATCATTAAACAAGTCTTGCAAATCCTAGCAGTACGACCCATGACCACTCCAGCCATCCATAGTACCTAACGACCTGCGAGCATGCAACAAGTATATCAGACAACGCTGGTGAGTTCATAGTTTTACGAAAACGTTGGTTACCAAATGTTTAGTTTAGTTCATTGATTATAATGTTGATAATAACTCGAATACAAGATGGCTCCAGATTTATTTTGCACGTTCCCCAATGCTCCTATCAAAGCATTGGGCATGGCTGAGTCATTAGTTCATACCGTCCTCTCAGGTACGGGGTGAGGGTGCCAAACCTAGATAGCGCTACCAACTAATACTCTGTTACCTCTCAGGTAACAAACAAGATGGGACTTAAAGGTGATAGGATGAGTGTATTATCCAACATTCCAGATTTTACCCACAAGACGTATTCCTCTCAGGAATACCCAATCGATTTACCCAAAAACCTATCCCTCTCAGGGATACCCAATGACTGTCCTAACCACCGAGACGCATGCTCAAGAGGAATGAACTCACCTTTGATTTGCTCGGTATGTTAAATTACCCGTCCAAGTTGGTCAACCCAAACCCTACCGTGGTTACCAAACAATATCAGTTTCACAATCAATCAAGTCACATGTTTGCACACAGTAAGTCACGTTTGGTTACACAGTTTGCATCTAACATTAAGATCACTGTTATCATGTAGCACATACCGAATTATCGTACAAGTCCACATCCCATGCACATGTCACTTAACGTTGAACAGTATGGTTATCATGCAACTATCGTATTTCATAAACAAGGTACTCATCAATACATACATTCAAACCATCTACTGTTCCCATCTGTCTATTCCTACGACGAACAACCCACACGACGAAGGACTATCCTTCGTCGAACTGATATGTGACGAAGTACTCATACTTCATCGAGGTGGGGTTCGGCGAAATACCCATTCTTCGTCGATACATGATTTGACGAAGTACCATGAGTTTCGTCAAGATCACGTAATTAACAGTTACACATTTCCAAACAGAATCAAAGGGTCAAATAATGGTTATAGCATACATTCAAACAAACCCTATATACGGTTCATCATCACGACTAATCATTCCATATCAGAAACATTGAATCACAATAGCACGGGTTTAACGTAAGTCTAAATCATATACATAATCATGGTTTCAATTCAATCACATGTAAATCGACTACCCGTTTCATTAAGCAACAATATTATAATGAATACGGGCGTACTTAATTCATCAATCCTCATCGGCACAATGCTAGGTTACAATATTATTGTCGAAACCCTAATTCATCACGTAGCAAAACAACATCAAACACATAACACACTATTAACAGGAAGATACTAACCGTGATACGGGGAATTAGATTACTCGAGATGGAAAAGAAATGCTTCGAGACTCCCTACAGCCGTCGCACAGAGAATAACAAGTGAGGGCTTAGGGTTTTTGTGTTTTATGGCAACTGGTTACAAGAGGTTATACAAATAACATAAAGGGTTGGGCCGCAAACCGTTCTGGTCCAAGGCCTCTCTTCGGCTAAATACATGCTCGACGAAGATCTATTCTTCGTCGAGGGTAGGGATGACGAAGAACTCGTTCTTCGTTGGGACCAAGGGTGGCGAAGAACCCCATTCTTCGTCGAGGTGAACATGTGACGAAGAACCTTATATTATTACACCTTAAATCAACTATATTTAACACTACACATACAACCACCAAAAATAACACATAAACTATTAATCATTCACATAACTACGCTCGACACCACATGAATCAACTTGTAAAACAGAACTTGTAAAACAGGGTTATGAAATCAGTGATGTGTATGGGAAAGACCTTGGATTCTCGGATTGTCACATCATCCCCAACTTGAAAGAAATTTCGTCCCGAAATTTGACAAGTAGTCCAAAACGGCAAGGTGTTAACTCAGGATGACTGTGGATTTTCCGCGGGTACCACATCATCCCCAACTTGAAAGGGAATTTCGGCCCAAAATTCACCAGTTGCATCAGGTTTAGATTTGTTAGTTGGGAATAAGTGGGGGTACTTGAGCTTCATCTGATCTTCGCGTTCCCACGTGAACTCCGGTCCACGTCTTGAGTTCCAGCGAACTCTCACGATCGGGATTCGACTATGCTTACGGACCTTGACTTCCCAGTCCATAATTTCGATAGGTTCCTCGAAAAACTGCAACTTGTCGTCGATTTTCAGCTCTTGAAACGGTACCACAAGTGTTTCATCCGATAAACACTTCTTTAGTTGCGACACGTGGAAAACATCATGAACGTTGCCCAATTCAGCAGGTAACTCTAGCTTGTAGGCCACTTTACCAATTCGTTCCAGAATTTTGAAAGGCCCGACATAACGAGGATTAAGCTTACCGCGTTTCCCAAACCGTACTACACCCTTCCAGGGTGAGACTTTCAACATAACACGATCGCCTACGGCGAACTCCAAAGGTTTCCTACGCTTTTTGGTGTAGCTTTCTGATGGTCGCGCGCCGCCGCCATACGGTTTTTGATCTGGATAATCTTTTCCGAAGTTTCGAGAACAACCTCCGGGCCTGTGATCTGACTATCACCCACCTCAGCCCAACAGAGAGGTGAGCGACATTTTCGCCCGTAGAACGCTTCAAACGGAGCTGCCTGGATGCTTGTGTGGTAACTGTTGTTATAAGAAAACTCAATCAACGGCAAGTGTTTCTCCTAGCCTTTACCAAAATCGATCACACATGCTCGCAGCATGTCTTCTAGTGTCTGGATGGTTCATTCACTTTGACCATCTGTCTGTGGGTGGTAAGCAGTGATCATGTTGAGACGTGAGCCGAATGATTTGTGCATCGACTGCCACAAATCTGAGATGAAACGCGGGTCACGATCAGAGATAATAGAGGTTGGCACCCCGTGCCTAGAAACCACCTCCTTGAGGTAAACAGCAGCTAAGTGTGAGAACTTATCAGTTTCCTTGATTGCAAGGAAGTGTGCTGATTTCGTGAGACGGTCGACGATCACCCAAATGGTATCGTTCCCGTTTTGAGTTCGAGGTAGCCTAGTGACAAAATCCATAGCAATCTGCTCCCACTTCCACATGGGTATTTCTGGTTGTTGAAGCATGCCTGAGGGTTTCTGATATTCCACCTTGACTTTCGCACAAGTCAAGCATTTACTTACGTACGTCGCGATATGAGCTTTCATCTTCGGCCACCAATACAAGACTTTGAGATCCTGATACATCTTATCCGAACCCGGGTGTACAGAGTATCGAGACTTGTGTGCTTCATCCATCACAAGCTCTCTAAGGTTACCCAACAAAGGAATCCATATTCGTTCCATGAAATAGAGAACACCGTCAGATCCCTCTACCAGTCGTTTTTTCATGCCCCGCAAGTACTCAGCTTTAATGTTCTCCTCCTTCAGTGCTTCAGCTTGAGCCGAACGGATCTGGTCAGGTAAGTTAGAATGAATGGTGAGCTGTAAAGCGCGGACACGTTTAGGTTTCGTTTCCTTTCGGCTAAGGGCGTCAGCGACAACGTTTGCTTTGTCTGGGTGATATTTGATAGCACAATCGTAGTCGTTCAAGAGTTCTACCCAGCGATGCTGTCGCATATTCAATTCCTTCTGGTCCAAAATATGCTGAAGGCTCCTGTGATCGGTGTAAATGGTGCATTTGGTACCGTACAGATAATGCCTCCAGATTTTTAACGCAAAAACCACGGCCCCCAACTCCAAGTCGTGAGTCGTGTAATTCTTCTCATGAACCTTCAATTATCGAGAAGCATAAGCTATCACCTTCTCGCGTTGCATCAGCACGCAACCGAGTCCCTGAATAGAAGCATCACAATATACGACAAAATCTTCGGTACCTTCAGGTAATGACAAGATTGGTGCACTGCAGAGTCTTTGTTTCAAAAGTTGGAAATCATCTTCCTGCTTCGTTCCCCAAGAGTATATCACAGCTTTCTGTGTCAACGAGATAAGAGGTTGAGCGATCTTCGAGAAGTCTTTAATAAATCTTCGATAGTACCCAGCGAGACAAAGAAACTGTCGCACCTCCGAAGGACTCTATGGTGCCGCCCAATTTCTGATAGCGTCAATCTTAGCAGGATCCACGTGTATCCCTGATTCATTAACAGTGTGGCCAAGGAAGTGCACTTCTCGTATCCAGAAGTCACACTTAGAAAACTTCGTGTAGAGCTGCTCCTTCCTCAGGAGTTCCAAAATAAGACGCAAGTGTCGCTCGTGGTCCTCCTTGCTCTTAGAGTAGATCAAGATGTCATCAATAAACACAACAACGAAGTCGTCAAGATACGGTTTGCACACACGATTCATAAGGTCCATGAAAACCGCTGGTGCATTAGTTAACCCGAATGGCATAACCAAAAACTCGTAATGGCCATAACGCATTCGAAAAGCCGTTTTCAGAACATCCTCCTCTCGGACTCTCACCTGATGATAGCCCGATCTTAAATCGATATTCGAATAAAAACTTGACCCTTGCAATTGATCACAAGTCATCGATACGTGGTAAAGGATAACGATTCTTGACTGTCACCTTGTTGAGTTCCCGATAATCTATACACATGCGAAAGGACCCGTCTTTCTTCTTCACAAACAAAACTGGGGCTCCCCAAGGCGAAGAACTAGGTCGGATAAAACCTCTATCCAACAGTTCTTGGAGTTGATTTGACAGCTCTTGCAACTCACCTGGTGCAAGACGATAAGGAGTACGAGAAATCGGAGCTGCTCCTGGCGTAAGGTCAATCTAAAATTCCACCTGACAATGTGGAGGTAAACCAGGTAGCTCTTCAGGAAACACGTCAGAAAATTCATGAACAACTGGAAGGTCCTCGATCTTCCTTTCTTCAGGTTGCGAATCAGTAACAAGAGCTAGAATAGCAGGGTAGCCCTTTCGTAGACACTTGTGGGCTTTCATAGCTGAGATGATGCCAACCATTGCACCACTACGGTATCCCTAAACCGACAAGGATTCCCCACTGGGGAGAGGGATACGCACGATTTTCTCTTTATAGAGAATTTCCGCTTGATGCTTAGACAACCAATCCATGCCAACGACCACATCAAAACTTCCAAGAGTAACGGGGAGTAGGTCAATGTCGAACACTTGACCCATAAGATTGAGTTTGCAACCAAAAAGAACATGTGAAGCTTCAATCGTTTTGCCATCAGCTAACTCTACAACATGCTTATTTACAAGAGGTACAGGACTCAATCCTAACCGACGACTAAACTCCAATGACACATAACTCCAATCGGCACCAGAGTCAAATAAAACAGAAGCAAATAGATTGTTCATAGAAAACGTACCTGTCACAACGTTGCCATGATTGCGAGCTTCCCCAGCACCAATAGTAAACACTCTCCCACGTGCACCGTTCCCACCATTGTTCCCATTGCTGTTATTCCCATTGTTTTTATTGTTGTTATTACCAGCATTCTGATTCAATTGAGGGCAATCCCGCATGAAATGACCCTCGTCTCCACACTGAAAGCACCCCTTACGATTTCCCTGATTTTGCTGAGGCTGCTGCCTCTCCTGTTGCTGTGGCTGCTGTTGCTATGGGGGTTGCTGCTGCTGCCTTGGGAGTGAGACCCTGCAGTCTCTAGCCATATGGCCTACCTTGTTGCACCTGTGACAGACTCGGGTGCACGGCCCACGATGGTGAAAATTGCACTTGTTGCACTTTGGTAGCTTTCCCACGTAGGAACCCTGATTCGAATTGTTGCTCTGGTTCTGATTAACAGAGGATGACTGACTAAAACTGCGATTACTGCCGGTGTCTGTCTTCTTCTGTGATTGAATCGGATTAGACACTTTGTCTACATCATTCCACTTACGTTTGCTGTCAGTAGCGGGTGTAGTAGCTGTAACGGTAGTGGCAGTAGTGGAAACACGCGGTGGTAGCGAGCTACGCTCCACCCCCTGATCTGTGATCTTGTGAGCTAAGCGGATGATCTGAGCTAAGTTATTAAGATTCACCACTGTAACCAAGCCCTTCACCGGTGGAGCTAATCCCTTGATGTACAGTTCGATTCTTCGGTGTGGAGGTTGATGTGCGGTAAGTGTCGTATATATTAGGTGTATATTTTAAGCCCTTTTTAACACTTATTTTAGCCAAGTTTTAAATTTATAAAACACGATATTTCACTAACACTAAACACACATATGGGCAAGTGCACCCATCGTTGAGTGTAGTATAGCGTTGGTAAGATACCGAGGTCGTCCAAGGACACAAGAGCTTTTAGTACCGGTTTATCCTCAACGTCTAACCAAAATAAAAGTTTAGAAAAATGTTTTAAACTAAGAAAAATAAAACTAACTAAAATGCTGAAAATAAAAATAAAAGAAAAACAGATAGACAAGATGAATCACTTGGTTCCGACTCGTATCTAGTATAACCTTTGATTATTTCCGCACTTTTGCACATAATTAAGAGATTATCTTAGTTATTGTAGTAGGCCCCTCTTTTGAAGGTGACGTTACCCTCACCCCAGTAGTTTGAGTCAGCAGGGATACAATCCTAAAAGGGTGGATTATTGGAAGATAATGAATTAAGTTATTAATGCAGTATTGTGGTAGGCCCCGCTTTTGGCGGTGACGTTACCCTCGGCTAAGTAGTCTGAGTCAGCAGGGATACAGTCCTAAATAGCCGGGTTATAGTATTAATAGTAGTTAACTTATGAGGGGATCAAAGAGTTTGGACCCCCACCATCCAATACCGCGAAGTATTGAAGGAGGTCCTACTAAATTTGACCCAGGTCCATTGCAGGACCTCTAAACGCTGAACAATGGCAAGACCTTTACCAAACCGTTCCCTTAACCCCCTACCAGGTAGCCAACATATCTCCATATAGACCGTGGAGATATGAATGGTGAAAATCCTTTATTTTATATAGACAGTAAAATAATGCCAAGACACCACGGACAAACGATAAGGAAAGATCACCTTCAACATAAGTAACTAGTTATTAAAGTCATTAATACAAAACCAGATAAAAAGTGCAAAAGATTAGAAATAAAAAGTATTATACTAAACACTTTGTCTTCACCAAGTGATGTAAGAGACTTAGGCAAACATGGCCTTGATTGTCAAGAACTCTTACGATCAATCTTGGATCCCGAGACGACTCACACACTCTACGATGGACAATGGATGATGGTGGTGGATGATGGTGTTGTGATGGTGGTGGGTGGTGGATGAAGTGTGAGAGAGGTGGTGTGCCAAGGGATGAGATGAAATGAATCCAAGCACTCCTATTTATAGGCTGAACAGAGAGCTGGACACGGCCCCGTGTCCGCTGGACACGGCCCCGTGTCCGTCTGACACTCTCTCTCCTCATTAATTGTAATTCGCAATTACAATAAATGCGCCTGCTGTACTTTCGACACGCCCCCGTGTCCGCTGAGCACGGCCCCGTGATGGGCAATAGAAGCTTCTATAGGTTTGTCTTTTCTGCTGCTTCTTGGGCACGGCCCCGTGCTGGCTGAGCACGGGGCGTGTTCAGCCTTCTGTATTCTCTATTTTGCTTTGGAAGGTGCCGTTGAGGGTTCGGGCAGTCCACTAATGTTCCTTTTCTTGTATTTATGTTGGATTTAGCTGTCTTTTTGCTTCTTTTGCGTTTTTGAGCTCATTTAATCCTGAAAATACAAAAGGAAGACAAAAACACTCTTTTTCCAATATTAGCACTAAAAAGGGTTAGTTTTATGCCTCATTTGATGTAATTTATATGTTGCATTTTATACACATCAAATACCCCCACACTTGAACTTTTGCTTGTCCTCAAGCAAAACTCTTTAATATGTGGCTTACACTCCCAAATGGAATAGGTAGAAGAGAAGGTTTTGGGCTTGTCGTAGAGTGTCGGGATTTCCAAGATCTTTTTGGGTTTTATTTTTATTTATTTACATTCCTATTCGTAATGATTTATTTAGAACTGTTCATAAAAGAAATTACTTATTTGGGCATAACATGCCTTTTTAAAATTCTATTTATATACAAGTTCACATACCTCGCGGGGAAATCACTCACACTCGGCCGAAGGTGTATTTTTAGTGAATCACTCGAGAGCGGCACGGAACTTATTCCTACCATAGGCTTGCCAAGAAATCAATCCTCCTCCTTTTTAACTTTTATACCTTTGTAGATATCAAGAGGACTTTGTGGGTTAAGGGTTGGCTAGGGTTAAAGGTAGGTGGTTGGGTTAGTGGTTAGTAGAAAAAGGGCTAAAAACGTAACAAGTGTCGGTTTTCGTATTTTTGCAACTTTTTATTTTGATGAAGCTTTTATTCAAACAAAGTTATTTTTGATTACTTTGTTTGTTTATTTTCTTTTTGCTTCATTATTATCAAAATATTTTTTTTTTTTCACGAAGAACCGAACTTGTTACTAAAATAAAGGGTTAAAAATGAAAAAGGTTTTGGTGGGTGAAAGGGTTTTTGTTTGGGTGATGAAACGAAAAGGTTTAGGCTCAAAGGGGCTAACTAGGGGGATTTTTGGGTAGGTGGTAAAAGAAAAAGAAAAATAATGGTGTAGAAATGAAAAAGGTTAGTCCTAATGCCTCCATCATTTACTTACTCGGGTTTAAGTTGATAAGGACCGGGAATGTATTGTCATGGCAAGTTCTAGAGTCGTAAGAACCAAGCGGCTATTCACACAAGAAACGAAAAATGAGCATTTAGTCAAATGATATGTAATTGTGTGCTCAATAAAGGCTCAAAACTCACTTTTGTGGGAATGGGTTTTTATGTGATCAAGTATATATAATCAAATTTTAAATAAGTTTGTCATGCCTTTTCATAATTTTCTTACGTTGGTTCTTTTTATCACTACGCTATCGGTTGTAAATTTGTAAAAAAAATAACCTTTTTGAGAACTTGAATTTCCCGAGTTAAACCTAGACAAGTGAAAAAAAATGAAATTTTTGAAAAAAATTTGGGGTGATTGGCGGTTCCAATAGAGTTTTGTGTAAGGCTTGTATTTAGGACTTGCAAAATTCAAGGTTTTAGCATCCCCCCACACTTAAATTACACATTGTCCTCAATGTATCCCAAAAAATAAATTTTTAGGTTGATTAGATGTGTAAAATAGTGTTTAAAAAAGCAAAAATTTGTGTTACTTGGCACTGAACACGGCCCCGTGTTATCCGGGCACGGCCCCGTGTTCAAGTGCCAGTAACACAATTGAAATAAGAGAAACAGAAGTCTGGACACGGGGGCGTGTTGGGTGAACACGGCCCGTGTCCAGGTACCTGTACTGGGCGTTTTTCTGCAGGTGGTTCGACACGGGGCCGTGTTGGTTGGGCACGGCCCGTGTTGAACCTTCTGAAATGGAGAAAATTGTCGGGTTGCCTCGTTCTTGTGCATGGGATCATTTTTCTCGTTCCCCTTTTCATCCTTTACCACCATGAGTGTGTTTTATTCATTACAAACCATCCAAACCTTAAAACCATCATTTCATTTCATCATAGAGAGAACTTACATAATCCTAAATTAAACTAGATAAAACAAAGAAATAACAAACCATGGAATCCTAGCCTTTACTTTATTTTAATTAAGCAAAATTTCCAAGAAGTAATCAATCTTGGTTAAACAAGGCCTTTTTGAACTCCTTCTTCCGAGTGCGGTTCTCCTCAAATGTCGGCGAGCCATTCTTCTACCTCCCTTGGAAGGAGAAAAGAAGGCTCATTGGCATTAGTTTGAGGAGTTTCAACTTCCACCGGGATCTCTTGTTGGTGTTCCATGGGAGGTTCCGCCGGAAAGTCTTCCCACCCGGTAGGGTTGTTGATTCCGAGTGCCAGGTTCCAATCCTGTTGAGGAAGGACTGGTTCCATTGGAGGTGCTACAAGAATATTTAACCTCTGGTGCAAGAGGTTAATTTCTTGGAAGCTGCTTTCAAGTCCCATCGTTAGATCGTTAATACGGTCGATTAGGACCTCCTCTACTGAAGTCATTTCGTCGAGAGCCTCCCTTAATGCTATCACATAGTGTACAAGTGTAGCTTCAATGGAGGGTCTTCTTCCTCTACGGCTGTTTGGCGAATGCACAGGAGATGTTTCGCTGTTTTCACTCGTCATCCTACGAAAAATAAACTAAAAATAGTTTATTTAATGAAACAGTAACCGGACACGGCCCCGTGCTCACTGAGCACGGCCCCGTGTTCATCTTTCTGCAGAGTTTTGGAACAAGGAAAATTGGATTTTTAAGTTATTTTCTGAACGTTGTGGGGCCTTTTTGGCTACTAATAACTTAAAACAATGTTTCATAACATGTTTTTACCAAGATTCTTTGAACAAAACTCATTTATCCCTACCATAGAGTTGGAGGAATTCCAAACTTTCAATGGTAGCTCTTGGAGAAAGATGAAGAAGAAGGAAATTGCTAAAAGAGGAAAGGACAAGATGGGTTGTTGGAACCTTCTTTTAGACTTACCTAGGATAGTTTGAGAGAAGATTCCTGCAAATCTCTGCCCTAAGTTGGTCCAAATGTGCAGAATTCTTGGCTGCATTTATAGAAAATGACAGCAACCTGGACACGGCCCCGTGTTCAGTGGACACGGCCCCGTGTGCAGGTGGAGTTCTGACACAGTTTGTCCGTATTCTGACGTACTGATCAGAATGGAATCTTTCGATGGACACGGGGGCGTGTTGGCTGGGCACGGCCCCGTGTCTAGGGACTGTTTTATGAAGTTGTCTAGTTTTTTAAGGAACTTGTTAGTATCGGGTGGCTCCTGACTGGTTGGAACAACCCCAAAGTGCCTAATATACCTTAATTGTCCTAGACTAAGGTGAGAACGCAAGAGGTTGTCGGTGAGGGTAATTCCTATTTTCATTCTAGGTGGACAAGTCCAACCCTTTCCCGGGCTCTTGTTAAAGAAGGTATATGCCGAATCGCTCAGGTCTATGTATGCACCGAACGAAGTCGATGGAGAGTCCTTCACGGCACAATCGACACAGGGACGACTATCGTCCAAGTCTTTGCTAGGTACGAAGGTATTTTCGGGAGCAACGAGGTTGTCGGAATGCGGTTCCAACTTTTCTTCATGGGTATCGTCTTGGGGTAGATCAATAAAATCCTTCCCAAGCTCTTCTATCCATTTCAGAATTAGCTCTTCTAGTTGAAATAACTCGCTAAGGAGCATTTCCCCTAGAATAACTGGCTGGGCGCATTCGAGGGAGAAATAGTGCTTATTTTTACTTTCGCCCCTCTTAAGGTTGTGAGAAGATGGTGGGTCCATGTAGTGGGGCCTATAATTTAGGAAGTAGCATTTTACTTCTTCATGTTCGCCACCACATAATTGACACCACGTACCATAAGAGTGCCGAAAGTAAAAATAATTACTATCACTCATGTTTATGTCAGAATTTACCAACCGTCGGGATATAACGGTTCTGTTTTCAGTAACTGAAACTTGGGCACGGGGGCGTGTTGAGTGGACACGGCCCCGTGTTCAGCTTACTGTCTGATGTAAAACAGGATTGCCAGTTCCAATGATTGAGCACGGGGGCGTGTTCAGCGGGCACGGCCCGTGCTGAGCTCTGCAGAAGCTGAAAAACTAAGAAAATCCTAAAAAAATAAAAAGAAAAATAAAAGATGATTAGGCCGTTGATTCCTAACTTTCTTAAAATCCTTGTGTCCCCGGCAACGGCGCCAAAAACTTGATGTGCGGTAAGTGTCGTATATATTAGGTGTATATTTTAAGCCCTTTTTAACACTTATTTTAGCCAAGTTTTAAATTTATAAAACACGATATTTCACTAACACTAAACACACATATGGGCAAGTGCACCCATCGTTGAGTGTAGTATAGCGTTGGTAAGATACCGAGGTCGTCCAAGGACACAAGAGCTTTTAGTACCGGTTTATCCTCAACGTCTAACCAAAATAAAAGTTTAGAAAAATGTTTTAAACTAAGAAAAATAAAACTAACTAAAATGCTGAAAATAAAAATAAAAGAAAAACAGATAGACAAGATGAATCACTTGGTTCCGACTCGTATCTAGTATAACCTTTGATTATTTCCGCACTTTTGCACATAATTAAGAGATTATCTTAGTTATTGTAGTAGGCCCCTCTTTTGAAGGTGACGTTACCCTCACCCCAGTAGTTTGAGTCAGCAGGGATACAATCCTAAAAGGGTGGATTATTGGAAGATAATGAATTAAGTTATTAATGCAGTATTGTGGTAGGCCCCGCTTTTGGCGGTGACGTTACCCTCGGCTAAGTAGTCTGAGTCAACAGGGATACAGTCCTAAATAGCCGGGTTATAGTATTAATAGTAGTTAACTTATGAGGGGATCAAAGAGTTTGGACCCCCGCCATCCAATACCGCGAAGTATTGAAGGAGGTCCTACTAAATTTGACCCAGGTCCATTGCAGGACCTCTAAACGCTGAACAATGGCAAGACCTTTACCAAACCGTTCCCTTAACCCCCTACCAGGTAGCCAACATATCTCCATATAGACCGTGGAGATATGAATGGTGAAAATCCTTTATTTTATATAGACAGTAAAATAATGCCAAGACACCACGGACAAACGATAAGGAAAGATCACCTTCAACATAAGTAACTAGTTATTAAAGTCATTAATACAAAACCAAATAAAAAGTGCAAAAGATTAGAAATAAAAAGTATTATACTAAACACTTTGTCTTCACCAAGTGATGTAAGAGACTTAGGCAAACATGGCCTTGATTGTCAAGAACTCTTACGATCAATCTTGGATCCCGAGACGACTCACACACTCTACGATGGACAATGGATGATGGTGGTGGATGATGGTGTTGTGATGGTGGTGGGTGGTGGATGAAGTGTGAGAGAGGTGGTGTGCCAAGGGATGAGATGAAATGAATCCAAGCACTCCTATTTATAGGCTGAACAGAGAGCTGGACACGGCCCCGTGTCCGCTGGACACGGCCCCGTGTCCGTCTGACACTCTCTCTCCTCATTAATTGTAATTCGCAATTACAATAAATGCGCCTGCTGTACTTTCGACACGCCCCCGTGTCCGCTGAGCACGGCCCCGTGATGGGCAATAGAAGCTTCTATAGGTTTGTCTTTTCTGCTGCTTCTTGGGCACGGCCCCGTGCTGGCTGAGCACGGGGCGTGTTCAGCCTTCTGTTTTCTCTATTTTGCTTTGGAAGGTGCCGTTGAGGGTTCGGGCAGTCCACTAATGTTCCTTTTCTTGTATTTATGTTGGATTTAGCTGTCTTTTTGCTTCTTTTGCGTTTTTGAGCTCATTTAATCCTGAAAATACAAAAGGAAGACAAAAACACTCTTTTTCCAATATTAGCACTAAAAAAGGGTTAGTTTTATGCCTCATTTGATGTAATTTATATGTTGCATTTTATACACATCAGAGGTCGTGATAAGTTCGGGCACATATTAGCTAAGTACATGAGACCGTTTCGTGTATGCCTCGATTTCTGACCCCACCATTTTCAGATCATAATACTCGTTCTCCAGTTTCTGCACTTCATCACGAGGACAGTACTCCTCTCTCATCATCTCCTTGAAATCCTCCCAAGTAGTGGCATTTGCCATCTCAATGCCCAGCATCTGGACTTGGGCATTCCACCAAGTCAAGGCACCATCCTCGAGTGTGCCTGAAGCATACTTCACTCTGTCCCCAACAGGACAGTTACACATTGCGAACACCGACTCTGCCTTCTCAAACCAACGTAGTAGCCCCACAGCCCCTTCAGTCCCACTGAACGTCTGTGGCCTATAATCCATGAACGTCTTAAATGTACAGGCAGGCAGATTGTTTTGATTCAGATTATCATGCTAACCTAATGACGAAAGAAAATACAGCACACGGGTAAGAGTTGTGTACGCGACACAAGAATAAAGGGTAATTGGCACATATCGTACCAGCTTGATAGGCTACCAAAGCCTCAGCCACACGTGTGTTAATCAAGTTTGTCAGCTCGGCCTGAGTCATCGCAATGTGACCACGCCCATGGCCTCGTCCGCTCATGATTCTATATAAGAAAAGGAGAAAGGTTAAGAGTCGAGATAAGGTAGGAGTCAAATCTCACGATGAATTCCACATACTACTAAGTTTACATCAGACAATAGAGCGGAACCCCTTTCACACTCGTTAGGCCTCACTGGGACTCACATGCACCCCACATTACTATTATGTGTGCACCCATAATAGGAATGAGATTTGCATGTTTATCTCAGTTCCTCCCAACTCATGCTAAAAGGTTCCTCCAACTCTCGCAACAAGACAATTCACCACAAAACATAAACCACAAAAATCTAACGGAATATCGCACTGTGACTCTATCAATCACTTAACTCAGATAAATACACATGAATTCAGTCTGAAATGTTAAGCGTGTGCAATCGCATGTAACATTATACATAAGTGTATACTAGATATACTATGTAATAAGTAAACGAGAGACGAACCTTGCAATCTGGAGCTGAGTGTCATGGTCGATTTCGGAGCTGTTCGGTTATAGTCTGGTTTTATAAAAACGCTTTAAAACCTAGTTCACTATAACCAGTGGCTCTGATACCAAACTGTCACACCCCCAAAATACCACATGCGGAAACCCCGCTAGGCGTGTGACGTACCAGGATCTAGCCACCAATAACATTGAACTAATATCAAGTTATATAACAAAGTTTCCATTCATGAAATAAAACATTCATCACATATCCAAGTTTAACGTGTTCAGCGGAAGCAAATAGTTAAACACTGTTCAATCGTTTCAAAAACCAATGTACGTGAAATCATTAAACAAGTCTTGCAAATCCAAGCAGTACGACCCATGACCACTCCAGCCATCCAGACAGCAAGTTCCTCTTCCATAGTACCTAACGACCAGCGAGCATGCAACAAGTGTATCAGACAACGCTGGTGAGTTCATAGTTTTACGAAAACGTTGGTTACCAAGTGTTTAGTTTAGTTCATTGATTATAATGTTGATAATAACTCGAATATAAGACGGCTCCAGATTTATTTTGCCCGTTCCCCAATGCTCCTATTAAAGCATTGGGCATGACTGAGTCATTAGTTCACACCCGTCCTCTCAGGTACGGGGTGAGGGTGCCAAACCTATATAGCACTACCAACTAATACTCCGTTACCTCTCAGGTAACAAACAAGATGGGACTTAAAGGTGATAGGATGAGTGTATTATCCAACATTCCAGATTTTACCCACAACACGTATTCCTCTCAGGAATACCCAATCGATTTACCCAAAAACCTATCCCTCTCAGGGATACCCAATGACTGTCCCAACCACTGGGACGCATGCTCAAGAAGAATGAACTCACCTTTGATTTGCTCGGTGATGTGTGCAAAATGCAACATATAAATTACATCAATTGTGGCATAAAACTAACCCTTTTTTAGTACTAATGTTGGAAAAAGTGTGCTTTTGTCTTCCTTTTGTATTTTCAGGATTAAATGAGCTCAAATTAACAAAAGAAGCAAAAAGACATCAAAATCTAACATAAATACAAGAAAAGGAACAAGACGTGACATGCCCGACCCCACGACAGCATCTTCCCAAGCAAAACAAGGCAACAGAAGACTGAACACGCCCCGTGCTCAGCCAGCACGGAGGCGTGCCCAAGTGTCAGCAGAAAAGACAAAGTGGTAGAAGCTTCTATTGCCCACCACGGGGCCGTGCTCAGCGGACACGGGGCCGTGCACAACTATAAGATTCGCACAATCCAGGCAAATCTTCATAGTACAAAGATTCTTCTGCACAAGGGGTCGTGCTCAGCGGACACGGGGGCGTGGTCAACTAATAAGACAAGCTGCAATAAATGAAGAAAGATAAGGATGTGGACACGGGGCCGTGCCCGAGCTTCTGTTCAGCCTATAAATAGGAGTGCTTGGCTCAAGCTCAAACCATCCCTTGGCACACCACCTCTCTCACACTTCACCCACCACCCACCACCACCATAACACCATCATCCACCACCATCATCCATTGTCCATCGTAGAGTGTGTGAGTCGTCTCGGGATCCAAGATTGATCATAAGAGTTCTTGACAATCAAGGCCATGTTTGCCTAAGTCTCTTACATCACTTGGTGAAGACAAAGTGTCTAGTGTAATACTTTTTATTTCTAATCTTTTTGCACTTTTTACTTGGTTTTGTATTAATGACTTTAATAACTAGTTGCTTATGTTGAAGGTGATCTTTCCTTATCGTTTGTCCGTGGTGTCTTGGCATTATTTTACTGTCTATATAAAATAAAAGATTTTCACCATTCATATCTCCACGGTCTATATGGAGATATGTTGGCTACCTGGTCGGGGGTTAAGGGAACGGTTTGGTAAAGGTCTTGCCATTGTTCAGCATTTAGAGGTCCTGCAATGGACCTGGGTCAAATTTAGTAGGACCTCCTTCAATACTTAACGGTATTGGATGGCGGGGGTCCAAACTCTTTGATCCCCTCATAAGTTAACTACTATTAATACTATAACCCGGCTATTTAGGACTGTATCCCTGCTGACTCAGACTACTTAGTCGAGGGTAACGTCACCTCCAAAAGAGGGGCCTACCATAATTTGCATTAATAACTTAATTAATTATCTTCCAATAATCCACCCTTTTAGGATTGTATCCTTGCTGACTCAAACTACTGGGGTGAGGGTAACGTCACCTTCAAAAGAGGGGCCTACTACAATAACTAAGATAATCTCTTAAAAAGTGCAAAAGTGCGGAAATAATCAAAGGTTACACTAGATACGAGTCGGAACCAAGTGATTCATCTTGTCTATCTGTTTTTTCTTTTTATTTTATTTTCAGCATTTTTAGTTAGTTTTTATTTTTCTTAGTTTAAAACATTTTTCTAAACTTTTTGATTTGATTAGACGTTGAGGATAAACCGGTACTAAAAGCTCTTGTGTCCTTGGACGACCTCGGTATCTTGCCAACACTATACTACGCTCACGATGGGTGCACTTGCCCATATGTGTGTTTAGTGTTAGTAAAATATCGTGTTTTATAAATTTAAAACTTGGCTAAAAATAAGTGTTAAAGGGGCTTAAAATATACACCTAATATATATAACACTTCACACGCATCACTCGGTATGTTAAATTACCCGTCCAAGTTGGTCAACCCAAACCCTACCGTGGTTACCAAACAATATCAGTTTCACAATCAATCAAGTCACATGTTTGCACACAGTACGTCACGTTTGGTTACACAGTTTGCATCTAACATTAAGATCACTGTTATCATGTAGCACATACCGAATTATCGTACAAGTCCACATCCCATGCACATGTCACTTAACGTTGAACAGTATGGTTATCATGCAACTACCGTATTTCATAAACAAGGTACTCATCAATACATACATTCAAACTGTCTACTGTTCCCATCTGTCTATTCCTACGACGAACAACCCAAGCGACGAAGGACTATCCTTCGTCGAATTGATATGTGACGAAGTACTCATACTTCGTCGAGGTGGGGTTCGGTGAAATACCCATTCTTCGTCGATACAGGATTTGACGAAGTACCATGAGTTTCGTCAAGATCACGTAATTAATAGTTACACATTTCCAAACAGAATCAAAGGGTCAAATAATGGTTATAGCATACATTCAAACAAATCCTATATACGGTTCATCATCACGACTAATCATTTGTAAGTCCCGTTGAACCGGATCTTTCAGTGATATCAAACAGCCTATTGATTATGCGGAATTCAATCAATAGGTGATTCAAGAAAAACCGAAAAAATATGAAATATGAAGAACACAATACCGAAAATCACTTTTAAACTTGCACACGATTCTATTACTTGAACAAGCAAAATCGTCTGGTACAAGTTCCTACACCAACTAATCGCCTCTCTCCCTCTCTGTCACTCTAGAATTTCTGTAACTGAGGCTCTAAGAAGTTCAAACCCTAAAACAAGTCAAAAACTTGTTTATATACATAGACAAGCCCATCTCCCACATGGGCTCCCCTTGGGCCTGCTTGGCCCACATGGCCTAAAGCTTGGCCCAAGTGACCTATAAAGGTCCAAAACCTAATACTAACTAACCCGGTAAAACCCAGTTCAAAACCATAGCCCGTTGTGTTAATTTGATGCGTCAGTCTCACACTTTAGGGCCTAACAATCTCCCCCTAGACTGATGCCATCAAATTGTCTTCATAGCATGAATTCAGCAACGTCTTCAATGAAGTCTATGGTTGTCGCTATGCTACAGATGTTGTGGAAGTTCTTGACTTCTGAACTCTCAGCACTGGGTCTCTTTTCTTCAGCTCTTGTGGTTAGCTTCATATCAGGATCTCGATCAGCTTTGCTTGAAAATCTTGTTAAAAAGAATGTGAGAGGAGGATTCTCAGCAGCTCTTTTCTTCTGCAATCTTTGTCTTTCAAGCAGGTTCGCGGTACTTCTTCAAATGCACTATCACTGTCAGACGACAATTCGTATCCTATTCTTCTGACTCAGGTACATCTTGTTGTTGTGCTGCTTCAGGCTTCTTCAGCAACTAACAGCATCTCAGTCTTCATCAACCCCTGTTCTTGATTGAAACCAAGTTCTGCACATGCTCATAAACTCATAAGCAAACATTTCTTATGCAACAGGGAGAGTACCATATGAACACTAGGTACATCCAAGTACTTGTACTCGGATTTCACAATTTAAATTCTATCAGCTTTTGATGATCAGCCAAATCTTCAAGAACAGTTATATTTTTAATTTTAAGAAAAACAAATAAGCACTCTATTTTTGGATTTTTGATTTTATAGAAAAACAAGACACTATTTTTGTATTTTTGAATTTTTTAAATTTTTATTTTTAATTTAAGAACTAAAAACAAATAAAAACTCAAAATATAAACAACTACCATAATATACAATTACAATTGCAATGGGATCAAAATTCATTCTCAGGCAGACTAAGGAACACTTTTCAGTACGAGCCTAATCAAACTGGTCTATGCGATTGCCAATATGTTTGTCCACTTAAACTTTAACGCTCAACTTTCAATTTTTTTAACTTCATGATATGCTTAAGGTAATATTATACTATTATACCCGTGTGTCCCATTCCAAGGCATACCCCCGCGATCAAGGTAAGCACAACGATTCATCGTAGCAGGTGAGTATACTGATGTCATCCTTTAAGATATCCTGACTGTGTCTAGGTCTGCATATAATCTGTTTTATCATGTTTTGATTTCTTAACAATGAACACCCAAATAAATACTAATCAAATCCTGGAAATATAAACAGCACACTCTATCATGCAAGTATCTTCCCTACCACATATTTCACAAGTCCAATCCAGATTTCTGAAATCTTAACTGGGAATAGGTTGAGAAGAGAACAGAATAGATCTTTTGCTGAGATGGTATAATATACAGATCAAATGAGTTTTTCTCAGTTTGATATAGGTTTCTTGGGTTTCTTTTGGGCACTTGAGGGCCTCTTTCGGGTGTATTAGATCTATAGTGCGACAACGTACAGCTAGGTCAGCATGTATCTGGATGCAGCAGAAGCTGTCTTTGCCTAGCACCTCCAGGTCAGCATATATCTGGATGCAGCAGAGGAGGTACACGACTTTTTTTCAGAGAAGATTTCAGAATCAGATCAAAATTGTGTGTATCGGGACAACATACAGACATTCAAATAGAAATGAGCTAATTCCAAGTGACTTTCTTTCCTGGGTTCATGTACAATTTTAGTTCTGAACAGAAGGACAGCCAAGATATCCCCGGATGATTCAACAATATAAAGACCCAAAACCTCAGATGTTGGCTATCTATCAACGCAAGATTTAAGACCATAAAATCATACGCCGTTGGTATGTTACCCACATGGTACATAGTTCGTTATGTTTATATCACTTAGTATCTTTTATCATTTTGAGCGTCAAGCCTATCAACATATCGCAGTAGATCCTAGTCTTTTCAGCTATGGCACCTTACATGTGTTAGTCAAACCCTTTAACACAAACATTTATTTCACTTCCCATATCATGCAATTTCTCTTTTTGGCTTTTTCATTTTTCAAATGTTTTTGTATTTTTCTCATTTTCTCCCCCTAAAACAATACATATTTACAGCAAACTCAGCAAACTCTTTTTGTATTTTCTAAGTTTTCTGAGTTTTTTTTTTCTCCTAAACTCTATATCTATCTATATGTTCCTCTCCCCCCCCCCCCCCTAAATTTGTGCATAAATCTTGTATTTTTGTGCAAATTTACCATTTACTAGAGAAAGGACAATTTATATACAAAGTAATGAACTAAGAAAGAGAAAAAAATATTTTTGCTTAACCGTTCCGTCATTAGATTGAAGACTAATCAAATTCAAATCAAAGTACTGAATTTAAACGGTACCTTTTGCTGATCATTTCTTACTTCTCTAATCTCCTCCAAAGGAAACATATCATCTGTAAAAAAAATTGAACTTTTTGCAACAGTGAAATGTTACCCGTTTTTATCTCTAGAACAACCGCTATCAACATTCCAGAGATTGTCAACAGCTCCTCCTTAGTTGTTCCTGAAAGGTAAGGAGATTAGTAAGACATGGGTACCCAGGCCATCGTGGTCCTGGGATTTCCTGAAGCATCAAAATAAGACACTTCTTTTAAACATAGGTCCCCTTTAGTTTCAAGAATTGGAGACATTGCTGCTTTGGATTTGGGTTTCCAAATCTATTTCGGTTTAACAAACGTGTTCGTTGCCTTTAGTTGAGCAACTTTAGCTGATTCAGTTTTAGAAAGATGTTTTTGTTCTTGAACAGCCTTGCGTTTGTTTTTAGCAGCGTTCCAATCCCCATCAGAAGGTTTAACCTTGGGATTCACATTCTTCATTGCCTTAGGTGATAATACCGTCATTGGCTTAGAATGGTAGTTATCATTTGGTGTAACCCTCTGATTTCGCATATAATAGGGTACATGGGGACGCCGTGTGCAGTTTCTAGCAATATGACCCGCAATGCCACAGTTGTAGCAAGTTTGTATTTTCATCGGAAAGACGTTTTGAGCAGCTTGATTCGCTCTAGCAGGTCCTGAAGGACAAACCGGTCCTTTTTACGCTGGATGCTCCTGCACATTTCTCTTAGACGAAGACGAATTTGTGTGCTTGTATGTGCTGGTTGCAGAAGTCTTGTTGCTTTGAGCACCATTCTTCGTCTTATCTCCCTGATTGGAGCTTTCAATCACCTTGTCATGAGCCTTATGGGATCGTGATTGTCTTTGATGAGCAGACTTCTTATATCCTCGACTTTGATCTGCTCGTTTTGGTTCCTTTTGCGTGTTGTGAACCGGCTCACAAACACCAGCACAAGAGTGAGTGTTGACTTTTTGTTGCACTTTTGGACGATGAACACAATTTCTAGCAATGTGTCCAGGAATTCCACAGTTGAAACATGTCTGTCATTTCAATGTATGGAGATTCTGAGAGCAAGCAGCATTAGCCGATCTGATTGGTCTAGATGAACGAGCTTGCTTAGCTTGCTTTGGTTGTGTTCCGTATGCCTTTTCTGAATTCTTCTGTACCTGTTGATCAGAACTAGCACAAGCATGAGATTCAGACAGATGATGTTTTTCATCTTTTATAATTTTATCAGGATCATTTTGAAAAGACGGTTCAGTTTTTGTTTTAATTTCCTTTTCAAAAACATTTTCTTGTGATTTTTCATTTAATGTGACCACCTCTTCTTTTTCAAAATTTGGTTCAGTTTTAATTTCAGAAGATGTAGAAGTTTCATCAACAAGTGTTTCATCAACACATTTGTCATGTGAATCTGATTCAGGTTTGTTTTCAACTGCAGTTTCCAATGGGGTCCCACTAGATTCAACATTAGGGACGCCCACTGAGACAGATTCAGAAGAAGAATCAGGATACTCTTGATTTTCTTGTGAAGAAATTTCAGTGGTTTCACTGAATGTGTCCTGAGGGACCTCACCTGTAACACTGTCATCAACCAAGGGGTTAGAAACATCACATTCACAATCATTAACTGAAGAAAATTCATCATCAGACATATTGTTCAAAGGTTCAACACAAACATTATCAGTTTTGCCCAAAACATCAGGCTCACAAGACGAAACATAAGCAGAAAATGACGCAAACAAAGACCGACCAAAAGCAATATCAGATTCAGTTTGTTCAAAATAATTTTCAGAAACGTTAGTATGAACAACTGGTTCACTCCCAAGAACATCTTCACATTTTACTTCAGATACTTTATCTGCACATGAAGACGAAATGTTAGGATCAATTGAGCCTTTAGAAACAAAATTTATTGGAGCAGACTTCTGTTTCTCAATTGGTCTGTCATTAAAAGATGACTTATTGTTTTTGGGACCATAAGTCATTTTACTTTCATTAATCATCTCCTCCTCAGTCATGGGTAAATAAGTATAATTGTCATTATAGGGAGGAGGAGCTTGATTAAAACCCAAACCACGCCCTTTCTTCTCCTTGTATGCGAGCTGTTGATCACACAAGTTTTTGACTAATTTGCTGGAAGAATCAAATTTCTTGATATTAAGCTCATTTATTTTATATCTATCTCTGATATCTTCCAGTTCCTTAGTCACAGCGCACAGTTTCTCCTGAACATAGAAGAGTTGAGTTGATTTCACACTTACATCATCCTTGAGTTTGACGATGTCTTTTCGCTGAGCTTCAATCTTTTCTTTATAAAGTTTCTCATTCTTTGATAAAGTAAAATTTTTATTTTTTATGTCTTGATAATCTTGAATTAGCTCAGCGTTGTGTAACTGATAATATTCTACTCTACCCCTACATTCAGGAGTACAAAAGACAGAAAGTAGTTCTTCTTTAGTGATGAATGCCATAATTACAGTGGTTGGTTGACACTTTTGTTCTTCTCCTCAAAACACAAACCAAACGAGAACCCGTGTACTCGCTAACTCAAACACTCTGCAGTTGAAAGAACCCGCTATCTGAACCGCACCTCAAAACCTGTCAAAACTTGTCACACCAAACAAACTCTTTTTTTTTTTTAGTTGATAAAAGTATACTAATAGTTATTATTATTATAAAAGAATACTTATTATTATTATATTATAATTAATGATTAATGATTATGTAATGATTACTAAATGATTAATTATTATAATTAATATATTAAAATCTAAAATATTAAAAAACTATATCTGTACGTCGTCTTCTTCGTTAACCCGAATATCCAAAACCCTAATTTAGCCTCAGCCGCCAATGTGATGATGATGAGGATTATAACCGGCGATGATCGGAGATACGATGGTTGTTCAGAGGTGGTGATGATGGCCGTAGATGAAAGACGATGACCGTGACAAAGGAGACGATGACCGGATACGGGCTTTACAGATGATGATGATGATGAACAGTGGAACAATGCACGGTGGTTGGGTTGATGTTGAGAGCAGGTGGTTCGGATGAAGATGAAGGAGTGAACGTGGAGGTTTGTTTAATGGAGGTCCGACGGTGACACTGGTGATGAACGGAGGTGTGATGGCCGGATGAAAAGATGACCGGAGTTGCAGGTTGTCGGAGTAGGACGGCAGTCGACGAAGATGATGATGAACGACGACCGGAGGTGGAGTTGCAGGTTCCGTGGATGATTGTTGTGACTCAGATGATCAATGACTCAAGACCTTTGCTGATTGAGACTCGAGAAAAGAAAGAGATGACTCGAGATCTCGGTTGTGACTCGGAACCGTGGTTGCGACTCGAGACTGTGAAAATTGATGAGTCGAGACAGTGGTTGTGACACAAGAATGAATGACTTGAGACCAGTGATGAGCAGTGAGTCGAAACCGTTGATTCCTTAAAAATTGGAGTCGAGACCAGTTGATGATAAGTCGAGACCACACGGGAGAAGATGACTCGAGACTGCTGTGAGAAGAATGATGAGTCGAGACCGGCTGATGAGGGACTCGAGACCTCCTTGAGTCGAGACCAGTGACTCGAAACTGTGTGTAGTAGGAGCGATTAACTCGAGACCGTTGTGGATATGTTGACGATGATTCAGCTGTGGCGTAAATAACTCGAGGCCTTTTGAAATTGAATTTGAATGTGATTGACAGCTGTAGCCCGAGATATTTGGAAACTTTTAAATCAAGATAATTTTCAAAATTAAAGGATTATGATTGACATTAAAGTTTTTTCGGAAAAAGAATAAAGAGATTATATTTAATCCTTTAACAACCTTTTTCAAAATCAAAACACCAAAATATAGTAATTTTTGATAAAATTTCGATGAACACTACGAAGAACGCAAAGAACACCGAACCAAAAATAACGAAAATCTTGAATCTTTGATATCACACCGAGCCTAGAAAAAGGTTCTAATGGCTCTGATACCACTTGTAAGTACCGTTGAACCGGATCTTTCAGTGATATCAAACAGCCTATTGATTGTGCGGAATCCAATCAATAGGTGATTCAAGAAAAACCGAAAAAATATGAAATATGAAGAACACAATACCGAAAATCACTTTTAAACTTGCACACGATTCTATTACTTGAACAAGCAAAATCGTCTGGTACAAGTTCCTACACCAACTAATCGCCTCTCTCTCTCTGTCACTCTAGAATTTCTGTAACTGAGGCTCTAAGAAGTTCAAACCCTAAAACAAGTCAAAAACTTGTTTATATACATAGACAAGCCCATCTCCCACATGGGCTCCCCTTGGGCCTGCTTGGCCCACATGGCCTAAAGCTTGGCCCAAGTGACCTATAAAGGTCCAAAACCTAATACTAACTAACCCGGTAAAACCCAGTTCATAACCATAGCCCGTTGTGTTAATTTGATGCGTCAGTCTCACACTTTAGGGCCTAACATCATTCCACATCAGAAACATTGAATCACAATAGCACGGGTTTAACGTAAGTCTAAATCATATGCATAATCATGGTTTCAATTCAATCACATGTAAATCGACTACCAGTTTCATTAACCAACAATATTATAATGAATATGGACGTACTTAATTCATCAATCCTCATCGGCACAATGCAAGGTTACAATATTATTGTCGAAACCCTAATTCATCACATAGCAAAACAACATCAAACATATAACACACTATTAACAGGAAGACACTAACCGTGATACGGGGAATTAGATTACTCGAGATGGAAAAGAAATGCTTCGAGACTCCCTACAGCCGTCGCACAGAGAACAACAAGAGAGGGCTTAGGGTTTTTGTGTTTTACGGCAACTGGTTACAAGAGGTTATACAAATAACATAAAGGGTTGGGCCGCAAACCGTTCTGAGACGAGGCCTCTCTTCGGTGAAAGACATGCTCGACGAAGATCTATTCTTCATCGAGGCTAGGGATGACGAAGAACTCGTTCTTCGTCAGGACCAAGGGTGGCGAAGAACCCCATTCTTCGTTGAGGTGAACATGTGATGAAGAACCTTATATTATTACACCTTAAATCAACTATATTTAACACTACACATACAACCACCAAAAATAACACATAAACTATTAATCATTCACATAACTACGCTCGACACCACATGAATCAACTTGTAAAATAGAACTTGTAAAACAGGGTTATGAAATCAGTGATGTGTATGGGAAAGACCTTGGATTCTCGGATTGTCACACAAAGGATTTTTCAGTCCTTTGTCGTTTACTTTTTCTGATTTCAACTTCCTCAGTCTTAGATTGTTCTCGAGGTTCATCGCTTTCAACTTCACCCTTGGGAACAATTTCCTCAACCGGTCTAGAAGAACTTGGTTCACTTTTATCTAAGCATGGGGACATATGTTCAAACCATGATGTATCCTTAGATTCTATTATGGTGCCTTTGCATATTCCAGGGTTCTTAGAATCATGCACAAGAAAACGATAAGGACCATAAGGACGGGTGTATCCTATAAATACACAATCCACCATTTTGGGTCATATTAGTAGGCGCTTAGGTGGTGTGACCACCACCTTAGCTAGACATCCCCACACTTTCAAGGATTTATATGGTGGTTTCTTTCCCGTCCATAATTCGTAAGGCGTTACATCCTTTTTCTTATTGGGTATCATGTTCAACACATAATTTGCCGATAAGATTGGTTCCCCCCACATGTTTTGGTTTACACCAGAACTTATCATCATGGCATTCATCATTTCTTTCAAGGTGCGATTTTTCCGTTCCGCTGTGCCATTTGATTGAGGGGAGTAAGGAGCCGTGAGTTCATGGATGATTCCACTTTTTGCACATACATCAATAAAAGGTGAAACATATTCACCTCCTCGGTCACTCCTTACGATTTTGATTTTCCGATTTAGTTGATTCTCAACTTCGGCTTTGAACAAGATAAACTTGTCAATAGCCTTGTCCTTACTCTTAAGTAAGTACACATAGCAATACCTTGTACTATCATCAATGAACGCGATGAAGTACTTGTTCCCATCGCGAGTAGGAATTGCTTTTAGATCACACACATTAGTGTGGATCATCTCGAGGGGTTCGGTGATTCGTTCAACCTTTTTAAATGACGATTTCATTTGTTTTGCTTCTACGCAAGTTTCACATTTATTAATTGAGTCGATATCGAATGTTGGTATGTAATCAAGTTTAATTAAATGGCGAATGGAATTATAATTAACATGACCTAGTCTACCATGCCAAAGATTAGAAGACTCAATCAAGTAAGTAGAACTAGTAGCGGTTTCTTTCATTGCATTCACAACCATTGCATTGAGTTTAAACATTCCATTGAGGGCATAGCCCTTACCAACATACATATCATTTTTGGTCAACACGACCTTATACGACTCAATCACCATTTTGAACCCAAATTTGTTCAATTGCCATCCCGACACAAGGTTCTTACGAATTTCTGGAACATACAACACATTGGACAATGTGAGCTTTTTTCCAGAAGTCATCTTCAAAACCACGTTACCCTCGCCTTTAATTTATGCCGTGGCGGAGTTTCCCATAAAAACCTTTTCGCCATTAGTCACCTCCTTGAAGGTGTTGAAGAGGCTTTTGTCGAAACACACATGACGGGTAGCCCCCGTATCAACCCACCAATCCTTGTTATTTTGCCCGACCAAACTAACTTTGGTCACCAAAATCGAGAGATCCATGACCATGGCAACCAGGTTGTCGACTTCATGAACCATGTTCACTTGTCGAGCATTTTCCTTCTTGGGAAGCTTGCATTCGCTGGCCTTATGGCCTTGCTTTTGACAATTATAACAAGTTCCTTGGAACTTATTTTTCCCAACTCCTCCCTTAGGACCAAGGTTGGAGCGTTTCCCATGACTTTTCTTTCCACCCTTTCCACTATTTTTTCCCTTTGAAGATTAGCCATGTTCAACAAGATTGGCACTGTTTCAGTACCATCAACCTTTTTTAGGGCCACTTTTTTATCTTCTTCAATCTGAAGACGAACAACAAGATCTTCAATGGTCATCTCCTTTCGCTTATGCTTGAGATAGTTCTTGAAATCAACCCAACTTGGTGGCAGTTTTTCGATCATTGCAGCAACTTGGAATGTTTCGCTGAGCATCATTCCTTCCGCATGAATATCATGAAGGATAACCTGCAATTCTTGGACTTGGCTCATGACCGTTTTAGAGTCTATCATTTTAAAGTCCAAGAACTTAGCCACCACGAATTTCTTAGTGCCCGCATCTTCTGTTTTGTATTTGCGATCCAAAGACTCCCACAATTCTTTGGCAGTCTTGGCTTTGCAATACACATTATACAATGTGTCCACCAAACCATTCAAAATAAAGTTGCGGCACAGGAAATCCGAATGATTCCAAGCATGCATCGCGCTCACAGATTGAGCATCCACATCCCCTTCATCAACATGGGGTTTAGGTTCAGTCAAGAACCTTGCCAAGTTCAGTGTGGTAAGATAAAAGAACATCTTTTGCTGCCACTGTTTGAAATTCAGACCACTGAATTTCTCTGGTTTCTCAGCATGCGACACTGCATTAGGCAGTGGTGTCACCAGACCGGTAGTGACAGCAACAACGAAAGTCATGACCGCAGAAACGGCACTGGTCATGACAGCAGAAATAGCAGTAGTCATCGGCTGGGATGCCATTCTGAAAAGAAGAATGCAGAAACAATTAGTAAAATAATTATGTTTAAGTTTGTTAGAAAACTGATACTGAAAGAACTACAAAATAACTAGAAACATAAATAAAGAAACAGTTAACGAGTGAACCGGGCATGTGTTTGACACAATTCCCTTAAACAGATTTGTCGTCTGTTCCCAGGGTACGCCGGTTTGAAGAAGCACTGCGCACTGCCGGACTTGAGCACTTGCCTGAAAAGAAACCAGAATGTTGTAGAGACCAAGAGAGAAGAAGAAAGGAGAAGTTGTGTTTTTCGGTGTGTCTCAGCTGATCAGCCTAGCCTTCATTTTATAGTGCCAGAACCATAACCGAAATCCTGCTCTTGATTGTAGCGAATTAAAGACCAAATAATGGTCATTAGTATATCGGTTACGAAACTGATAGTCATGACCAAAACTGTTAGAATTTAAAACTGAAATAATGATCACTCATTTATTTCAGTTACCGAAATAATGATCATTCATTTATTTCAGTTTCAAAAAACAGAACAGTAGTCAAGAGTCTCGAGTGTAAAAATCACTCCACGTGGACCCGGGTTTTCAGAACTGCATTCGTGTTTACAGGACGTGCGGGCACACGCGAGTTCAATTGATTCCGGTTCCATTTTTTTGCATCCCCCCTGCGCGCGCGCGGGAGGACTTGTGGTAAAACATGTCATAAGACTAGAATTACTTAGTCAAGCTTTTACCTTTTAACTAGCCTTTTCTTTTGTTTCCACACCAATGTGGGACAAGGTGGTTTTACCACATGAGACTTTCCATTCACACCAAACTTCCAACATATTCTTTCTTATTGGTCAATCTTTGAACAATCATTTCAGCATCGTATTCTCCAATGAAACTGTTTAAATCTCTTTTAAAATTCTTGCAGTCCACAACAGTTGCACCAACCTCTTCAAAACCACCATATTCGGTCCTCATAATGTTAAATGATTTTATAGGACCTAGGTTTAACGTTGACAAAGAATATATCCTCTTTTGTTTCATAACCATTAAATTCCTTGATGACGGAAGAAATTGCATATCTTCTTGAGAAATCAAAGTATGATTATCTTGTTCTACAAACCTGTATAGATTATACGATTCGCCATCAACATAAGATAATGCAATATGTGCATGACAACCCGTACGGATAGAGGGCCTATTCCTACCCTTTCTTGGTTTTTTTTTTCCATCTTTCATAACTTCTAGAGCTTCATCAAACTTCTTAAATGGCTTATGACCCTCCTTTGAACATGTATAATACTTATATGCAATGAAACCATTTTTTTTTCAATTTGAGACCCCTTCCTTACACAAAATCCTCCCTTCTTGGCAAAAATTTGATAAAATTCATATGCAGCATCCAAAGATGAGAAAACCATGCCAATAACCGGTGTTATAGAATAAGGTACACTAGGTTTGAAAGTCCTTTCAACAGAAGGCGACAAACGCTGAAAACCTAAAATTATACCTTCGATTCCAACATCTGAAATTAAAACAAATAAATAATTACACTTTAAATTATAAATTACTATACTGATGTATAATTACGCTACAGATATGCATAAAATTAAAATAACTACACATAAATTACATTACTGATGGATCAGTCCTACTACTATATAAATTACCCTACACATTGATATAATACTCAAAATTACCCTACAAGTCCTACAAAATTACCCTACAACCACAACAACTGTACGCTAAATCAAAATAACACTCAAAATAACCCTACAAGTGCATCATATAACAACTCAGTCAAAATTACACTACATGTACACAAAATTACCCCTACAACCACAACAGTACACTAAATCAATATAACACTCAAAATTATCCTACAGGTACTACTAAATTACCCTACATCATCAACAACAGTACACTAAATAAAAAAAACACTCAAAATTACCCTAGAGGTGCATCAGACAACAACTCATTCGTAATTACCCTACAATAGAACAAAATTACCCTACAACCACAACACAGTACACTAAATCAATATAACACTCAAAATTACCCTACAAGTCCTACAAAATTACCCTACAACCAAAACAACTGTACACTAAATCAAAATAACACAAAAAATACCCATACAAGTGCATCAGGAAACAACTCATTAAAAATTACCCTACAACCAAAACAATTGTACAGTAAATAAAAAATAACATTCAAAAAAACCTTTAGACATAATTACTCTACGTATATAAAAACAAAAACTAAATAAATTACTCTATAAAAATTACTCTACAGATGTAAAATTGCAATACATATGTGAATGTAGGTGTACAAAGAAAAATTACTCTACATATTCCAAAAAAGAAACATGTCTATATGCATAATGTTAAAATTACTCTACATCAGCGACGTTGATTTGTAGCTGATTCTTCAAAATACAATCAGCTGATGTGAAATTATATCAATTCCAACAATAAAAACAACACAAACCTTCAAAATTAGAGTTTAAATGTTCTTCAGCCATTGATGATAAAACAACGAAACGATCAATAGAATAGAATTAAGGACGTCGATTTGTAAGTTTGTATGAATTGAGATGAAGGAGAATCGTTATAAACCCTAAATATAAAATGGGGCAACTCAATCTGATTAAATCGTAGATGAATTTGAAACAGAATCAGGAGCGTTGATTATAGGTTGTACGATTTTAGTATAAGAAAAAATATATTTGCATAATTAGAAGATTGCCACCGCCCCTTCAATCAGGACAACTGATCAATCGAGTTGAATTGAACCAACTCACATTCTTAAATATCGTAACTTTTATACGATTGTTAAATAATATGTTAACAACAATCTTAATCATATAATTTTTAAATGAGTAAATTTATGTTTTCGTCTTTGAGGTTTGTCCATTTTAACTAGTCTAGTCCAAATATCTAATTTATAACAAAACTAGCCCCGAAGTTTGCATTTCTTAACGCTTTTCATCCAAATGGCTAACTTGGTTTGCTTTTTCTATTAAATCTTGGTTAACTGACAAAAATACCCTCATGGACTGAAATGGAGGCTAATTATTATTATAGTATATATATATATATATAGGGTCGGGATTTAGAGAAAACGGTGAAAAGTGTGAGAACGGTGAGAACGTTTATAGATCGTCCGATCAAAACAATCTATGGACTAGATTGGCGCGGTGGCGTTTTCGTAAATAACATCAAATTTATTACGTGGACGCGCTTCATTAAGGGTAAAAGCGTCTTTTGACTACTCCAAACAAAACGCCATCTCATGAAAATAAAACGGCAAACAAAAATCACACACCATTCTACTAAAAACGCCATTAGATATAAAACACCAAACTTAATTATAGTAAAATCCCGCCTAAACAAACCGCCAAAAAAATCCTATATATACAACAACTCAGACCTTCAATTAAAAACACACACAAAAACCCCAAACGCCATAATTAATATATACCATTCGTCTGATAAACGCCAGAAAACCCAAACATCAAATATATTGTTGTCAATAAAGTGTAGCTGTATGGGGTGGACAACATTGTCAGTTATCTTTCTTAACTAAGGATTAACAATGTTATCCATCACCATACAACAACACTTTATTGATGTTAACATGATCAAATTTGCAGTTTTAAGATGGTTTATTTTGTGGCGTTCTTTTTCTCGGTAAAACCCCAAAAAAGATAACATTTTGGCTAAAAGGGTGTAAACTCAATAACATTTTGCTGCATGAGATGGACAAAAATTATAGAAAAAGAGGCTGATTTCAGACTTTGTGTTTCCAAACGGCGACAAAAAAACTACTTCAAAAAACAAAAATAAAAAAAATCATACGAAAGTCGAAACAGCCAGTGAAGATGCTTCAAAAAAGAAAGAGACTGGTGACAGTGAAGATTTGGAAGATCAATATTTATTTTGTTTAATTTTCTTTTTTCAGTTGATTGTTATATAATAACAACGCCATATCTAATAAAAATGCCAAAATGCCAAATGACTTACACCTTTGGCGTTTATCAAACCATCATAAATTTACTTTGGACAACTATTATAAAAAACCAAAAAAATAAAAAAAATAAAATAATAAAATAAATAAAAAACAAACTTGAAAATGTAACTAGAAACAGTAATTACAAATCAGTAATACTGAAGATAGGGAAAATTTATTATATTAGAATCTAAAACGTCAAACTTGAAAGATGGGACGTGTTACAGACTTCAGAGATAAAGCTTATCAAAAACAATAATTACAAACAGTAACTGAAAAGACTAATATTTTATTATAATAACGCACCGCCTAACTTAGGCGCCAAAAAGAGATCCTATAAAATGATACGTCTCAGCAACTTCCATTTGATCAAACAAAAAAAAACAAACGCCAATACTACTAAATACCACTCACTGTAAAACGCCAAAAAAATCAAAGATAGCTAATATGCTTTCTTGGATATTCAGTATTGTTATTCGTGAAGTTTCACTGAATGAATTGTTAGCGGAGGCGACTAACTCAGTAAGATTTTGCTGCATGAGATGGACAAAAATTCAAGAAAAAGATACTGATGCCAGTCATATGGCATTTTGTATTTTTTGTTCTTGAAGAAGGCTTGGATGACGAGAAGAGATCAATGACACTGAAGAGCGGGATGATTAGAAAGATGAAGATCAACATGAAGAAAAAGCGAAAAACCCACCCACACGTCATAGATCTATGTCCCCAAATATCCACACAAAAAGCCACTTCAACAGACGCACAGGCAAAATAATCAAACCGGTGGGTTTGTTAAGTTTTACATAAATATTTTTGTGACAGTTCTTGTACTATTAAAGAACAGAGAGACTGATGACAGTGAAGATTGTGAAGATAGATCCGATTAGGATTTTTAATTTATTTTCTTCGCTTGTATTTTTTTTACTGTGCCTGAAATATAATCTAACAATTGAAAAACGCCAAGATACCACAAACGCCAAAATGTTTATAGAAAATAATAAAACAATGGGACATTTTTTAAAACGCCTTGAAAAACGCCATTCCGATAGATTTCCTGACCACCCTTGGTTCCAATGGCATACGATTTGAATAAACGCCAAAATGTTAATACGCTTTTCCATTAAACGCCATTCATTATTGAATTTGGTTAACGCCAAAAATCTTAAACCCCAAAAAATTCGGAAAAGCGGAACTGGAAAAGAAGAAGATGAAAGGACAAAAGTCAAAGTCAAAGTCAAGGTCAAAGTCAACGACCGATTTCGCGCAACTTGACTTGTAGTGAATTTCTTTTATGTGTTTAATTTAGTTATATTATGTTGAGTAAGTGTCAATAATTACAATAATCAACGTGTGTTATTCGCAATCTAATCGACTTACGACTGTGAACTGTAGGAAGTAACAATGCGATAACGTTAACGAAACGATAATCAAACTATGCTAATCAAATCGACATCGAATCAAATCGCAACTCGAACTACGCATTTTAGTTATTGTTATTGTTATACGTGTATGTGTGTGCCTTATGTGTTACTTGTGCATGTTCATTTATGTTATGTGTGGTAATCAATCAAAACGCAATCGAAACTCGAAACGCAATCAAACTCAATTGAAATAGAACTATGATAATTAGTGGAGAAGAGACGGCGCTAGAAATGAATAGTTGGGATTAAAAGTAATTTGAATAGGAAACTCTATCGCATTCGCGTCGCTCGCAACCGGAATCGACTCAGTAAAAATCGTCGCGTCGAACACCCGAACCAAGTGCCATCCGGCCGGATAGCCATCCGACCGGGCTGCCAGTTGGCCATGGTGTCAAAATGCCATCCGACCGAGATGACATCCGATCGGATAGTCATTCGGGCGGGATGCCATCCGACCGACCCACCCTTTCCCTTTTTGGAATCCTATAAATACCCATGTCACTCTCAAACTTTCTACTTTTGGAAACCTCTGTCCGACCAGCATGCTCAGCTCACCTTTTCTTCGATTTCTCTCAATCCCGGTAAGATCTCGTCCTAAATCTTGTACTTTCTTGACCTACACACACTCCTACACCTTTCTATCTTTTGAATCTTAACTTTTAAACCGTAAAATCGCTAGATTTGAGGTGTTCTAGGATGATGTCATCATGAGTTCTTGAAGAACTTCATGTTTTGGCTTCAATCCACCGAGAACAACTCGGATCTAACCGATTTCCACACAAATGAACAAAGATCTATACTAGATCTAAACATAAACACAGTGAAAAAGGATTGAAAGATGGTTTCTAACTTTCTTTCAACTCTTTTGCACTCAATACGCTTGAAACCGATAGAAACGGATCTAGATCTAGTCCTCCACTCATTCTTAGTGTTGTGCTAGCTCAAGATCTGGATTCTACTCACGAGACCACCGATTTCGGGTTTAAACAAGAACAACCGTCTTGAATCGGTTAACTGGCCGAACTGGGTGATTTGTGACAACCCGAGTTTTCAAGGTCTCTATTCCATTTAACTTATTTCTTATTTGCAGTGTGTTTTTCTAATTACTTGATGTGCAATACACGTTTTGATTTTAGTTGTAGTGTACATGTTATGTGTATATGTTATGTGTATAGAGGCAATACATTTTGGATAGGTTACTATATTGTATAATTGAAAAAGTGGATAGTGGAACTTTAGCCGAAAACCTCACCAATGAAAACACCTTGTGTTCGAAAACACTTGAGTGTTTTCGTCCACTCCAAACAGCTGAAAACAACAATGGGCTTTGGCCCAGTAGCGATTAGATTTAGTTTCATTTGAACCTTTATGCGAGAACGGAATTTGGCAAAACCCTAACCACCTATCACGTTCTCTCTCTCTCTCTCGCTACCCTTGGAAACCGATGGCAAGTTTAGGATCTCGAAGCCTTTCGTATCGACCGATCCGCTGTTCATCTTGCTGGTTAGTAAATCAACTGTGGCTAGTATCTATCTAGATGGTCTGTGTAAATGTTTGGTTGTACTTGTAAGATTCATGTGTGATAAGATCTTTGATATTATGAAACTATGATGGTGATTATCATGTATATGTTATGAAATCCGAGATGATGATGATCTTGCTTTACAAGTATAATATATTCCAGTAACTTTGGTATGATTTTGTTTCCATATGTGTGGTTGTTCGATGTCATCAGCAAGGGAATGCATTATGGATAGTGAAATTATGGAATGATGTGTGCATGAGAGATGTTTGAAAGTGAAGTCTAATGTGATAAGGATCATTTAATTATTGTCAGCCATTGTATTTAGGATTTTGCATGCAATTGTCAGTAAACATGTGATCTATTCACTTTATTTGAGTTGAATTGATATAGGTGATAAAGTACATGTGTTGACTTTTTACAAATACAAACTGAAAATCAAACGTGATGCATAGGGTATCGAGTACATAAGTTATATGATTAGTGATCATGTGGTTTTATGTTAATTGCTGGTTCGGTGATGGCATGTAAAGCGACTGTTAGCATATTTAGGGTTTCCTGTTGTGTGTAACTGTCATTGATGACGATGATGTATCGAAGAAAACCCAAACCCCCATGAAAACACTACCTTGACGAAAACACTTTGGGATTTCGGCCCAAGTGTTTTCGCCAACAATTGATTTCGGCCACCAAGGGTTTTCGCCCAAAATGAGTTTTCGTCACATATGCTTGGTGTACAGTAACGCTGTTAGTTTATTAAACATGTTTATATGTAACATTATTAGTGTGTAAATTCTGTTAAGTGTGTTAACTTTGCAAAGTATGTAACTGCCTGTTAATCCCGTCAAGCATGAATTTCATGACTTTGATTAACTGCTTATGTGATGCATGTTAATTGCTTAAACACACTTCGTGACATAAATGGCATGTGATCCTATACGAACGAAACTGATTATATATATATATGTGCGTACTATAGGTTGTGATTGATAAATTGTGAGCGTGTGTATTCCTTTAGCATACCGAGCAAACCAAGGTGAGTTCACACTTCCAAGGCATGGGATTCCCGGTGGGTTGGGAATGGTATTGATGGAATGGTATTGATAGATATGATAGACTTACGTAAAACCTACGTAAAACACTAGACTACTTACCATCGTCCTCAGGTTTCGAGGGACACTTACGTAAAACCTACGTATACTTGTGCTTACTACTGTCCTCAGGGTTCGAGGGACACTTACGTAAAACCTACGTATACATATGCTTGCTACTGTCCTCAGGTTTCGAGGGACACTTTACGTAAAACCTACGTAAACCTCACGCGTACCACTGTCCTCGGGTTAAGAAGGGCACTTACGTAAAACCTACGTAAACCTCATACGTACTCCTGTTCTCGGGTTAAGAAGAACAAGTATGGTTACAACTAGTCTAGTATATACAACATGGGAAGCCCCCACCAATTGAACTTACAAAACGGCTTAGTTAATAACGCGTAGTTATGCAACGACCTTACTTACTGTGAACTCGCTCAACTAGTTGTTGACTCTCTGTTACATGCCTTGCAGGACCATAGGTACCCATGGAGCTGCACGGGAGGCGCGGTCGTTGTGGGCACGGATTGTGGATGTTATGATAAACGCTTTTATGACATTTCAACTTAATACTCACGTTGGGTTTTTACATTATTGCTTTCGCTACACACTTGTTTACGTTTTGTTTTGAAAACACCTATCGTATTGATGAATGACATTTACTATTTACTTATATGTTCAATATGATTGGTGGCTTGATCCTGGTCATGTCACGCCTCCAAGCGGTGGTACACCACGTGTGGATTCTTGGGGGTGTGACAGATTGGTATCAGAGCCATTGGTTATAGAGAACTCGGTTTTAATAAGGGGAAAAACGTTTTTATTAAAACCAGACTATAACCTGTACAGTGTTCAACGATCCACAACGACGCCTCGCTCCACGTGCAAGACTCTACATTCTAGGTAATATGGTATATGTTTTATTGCCTACTTGCTAGAATTACATAGAACTTTGCTCATGGTATGCTTAGATACACATAACCCCTATTGCTTGAGAATACTTGTGTGCTCACTCTCTTCTGTCATCGCACTATACGCGAACCTCTCTTACTTATGTTATCTTTGCTATGAAGATCATGGCTGGACGTATCAACATGACACAAGCCCAGTTGACGGCTCTCATTAACGAACAAGTTGCTGCGGCACTTGCAGCCGCACAAGAAGGAGGTATACCCTGCAGTTGTAACTCACACTCGGATCTTTAGATCCTACACTCCTAATCCAACTCTTGTGTTTAACCTTGTCCTGATTCTTATACCCAACAGGTCAGCCACCTGTTTGCACCTTCAAAACTTTCATGGACTGTCGTCCTACTACTTTTAGTGGCACGGAAGGAGCAGTCGGACTCCTCCATTGGTTTGAAAAGCTCGAGTCCATTTTTTGAGATGTGTGAATGCCCTGAGGCTCGCAGGGTGAAGTACGCCACTGGTACTCTAGAAGGCATTGCGCTGACTTGGTGGAATGCGCAAGTTCAGATGTTAGGGTTGGCTGTTGCTAACGCCACCCCTTGGAACGATTTCAAGGAATTGATCAAAGAGGAATACTGTAGCTGTGATGACATTCATAAGCTAGAGGTAGAGTTTTACAATCTGAAGATGACGGGGTCGGAGATTGAAGCATACACCAAAAGGTCAAACGAGTTGGCTATTCTGTGTCCTACCATGGTAGACCCTCCCATTAAGCGTATCGAACTGTATCTCAAGGGTCTAGTGCCGGAGATTCAAAGTCATGTAACCTCAGCGAATCTTGGCACCATTCAGCAGATCGTCAAGTTAGCCCATCGCCTCACCGATCAGGCAGTGGAACAGAACAAGCTGCCTAAACGTATCACCGCTACTACTTCAGCTACTCCTGCTACTCCCAGTGACAACAAGCGGAAATGGGAGGGGGATTCCAGCAGGGGTTCAGCTACCGTTCAGTCTCAAGCTCAGCAATGCAAGACTAATGACTACCAGAGTCCGGGTCAGCAATCCTCTGGTAGTCAGGGGCAGAAAAGATATCAAGGCAATCACCCAAGGTGCAACAATTGTAACAGACATCACAGTGGCCAGTGCAACAAGGGTCGTTGTCAGAGGTGTCTCAAGATGGGTCATGAGGCCAAGGATTGTAGGAGCCCACGGCCTGTAACTCAGAATCAGCAGCAGCAGCAAACACAGCAGAACCAACAACAGGGTAACAAAGGATGTTTTCATTGTGGTGCTGAAGGTCACTTCAAGAGACACTGTCCCCAGTTAAACCAAAACCAGAACAACAACAACAACAACAATAATCAGGGCAATGGGAACAACAATGGTGCTAGGGGTCGTGCATTTGTGATTGGTCAGGGTGATGCAAGGAACGATCCTAATGTGGTTATGGGTAAGTTTCTTCTCGATGACTTTTACGTTACTGTATTATTTGATTCGGGTGCGGATACCAGTTATATGTCTCTAAAAGTTAGTCAAGTGCTTAAACGCGCACCAACACTTTTGAACACCAAACATGTCGTAGAGTTAGCTAACGGTAAAAGTCTAGAGGCCACACACATAGTTCAGGGTTGTAATCTTATCCTCGCTGGTCAAACCTTCTCTATCGATCTCATTCCCATAACTCTGGGTAGTTTTGACATCGTCATTGGTATGGATTGGTTATCCCAACAACAAGCAGAGATCCTATGCAAAGAGAAGATCATTCGCATTCCCCGTTCTGGCAAAGAACCTCTCGAAGTTCAAGGCGACAAGAGTGGTGTCGTGAGTGGCATCATCTCCTTCTTGAAGGCTCAGAAGTGTTTGGGAAAGGGCCACACTGCTATATTAGCACTCGTTACAGATACATCGACGAAAGAGACGAAGTTAGAGGATATTCTAGTTGTACGCGACTTTCCTCAAGTGTTTCCTGAAGAGTTACCTGGGTTACCGCCTCATCGCCAGGTCGAATTTCAGATCGAGCTAGCTCCAGGAGCAGCATCCATAGCTCGAGCACCTTATCGCTTAGCTCCAACCGAGCTGGAAGAACTGTCTAAGCAATTGCAAGAACTCTTGGATAAGGGTTTCATTCGTCCTAGCTCTTCGCCCTGGGGAGCTCCAGTATTATTTGTGAAAAAGAAAGACGGTACCTTCCGCATGTGCATAGATTACCGCGAACTGAACAAGGTGACCGTGAAGAATCGCTATCCTCTTCCACGCATCAACGACTTATTCGACCAGTTGCAAGGGTCGAACTACTACTCGAAGATTGATCTGAGATCAGGTTATCATCAACTGAGAGTCCGGGACGAGGACGTCTCCAAAACAGCATTCAGAACTCGCTACGGCCACTACGAGTTTTTTGCCATGCCATTTGGGCTAACAAACGCGCCTGCAGTTTTCATGGATCTTATGAACAGGGTGTGCAAGCCTTACTTGGACAAGTTCATTATTGTTTTCATTGACGACATCCTGATCTATTCGAAGAGTCAGGAAGAACACGAGCAGCATTTACGACTTATTTTGGAACTCCTTCGAACAGAACAACTATACGCCAAGTTTTCGAAATGCGACTTCTGGCTTCGTGAAGTCCACTTCCTAGGCCACGTGGTAAACAAGGATGGGATTCATGTTGATCCATCCAAGGTAGATTCGATCAAGAACTGGCCTGCACCTCGCACACCAACCGAAATACGCCAATTCTTGGGTTTGGCGGGCTATTACAGACGGTTCATCAAAGACTTCTCAAAGATTGCACAGCCGCTTACACTACTGACACAGAAAGGTGTTGCTTACCATTGGGGTAATACACAGGAAACAGCGTTTCAGCACTTAAAGGATAGACTTTGTAGCGCACCTATCCTCTCCTTGCCTGAAGGCACGGACGATTTTGTAGTCTACTGCGACGCATCCATCCAAGGTCTTGGATGTGTGTTGATGCAACAGGATAAAGTCATTGCTTATGCTTCGCGCCAACTTAAGATTCATGAACGGAATTACACTACACATGATTTAGAGCTGGGAGCTGTTGTTTTTGCGCTCAAGATATGGTGACATTACCTGTATGGCACCAAGTGCACCATCTACATCGATCACAGGAGTCTCGAGCATATCTTCAAGCAGAAAGAGTTGAACATGCGACAACGTCGATGGGTCGAATTACTGAACGATTACGAATGTGCTATAAAGTACCATCCGGGCAAAGCCAATGTGGTGGCCGACGCCCTCAGTCGAAAGGATACTACACCTAGGCGTGTACGAGCGTTGCAACTCACTATTCAGTCTAGTCTTCCTTCAAAGATACGAGATGCTCAGGTAGAAGCATTGAAACCAGAAAACGTCAGGGCTGAAGCCCTACGCGGCTCAAGGCAATGGTTAGAACAAAAGGCAGACGGCGCCTACTATGTAACAGGACGCATTTGGGTCCCACTCTATGGCAACTTACGCGAGCTTGTAATGGATGAAGCTCATAAGTCTCGCTACTCAGTACATCCTGGTTCGGATAAGATGTACCACGACTTGAGAACTACATATTGGTGGCCTAGCATGAAGGCTCATATAGCAACTTACGTTAGCAAGTGTTTGACTTGTGCGAGAGTCAAATCGGAATATCAGAAACCATCGGGCCTACTCCAACAACCAGAGATACCACAATGGAAATGGGAGCAAATTTCCATGGATTTTGTTACTGGCCTGCCTAGATCTCAACGTGGAAATGATACTATTTGGGTGATCGTGGATCGACTCACTAAGTCTGCACACTTCCTGGCTATTAAGGAAACAGACAAGTTCTCTACCTTAGCAGACATCTATTTAAAAGAAGTGGTTTCAAGGCACGGGGTGCCCACCTCTATTATCTCTGATCGTGACGCACGTTTTACTTCAGAACTGTGGCAAGCCATGCACAAATCTTTTGGCTCTCATTTAGACATGAGCACAGCTTATCACCCTCAGACGGATGGGCAGTCTGAGCGCACTATTCAAACTTTAGAAGACATGCTTCGTGCATGTGTAATTGACTTTGGCAACGGCTGTGAAAAACATCTGCCACTTGTGGAATTTTCGTACAATAATAGCTACCACACTAGCATTAAAGCTGCTCCGTTTGAGGCATTGTACGGGCGTAAATGTCGGTCACCTCTTTGTTGGGCAGAGGTGGGAGATAGTCAGATCACTGGTCCAGAACTTGTGGTAGACACAACAGAACGAATTGCTCAAATATGACAACGAATGGCGGCAGCTCGTGACCGTCAGAAAAGCTACGCCGATAAGGGCAGGAAACCACTTGAGCTCCAGGTTGGGGATCGAGTACTACTTAAAGTCTCACCCTGGAAGGGTGTTGTTCGTTTTGGCAAAAGGGGCAAACTCAATCCACGATACGTTGGACCATTCGAAATCATTGAGAAAATAGGCAAGGTGGCCTACAGACTGAACTTACCAGCAGAACTCAGTGCAGTTCACAACGTTTTCCACGTGTCGAATCTGAAGAAGTGTCTGTCAGATGAGACCCTCATAGTTCCTTTGAAGGAGCTCACTATCGACGATCAGTTGCGATTTGTCGAGGAACCAGTTGAAATCACGGACCGGGATGTTAAGGTCCTCAAGCGCACTAGAATACCTCTTGTTCGAGTTCGTTGGAACTCCCGTCGTGGCCCAGAGTTCACCTGGGAACGAGAAGATCAAATGAAACTCAAGTATCCCCAGTCATTCGGAAACAGTGCAACCACTACTGAGGCTGAAGCTACTACAGAATTTCGGGACGAAATTCCAAACCAACGGGGGGATGATGTGACACCCCAGGAAAACCAGTGAACTACACAACACAACTAGCTTCCTCAGTAACCTCGTGCTAAATTTCGGGACGAAATTTCTTTCAAGTTGGGGATAATGTGACAACCCGAGTTTTCAAGGTCTCTATTCCATTTAACTTATTTCTTATTTGCAGTGTGTTTTTATAATTACTTGATGTGCAATACACGTTTTGATTTTAGTTGTAGTGTACATGTTATGTGTATATGTTATGTGTATAGAGGCAATACATTTTGGATAGGTTACTAGATTGTATAATTGAAAAAGTGGATAGTGGAACTTTAGCCGAAAACCTCACCAATGAAAACACCTTGTGTTCGAAAACACTTGAGTGTTTTCGTCCACTCCAAACAGCCGAAAACAACAATGGGCTTTGGCCCAGTAGCGATTAGATTTAGTTTCATTTGAACCTTTATGCGAGAACGGCATTTGGCAAAACCCTAACCACCTATCACGTTCTCTCTCTCTCTCTCGCTGCCCTTGGAAACCGACGGCAAGTTTAGGATCTCGAAGCCTTTCGTATCGACCGATCCGCTGTTCATCTTACTGGTTAGTAAATCAACTGTGGCTAGTATCTATCTAGATGGTCTGTGTAAATGTTTGGTTGTACTTGTAAGATTCATGTGTGATAAGATCTTTGATATTATGAAACTATGATGGTGATTATCATGTATATGTTATGAAATCCGAGATGATGATGATCTTGCTTTACAAGTATAATATATTCCAGTAACTTTGGTATGATTTTGTTTCCATATGTGTGGTTGTTCGATGTCATCAGCAAGGGAATGCATTATGGATAGTGAAATTATGGAATGATGTGTGCATGAGAGATGTTTGAAAGTGAAGTCTAATGTGATAAGGATCATTTAATTATTGTCAGCCATTGTATTTAGGATTTTGCATGCAATTGTCAGTAAACATGTGATCTATTCACTTTATTTGAGTTGAATTGATATAGGTGATAAAGTACATGTGTTGACTTTTTACAAATACAAACTGAAAATCAAACGTGATGCATAGGGTATCGAGTACATAAGTTATATGATTAGTGATCATGTGGTTTTATGTTAATTGCTGGTTCGGTGATGGCATGTAAAGCGACTGTTAGCATATTTAGGGTTTCCTGTTGTGTGTAACTGTCATTGATGACGATGATGTATCGAAGAAAACCCAAACCCCCATGAAAACACTACCTTGACGAAAACACTTTGGGATTTCGGCCCAAGTGTTTTCGCCAACAATTGATTTCGGCCACCAAGGGTTTTCGCCCAAAATGAGTTTTCGTCACATATGCTTGGTGTACAGTAACGCTGTTAGTTTATTAAACATGTTTATATGTAACATTATTAGTGTGTAAATTCTGTTAAGTGTGTTAACTTTGCAAAGTATGTAACTGCCTGTTAATCCCGTCAAGCATGAATTTCATGACTTTGATTAACTGCTTATGTGATGCATGTTAATTGCTTAAACACACTTCGTGATATAAATGGCATGTGATCCTATACGAACGAAACTGATTATATATATATACGTGCGTACTATAGGTTGTGATTGATAAATTGTGAGCGTGTGTATTCCTTTAGCATACCGAGCAAACCAAGGTGAGTTCACACTTCCAAGGCATGGGATTCTCGGTGGGTTGGGAATGGTATTGATAGATATGATAGACTTACGTAAAACCTACGTAAAACACTAGACTACTTACCATCGTCCTCAGGTTTCGAGGGACACTTACGTAAAACCTACGTATACTTGTGCTTACTACTGTCCTCATGGTTCGAGGGACACTTACGTAAAACCTACGTATACTTGTGCTTACTACTGTCCTCAGGGTTCGAGGGACACTTACGTAAAACCTACGTATACATATGCTTGCTACTGTCCTCAGGTTTCGAGGGACACTTTACGTAAAACCTACGTAAACCTCACGCGTACCACTGTCCTCGGGTTAAGAAGGGCACTTACGTAAAACCTACGTAAACCTCATACGTACTCCTGTTCTCGGGTTAAGAAGAACAAGTATGGTTACAACTAGTCTAGTATATACAACATGGGAAGCCCCCACCAATTGAACTTACAAAACGGCTTAGTTAATAACGCGTAGTTATGCAACGACCTTACTTACTGTGAAGTCGTTCAACTAGTTGTTGACTCTCTGTTACATGCCTTGCAGGACCATAGGTACCCATGGAGCTGCACGGGAGGCGCGGTCATTGTGGGCACGGATTGTGGATGTTATGATAAACTCTTTTATGACATTTCAACTTAATACTCACGTTGGGTTTTTACATTATTGCTTCCGCTACACACTTGTTTACGTTTGGTTTTTAAAACACCTATCGTATTGATGAATGACATTTACTATTTACTTATATGTTCAATATGATTGGTGGCTTGATCCTGGTCATGTCACGCCTCCAAGCGGTGGTACACCGCGTGTGGATTCTTGGGGGTGTGACATGATTCCTGTCGATCAGGTCGCTTGGGTCAAGATGGGGTTCTGTTGGTTAACACGTTGTCAAAACGTCTTGATAAAATGACAAACAATCAAAACAACCCAGTGTAGGACGAACGGAACAATCGGGACAGAATGTTGTCCGACAGGACTACTGTCCGAGCGGATAAGCCACCCGAACGGATTGCTGTCCGAACGAATAACACCTTGGGTCCCACACCTCATCAACTCTTTCTGAAGTTTGAGTATCGAACGAATTGCCATCCGATCGGACTACCATCCGACCGGATTACTCTTCGGATCATGAGATACTAGGACTTTAAAGACTTAAACAATTTTCAACATGTTCATTAACATGGTTGCCACCCGGTCGGATGGACATCCGACCGAGTGACTCTTCTGCTATGAATTGTTCCCACAAAGTAACCTCATCACTAAGGTCGCCGTCCGACCGGACTACCGTCCTACCGGATGACAATCCGAACGGATTGTTATCCGCACGATTGACCGTCCAATCGACCGACTTGAAGGATAGAGATACTTCAACGTTTTCAAATGCTACAACGAAAACTTCAAAAGACAAGCCATCATACACAAACACATTCATCTCATAGGAAGAAACAATCCACTCGAATAGTCATCCGACCGGATGACCATCCGAACGGATTGCCATCCGCACAGACAAGCCGTCCGATCGGATTACCATCCGACCGAACTGCCGTCCGACCCATTCACACTTTGTATCGTTTTACGTGTCACTTATCGTTATGCTACCAATCCATTCAGGCTAACTTTACTCGCTAAGCGCTCCCTTCAATCCATCAACCGCTGTGAGTATACTCGATCCCTTTTTGCTTTATGCACTTTTGGGTGTTACATACATTACAACTATTCAAATCACATCAAACACACTACTCAATACTATTTGAACGCTAACCGTTAATGCATGTTATACGTGGCTTATGAATGCTTGTTTGTTATGTTTACACATGGAATGCTGTCTACCTGCCTTAGCAACGATAGTACTATAGTTTGGACTCAGCACCCGTTCACACGGGGGTTGTTAAGGACAATTACTTGCATGGATTACGGTGGTAATCATGTACTGCAAACTGCCTCGGGCAGTCAACCCGCAGTCATTGGTATTGATGGATCTGTGTCGATAACTAACGTGCTTCATTTCACTATGTGTACGTGCTGGTTATGCGTAAACGAATTCGAACTTTATATGTTATTATCAAACTTGTATGCTCACTGTTATGGGTGAAATTCTGAGCCCATATCCTGGAAAATATCTTGATTTATATCTTGGTTATATAGTATCTGTTTACATCCGGGATGCTGGTTCTGGATATTGGTAACATCCTGAATGGTATCCTCAGGATTACTAACGGATTATGTGCAGGTACGTGGGTTAGAAGCTAGCAACGTTCACAAGAACTCATTCCGCGGAAGACTCGGTCCAAGTTGTTCAAGGAAAGACGTTAAGCCCGCTTTATTTGGTTCCAAACGGCTATTTATGGAATATTCGGGAGCATCCCATATTTATAGGAATTTTAGTTTCTATTTAGTAACTATAAATAGGTGGGTATACTAGATCGAATAGGACATCACATTTTCACTGAATACACTCTAACACTCGCTCTCTAGCAATTTTCACTTTCATACAAAAGCATTGTAACACTTAGCGATCTGGTCTATATCCTGCACTGTATCCTGACGTTTGAAGCAATAAGAAGAACAAGGCAGCTGCGATTGTCAGCTCCCGAGGTTTTATGCCGGTGATCTAGATTGATCAAGGGCTTTCCTCGTACATCTCGTGTCATTTCCTTTACTTTTTACTCATTGTTTGATCTTAGATACAGCTCAATATCCTGAGCCGTATCCTGAATACTGATTTTCCAAATAACTTAACCTGCATATTTTCAACACACTTTCTAGCACACTACCTCACTTTACTAATTTGATCACTTAATTGCCTCGGTAATTTTTGACCAAAACAATTTGGCGCCCACCGTGGGGCAAGTGGTGCTCTCTTTACTAAAAATTTTTGTGAAATCGTTAATCGATTTTCTATTCTCAAAACTTTTTGCCACATTGTCCATAATGGCCTCAAGATCAAACATGAGCTCCTCTACTATGTCTGCTATGACTTCTGCTACTACCGGTTCGGTGCTTCCACCACCTCCTCCAAGAATGCCAACCTCTTCACAACCTCAGGATATTATCCCTACTCGGAATGTTCAGGGATCTGCTCCCATTTTAGCTTCTAATGATGAAATTTTAACCTTATTTGGAAGTGTGCAGGAACAAATGAGGCAGCAACAGGAAACAAACCAAATGCTGTTGAGGGAAATACAACTCTTGAAGTCTTGTTCGAGCAGATCTACTGAGGATATTGTCACTCCATTACAACCCAGAACTTTGAACTTCAGTTCAGCTGTGTATACTGAGGATAACAGGGGGAATATTGTCCCCAGCCTTCCTCAGAATCACACTCCTGAAATACCCTCCTCGGTCAGGATGTCAACCATGAGGAGCTCAGGATATGCTTCAGGATATGGGCAAAATCCTCTGACGGGTAACGTGTCAAATAATAATAATACTCATGCTACTAACAATAGTGGATCTTTGCAGGATACAGGTGTAACATCAGCACTTACTAGGGAACTTCAGAAGCTGAAGGACATGATATCTAGTGTACCTGGAGTGGTCCAGCCGATCCCGGAAGTGTCCCAAGACAGCCACAAGATATCTCGTTTTGCATATCCTATCTGTGATGCTGAGATCCCAAAGAGATTTCAAACCCCCAACATGAAGCTTTACGACGGAACTACGGATCCTGAGGAGCATATTGCTCAGTATAGGGAAAGAATGGAGATTAACCCTATCCCTTCGGATCTCAAGGAAGCATGCTTGTGCAAGGGTTTTGGTTCTACCTTAACAGGATCAGCCTTGAAATGGCTCTTGAATGTTCCTCCGCATTCGATTACATCTTTTGCTCACTTAGTAAATTTATTTAATAGTCAGTTTTCTTGTAGTAGAAGCTTTGAGAAACTAACAAGTGACCTCTACGGGATAACACAGGGGCCTCAGGAATCCCTTAGGGATTATGTGAACAAGTTCAGCCGGGAATCCCTAGACATTCCACATCTTGATGTTGCAATAGCTGTGCAAGCTTTCAAGATGGGGCTGCAAAAAGATTCTCAATTTTATCAAGATCTTGTAATGAACCCATGCAGGAACTTGGATGAAGCTCGAAACAGGGCCCTAAGATATATTCGATTGGAGGATGACAGGAAGATGCAAGAGAGAATGAACTCATCCAACACCTATGAGTCAACTAACAGGAAGTCTGAATCCTCATTCAAGCCATATCGGCCTAAGCCATATGGTAGAAATGAAAATAAGAAAGTGAATGCTGTCGAAGATGAGGATCCTGAAGAGTATCCTGAGTTGTCTGAATATTGCTTTTCTGTTAACATTCCTGAATTGATGTATGCTATGCAGGGTCTAGGAGACAAGGCTAGATGGCCTCGAAAGAGTCAACAAAAAGGTGATTGGAAAGATAAGTCAAAATGGTGTGCTTTCCACGAAGATTTCGGACATGTGACTGAGGATTGCATCGCTCTAAGGAAAGAGATAAGTTATCTTCTAAGCAAGGGATATCTGAAAGATCTCTTAGGAAGGAAGAAGAATAAGGGTCAGGATATTGAGAAGGATCCTGAGCGAGCAGCGTCACCTCCTGCAGATGCCAAGATAATCAACTTTATTTCGGGAGGATCCGACATTTGTGGGACTTCGTATTCGGCGGCGAAGAGACATGCAAAAGAAGCTAAGGCCGAAAGGGGAGACAAACCTGTCAGGATGGCTACCCTCACAACTGATAAAGTGATCACATTTGATGCTGATGACAGGGATACTGTCCAGGATCCTCACCATGATGCTCTGGTAATAACATTATATGTGGCTAACCATTTTGTACGCAGGATATTGGTTGATAATGGCAGCTCCGTCAACATAATCCAACTAGAGACTCTGAAAAGAATGAATGTATCTCCAATGGATATCACTTCGAAATCTACAGTGCTTGTTGGATTCAGTGGAGAGGCTAGAAACACAGTAGGAGAGATAAAGTTGCCAGTATATGTTGAAGGAGTCAACTCAATACAACGTTTCTGTGTGATGGATTCCCTATCCTGCTATAATATCATACTAGGAAGACCATGGATTCACGATATGAAGGTTGTGCCATCGACGTATCACCAATGCATCAAGATCCCTACCCCTTGGGGAGTGGTCAAGGTCGAAAGTGATCAGCAGGAGGCGAAAGAATGCTATTCATCTTTGATGAAATCCTCAACCAAGCCTAGTGCAGCATAGCAATTAAAGACGCGGGCCCAGGATATCGTGGAGGATCCGGAGCAGGATGTGAAGAAAATTATCCTGGACCAGGATAATCCCGATATTTCGGTGCTCGTAGGAACCAATATCCCTCAGGATATTGAAGAACAGTTAATTAACTTTTTGAAATGCAGGATGTCAACGTTTGCATGGAAGCATGAGGATATGACAGGCATATCCAAAGACATTATCACTAACAAGCTTGGAATTGATAAATCATTCAAGCCTGTTCAGCAAAAAAGAAGGAAGTTTGCTCCTGAGCGGAATACGATTATCCAAGAGGAAGTTGAGAGATTATTGAAGTCCAGGATGATCAGAGAGGTTAAGTTCCCAAGGTGGCTAGCAAACGTGGTTGTGGTACAGAAGAAAAATGGGAAATGGAGAGTTTGTGTAGACTACACAGACTTGAACAAGGCTTGTCCTAAAGACCCATTTCCTCTTCCCCACATTGATGCAATGGTAGATGCCACTGCCGGGCATGAAATGCTGACCTTCATGGACGCATCCTCAGGATTTCAGCAGATCCAAATGGAGCCTTCTGACCAGGAGGATACTGCCTTCATGACACCAACAGGTATTTATTGTTATACCGCTATGCCTTTTGGTTTGAAAAATGCAGGTGCAACATACCAAAGATTGGTAAACATGATGTTCAAAGACAAACTGGGGGACACCATGGAGGTGTACATTGACGATATGGTGGTAAAATCAAAGAAAGCTCAGGATCACCTCCAGGATATTAAAGGAGCATTTGATATCCTGGATCAGTATAACATGAAGCTAAATCCTGCTAAGTGCCATTTTGGAGTGGGGGCAGGAAAATTTCTAGGATATATGGTGACCAAAAGAGGAATAGAGGCGAGCCCGGAGCAGATTAAAGCCATCTTGGATATTAAATCGCCCTCAAATATGAAGGATGTTCAACGATTAACAGGGCGAGTGGCAGCATTAAACAGATTTATCTCAAGATCCTCAGAAAAATGCAAAGATTTTTATGATATCCTGAAGAAGAACAAGAAATTTGAATGGGGTGAGAAGCATGAAGCGGCCCTACAGGATTTAAAGCAATATATTTCAACCGCACCTCTACTGATGAAGCCTGAGAATGGTGAACCATTATCCCTATACCTCGCAGTATCAGGGAATGCTGTAAGTGCCGTCCTTGTAAAGGACCATGAAGGTCAGCAATATCCTGTTTATTATGTTAGTAAAAGCTTGTTAAATGCTGAAACTAGATATTCTCATTTAGAAAAATTGATACTAGCATTAGTTATGGCATCAACGAAACTTAGACATTACTTTGAGACACATAGGATTCATGTTAAAACAAATTATCCTGTTAAAAATGTACTTAGGAAACCAGAAATGTCAGGCAGGATGGCTAAGTGGTCAGTAAAGTTGAGTGCTTATGATTTAGTATATGAACCTAGAAATGCCATAAAGTCTCAGGCTTTAGCTGACTTTGTGGCTGATTTTAGTAGTGACATTCAGGATGAGGTAGACTTAGAAGTTCAACAGTTAGGAGAATCCTCAGGATCCTGGACATTATATACTGATGGTGCATCTAATATAAGAGGAGTAGGATTGGGAATACTACTAAAATCGCCACAGGGGGTATATTACCCCAGGCTATTAGATGTGAATTTCCTGCTACTAATAATGAAGCAGAGTATGAGGCTTTAATTGCAGGATTAGAGTTGGCTAAGAGCATGAGTATCAAAAATTTACAAGTATATTGTTTTGGTCAAAAATTACCTAAGCAATTAAGTGATCAAATTAGTTAAGTGAGGTAGTGTGCTAGAAATATGTGTGAAAAATGTGTTAACAAAATTAGATATGAAAACAGTTTCAGGATACGGCTCAGGATATAGAGCTGTATCTATGATCAAACAATGAGCGAAAATGTAAAGGTGGACACGTGATATACGAGGAAAGCCCTTGATCAATCTAGATCGCCGGCATAAAACCTCGGGAGCTGACAATCGCAGCTGCCTTGTTCTTCTATTGCTTCAAATATCAGGATACAGTGCAGGATGTGGTGCGGATCAACTATGTGTTACAATGTAATTTGAATACAAGTGTTTGAGTGTGGTGTTTGCGGTGAGCTAGAGAGTAAAAGTGTTCGAGAGTGTCAGTGAAAAATTGTGTGCCTTAAACTGATCCGCCCTCATCTATTTATAGTAAAGATAATATAACAAACTATCCTAAACTTCCGGGATCCAGCGAATATTCCCACTCGAACGTTGTGGACCAAGTCTTTCGGGTTCAACGGCTCCCTCATAACAAATACGCCCGAGTCTTGAGGAGAAGAAGTCCTGATGACCGTTAGTAACTTACAGCCATTAACCTGCACGTGTTTAATTCACTCAAGCTTAGGATATCGCCCAGGATGCTAGCAATATCCCCGTCTAATATCCTGGTCACAAATAAACAATTAGAAGCAGGATATTATTCAGGATATGTATACTCAGAAAACGACCCATAACAATTGTCCCCAAATATATCGGTTGGTATACCAATCCAACGAATATATTTCAAAAACCTTTTCTCGTCGATCGAGGCAATTAAAATGAAACGATGGTTGAAATGACAGTGTGCCATTTTCAATGCAACATTTACTCTTTACCCCCCCTATATTCAGCCTATATTTAGCCAAATCATTTCTGCTTCTTTTTATCTTTCTTCAAGCGATTTTCAGGTAATCACTTTTCTCTCCATCCTCTATCCTTCTTTCTTGAATTTCTTTTAGTTTGCTCAACACCCTTCATGGCATCACGAACAAGATCCCAATCGGACAGACCGGCCTCAACCCTCGTAAGTCAAAATTTCATCCGTGATCCAGCAAAGGAAATCTGCTGCTTCAACAACGCTGACATCGCTGCTCTTAAAGATTCCGACGCCTTCCCCACCGGAACAGTCTTTCGCCCTTTTGATCGGGAAGCCCGATCAGACGCGTCATCCGATGAGTGGGTTTATTTCTTCGCCTACCCTTTCTCTCTTAGACTCCGGTACCCATTTCCACCCTTTATCTCTCGCTTTTTCGAACTCACCGGCCTTAGCTATGCCCAGATTATGCCAATGGTCTGGCGAGTTCTGATAGTGCTGGATCAAATCAAGTCTCGTCATTTTCCCGACCTGTTTATTGAAGACCTCCCTGTAGCATACCGGTTGAGATCCCACGGCGATCACCATTTTCTTCTGTTTTCTACCTCCAAGAACCCTTTGGTTCTTAAAGCCACCAAGAACGAGGATCGATGGCGACGAAAATTCTTTTTCGTAAAAAGAGACTCTATTGATAAGGGTTTCGATCTACTGGTTAAATGGTTAACCAAGGGTAGGATTTAGGGTTTTAGGAATATCCCCAATTATATCTTCAAACTGTATCTCGGACTTATATCCTGATGTTTTTATGCAGCGAACTTCAGAGATTTAGTGCCTCCCAGTGCAGAATCCGAATCCAAGATCAAGGAAATCTACCGACTTCCAGCCAGTGAAAGAACTTTCTCCCTGTCTCTTACAGATTCAAGCCAGAAATCAAGCTCAGAAATGTCTGGTAAGCACATTCTCAGCATATATTTTAAATCAATTATTTTTCAAAAGTATGATGAGTTTAAGAATATCTTCCCTTGTGCAGTACCAGTTGTCAACCTTGAAGGTTTCCAACTTGACGAGTTGGATTGCTACTCCAGCCTTGCACCCATCAAACAGGAATCCAAGCTAAAGTCGTCTGCTACACCAAAACCTACCTCTTCAAGGACCGTTTCTGCTCCTAAAGCCCCTCCGGCATCTAGGACCCGATCATCCAGTTCTCGGAAGAGAAAGGAGACGGACTCTCCAGCTGTTTCTGAAACCTTCTCTCTCGAGAACCATGGGTTTAACGAAGCCACCTCATTCCTCAAACAGGTAAAATTTTCCTTTCGATATCCTGCACAAGTATGTTAGTCCTTATCTTGCTTATTTTTACATTGATACATGTGTCCTTATCGATAGGGTTTGGATCGTCTTATGCACTTGTATGAAGACGCTTGCGGGCTTAACAAGATGTTGGAGATCAAGCTGGAGAAAGCTGAAGCCACCATAGCCGACCAAGGAACCATTGCAGCTGCCAAATCCCAGCATTACGAAGACAAATATAAGGCCATGATCCAGGAACACCAAGCTACCCTCCATAAAGCCAATGAGGATGCCCAAGCCAAACTAGATGCTGCCCTTCTTCAATACCAGCAGAACATGAGTTCATATCGGGACAGCCTCAAAGCATCCGTGGTCGTTTCTCTTCTCCAAGCCAGGATAAGGATGGCTTACGAGGCCAGGGATTTGGGCTTCGAATGCCCCTCCTGGAACATAAAGACTTGGGAGGCGAAACTAAAGGATCTCGGAGGTCATCCCGTTGCTCATCCTGCAAAGCATGCTGGTGAAGAGCCTTCTAAGGCGACAGAGGAAGTAGCCAACGCTGACGATGGTGATGCCGAGAAGAATCCTGAGGCCGATGCTGGTGCAGATGCTGGGAAGGAGGCTGTTGATCAAGAAGGTGCCGCTTCTTAAGCGGCGAAGTGGGAGATGATGGATATACGTGCCAAGGCCGGAGCCCACATTTAAATTTCGTGGTTGTGGTTATGTAAACAATTTACTTTTCCTGTCTTCGAACAATTTATATTTCCTGTACTAGAACAATGTGATGACCAAAGGTGGATGGGTCCTAGGTTTTAGGATGAAGCCCTTGGTCATCGATTAGTATAACTTGTTTTGAATGTGGTAACGGTTGTAGGTGGACAGGTCCTGTTTTGAGATAGATCCTGCAACCGTTACACAAGTATGGTAAAAACTAATTGTGCTTTTGGCGGATGGGCCTTGGTTTAAGGTGAAACCAAAAGCACAAGTTTTGACTTGTTAATAATATAACTATCTTTTGACTTATTTGTTATTGCCTTGCATTACTTAATGTAACTCTTAGCTTTGTAAAAATTTTATATTGTTATTTTATGAAAATATCCTGATCAGTATACTCAGCAATATGTTACAAAAACTTTTTATTTGATAGGACTTCCAAACGTTCGTTCAACTTTGTAGAAAGCTTTTGAAAAACAATCCATTTTTCCAAAACCTGTTTTGATAATACTTAAATGATCAAAGTTCCAGACTAGTATTAGTTTCAAACATTTTAATCAAATATCCTGAAAAGGATTTTGAGAATATATCAGGATATTTAACATAGTGTTATTAAAAACTTAAACGATGTTTACAAAGGAAAGATCATACCAGGAATAGGATATAACCCTATTATCAAACCTCAATTTCTTTGCAACTTTTCCAATGAAGATGTCCCCTGTGTGAGATACTTAGCGCATTAGTTCCGAGCCTTATCCTTTGAGCTTTACATCATTGCCTTGGTAGGAATGTCCACTGTGTACAATGTCTTCAAATACTTATTAGTTTCCATTGTATAGGCAATTTTTCATGTCACAGGGGTAAAACCCAAGAATGTACTGGAGATAAATTCCTTGTATCCTGGGGAAAATCCCAAATTTTCATGCGCTACAGGCGGGAGTGTATAAACTCCAAGACTTAGAAAGGTGAAAACCTTTAAACCTTAGAGAGTATGAAAATACCCTTTCGTGAGAGAGGGTGATCAATCCTCATATACCTTTAGGATTCAGGATATAGCCAACAGTAACGAAATTGTCAGCCACTTTTACATGGACTGGTCCCGCCACCTTGAACTATCCCTGAATAACTTGCGCTCCAGGCGGGGTGTTTAAACCCAATTCGGAAGAAAGGTGAATACCTTTAAACCTGTGAAGGGATCAGGATCCCTTGTACGTGAGAGAGGGGGCCAATCCTCTAATCTTCTGAAGTATCCTGAGTGAGCATCCTGGAGCTATATCCCGAAGCATATACTGCAAAACATCCTTGCACTAAGGTGGGTGTTAGCTTGGCTAACACCCCTCCGATGCTTAAGTTAGTATTGGGTTACAAAGAACAAATTAAACCAAACATATTTAAAAAAGGTAGAATTCATACCATCCTAAGTTAGAAATTAAATTCTAAACTCACTTGAAATAGAGCTTAAGGTGTATAGCATTCCAAGACCTTGGTAGCATATCCCCTTCCATATTCTTGAGTCTGTATGCTCCTTTCCCTGCTTCTGATTCAACTTCATATGGTCCTTCCCATTTTGGAGCTAACTTGCCATCGGCAGGATTAGTAGTATTCTGAAAAGCCTTTCTTAACACCCAATCTCCAACCTTAAATCTTCTGGTCCTAATATTCTTGTTATATGCCCTGGATACTCTCTGTTGATATGCTGCCATCCTTAGCCTTGCTGCATCTCTCTTTTCATCTATAGTGTCCAAATCCTGACTCAAGGCTTCAGGATTCTGCTCAGGATCACTTAGGGTAGATCTTGCAGTAGGTATTATCATTTCCGTTGGAATCATTGCTTCTGCTCCAAATACCAAGGAAAATGGGGTTTGGCCTGTTGCATTCTTTACCGTTGTCCTATTAGCCCACAAAACAAAGGGTAATTCTTCTGCCCATCTTCCTTTTTTGGCTCCAAGCCTTTTCTTTAAGTTATTGACAATTATCTTGTTTGAGGATTCTGCTTGTCCAGTCGCTTGAGGATGTACTGGAGTAGATGTTATCATTTTGATTCCCCAACTCTTGCAAAAGTCAGTAGTCCTTTTACTTATAAATTGAGAACCATTGTCACAGATTATCTCGGCTGGTACTCCAAACCTGGTCAGGATATTCCTCTTTATGAAGGATACTACTTCTTGATCCCTAACTTGAACAAATGCCTCGGCTTCAACCCATTTGGAGAAATAATCTGTCATTGCCAACATAAAAACCTTGCCTCCTGGAGCCTTTGGAAGCTTTCCCACTATATCCATACCCCACTTCATAAATGGCCAAGGGGAAACAATAGGATATAATGGTTCAGCAGGCTGATGCAATATGTTACTATGTCTTTGACACGCGTCACATCTTCGGGCATATTCTGCGGCATCTTTTCTCATTGTTGGCCAATAATATCCTGTCCTTAACACTTTCGAGAATAACGACCTGCCCCCAGTATGGTTACCACAATCCCCTTCATGCATATCCTGAAGTACTTCTTTGGCTTCAGGATCCTCCAAACACCTCAAATACGGTCCTGCAAGAGATTTCTTGTATAAAATATTATTTATAATAGTAAATCGTGATACCTTCATCCTAAATGCCTTAGGATTTTCACTTCCGGGGATGTGTCCTTCTTTGAGATATCTCACAATTTGAGCCGTCCAGGATTTAGGATCATGTTCAAGATATTCCGCTCCAGGATCCTGAATACCCGCTACTTCTTTATCCTGAGGATTCGTTGCAGGATATAAGACATGTAATATTGGTATTTGGGTCCCTTCTGGTATCCTGATCGATGATCCCAAATTTGCTAAGGTATCCGCTTCAGCATTGTCCTCCCTTGGTACCTGTTCAAGTGTAAAAATATCGAAATATTCTGCTAATTTTTTGAGAATATCGAGGTATTCGATCAATCTCTCACCCTTAACTGCATAGGATCCATTAAAATGGTTAGTAATTAACAAGGAGTCAACATACACTCGCAAATTCTTGATACTCATACTCTTAGCCAATTCTAATCCTACAATTAAAGCTTCATATTCTGCCTCATTATTAGTAGCAGGAAATTCACACCTAATGGCCTGGGGTAATATGTCCCCCTGTGGCGATTTTAGTAGTATACCTAAACCTACACCTCTTATATTGGATGCACTATCAGTATATAATATCCAGGATCTTGAAGATTCTCCTAACTGTTGGACTTCAAGGTCTACCTCATCCTGAATATCACTACTGAAATCAGCCACAAAGTCAGCTAAAGCCTGAGACTTTATGGCATTTCTAGGTTCATATACTAAATCATAAGCACTTAACTTTACCGACCACTTGGCCATCCTGCCTGACATCTCTGGTTTCCTAAGCACATTTTTGACAGGATAATTCGTTTTAACATGGATCCTATGTGTCTCAAAATAATGTCTAAGCTTTGTCGATGCCATGACTAGAGCTAATATCAATTTTTCTAAATGAGAATACCTAGTTTCAGCATCTAACAAACTTTTACTAACATAGTAAACAGGATATTGCTGACCTTCATGGTCTTTTATAAGAACAGCACTTACAGCATTCCCTGATACAGCGAGGTATAGGGATAGTGGTTCACCATTTTCAGGCTTCATCAATAGAGGTGCAGTTGAGAGATACCGCTTCAAATCCTGCAAGGCTGCTTCATGCTTTGCTCCCCATTCAAATTTCTTATTCTTCTGGAGGATATCATAGAATTCCTTGCATTTTTTCGAGGATCTTGAAATAAATCTATTCAAAGCTGCTACTCGGCCTGTCAACCGTTGTACGTCCTTCATATTCGAGGGTGATTTTATATCCAGGATAGCTTTAATCTGCTCCGGGCTTGCCTCTATTCCCCTTTTTGTCACCATATATCCAAGAAACTTTCCTGCCCCCACTCCAAAATGACACTTAGCAGGATTCATCTTCATGTTGTATTGATCCAGGATATCAAATGCTCCCTTGATATCCTGGAGGTGATCCTCAGCTCTTTTAGATTTTACCACCATATCGTCAATATATACCTCCATGGTGTCCCCCAGCTTATCTTTAAACATCATGTTTACCAATCTCTGGTATGTTGCACCTGCATTTTTCAAACCGAAAGGCATAGCAGTATAGCAATATATACATGTTGGTGTCATGAAAGCAGTATCCTCCTGATCCGAGGGCTCCATTTGAATCTGCTGAAATCCTGAGGATGCGTCCATGAACGTTAACATTTCATGTCCAGCAGTAGCATCCACCATTGCATCGATATGAAGGAGAGGAAATGGGTCTTTAGGACAAGCCTTGTTCAAGTTTGTGTAGTCTACACAGACTCTCCATTTCCCGTTTTTCTTCTGTACCACAACTACGTTTGCTAGCCATCTTGGAAACTTGACTTCTCTGATCATCCTGGACTTCAACAATCTTTCAACTTCCTCTTGGATAATCTTATTTCGCTCAGGAGCAAACTTTCTTCTTTTTTGTTGAACAGGCTTGAATGATTTGTCAATTCCAAGCTTGTGAGTGATAATGTCTTTGGATATGCCTGTCATATCCTCATGCTTCCATGCAAACGTTGACATCCTGCATTTCAAAAAGTTAGTTAACTGCTCTTCAATATCCTGAGGGATATTGGTTCCTACGAGCACCGAGATATCAGGATTATCCTGATCCAGGATGATTTTCTTCACATCCTGCTCCGAATCCTCCACGATATCCTGGGCCCGCATCTTTAATTGCTATGTTGTACTAGGCTTAGTTGAGGATTTCATCGAGGATGAGTAGCATTCTTTCGCTTCCTGTTGATCACTTTCCACCTTGACAACCCCCCAAGGAGTAGGGATCTTGATGCATTGGTGATATGCTGATGGCACAGCCTTCATATCGTGAATCCATGGTCTTCCCAGTATGATGTTATAGCAGGATAAGGAGTCCATCACACAGAAGCGTTGTATTGAGTTGACCCCTTCAACATATACTGGTAACTTTATCTCCCCTACGGTATTCCTAGCTTCTCCACTGAAACCAACGAGCACAGTGGACTTCGAAGTGATATCCATCGGAGATACATTCATCCTCTTCAATGTTTCCAGCTGAATTATATTGACAGAACTACCGTTGTCTACCAGTATTCTGCGTACAAAATGGTTAGCCACATATAATGTTATTACTAAAGCATCATGGTGAGGATCCTGAACAGTATCCCTGTCATCACTATCGAAAGTGATCACTTTATCAGTTGTGAGGGTAGTCATCCTGACTGGTCTGTCTCCCCTCTCGCTCTTAGCTTCCTTTGCATGTCTCTTGGCCGCCGAATACGAAGTCCCACAAATGTCGGATCCTCCTGAAATAAAGTTAATTATCTTGGCATCTGCTGGGGGTGATGCTGCTCGTTCAGGATCCTTCTCGGGATCCTGCCCTTTATTCTTCTTTTTTTCCAGCAAGTCCTTAAGATACCCCTTACTTAGCAGGTAGCTTATTTCTTTCCTTAAAGCAATGCAATCCTCGGTCATATGTCCGAAGTCTTCGTGGAAGGCGCACCATTTGGAATTATCCTTCCAATCAGCTTTCTGCTGGTTCTTCCGAGGCCACCTAGCTTTGTCCCCTAAGCCCTGCATAGCATACATTAATTCAGGTATATTAACAGAAAAGCAGTATTCAGATAAGTCAGGATATTCTTCAGGATCCTCGTCTTCAACAGCATTCACTTTCTTGTTATCATTTCTGCCATATGGCCTGGAGCGATATGGCTTATACGAGGTCTCTGATTTCCTGTTAGTTGATTCATAGGTTGAGGTAGAGTTCATCCTCTCCTGCATCTTCTTGTCATCTTCCAGACGGATATATCTCAAAGCCCTGTTACGAGCTTCGTCGATATTCCTGCAGGGATTCATTACAAGATCCTGATAAAACTGAGAATCCTTTTGTAATCCCATCTTAAAAGCTTGCACAGCTGTTGCAACATCAAGATGTGGGATATCCAAGGATTCTCGACTGAATTTGTTCACATAATCCCTCAAGGATTCCTGAGACCCTTGAGTTATCCTGTAAAGGTCACTGGTTAGTTTCTCAAAACTCCGACTACAAGAAAATTGACTGTTAAATAAATTAACCAAATGAGCAAACGAAGTAATTGAGTGAGGAGGAACGTTTAACAGCCATTTTAAGGCTGATCCTGTCAGAGTAGAACCAAATCCCTTGCACAAGCATGCTTCCTTGAGCTCCGGAGGGATAGGGTTAATCTCCATTCTTTCCCTATACTGGGCAATATGCTCTTCAGGATCCGTAGTCCCATCATACAGCTTCATGTTGGGAGTCTGAAATCTTTTTGGGATTTCAGCATCACAGATGGTATATGCAAAGCGAGATATCCTGTGGCTGTCTTGGGATACTTCCAGAATTGGCTGGACCACTCCAGGTACACTGGATACCATGTCCTTCAATTTCTGGAGCTCCCTGGTAAATGTTGACGTCATACCTGCATCCTGCAAAGAGCCATTGTTGTTAGTAGCAAGAATATTATTATTTGACACATTACCATTCTGAGGATTTTGGCCATATCCTGAAGCATATCCTGAACTTCTCACAGTCGATATCCTGACCGAAGAGGGTATCTCAGGGGTATGATTCTGAGAATGGCTTGGGACGATATTCCCCCTATTATCCTCAGTGTAAACTGCGGAACTGAAGTTCAAAGCCCTGGGTTGTATAGGAGTGACAGTTTCTTCAGCGGGTCTACTCGAGCTAGCTTTTAAGAGTTGTATTTCTCTTAACAGCATTTGGTTAGGCTCCTATTGCTGCCTCATTTGTTCCTGCACACTTCCAAATAAAGTCAAAATTTCATCATTAGAGGCCAAAATGGGAGCAGATCCCTGGACACTCCGAGTAGGGATAACATCTTGAGATTGTGAAGAAAATGGCATCCTCGGAAGAGGTGGTGGAAGCACTGAACCGGTAGTAGCAGAGGTTGCAGCAGACATAGTAGAAGAGCTCATGTTTGATCTTGAGGCCATTGTAAACAATGTGGCAAAAAGTTTTGAAAATAGAAAACCGATTAATGATTTTGCAAAGATTTTTAGTAAAAGTAGCACCACTTGCCCCACGGTGGGCGCCAAATTGTTTTGGTCAAAAATTACCTAAGCAATTAAGTGATCAAATTAGTTAAGTGAGGTAGTGTGCTAGAAATATGTGTGAAAAATGTGTTAACAAAATTAGATATGAAAACAGTTTCAGGATACGGCTCAGGATATAGAGCTGTATCTATGATCAAACAATGAGCGAAAATGTAAAGGTGGACACGTGATATACGAGGAAAGCCCTTGATCAATCTAGATCGCCGGCATAAAACCTCGGGAGCTGACAATCGCAGCTGCCTTGTTCTTCTATTGCTTCAAATATCAGGATACAGTGCAGGATGTGGTGCGGATCAACTATGTGTTACAATGTAATTTGAATACAAGTGTTTGAGTGTGGTGTTTGCGGTGAGCTAGAGAGTAAAAGTGTTCGAGAGTGTCAGTGAAAAATTGTGTGCCTTAAACTGATCCGCCCTCATCTATTTATAGTAAAGATAATATAACAAACTATCCTAAACTTCCGGGATCCAGCGAATATTCCCACTCGAACGTTGAGGACCAAGTCTTTCGGGTTCAACGGCTCCCTCATAACAAATACGCCCGAGTCTTGAGGAGAAGAAGTCCTGATGACCGTTAGTAACTTACAGCCATTAACCTGCACGTGTTTAATTCACTCAAGCTTAGGATATCACCCAGGATGCTAGCAATATCCCCGTCCAATATCCTGGTCACAAATAAACAATTAGAAGCAGGATATTATTCAGGATATGTATACTCAGAAAACGACCCATAACATATATGTTGACTCTTTGTTAATTACTAACCATTTTAATGGATCCTATGCAGTTAAGGGTGAGAAATTAATCGAATACCTCGATATTCTTAAAAAATTAGCAGGATATTTCGATGTTTTTACACTTGAACAGGTACCAAGGGAGGATAATGCTGAAGCAGATGCCTTAGCAAATCTGGGATCGTCGATTAGGATACCAGAAGGGACCCAAATACCGATATTACATATCTTGTATCCTGCAACGAATCCTCAGGATAAAGAAGTAGCGGGTATTCAGGATCCTGATGCAGAGTATCCTGAAAAGTATCCCAAATCCTGGACGGCTCCAATCATGAGATATCTCAAGGAAGGACACATTCCCGGGGAGGAAAATCCTAAGGCATTTAGGATGAAGGTATCATGATTTACTATTATAAATGATGTGTTATATAAGAAATCTCTTGCAGGACCATATTTGAGGTGCTTGGAGGACCCTGAAGCCAAAGAAGTACTTCAGGATATACATGAAGGGGATTGTGGTAATCACACGGGGGGCAGATCATTGTTCTCGAAAGTATTAAGGACAGGATATTATTGGCCAACGATGAGGAAAGATGCTGCAGAATATGCTCGAAGATGTGATGCATGTCAAAGACATAGTAACATACTACATCAACCAGCTGAACCATTATATCCTGTAGTTTCCCCTTGGCCATTCATGAAATGGGGGATGGATATAGTAGGGAAGTTACCAAAAGCTCCGGGAGGAAAAGTCTTTATGTTAGCAATGACGGATTATTTCTCTAAGTGGGTTGAGGCTGAAGCATTTGTTCAAGTTAGAGACCAAGAAGTAGTATCCTTCATAAAGAGGAATATCCTGACTAGGTTTGGGGTACCAGCTGAGATCATTTGTGATAATGGGTCCCAGTTTATAAGCAAAAGGACTACTGACTTTTGCAAGAGTTGGGGAATCAAAATGATCACATCTACTCCGGTACATCCTCAAGCGAATAGACAAGCTGAATCCTCAAACAAGATAATAGTCAATAACTTAAAGAATAGGCTTGGAGCCAAAAAAGGAAGATGGGCGGAAGAGTTACCCTTTGTTTTGTGGGCTGATAGGACAACGGTAAAGAATGCAACTGGCCAAACCCCGTTTTCCTTGGTATTTGGAGCAGAAGCAGTGATTCCAACAGAAATGACGATACCTACTGCAAGATCTATCCTGCAGGATCCTGAACAGAATCCTGAAGCCTTATTTCAAGATTTGGATACTATAGACGAAAAAAGAGATGCGGCAAGGCTAAGGATGGCAGCATATCAACAAAGGATATCCAGAGCATATAATAAGAATATAAGGACTAGGAGATTTCGAGTTGGTGATTGGGTGTTAAGAAAGGCTTTTCAAAATACCACTAATCCTGCCGATGGCAAACTAGCTCCGAAATGGGAAGGACCATATGAAGTCGAGTCAGAAGCAGGGAAAGGAGCATATCGACTCAAGAATATGGAAGGGGATATGCTACCAAGATCCTGGAATGCAATACATTTAAAGCTCTATTTCAAGTAAGAGTAGAATTTATTTTCTATCTCGGAATGGTATGTATTCTATTTTAAATATATTTGTTTATTATCTTGAACCCAATACTGACTTAAGCATCGGAGGGGTGTTAGCCAAGCTAACACCCACCTTAGTTTACAATTGTTTTGCAGCATATATTTCAGGATATAGCTCCAGGATATGCACTCAGCATAACTCGAAAGATTAGAGGATTGGCCCCCTCTCTCACGTTTAAGGGATCTTGATCCCTTCAAAGGTTTAAAGGTATTCACCTTTCTTTCGAATTGGGTTTAAACACCTCGCCTGGAGCGCAAGTTATCTAGGTATAGTTCAAGGTAGCGGGACCAGTTCATGTAAAAGTGGCTGACAATTTCGTTACTATTGGCTATATCCTGGATCCTGAAGGTATATGAGGATTGATCACCCTCTCTCACGAAAGGGTATTTTCATACTCTCTAAGGTTTAAAGGTTTTCACCTTTCTAAGAATTGGAGTTTATACACTCTCGCCTGTAGCGCATGAAATTTAGGGTTTATCCCCAGATATCAGGGTTTATCCCCAAGATATTAAGGGTTTATCCCAAGTATGCTAAGGATTCATTTCAGGATATCAGGGGTTTTGCCCTGGGGTATTCGGAATTTATTCAAGTCAAAGTATGAATACATTTGCGTTTCTGTGTCGAACACAGGGGACATACATTATACTACTCAAAGGATGGATCCAAGTTTATAAGCATGCACTGGGGACAAACTTATAATGGAGGATTGAAATTGATTCTCTAAGAATCTCTGGTATGATCTCTCCTTTTTATTTGGACAATTTATAGGTTGTATTTCAATATCCTGATCAAGATATCTTACAGGATATCTTCTAGGATACGTTTACAATATATTCCTAAAAATGTTCAAACAAAACAGTTTTCACGAGTAAAATTTGTATATCAATGACAACAATAATAAAGTCAAAAGAGAAGTTATATTATTAACATACCAAAATATGTGCTCTTAGTTTCACCTCAAAACAAGGCCCATCCACTAAGAGCACTAATAGTTACTTACCATATTTACCCAACAGTTGAAGGTTTCATCTCAAACCGAGACCCATCCACCTCCAACTGTTGTATTGTTCAAAAAGCATGCAGGAAATGTAAATTGTTCAGGTGCAGGAAAGTAAAGTGCAGAAAAGTAAATTGTTTAAGGGATTACAGACCAACATTCAAATTTAAAAAGGTGGGCTCTGGCCTTGGCACGTATATCCGTCATCGCCCACCTAAATGCCCTCACACAGCGGCATCTTCTCCAACCTTCTCAGACTTCTCAGCACCAGCATCCTGAGCAGCATCCTCACCAGTATCCATCCCAGCATCCGCTCCAGCATCCTTCTTGTCTCCAGCCTGGATCACCACCTCTGGTGACTTAGAAGACTCACCAGCTTCGGCAGGAAGTGGCACAGCTTTGCCTCCGAGCTCCTTTAGCTTGGCCACCCAGGATTCAACTGGCCAAGATGGACAAACAAGGCCCGTCTCCTTGGCCTCGTAGGCCATCTTGATGCGTGCTTGTAGCAGGGAGACGATAGCGGAAGCCTTGATTCCATCCCGGAAAGAGACCATGGCTTGTTCATGATCCATTTGAACGGTGGCAAGTTTGAGCTCAGCGTCTTGGGTGACCTTCTTCAGCATGCCCTCGTAGTGCCGGGTCTTCGCTTCGGCATTGGCACCTTGGTCAGCAACGGTGCTTTCAAGCTGTTTGATCCTGGCTTCATGGAGTGCAGCAGTGCCACAGGCATCATTATACAAGTGGAGCAAATGCTGGAGGCCCTGCACATCAATTTCAGGTATGAGTTAGAATATATTGACCAGGATATCCTATTAGGATATACGTGCAGGATATATGTGCAGGATATGCGTCAGGATATTACCTTGTTAAGGAAGGATGTCATTGGCTCTAAGGAATCAGAGAAACTGAGTTCGTCATAGGAGAACCCTTCTGAACCTAGAGCACTGACTTCAAGACCTTTCCTCTTTTTTGCTGTGGAAGCACGAGTCCTTGGATTGGCCTTGGGAGCCAGGAGTGGCTTGGAGCTAGTAGCAGCAGGAGTCTCTTTCTTGACTGTGGCTGGAGTTGGGTAGCTGTCGAGTTCGTCGAGGTCTAGATAGACTGGAACTTTGCTGGAGTCTGCACACAGGGAGTAAAATTCTAAATCTCTCCTAAGGATATCAAATGAAAACATATATGTACAGGATATTTTGCAGGATCCTTACCAGACATGTTTGCACTTGAAAGAGGACTTGGAGTTGGTGGGGATGGATTGAAAGTTCTTTCAGCCTCTGGAAGGAGTCTGATGGCGTCTATTCTTTTTTGAGAATCAGCAAGAGGAGGTGCAATCTTCCTGAAATCAGCTGCATGCACAACAGAGAAAATAAAATTGGTCAGTTCAGGGTATAAAGCAGGATAAGAAGTAGGATCATCTTTAAACCCTAAATCCTACCCTTCTTCAACCATTTCATCGAATAATCCGTTCCACCGGGGATTGAGTCCCTTTTTACAAAGAAAAACTTGGATTGCCAACCATCCTCGTTCCTGGTGGCACGAAGTATCAATGGGTCACCGAAGTAGAATAAAACAGAAATCTACATGATCCATGGCATCTAAGCTTGTAAGCTAGGGGAGATCATGGACGGAAAGATCAGGAATGTGGTTTTTCTTGATCTGGTCAAGAACAGACAAAACACGCCAAAGCATTGGCATTGTTTGACTAAAAGAAATTTTGGTAATGGTAAAGAATTCCATGATGAGATCCGGAAAGGGGAATTGTAACCCTAAGGTGAAGGGGAAGGCATTGAAGCATATCCACTCGTTGGAAACCATATCTGACCGGATTTCTCGGTCAAAAGGTCGAAATACAGTTCCTTCCGGGAAGATGCCGGAGGATTTTAAAGCCGACAGGTGGGCACTGTCAAAGGTGCATATCTCCTTCTCCGGTTCTTGGAGAAGGTTCTGTTGGATAAACGTGGGAGCCGAGTCGCCTGAACTAGATCTTGTTTGTCTAGGCATTTGGTCACCTGAGTTTTTACCGGAGAATGAAGATGAATATGAAGATGAGAGAGAGAATGTTACCTTTTCCTTGTCGATTATGATTAAAAAAGAGATGAGGATGAGAAGATATAGGGTATGATGAGTAAATATAGGTTGGGTAGTTGAAAACGGTCACATCATTGGTCTTATCTATTAATTACCTCGGTCTTCGTGAAAAATGTAACCGTTAGTGCAGGATAACAAACGGTAACATTTTTGGGGACAATTGTTATGGGTGAAATTCTGAGCCCATATCCTGGAAAATATCTTGATTTATATCTTGGTTATATAGTATCTGTTTACATCCGGGATGCTGGTTCAGGATATTGGTAACATCCTGAATGGTATCCTCAGGATTACTAACGGATTATGTGCAGGTACGTGGGTTAGAAGCTAGCAACGTTCACAAGGACTCATTCCGCGGAAGACTCGGTCCAAGTTGTTCAAGGAAAGACGTTAAGCCCGCTTTATTTGGTTCCAAACAGCTATTTATGGAATATTCGGGAGCATCCCATATTTATAGGAATTTTAGTTTCTATTTAGTAACTATAAATAGGTGGGTATACCAGATCGAATAGGACATCACATTTTCACTGAATACACTCTAACACTCGCTCTCTAGCAATTTTCACTTTCATACAAAAGCATTGTAACACTTAGCGATCTGGTCTATATCCTGCACTGTATCCTGACGTTTGAAGCAATAAGAAGAACAAGGCAGCTGCGATTGTCAGCTCCCGAGGTTTTATGCCGGTGATCTAGATTGATCAAGGGCTTTCCTCGTACATCTCGTGTCATTTCCTTTACTTTTTACTCATTGTTTGATCTTAGATACAGCTCAATATCCTGAGCCGTATCCTGAATACTGATTTTCCAAATAACTTAACCTGCGTATTTTCAACACACTTTCTAGCACACTACCTCACTTTACTAATTTGATCACTTAATTGCCTCGGTAATTTTTGACCAAAACACTCACCTTTACATTTAATGTATTGACTTTATTTTAACGTATGTGACAGGTGCTTAGGATGCACATCTGGTAGGAAATTGAAGCTTGAATAAAGCTTTAGAGCCCAACAAATAGTTGTCTGTAGTAATCGAATCAAGGGTCTCTAGAAGCAGATAAACAATTGCTCTATTTAAATCTGAGTTGTCGGAACAGAATTATTTGCCTAGATTTTATCTGTAATAATTTGTTTACTGTTTGAGACATGGTATGGGACATGTTATTTTAAATTGAATAGTAATGATAACTGTTATGGAAACTTCTGGACAATCTGTTTCGCTCAGTGCCATGCCCCGATGATTCCGCCATCGGTTGGGGTGTGACAGATTGGTATCAGAGCCATAACTATAGGGAATTAGGCAAGACACGACCTAGTCCGGGTCGATGTCTTAGATACCTAGTCTATAGTTAGGAACCTACAGACCAACTTGAGTACATCCAGTAGGGATTAAGTACGAGCTTATTTCTCACTATTCTCGCTTATGCAACACTATCACTGCACTCGAATTTTCCATTATGAATAGGCGATAAAGTCGAGATTAGGTGTGAAAACCGCAAACTCTCGACTAAAGTTGCTTGAACAACCCGCATTTTAGCTACAAATGAGGAGAATTATGCCAAATCAGGAGTGAAATCCATATTTTGATGAATAATGTCACACCCCCAAAATCCACACGCGGAGTATCACCGCTTGGAGGCGTGACTGACCAGGATCAAGCCACCAATCATATTGAACAAGCATGTAAGTAGTATATAAAAATCCAACACAATACAATTGGTGTCTAAACAAAACATAGTTTAAGTTGCAAGCGGAAGCATAATGTTTAAAACCAACTCATAAGTTTAAACGTTTCAAATGTTTAGCATGGCACACAGCTGTCCATGTCCCACAACGACTCTTCCCACTCCAATGCAAGTTCCATGAGTACCTAACGACCTGCAAGGCATGTAACAACGAGTCAACAACAAAGTTGAGCGAGTTCACAGTTGGTTGTTTAGTTATAGTGTTCGTAAATCATATGTTTATTTCGTAAACCATGTACTGTATTAATCTGTATCGCGGTTCCCCGAACATGTTTGCGATGATTAGTGGGGGCTTCCCATGTGTATCGTATTAATCCGTATCGCGGTTTCCCAAACATGTTTGCGATGATTAGTGGGGGCTTCCCATGTTGTATGTTACTAGACTAGTCGTATTCGTACGTGCCCTTCTTAATCCAAGGACCGTAGCAAGTATGAGTGTACGTAGGTTTTACGTACGTGCCCTTCAATCCGAGGACAGTAGTAAGTATGAGTGTACGTAGGTTTTACGTACGTGCCCTTCCCAACCCGAGGACAGTGAAAAGTAGTTTAATAGTAATGATAGTACAAGTAGTTATTCAATCCCATTCCCAACCCACCGGGAATCCCATGCCTTAGGAGGGTGAACTCACCTTGGTTTGCTCGGTATGCTAAACTATGTGCTCGCAAACAATCAATCAAAGCCTAAAGTATGCATGTATACATAGTCAGTTCATGTTGGTAAAGTTTCACATGCAATCTAAGTCACTAAGTGAACTGGATAGTTAACATCAAGTAACACGTAAACAGTTATTCAATTTCACACAACTCATGCTTCACGTAATTGGTAACATAAATTATCAATTTACAGACATGATAAGCTTAACTGAGTTAACAGAGTTAATCATGCTTGACCGAGTTAACCCACTTAACATACTTAACATAGTTGGCATACTTAGCATAGTTAACATAACCTAGTTACCATACTTAACGTAGTTGACGAGTTTAACAGCGTTAACAAACTTAACAGGGTTAACAGATTTAACATAACAAGGTTACTGTATTAGAATCTTAGACGAAATCACAACAGACTAAATCGGTTTTTGACGAAAACCCTTTTGGGTGACGAAATCCCTTGGGCGACGAAATCCCTTGGGATTTCGTCGAGATGTATTTTCGTCAGGCCGGGGGTTTTCATGGAGTACATCTTCATCAACAATAACAGTTACACAAAACCCTAATGATCAGTAACAGTTGCATGATCAGTCATCAACGAATCATTTAATCAAATCATTGATATGTAAACATACAAACTACCTAATCATTGTGAGACCAAGACCATAAATCAATCAGCAGATCATTCATTAACAAACACACACGGTTGATCATATCATCCAATATACATGGTAGTTTGTCGATAATATATATATATATATAACGATCACGAATCACCGCAACACTCAAGATTCAAAGCATCTAGATTCTCAACCCTAATCATCATCATCATTGCACCAAGCACATAAATATTCTCATCAGATATAAATACACATATGCAGACATGTAATGATCTATCAAAAATCATGCTCATAATAATAATAGTAAGAACTAACCGAAGCAGAAAAACGATGAACCAATTGCTAGAGAGAACTTGGGAAAAATCAGTAATGCCGTCACACAGAGAAAGACTCTAGGGTTTAGCGATTGAACTCTAATCGTAGGTTATAACAAAACGCTATAGTTGCTCGCTACTGGGCCGAAGCCCATTCCCGTTTTCGCCGGCCCATCTCTTGACGAAAACACTTGGGTGTTTTCGTTCAGGGGTGATTTCGTGAGGAGGGGATTTCGGCCAAGGATCCATGTTTTTAATTATATACTTCATATTTATGCAAGATATGAATAACTGATACACACATAAAATACACATCACAAATAACACTCATAATGCACCTTAAATAAATAAAACACACTTTGCAATGAAGTACAAGGTTAAGTCAAACAGAGACCTTGAAAACTCGGGTTGTCACATTATCCCCAACTTGAAAGAAATTTCGTCCCGAAATTTAGCACGTGGTTACTGAGGAAGCTAGTTGTGTTGTGTTGTTTCCTGGTTTTCCTGGGGTGTCACATCATCCCCCCGTTGGTTTGGAAATTCGTCCCGAAATTCCGCAGTAGCTTCAGCCTCAGTAGTGGTTGCACCGTTCCTGAACAACTGGGGATACTTGAGTCTCATTTGGTCTTCTCGTTCCCAGGTGAACTATGGGCCACGACGAGAGTTCCAACGAACTCGAACAAGGGGTATTCTGGTACGTTTGAGAATCTTAACGTCTCAATCTGTGATTTCAACTGGTTCCTCGACGAATCGCAACTGATCGTCGATAGTGAGCTCCTTCAAAGGAACTATGAGGGTCTCATCTGACAGACACTTCTTCAGATTCAACACATGAAAAACGTTGTGAACTGCACAGAGTTCTGTGGGTAGGTTCAGTTTGTAGGCCACTTTGCCTATCTTCTCAATGATTTCGAACGGTCCGACATATCGCGGATTGAGCTTGCCTCGTTTGCCAAAACGAACAACACCTTTCCAAGGTGAGACTTTGAGTAGCACTTGATCGCCAACCTGGAACTCGAGTGGTTTCCTGTGCTTATTAGCGTAGCTTTTCTGACGGTCACGAGCTGCCGCCATTCATTGCCGATCTGAGCAATTCTTTCCGTTGTGTCTACTACAAGTTCTGGACCCGTGATTTGGCTGTCGCCAACTTCTGCCCAGCAAAGAGGTGATCGGCACTTACGCCCGTACAGTGCCTCAAACAGAGCGGCTTGAATGCTAGTGTGGTAACTGTTATTATACGAAAACTCCACTAGAGGGAGATGTTTTTCCCAGCCGTTGCCAAACTCGATTACACATGCACGAAGCATGTCTTCAAGAGTTTGGATGGTGCGTTCAGACTGCCCATCCGTTTACGGGTGATAAGTTGTGCTCATGTCTAATCGAGAGCCAAAATATTTGTGCATCGCTTGCCACAGTTCTGAAGTAAAACGTGCATCACGATCAGAGATAATAGAGGTCGGCACTCCGTGCCTCGAAACCACTTCTTTTAAGTAAACGTCTGCTAGAGTGGACAACTTATCCGTTTCCTTGATAGCCAAAAAATGTGCAGACTTTGTGAGTCGATCCACGATCACCCAAATAGTATCATTTCCTCGTTGAGATCTAGGTAGGCCAGTAACGAAATCCATGGAAATTTGCTCCCATTTCCATTGTGGTATTTCTGGTTATTGGAGTAGGCCCGATGGTTTCTGATATTCGGTCTTGACTCTCGCACAAGTCAAACACTTGCTAACGTAAGTTGCTATGTGAGCTTTCATGCTAGGCCACCAATACGTAGTTCTGAGATCGTGGTACATCTTATCTGAACCAGGATGTACTGAGTATCGAGACTTATGTGCTTCATCCATATCAAGTTCTCGTAAATTGCCATAGAGTGGGACCCAAATGTGTCCTGTTACGTAGTAGGCGTCGTCTTCCTTTTGTTCTAACCGTTGCCTTGAGCCGCGTAGGGCTTCAGCCCTAACGTTTTCTGGTTTCAATGCTTCTACCTGAGCCTCTCGTATCTGTGCAGGAAGACTAGATTGAATAGTGAGTTGTAAAGCGCGTACGCGTTTAAGTGTAGTATCCTTTCGACTGAGGGCGTCGGCCACAACATTGGCTTTGCCCGGATGGTACTTGATGGCACATTCGTAATCATTCAATAGCTCGACCCATCGACGTTGTCGCATGTTCAATTCCTTCTGTTTGAAGATATGCTCGAGACTCCTGTGATCGGTGTAAATGGTGCACTTGGTACCGTACAGGTAATGTCTCCATATCTTGAGTGCAAAAATAACAGCTCCCAGCTCCAAATCGTGTGTAGTGTAATTCCTTTCATGAATCTTAAGTTGGCGTGAGGCGTAAGCAATGACTTTATCCCGTTGCATCAATACACAACCAAGACCCTGAATTGACGCGTCGCAATAAACCATAAAATCGTCTGTGCCCTCTGGCAATGAAAGAATAGGTGCGCTACAAAGTCTATCCTTTAAGTGCTGAAATGTTGATTCCTGTGTATTACCCCAACGATAGATAACGCCTTTCTGAGTTAGTGAGGTAAGGGGTTGTGCAATCTTGGAGAAGTCCTTGATGAACCTTCTGTAATCGCCCGCCAAACCCAAGAATTGGCGGATTTCTGTTGGTGTACGCGGTGCAGGCCAGTTCTTAATCAAGTCTACCTTGGATGGATCAACATGAATCCCATCCTTGTTTACCACGTGGCCTAGGAAATGGACTTCACGAAGCCAGAAGTCACATTTCGAGAACTTTGCATAGAGTTGCTTTGTACGTAGAAGTTCCAAGATAAGTCGCAAATGCTGCTCGTGTTCCTTCTGACTCTTGGAGTAGATCAAAATGTCGTCAATGAATACAATCACGAACTTATCCAAGTAAGGCTTGCACACTCTGTTCATAAGATCCATGAAAACTGCAGGTGCGTTTGTTAACCCGAATGGCATGACCAGAAACTCGTAGTGGCCGTAGCGAGTTCTGAATGCTGTTTTGGAGACGTCCTCGTCCCGGACTCTCAGTTGATGGTAGCCTGATCTCAGATCAATCTTCGAATAGAAGCTCGACCCTTGCAACTGGTCGAATAAGTCATCAATGCGTGGAAGAGGATAGCGGTTCTTCACGGTCACTTTGTTTAGTTCACGGTAATCTATGCACATACGAAAGGTACCGTCCTTCTTCTTTACAAACAATACTGGAGCTCCCCAAGGCGAAGAGCTAGGACGTATGAAACCCTTATTCAAGAGTTCTTGCAATTGTTTGGACAGTTCTTCTAGTTCAGTTGGAGCTAAGCGATACGGTGCTCGAGCTATGGGCGCTGCTCCAGGAGCTAACTCGATTTGGAATTCGACCTGGCGATGAGGTGGTAGCCCAGGTAATTCTTCAGGAAACACCTGGGGAAAATCACGTACAACTGGAATATCCTCTATCTTCTTCTCTTTAGTTGATGCGTCAGTAACGAGTGCTAAAATAGTCGTATGGCCCTTTCGCAAACACTTATAGGCCTTAAGAAAGGAGATGATGCCCACAACAGCACCACAATTGTCGCCTTGAATCACGAGAGGTTCTTTACCAGAACGGGGAATACGAACAATCTTCTCTTTGCAAAGGATCTCTGCTCGATGTTGTGATAACCAATCCATCCCAATGACAATGTCGAAACTACCAAGAACGATGAGAATGAGGTCGATAGAGAAGGTCTGACCAGCTAAGACGAGATTACAACCCTTAACTATGTGTGTGGCTTCTAGGCTTTTACCATTTGCTAACTCTACGGCATGCTTGGTGTTCAAAAGTGTTGGTGTGCGTTTAAGCATTTGACTAACTTTTAGAGACACATAACTGGTGTCGGCACCCGAATCAAATAAAACAGTAACATAAAAGTCATCGAGAAGAAACTTACCCATCACCACGTTAGGATCATTCCTTGCGTCACCCTAACCGATCACGAACGCTCGACCCCTGGCACCATTGCCGTCGTTATTTCCCCCATTGTTGTTCCCATTGCCCTGATTATTGTTGTTGTTGTTCTGATTCTGGTTTAACTGGGGGCAGTTCCGCTTGAAGTGACCTTCAGCACCACACTGAAAACATCCCCTGTTGCCTCGATGTTGCTGCTGCTGGTTCTGTGGAGCTGGTGGTTATTGTTGATGGTTCCGATTCGCAGGTCATGAGCTCCTGCAATCCGTAGCTTCATGACCCACCTTGAGACACCTCTGACAACGACCCTTGTTGCACTGACCATTGTGGTGTCTGTTGCATTGGTTGCACTTCGGGAGGTTTCCTCGATATCCACCCTACCCTTGACTACCAGAAGATTGCTGACCAGGGCTCTGATAGTCATCAATTTTTCGTTGCTGGGCCTGGGACTGAACTGTAGTCGAACCCTTGCTGGAGGCTCCATCCCATTTTCTCTTGTTGTCACTGGGAATAGCAGAAGTAGTATCAGTAGTAGTAGCACCGATACGTTTAGGCAGCTTGTTCTGTTCCACTGCCTGGTCTGTGAGACGATGAGCAAGATGAGTAACATCCTGGATGGTAGCAAGGTTAGCAGCAGTCACATGGCTTTGAATCTCTGGTACTAAGCCTTTGAGGTACAGCTCAATGCGCTTGATGGGAGGATCCACCATAGTTGGACATAACACTGCCAGTTCGTTGGATCGTTTCGTATACGCTTCTATCTCTGATCCCGTCATCTTCAGGTTAAAGAACTCCACTTCTAGTTTGTGGATGTCATCACGGTTACAGTATTCTCGCTTGATCAGTTCCTTAAAGTCATTCCATGGGGTGGCGTTTGCAGCTGCCAGCCCTAACATCTGAACTTGCGCATTCCACCAAGTCAACGCAACGCCTTCGAGGGTACCAGTGGCATACTTCACCCTATGAGCCTCAGGGCATTCACACATTTCGAAGACCGATTCGAGCTTCTCGAACCAGTGGAGGAGTCCAACGGCCCCTTCAGTGCCACTGAAAGTACTAGGACGACAGTCCATAAAAGTCTTGAACGTGCACACAGGTGGCTGAGCGTGTTGACATGTCGTGTGCGTAAGAGTAAACAAAATTAAGCACCAGTGTTGGTTTACGAGAGTAGGATCTAAAGATCCTAGAGTAAGTTGTGATGGCAGGTTGTACCTCCTGCCTGGGCAGCTGTGAGTGCTGCAGTAACTTGTTCAGTGATCAAAGCCGCCAACTGGGCTTGAGTTAGGTTAACGCGTCCACTCATGATTTTCATATCAAAGGAAACATGAGTGAGAAAGGTTCGCGAAAGTGCGATGACAGAAGAGAGTAAGCACACAAGTGTTTTCAAACAATAGTTGTTACGTTTATCTAAGCATACTATGAGCAAAGTTCTATGTAACTAGCAAGTAGGTAATATAAACATAAACCATATCACCTATAGTGTTGAGCCTTGCACGTGGAGCGAAGCGTCGTTGTGGATCGTTGAGCACTGTACAGGTTATAGTCTGGTTTTACCAAAAAGTTTTTCCCCTTTTTAAAACCAAGTTCACTATAACCAATGGCTCTGATACCAATCTGTCACACCCCCAAAATCCACACGCGGAGTATCACCGCTTGGAGGCGTGACTGACCAGGATCAAACCACCAATCATATTGAACAAGCATGTAAGTAGTATATAAAAATCCAACACAATACAATTGGTGTCTAAACAAAACATAGTTTAAGTTGCAAGCGGAAGCATAATGTTTAAAACCAAGTCATAAGTTTAAACGTTTCAAATGTTTAGCATGGCACACAGCTGTCCATGTCCCACAACGACTCTTCCCACTCCAATGCAAGCTCCATGAGTATCTAACGACCTGCAAGGCATGTAACAACGAGTCAACAACAAAGTTGAGCGAGTTCACAGTTGGTTGTTTAGTTATAGTGTTCGTAAATCATATGTTTATTTCGTAAACCATGTACTGTATTAATCTGTATCGCGGTTCCCCGAACATGTTTGCGATGATTAGTGGGGGCTTCCCATGTGTATCGTATTAATCTGTATCGTGGTTTCCCAAACATGTTTGCGATGATTAGTGGGGGCTTCCCATGTTGTATGTTACTAGACTAGTCGTATCCGTACGTGCCCTTCTTAATCCAAGGACCGTAGCAAGTATGAGTGTACGTAGGTTTTACGTACGTGCCCTTCAATCCGAGGACAGTAGTAAGTATGAGTGTACGTAGGTTTTACGTACGTGCCCTTCCCAACCCGAGGACAGTGAAAAGTAGTTTAATAGTAATGATAGTACAAGTAGTTATTCAATCCCATTCCCAACCCACCGGGAATCCCATGCCTTAGGAGGGTGAACTCACCTTGGTTTGCTCGGTATGCTAAACTATGTGCTCGCAAACAATCAATCAAAGCCTAAAGTATGCATGTATACATAGTCAGTTCATGTTGGTAAAGTTTCACATGCAATCTAAGTCACTAAGTGAACTGGATAGTTAACATCAAGTAACACGTAAACAGTTATTCAATTTCACACAACTCATGCTTCACGTAATTGGTAACATAAATTATCAATTTACAGACATGATAAGCTTAACTGAGTTAACAGAGTTAATCATGCTTGACCGAGTTAACCCACTTAACATACTTAACATAGTTGGCATACTTAGCATAGTTAACATAACCTAGTTAACATACTTAACGTAGTTGACGAGTTTAACAGAGTTAACAAACTTAACAGGGTTAACAGATTTAACATAACAAGGTTACTGTATTAGAATCTTAGACGAAATCACAACAGACTAAATCGGTTTTTGACGAAAACCCTTTTTGGTGACGAAATCCCTTGGGCGACGAAATCCCTTGGGATTTCATCGAGATGTATTTTCGTCGGGCTGGGGGTTTTCGTCGAGTACATCTTCATCAACAATAACAGTTACACAAAACCCTATTGATCAGTAACAGTTGCATGATCAGTCATCAACGAATCATTTAATCAAATCATTGATATGTAAACATACAAACTACCTAATCATTGTGAGACCAAGACCATAAATCAATCAGCATATCACTCATTAACAGACACACACGGTTGATCATATCATCCAATATACATGGCAGTTTTTCGATAATATATATATATATATATATAACGATCATGAATCACCGCAACACTCAAGATTCAAAGCATCTAGATTCTCAACCCTAATCATCATCATCATTGCACCAAGCACATAAATATTCTCATCAGATATAAATACACATATGCAGACATGTAATGATCTATCAAAAATCATGCTCATAAAAATAACAGTACGAACTAACCGAAGCAGAAAAACGATGAACCGATTGCTAGATAGAACTTGGGAAAAATCAGTAATGCCGTCACACAGAGAAAGACTCTAGGGTTTAGCGATTGAACTCTATTCAAAGGTTATAACAAAACGCTATAGTTGCTCGCTACTGGGCCGAAGCCCATTCCCGTTTTCGCCGGCCCATCTCTTGACGAAAACACTTGGGTGTTTTCGTTCAGGGGTGATTTCGTGAGGAGGGGATTTCGGCCAAGGTTCCATGTTTTTAATTATATACTTCATATTTATGCAAGATATGAATAACTGATACACACATAAAATACACATCACAAATAACACTCATAATGCACCTTAAATAAATAAAACACACTTTGCAATTAAGTACAAGGTTAAGTCAAACAGAGACCTTGAAAACTCGGGTTGTCACAAATAATTTCCTCTATTTCATTAAAACAGGGACGAAGTTGTTAAGCTAGGGGTGAAACCCTAACCTTAACTACTTGTTCCACTCATTTTACAAAGCTCTCACCAAAGTTTCGACGGACTCCAACGACCTGAAGTCACAATATGACTAACGGGATATGTGCCAAGCGCCCAAGAATAGAGGCAAAAGCATAGTTCTGAAGGTCAAATGTGCACACCAGGTCCTTGTGAATAGTCAAACCACTTTGGGTAGTCGAAGTCTACTAGCCGCAGACAATCTATATCTCGAAATTTTATGTGTTTTGATTCTGAGCCCGTAATTGCTGACTCTGATGATTCGTTAATTTTGTGTGATTACCTGTTTATGTGTTTAAATTTTTGGAGATTTACTCGATTTTTGCTTCCACTTCGATCGACACACACGACTCGCATTGCACTTCTACCTCAAACCGTTAACAAATCGCTAAATTGTGGACGACTTTATGCTACGTTATACGCTTATACTACGCGACTCGATATATCAAACACGAACGCTATATTCGGGCAATCGCGAACTGTAAATGATAGGTTTCTGTATTCTGACTGCATCTTGTGAATTCATGCTTACGTGTTCTGTGGATTATGTGCTTATGTGTTTATGTGATTCTATGTTCTACGTAGTTATGTGTTTATGTGTTCTACATGATTATGCGTGTTCCTGAACTTTAGTAGGTAGTAGACGTGTGGGGTGAGATTCGAATACAATGTGTTGAGTCCTGTGACGATGTCTGTTGCAGACAATGTCATCTGGATCCCGTCATCCCTTACTTTCTCATCAAGAAAAGAGAGACAAACGCCTTGCTGCCATCATCGCTAAAAGTGTAGCAAAGGCTGTGAGTGAGGTTTACGAGAACGTCAGCAAGTCGTCTGAGGAGTCAAGGACCGAAGCTCCTAAAGCTACCACCAAGGCCTTCAATTTCAAGCAATTCAAGTCGTGTGGGCCAAAAGAATTCACTGGCGAGGGAGGTCCTACTGCACTATTCCAATGGTTTGATTCCATTGAGGTCACTCTACGACAGAGTGGTTGCCCCGATGACCTCTGAACTCTGAATGCTACCGGCGTTTTCCAGTCCTGTGCACTAGACTGGTGGACGGCCGAGAGGAACAAGCGAGGGAATGATGTAGCCTACGGTCTGTCGTGGGACGAGCTCAAGGAAGTCATGCTGGAAGAATTCTACCCTCCTCATGAACGTCAGAAGCTAGAAGATGAATTTTGGCACATACAACAAAAGGATGGTGAAAATGTTGCGCTCACTGTTCGCTTCAAACAGCTCAGCATCATTTGTCCCGATCAGGTCAAGACTCCAGACATGGCAATCAAGAAGTATATCCGAGCCCTGCCTGACTGTGTTGCTGATTTCGTTCAAGCGGCTAAGACTACGACGATCGAAGAAACTTATCTACTGGCTGCTGAAATCAACGACAAGCGGGTCAAGGCTGGTGTCTGGGATAAAACTTCAAAGCACCTGCATCAAGCTACCACCGCCGCACCAACTGCTGAAACCACCACCTCATCGAGCAACAAGAGGAAGAACAAGAGAAAGAACAGCTCCAGCAACAAGAACGGTGTGATCACTGCTGCACCGATTCAAGCAGTACCAGCCCAACAGCGTCAAGTAGCGGCGCCTGTGGCAAATGCACCGCCTGCAAAGCGTGCATACACTGGGCCACACCCACTCTGCCCTACTTGTACCTACCACCACTCGACTGCCATTGCTTGCAGTTTTTGTGCTCATTGCAATATGTACGACCATTTTACTACCAATTGTCGTGCTCGACAAACTCCTGCTCATCAAGCTCTGCTCACCGCCCCTCAGGGTCAACAAGCTCCTCCGGCACCCGCGGTCAACGCCAGAGCCTGCTTCGCATGTGGTGATCCTAACCATTTCGCCAACATGTGCCCAAACAGGGTTGTGAAACAAGAGCCCCAGCAGCAGCAGCAGCAGCAACAACAGGTCGCACGCGCCAGAACTTTCAACATCAACGTGCATCAAGCCCAAGCCAACAACAACGTAGTTAATGGTACGTTCCTTGTGAATGGTATTTATGCTTCGTGTTTATTTGATACTGGAGCCGATAATTGCTTTGTGTCGTTCGAATTCGAGAAGCTCCTTAGTCGTAAATGCTCCCAACTCTCCTCGATGTTCGATGTTGAAGTCGCTACCGGAAGAACTGTCGCCGTTAATTTTGTTCTTCGTGATTGTACCCTTGAGCTCAACAATCACATCTTCCCAATCGACCTTATTCCGATGCAACTCGGAAGTTTTGACGTCATAGTAGGCATGGACTTCCTTCGCGAAAACCATGCTGAAGTTGTGTGCTTCGACAAGATGATCTGATTCTCCTCGATGTTCGATGTTGAAGTCGCTACCGGAAGAACTGTCGCCGTTAATTTTGTTCTTCGTGATTGTACCCTTGAGCTCAACAATCACATCTTCCCAATCGACCTTATTCCGATGCAACTCGGAAGTTTTGACGTCATAGTAGGCATGGACTTCCTTCGCGAAAACCATGCTGAAGTTGTGTGCTTCGACAAGATGATCTGATTCTCGCTTGCGAATGGTGATTTATTGTTTGTTTAGGGTGATACTACTTCGAAAGGTCTCAAGCTCATGTCATGTGTTCAAGCTAGCAAGTATCTCCGCAAGGAATACAGGGCTTTCTTGGCTAACATCGTAGTAGCGGAGAAGGAAAAGAAAGAAAAGAAGGAAGTGAAAGACGTTCCTGTGGTTCGAGAATTTCCTAATGTTTTTCCAGAGGATCTTCCCGGACTACCGCCAAGTCGTGATATCGATTTTCGTATCGATCTCATTCCTGGAGCCAACCCTATTGCCAAAGTTCCCTACCGACTCGCGCCATCCGAAATGCGCGAATTCTCAAACCAACTCCAGGAATTACTTGAGAAAGGCTTCATTCGCCCGAGCACCTCTCCTTGGGGTGCGCCAGTCCTTTTCGTCAAAAAGAAGGATGGGTCGTTCAGGATGTGCATCGACTATCGGGAATTGAATAAGTTAACTATCAAGAACCGCTATCCCCTACCCCGCATTGATGATTTGTTTGATCAGCTACAAGGTGCTACGTGCTTCTCGAAGATCGATCTACGCTCAGGATATCACCAACTACGTATTCAAGAGGAGGATATACCCAAAACCGTGTTTCGCACTCGATACGGCCACTACGAATTCGTTGTTATGCCTTTTGGTTTAACCAACGCACCCGCGGTTTTCATGGATCTGATGAATCGCGTGTGTAAACCATATCTCGACCGTTTCGTCATCGTATTCATCGACGATGTCTTGAACTATTCCAAATCGAAGATCGAACACGCGCAACATCTACGATTGGTGCTCGAGCTACTCCAGGGAAACCAACTCTATGCCAAGTTCTCCAAGTGTGAATTCTGGTTGGAGGAAGTTCAGTTCCTGGGTCACAACTTAAATAATCGAGGTATTCACGTCGATCCTGCGAAGATTGAAGCTGTCAAGAGTTGGATTACACCTAAGAACCCGTCTGAAGTCCGTTCTTTTCTCGGACTAGCGGGCTATTATCGACGATTTATCGAAGGATTCTCAAAGATCGCTGTGCCGCTTACCGCTCTCACGCATAAAGACAAGCCTTTTGTTTGGGGAACTGAACAAGAGTCTGCCTTCCAAACTCTCAAGCACATGCTTTGCAATACTCCTGTTCTCACATTACCCGACGAAAACAACGATTTCATCGTCTACTGTGATAAATCCAACCTTGGTCTTGGTTGTGTCCTCATGCAACGGGACGAGGTTATAGCTTACGCATCTCGTCAGCTTAAAATCCACGAGAAGAACTATACAACCCATGATCTCGAGCTAGGTGCAGTTGTTTTTGCGTTAAAGATTTGGCAACACTACCTGTATGGTACCAAGTGCACGATCTTCACCGATCATAGGAGCCTACAGCATATCTTTAATCAGAAGGAACTTAATATGCGTCAACGCCGATGGGTAGAACTTCTCAACGATTACGACTGTGAGATTCGTTATCACCCAGGCAAGGCAAATGTTGTTGCCGACGCACTCAGCAGACGGAGCTATCTGCTTAGCACTCGTAATGTTCAAACCCAATACGACCTCGAGACCCTCATCCGCGAAGCTCAACATGCGTGTTTTAACGAACGCACTCTGAAGAAGGAAAGAATCTACCACGATGGAGCCCAGCTTGTGAGCAAGTCGAATGGGATATTCCACTTTCTGGACCGAATTTGGATCCCTAAACGGACCAATTTGCGACAGATATTGATGGACGAAGCCCACAAATCCCGGTATTCTATTCATCCCGGTGCCGACAAAATGTACCAGGACCTTTGCTATAAGTACTGGTGGCCGGGCATGAAAAGGGATATTGCTCTCTATGTTGGAAAATGCCTAACTTGTGCTAGAGTCAAGGCTGAACATCAAAGACCCTCTGGCTTACTCGAGCAACCCCCGATCCCCATGTGGAAGTGGGAGAGTATAGCTATGGACTTTATAACAAAGCTACCGCACACGTCATCAGGTCACGACAGCATCTTGGTTGTGGTTGACCGTTTGACCAAATCAGCTCACTTTTTACCAATACGAGAATACTACAAGGTAGAACGATTAGCCTGAATCTACACCGACGAGATCATTTATAATCATGGGACGCCTCGTGATATCATCTCTGATCGTGACGCTCAGTTTACCTCGCAACTGTGGGAAACATTTCAAATGGCACTCGGTACTCTTGAAGACATGCTCCGTTCGTGTGTCATAGACTTCAGTGGTAATTAGGATAAATACCTGCCGTTAGTCGAATTCTCGTATAACAACAGCTATCATGCAAGCATTCAAATGGCACCATTTGAGGCTTTATACGGAAGAAGATGTCGATCGCCTATTGTGTGGCACGAGATCGGGCATTCGCAATTAACCGGTCCTGAGCTATTACAAGAAACGACAGACAAGATTTTCCAAATTCGAGAAAACCTGGTAAAAGCTCGGAATCGACAGAAAAGTTATGCCGATAGACGACGCAAGCCCCTTGAATTTGACGTTGGTGACTACGTACTCCTAAAGGTATCACCTTGGAAGGGTGTGGTCCGATTCGGCAAGAAAGGAAAGCTCGTGCCTCGATATGTTGGACCTTTTAAGATTCTAGAAAGGATCGGAAAAGTCGCCTACTGACTCGAACTACCGGAGGAACTTAGTAACGTCCACCCGACTTTCCACGTGTCAAACCTCCGAAAGTTCCTAGCCGACCACGACTTACACGTTCCACTCAATGACCTTCAGGTGGACGAAACATTACACTTCGTGGAGAAGCCTGTCGAAATCATGGATCGCCAAACCAAGCATCTCAGACGCTCTCGCATTCCTATTGTGAAAGTCCGATGGGAAGGCAAACGAGGCACAGAGTTCACTTGGGAACTCGAAAGCGACATGAAGGAGAAGTACCCGCAATTGTTCGTTACGGCTTCGGCCTAATTTCGGGATGAAATTCCCTAAACAAGGGGAGGCTGTAACACCCCGTGTTTTCGGGAAGTCAAAGTCAAGGTCAAAGTCAACGACCGATTTCGCGCAACTTGACTTGTAGTGAATTTCTTTTATGTGTTTAATTTAGTTGTATTATGTGGAGTAAGTGTCAATAATTACAATAATCGACGTGTGTTATTCGCAATCTAATCGACTTACGACTGTGAACTGTAGGAAGTAACAATGCGATAAAGTTAACGAAACGATAATCAAACTATGCTAATCAAATCGACATCGAATCAAATCGCAACTCGAACTACGCATTTTAGTTATTGTTATTGTTATACGTGTATGTGTGTGCCTTATGTGTTACTTGTGCATGTTCATTTATGTTATGTGTGGTAATCAATCGAAACGCAATCGAAACTCGAAACGCAATCGAACTCAATCGAAATCGAACTATGATAATTAGTGGAGAAGAGACAGCGCTAGAAATGAATAGTTGGGATTAAAAGTAATTTGAATAGGAAACTCTATCGCATTCGCGTCGCTCGCAACCGGAATCGACTCAGTAAAAATCGTCGCGTCGAACACCCGAACCAAGTGCCATCCGGCCGGATAGCCATCTGACCGGGCTGCCACTTGGCCATGGTGTCAAAATGCCATCCGACCGAGATGACATCCGACCGGATAGTCATTCGGGCGGGATGCCATCCGACCGACCCACCCTTTCCCTTTTTGGAATCCTATAAATACCCATGTCACTCTCAAACTTTCTACTTTTGGAAACCTCTGTCCGACCAGCACGCTCAGCTCACCTTTTCTTCGATTTCTCTCAATCCCGGTAAGATCTCGTCCTAAATCTTGTACTTTCTTGACCTACACACACTCCTACACCTTTCTATCTTTTGAATCTTAACTTTTAAACCATAAAATCGCTAGATTTGAGGTGTTCTAGGATGATGTCATCATGAGTTCTTGAAGAACTTCATGTTTTGGCTTCAATCCACCGAGAACAACTCGGATCTAACCGATTTCCACACAAATGAACAAAGATCTATACTAGATCTAAACATAAACACAGTGAAAAAGGATTGAAAGATGGTTTCTAACTTTCTTTCAACTCTTCTGCACTCAATACGCTTGAAACCGATAGAAACGGATCTAGATCTAGTCCTCCACTCATTCTTAGTGTTGTGTTAGCTCAAGATCTGGATTCTACTCATGAGACCACCGATTTCGGGTTAAACAAGAACAACCGTCTTGAATCGGTTAACTGGCCAAACTGGGGTGACTCCTGTCGATCAGGTCGCTTGGGTCAAGATGGGGTTCTGTTGGTTAACACGTTGTCAAAACATCTCGATAAAACGACAAACAATCAAAACGACCCAGTGTAGGACGAACGGAACAATCGGGACGGAATGCTCTTCGACCGGACTACTGTCCGAGCGGATAAGCCACCTGAACAGATTGTTGTCCGAATGAATAACACCTTGGGTCCCACACCTCGTCAACTCTATCAGTAGTTTGAGTATCGAACGAATTGCCATCCGATCGGACTACCATCCGACCGGATTACTCTTCGGATGATGAGATACTAGGACTTTAAAGACTTAAACAATTTTCAACATGTTCATTAACAGGGTTGCCGCCCGGTCGGATGGACATCCGACCGAATGACTCTTCTGCTATGAATTGTTCCCACAAAGTAACCTCATCACTAAGGTCGTCGTCCGACCGGATGACAATCCAAACGGATTATTATCCGCACGATTGACCATCCGATCGATCGACTTGAAGGATAGAGATACTTCAATGTTTTCAAATGCTACAACGAAAACTTCAAAAGACAAGCCATCATACACAAACACATTCATCTCATAGGAAGAAACAATCCACTCGAATAGTCATCCGACTGGACTACCGTCCGACCGGATGACCATCCGAACGGATTGCCATCCGCACAGACAAGCCGTCCGATCGGATTACCATCTGACGGAACTGCCGTCCGACCCATTCACACTTTGTATCGTTTTACGCGTCACTTATTGTTATGCTATCAATCCATTCAGGCTAACTTTACTCGCTAAGCGCTCCCTTCAATCCATCGACCGTTGTGAGTATACTCGATCCCTTTTTGCTTTATGCACTTTTGGGTGTTACATACGTTACAACTATTCAAATCACATCAAATACACTACTCAATACTATTTGAACGCTAACCGTTAATGCATGTTATACGTGGCTTACGAATGCTTGTTTGTTTTGTTTACACATGGAATGTTGTCTACCTGCCTTAGCAACGATAGTACTATAGTTTGGACTCAGCACCCGTTCACACGGGGGTTGTTAAGGACAGTTACTTGCATGGATTACGGTGGTAATCATGTATTGCGAACTGCCTCGGGCAGTCAACCCGCAGTCATTGGTATCGATGGATCTGTGTCGATAACTAACGTGCTTCATTTCACTATGTGTACGTGCTGGTTATGCGTAAACGAATTCAAACTTTATATGCTATTATCAAACTTGTATGCTCACCTTTACATTTAATGTATTGACTTTATTTAACGTATGTGACAGGTGCTTAGGATGCACATCTGGTAGGAAATTGAAGCTAGAATAAAGCTTTAGAGCCCAACAAATAGTTGTCTGTAGTAATCGAATCAAGGGTCTCTAGAAGCAGATAAACAATTGCTCTATTTAAATCTGAGTTGTCGGAACATAATTATTTGCCTAGATTTTATCTGTAATAATTTGTTTACTGTTTGAGACATGGTATGGGACATGTTATTTTAAATTGAATAGTAATGATAATTGTTATGGAAACTTCTGGACAATCTGTTTCGCTCAGTGCCATGCCCCGATGATTCCGCAATCGGTTGGGGTGTGACAAGGTTATCAAAATTACTGGAGGTTATCATTTCATGCGATTTTCATATATTCTTCGTAAATCAATTGCCTGATAAAAAATAATGGCTTCTTCAACAAGTTCTTGACGATGGGTTTTACCAGTTAAAAGGTTAATATTAATGTGTTATAATTCCCTTGGTATTAAATGTTGTTTTAATTAATGAAATGCAGTTCACTGAGAGATATTGGTATTGTGTTTTAGCAGTTAACAGTTAATAAATGCAGTTCACTGAGAGATATTGATGTGTTTTACCAGATAAAACACAATATGACGAACAAGAAGAAATACACTGTCTTGACGCTGTGTTTTATCAGTTTCTAGTTTCTTCACATTGTGTTTTATCATAGCGTTGTGTTTTACTACATTTGAAGTTGGATACTGGATGTGTTTCATAGTAGTGTGTTTTAGTGATAAAACACAATGTGACGAACCAGATGAAATACAAATTGAATGTGCTTTAGAAGAAGATGATGAATTGCGAATGAAATGATAAACATGGTATCAATCGTGCTTATATTTCAATTCGAATTTGTTATCTTGATCCATGATTCTAGCTATTTTTGGTATGAAATAGGGTTTTCTATAATTGTTTTTTTAGAGAGAGAGAGAGAGAGAGAGGGAGAGGGAAAATCGCGAGATTGTAGGGGATGTGTTATTTATGACAGTTATTTGATTGATTTAAAACACGTAAAATGACAAGACTACCCCTAACATATTGTGACAATTAATTAATGACACACAAATATTACAAAAATGCAATTGACTTGATCTCAACCATTAAACACACTCATCGGATGACTCAGATCACTTCCTACACTTTGTAGGAAAAACACATTTTGCGCAGGAATCATACTCTCTCTCTCTCTATATATATATATATATATATATATATTTATATATATTTAAAAAAAATATATACATATTAAAATTGTATAACATTTAATGTTTAAAATTCTTATATAAAATATTATATACATTTAAAATTATATATATATATATATATATATATATATATATATATATATATATATATATCTTGTTTGTTGTTTAATGTTTAAAATTTTTGGGTTATTACAATGTTAGCCATTTAGATGAAAAACGTTAAGAAATGCAAACCTTAGGGCTGGATTTGTTATAAATTATATTTTTGGACTAAACTAGTTAAAATGGAAAAACCTACGAAACCAAAAATTTACTCTTTTTAATTAAGATAGTATAAATTAATAAGTTTTTTTTTTTTTACAATTATTCTTTTTAAATAAGATAGTACAAATTACTAAGGGCATGTTTGGCTAAGCTTATTAGAGTTAAAAAGGACTTTTGGGAAAAGGACTTTTGGGAAAAGGACTTTTGGGAAAGGACTTTTTGAAAATGAGTTTTTAAAAAAAGTGTTTGGATTAGCTTATTGATGTAAAATGACTAAAATGGGTATTCTTTTAGATATAAGGGGGTAAAGAAGGGGTAATTTAGTAATTTCATTTTTGAAAAGTCACTTTTGGATCCAAAAGTCATGAAATCTTGGCTTTTCAAAACCTCATGTTTCCTTCTTTGCAATAAGCTATTTTGAAAAGGACTTCTTGGTTATCCAAACATAAAAACAACTTATTGACTTATCCATAAGTCAATAAGCTGGTTTGAGAAGCCAATCCAAACATGCCCTAAGTTTTTTCAAAAAAAAAAAAAAAAAAACCCAAAACAAACAAAATACAAAACACAAAAACGCTATACCAAAAACCAATGCTCAAGTCTTCCTTTGATCAAATTACAACAACAACCACCGTATTTATGTTTTTGATATTTACAAGACCCCCAAGAAAGAAAAGCATAAAACAAAAAAAGCACAAATCCACACGCCCTATCACTCCAACTGCAAATCTGCTCAACCACATCTTCATCTTCTCCATTCACAACTACTGTTTGTTCTTCCTGTTGCATCTGAATCAACCATCTGTTCAACAGATTTCATAATTTACTACTCAAAAAAAGTTAAATCGAATCATCTTGTTTTAGTATGTGATTGCAGACCACCTGTGTTCGGACTCGTCGATCTTGTTTTCTTTCTCAGTCGTTCGATATGTCGATCTCAGGTTCGTTGTGCGATTTCAACGTGATTGATTTTGATTTTGATTTTGTTAGGTTTTCGTTCCGAATAGTTGCGCTGGCTTCGTTGTTTGTTGTTTGTGATGATTTACGTTTTTTTTTTCAATCTGATTGAGTGTTAGTTAATGCGTAGGAATTGATCTGAGTTTTTTGTTTGATTTTGAACGTGTTTGAGTGTAATTTTGTTAGGTTTTGGTTGTGAATAGATGCGGTATCTTGATTCGTGCTGATTAACTTGTTTTTTTATGTGATTTGAGTGTCTGTTAATGCGTAGAAATTTGATGAGAGATCGTTGTTTGATTTTGGTTGTGAACAGTTGCGGTATCTTAATTCGAGCTGATTTCCGAGTTTTTTGATCTGATTGAGTGTTAGTTGATGTGTACTGATTGATTTGAGTTCGGATCGACTTGATTCAAAAGTGTTTGATTTGGTCTTGTTTTTTGGTAGGTATTGAACTTGTGATAAGATCGTTGTTGCTAATTATGGAAATGTTATCATATTGTACTTGATTTGGCTTATGTTTATGATTTAGATTGTGAATTTAACATGTAATAATTTTGCAATGAACAGGAATTACATTTTACGTCTCGCGAGTCGTGAAAAAATGACAATTGTTAAATCTTAACCTTAGTGAACATTTTCCCTTTTTAGATTGAGTGTTTGTTTTGCTTAAACTAATAAAAGTCGCAACTGCGTATTCGGATGGATTAATCGATGTTGACTGCATATAATGAAAAGTGGAATAAGTCTGTTGGATAACTTGCTATGGGTGGTTATGGGCCCACAAAGCATTGAAGCATGCTATTCACATTGCAGTAGGTTGTTGAATCTGAATTCATCTATTTGTTATGAGTTGCAGTTGGTAGCCTTACTAAACTTGTTTGGGATAGTAAAGCCTATTTGGCTATAGTTCACATAGCAAAATGAATAATCACTGAAAGTAACGAGGTTAGAATAAATGTAAAAGTATAATATATCACACCTGCAAATTGCTGCTTTCTAAAGTGGAGCATCTCTCGTATCTAGTTTATTTATCAGGAGTTTTAATGTTAATGGAAAACATCATTTGTTTAGAAGTTGAGGTGTTCAACATGTCGATCTCAGGTCTGTCGTTTGATTTTCAACATATTCGGTTTTGATTCAGTTAGGTTTTATCTATGAACGACTGCGGTATCTCAATTCGTGCTGATTTACATGTTTTTTTATTTAATTGACTGTTGATTGATGCGAGTCAGATCGACCTGATGGCTGATTCTGAAGTATTCGATTTATTCTTATTTTTAATAGAATTTTTTGAACTTGCGATAAGATTGTAATAGCTAGATACGGAAATATTATCATATCGTCCTTGATCTCGCTTGTGTTTTAGTACCTTACAGCCACTGCTGTTATGTTTTAAATTCAGACTATGTATTGAACTCCTATCCTATATCTCACGAGTTGTGACAAAATGGCAATTCTTAACGACAGTCGATATATTACCCTTTTAGGTTGAGTGTTTATTTTGCTCAAACTAAGAAAAGTTTTATCTGCCTATTCGAATGAATTAAACAATGCTGACTGCATATCATGATTCATGAAAAGTGGAATAAATTTGTTGGATAACTTGCTATAGGTGGCTATGGTACCACCGGGCATAGAATCTTGCTATTTGCAGTACTTGTTGAATTTTAGAAAAGTATATGTATTTGTTTGTAATAGTGGATGAGTTATTTTCTTTGGCTAAACGTTGTTTATGTATGCAGAACTGCGTGAGAAGCATAAACAAGAGCTCGAGAATTTGACACTGACATCACAACCTTTTCAAACATTGAAGCTTTTTATTGTGGCCGTTGTTCAATATTTAAAGAAATCACTCGTATACCTTTTTACACATGGTGTCTGGCTTATGCTTTTAGCCATAGTCACAGTTGCAGGGGTTGTCTTGTTTCTCTCTTCAAATGGTCCTCGCGGAACGGTACTTCATATTCCCGCACTTTATTTTCCTCGTTTTCTTTGTACGCGTCTGTCACTGTTAACGATGAATATGTTGTCTATCTGTTTCTGCAGCATGTTGAAGAATTTCTTGAATATGTAAGGTTTGTGTTGTGGTGGGTGGCCCTTGGTGTGGCATCTTCTATTGGTCTTGGTGAGCTCACTTAATAAGCAATCTTTTCATCTTTACTATTCTCCCATTTATAAGCTTATTTGTCGTTGTCGTGGGAACACGAATATTGAATGGCAAAAAGACAAAATTTCTACTTATTCCAATGTAATATAACTGCCATCAGTGAGTGCATTATTAATAACACTACTGAATCTCTCTCTGTCTCTCTTGCTTTTTCTGTGTATCATTCATCTTATGTTGGTGTATACACACACAGTTATATGTATAGTTGTTAATAGTGCTCATAGCGAGCACTATAGCAAATAGCGTAGCGAAGCGCTTATTCATCGCTACCTTATTTTGGCCCCTTGATGGCGAATAAATAGCGGGATTCAGGTTTTTTTGTTTTAATATAAATAGTGTTAGTGATAATATATACGTATACAATAGCTGGATTTTAGGATTTTTTTTAAATATACGTATAGAAACACCTTATTTGGATATAAAATATTTCTAAACTCTAAAGTATTCTTCTAGTGTATCGCTAAACATAAAATAGTGCCTGCTATTCCATCGCTATCGCTATGTAGCGTATAGATCTCTTGTCGCTATCGTTCGCTATTAACAACTATGGTTATACGTATGTATACCTCATTGAGCTGTATATAACTTAGTCCTTAATCCTTATTACTTTGAACTTCAAGTGATGTTAAACATGGCAGCTAATGTTTTCTTCATCTGTTTTTGTATTTAATCAGGAAGTGGGTTGCACACCTTTGTTCTGTATCTAGGCCCCCATGTCGCATTCTTCACAATAAAAGCAATGCAGTGTGGTCGCGTCGATATAAAAAGCGCTATTTATGATACAATACAATTAAACCGAAGCCCTTCATGGCTTAAGAAGGATTGTTCAGAGTTCGGACCTCCATTGTTTTCAACCGAGCATGGTATTCAGGTTCCGCTTACTAGCATATTGCCACAAGTACAAGTCGAAGCTATTCTTTGGGGCCTCGGAACTGCCCTAGGAGAGCTACCGCCGTATTTTATTTCAAGAGCCGGTACGTCGTCGTTTGTCTTTTCTTATATTCCTTTTGTGTGTTGTTCAGGTATTTCTTGAATCTTTAAATTGTTGAAATGTCAGGTATATTGTATACATATACCCTTTGTTTTTAATATGGTCTCTAAGTATAGAACCTTTTTTTTGTGTTTATAGCTTTTTGACGTTTTTCAGACATTCTTTCTAAGGTTCCCGCATCTTTTTATAGAAAATAGATTATTTTGAATTAAAAGCTATGTAGTTAATGCGATCCAAAATCAAATATCGGTCAAGGGCTGATATTTAAGTTATATGTTATCGCAGTGGGATATCGGTAATTATAATATCATGCAGAATTTATATAAATACATATATAAAATGTAAAACATATATAATATTAATATAAAATCAAAAGTGCCAATATTGAAACATGATCTTTCTCCGAGCCCACATCAACCAAGGCATCCAAAATAAGGGTAAATATCGGTCAGATTTTGGTCAAATATCGGTCAATATAGCCCACGGAACCGATATTCCGGACCGATATTTGATACCGATATTTTGTAGAGGGCCGATAACTAATATCCCACCGATATTAACTGCATAGATAAATAGACGTGGGTAAAGAAAAAGCAAAAGACATAAAAAGTGGGTGTAGAAAGTACAAAACAGGTAACAAATTTCACTTATTGTAGAATGGGAAATTTCTTTCGTGCTGGATAAAAGCTTAAGTTGCCAAGTTTGGACAGTTTGAATGCCAGTTGCGAATGTAGTTACTGTTAGTTGTAAATAGTTGTTAGTTCAAGGACCTGGTTGCTATTATATAGGTCCCTGTATGTAATTAGTTATTTCTTTTTAGTCCCTCACTTTCCCTATAAGTAGAGGGGTTATTTACTCTTGTAAACATACATTCAATCTATACAAGTTCGGTTTTTATACCATTACCATTTACATGGTATCAGAGCTAAAGGTGTTTTAGCTCAAGAATATCCTCATTCGGGTGACCATTTCCGGTTCCATTTCCGGTCACCACGTCTGTCCTAAAAACCCGTTCCAGATCTGTTCAAACACCCAAAACCTCCACAACCCGTCCATAGTTGTTAATTGCGACCATAGCGGTCGCTATAGCGCGCATCATGGCGTTGCGGCGAAGTGTCGCTATGCTGTTCATGGCGATGACTAGCGACCTTAGCGTTTTTTTTTTTTTAAGTTTCGTCGCTATGCTGTTTCTGGGCTTGGCTTTAATACAAAAAAAAAAAAAAAAAAAAAAAACGGGGTTAAATTGTGCAAAAACTGGCCCACGCGGGCCTGGGGTTTTCGGAACTGCATTCGTGTCCGCAGGACGTGCGGGCATGCACGAGTTCAATTAAATTTCAATTCAGAAACTCATTTTTTGCACCCCCCCCCCCCCCTGCGCGCGGGTAGGACTTGTGGTAAAACATGTCATAAAGCTACAATGGAGTAGTAAAGACTTTACCTTATAAACAACCACTAACTTTGTTAACACACCAATGTGGGACAAAGTATTTACCACCTTTTGAGACTTTCATTCACACACCCAACATATAAGTCCTTTGCTACTAACTATTAGTTTTTGTTAAATATACATGTAAAATAACATATATACAAGGGTATTTTGATGTAATATACATATAAAAATTTTCAAAAATCTTTTTCTAGTGTAATCGCTATTTATAAAATAGCCGTCGCTATTCGCTACGTAGCCTAGCCATGCCTTGTCGCTATTTGTCGCTATTCGCTATCGACAACTATGAACCCGTCACCTACCTTTTCAGATCTGTTCTGTTTTCCGGCGAGTTAACATACACCGCCACCACCATTGAACTCGTCATCGCCCGATCTACAAAACCCCTCAAACCGCGCCGCCGTCCGACGCGCCAGGCGCCCCAACGCGCCACCCGCCTTCCGCCGCCCTATTCCACGCGCCGCGCGTGACGGCGCGTCTCCGCTCCTCCGGCCGCCGGTTTCTGCCAGTTTGGTCGGAATTACCTCCCCGTCCATCCCGTCAGGTTAATTTTTCGATCCGAGAACTTTTTCGTTTCTGCCTCGTTTAGCGTGTTCGTATTCCAGTTCAGATTTTTCGAGGTTACTGTTCACCAGTTCCAGATCTGATCAGCCAAGTTTCAGATCTCACCTCCTCAAAACCACCAGTCCCAAACCTGTCCCGGGGTTACTGTTCATCGCAGTACTGTTCATCCGTTACTGTTCATCCGGTACTGTATTTTTCAGCTTCGTCGGAATTTATTTCCGATCATTTCCGTGAAATCGGTTTTCCGATCTGAGCAACTTTCGTTTTCTGCCTCGGTTCGCGTGTTCGGGTTTCATCTCAGTTTTCCGCTTTTCTGCTTGAACATCTTTTCAAATGGGTGACGAACGAAATCACACCATTACATGCACCAAGGAGGAGTATGATTTGCTTCAACGGTTCCTTGCTTTTTGGTCATCGAGTCCTCAAACCAACTCAGTACAATCAGGTACGTTTTCTGGCTTTGACTTATCCTGGATTATTGATTCTGGAGCTACTCATCACATGACTGCGAATCAAGAAATTCTCACTAGCCTTCATAATACCTCTTGCTCACCAGTTCAACTTGCAGATGGTTCCTCGTGCCCCGTACACGGCATTGGATCCATTCAGAACCCAGATAGCCTAAACCTGTCTTCTGTTCTTCTTGTTCCTAACTTCCCGGCCAGTCTTTTATCTGTCGGTCAGATTACTAAACGAAATAATTGTTCCGTTACCTTTTATCCTACTCATTGCACCTTTAATGAACTAGGTACTAACCGAGTAATTGGTACCGGCCTCGAATCAGAAGGTCTCTATCGAATGTCCTCATTGTCGCATCCCAAAGCAAACATCTGTGCGTCTAGTATCTTTGAAACTCACTGTCGGTTAGGCCATCCCTCAGCAGCCGTCCTACGGCAAATGAGACCTGACATCTCTATTCCCGATAACTTCCATTGTGAGTCATGCCAGCTCGGTAAACATACTCGACGTCCTTATCCTCCAAAAGCGTCAAGCCGAACCGTCTCCATATTTGAACTTGTCCACTCAGATGTATGGGGTCCATGTCCAGTTAAAACTACATTGGGTTTTCAATATTTTGTTACCTTCATTGATGATTACTCTCGTGCTACATGGGTTTACCTATTGAAATCCCGTAGTGAAATCAACTCGATCTTTCGTGAATTCCATGCATATGTCAAGACCCAGTTCAAAACATCCATTCAAACCTTACGCACCGATAATGCTAAAGAATATCTGTCCACCGATTTCTCTACATATCTCAAATCACAAGGTATTATTCACGAGACTTCTTGCGCATATACATCCCAACAGAATGGTGTTGCTGAACGCAAGAACCGCCATCTGTTGGATGTTACTCGCACACTCATGATTCATTCTCATGTTCCTCGTCACTTTTGGGGTGATGCCGTTCTTACTGCGGCTTATCTGATTAATCGTATGCCATCATCCGTTCTTCGTGGTCAAACCCCGTTCTCGGTTCTATTTCCTAGAGGAACTCCGTTTCCTCTTGAGCCACAAATTTTTGGATGTATAGCTTATGTCCATGATCATCGTCCCGGAGTCCCTAAAATCGACCCTCGAGCCATTCGTTGTGTCTTTGTTGGTTACTCGCGTGTCCAGAAAGGTTATCGGTGTTATAGTCCTTCCCTTCGCCGATACTTTACCAGTGCTGACGTCACTTTTGATCCGTTGCGTCCTTTCTTTCCAGAATCTTCCATTCCAGTTTCTGATCTGTTTCCCGATCCTGATATACCTGAGTCTCACATCATCCCCACCTTTCTTGTAACTCCTGTTCCATCTGTCCCTCAGGTCTCAGACACCACAACCCAGGGTCCTACTGCTGAGGACCTACCAAACGATCCCCCGCCATTACTCTTTACATATGCTCGGCGAGGAAAGGATCACACGTCAGCAACCATTGATCCCCAACCTACCCATACCTCTGGTACATCCGTTCAACCTGCCATGACTGAACCAGATACACCCTTACCAGTTCCTACCTATACTACCTCGGATATCCCTTCGGATACTCCTGCTTATGACCCTCCAGGTGCCCCATATCCCGATATACCTATTGCCTTCCGCAAGGAACCCAGACGCTCCACTCGTTATCCCATTCAGGATTACGTTGCCTACGTTCATCTCTCTACTGAGTCTCATGCCTTTACCACTTCCCTGGATTCCTACCCGATTCCCAAGAATGTGATGACAGCTCTGGCTCACCCAGGATGGCGTCAAGCCATGGAAGACGAGATTGGGGCCTTACGGGCCAATCAGACTTGGGATCTTGAACCACTTCCTCCTGGTAAGCGTGTTGTTGGTTGTCGTTGGGTTTTCACAGTAAAACTTAACCCTGATGGTTCGCTACATCGTCTGAAAGCTCGTCTGGTAGCTAAAGGTTATTCTCAAGCTTATGGTATTGATTATGACGAGACTTTCTCCCCGGTTGCCAAGATGCCCTCTGTGCGTATTTGTATTGCTCTTGCTGCCATTCATCATTGGCCGCTCCACCAGCTAGATGTCAAGAACGCCTTTCTCAATGGTGTTCTTGAGGAGGAGGTTTATATGGAGCAGCCACCTGGGTTCATTGTTGAGGAGGAGGCCTCAAAGGTATGCAGACTACGTCGTTCCCTATATGGCCTTAAACAGTCTCCAAGGGCATGGTTTGGTCGCTTCTCTAGTGTTATGGGAGAGTTTGGGATGGTTCGTAGTGCATATGATCACTCTGTATTTTTTAGACATCATCAGGGCCGAAGGATTATTCTAGTTGTTTATGTGGATGATATCATAATTACTGGGGATGATGAAGATGGGATTACCAAGCTCAAACAGTTCCTTCAGTCTCAGTTTCAGATTAGCGACTTAGGTCGACTTCGGTACTTCCTTGGCATAGAAGTATCTCGTTCCCCACAAGGAATACTCCTTTCTCAGCGGAAGTATGTCCTTGATATGTTAACTGAGTGTGGCTTATTGGGTTGCAAACCGGTTGATAGTCCTATGCTTCCTACGAGGAAGCTCATTCCAGAGGACGGAAGTCCAATGAAAGATCCTGAGCGATACAGACGATTGGTCGGAAAACTCAACTACTTAACTGTCACCCGACCAGATATATCCTTTGCCGTCAGTGTCCTAAGTCAGTTCATGGCCACTCCGTACACGGGACACTGGGATGCCGCTCTTCGTGTCTTAAGATATCTCAAGACCACACCAGGTCTAGGGATCCTATATTCTGATCAGGGTCATTGTCGTGTGGGTGCTTTCACAGAAGATGGAGATGGGCGTATATCTGGATTTTCAGACGCAGACTGGGCAGGATGTCCTATTTCTCGTCGATCCACCACTGGGTATTGTGTTTTTGTTGGTGGAAATCTTGTGTCTTGGAAGAGTAAGAAGCAACATACCGTATCCAGATCAAGTGCCGAATCAGAGTACAGAGCTATGGCAGATGTTACATCAGAGATGATATGGGTACGTCGTCTCCTCAGAGAACTCGGAGTTAACTCTGATGACTTGATGAGATTATACTGTGATAATCAATCAGCTATACATATAGCCAAAAATCAAGTATTCCATGAGAGAACTAAACACATTGAGGTTGATTGTCACCTAATCAGAGATCGGATTGTCGGCACTCAAAAGGATCCTCCATCTATTCAGCCAATTCATGTTAAAACGGATCTTCAATTAGCAGATATCTTCACAAAACCACTGCGGAAGACACAAATAGACTTCATATGTAACAAGTTAGGCATGATTAACATCTATGCTTCAACTTGAGGAGGAGTGTTAGTTGTAAATAGTTGTTAGTTCAAGGACCTGGTTGCTATTATATAGGTCCCTGTATGTAATTAGTTATTTCTTTTTAGTCCCTCACTTTCCCTATAAGTAGAGGGGTTATTTACTCTTGTAAACATACATTCAATCTATACAAGTTCGGTTTTCATACCATTACCATTTACAGTTACTGTGTTTTATATGCTGTTAAAAAGAAAGTTATCCTCACACAAAAATTGTTGGAATTCAGAATTATTTATTAACAGACTGTTTTTTTTGCAGCAAGTATCTCAGGTGAGAAAATAGATGCTGCAGATGAACTTGATGCATCCTCAACAGAGGATAATGGAGTTGCGTCAAACTTAAATAATATGAAGCGTTGGCTCCTGTCACATGCACAGTATTTGAACTTCTTCACAATTCTGATTCTTGCTTCGGTTAGTTTCAATGCTTCAAGCTTTGTTACATTTATGAATTTATGTTTCTTGTTTGTTTGATTTATTTATTTATTTATGTATTTAGTTTTTTTTATCTTGAACGTTTTTTAATTAGATGTGTCAATTTGTAGGTGCCAAATCCTCTATTTGACCTTGCTGGCATAATGTGTGGGCAATTTGGAATTCCATTTTGGGAGTTTTTTCTCGCAACCCTTATCGGGAAAGCAATCGTCAAAACTCACATTCAGGTATGCTCATTTTTCCTCTCTCTAAACATTCAATATTGTTTCAAATACTATATCTAGTATAGAGCATTTGTCTGTGCGTTTTGAAAGTGTGATTATTTGAATAACTATAAGTAGATGAATGGTATGTATGAAATAGATTGTGGTTATGCTTATGCTGCTTTAAGTTGAATAAATAGATGTTTGTGTGTTTGTTAAGTGTTTAATGTTAAAAACTAGATGGTTACCAGTTACCACCCGCGCTCGGCAGCGGGTTCGAAACGTAAATTAAACAAATCGCGAGAATTAAAGTTGTTTGATGTTATATTTTAAGGGGCTAAACATGTCATGACTAAAGTTGAGGGGCTAAAGTTGTTTTAGTTAAGAGGCTAAACATGTCTTTGTTAAATTTAAGGGGCTAAACATGCCATTATTAAAGTTGAGGGGCTAAATTTGTTTGATATAGTTAAGGAGCTAAACATGTCATTATTAAAGTTGAGTGGCTAAAGCTGTTTTAGTTAAGGGGCTAAATATGTTATTACTAAAGTTGTGGGGCTAAACATGTCATTATTAAAGTTGAGGGGCTAAAGTTGGTTAATGCCAAAGTTGGTTGATGTGACAAAATAACATATTTATAGTATATATAATATAATTACTAGATAAACTGACCAAAAAGACATTTTTGGAAGAAAAAAAATAGTGGAGACGAACATGGAAGGGTAAATAAGTAAATATTGGACGATCATATCTGTTGGAGCTGATATGATACCTATTATTCATAACTGTTTATGTAACTCTGAAATAATCGTAGAAGCACATTCCATTTTCGAAAGCACAAAAAATAATTACTGAGATTTCAAATTGCAGTAATTAGACAAATACTTATTTCGAAACAATACTTAAGACGGTAAAACAATATGATATACCTATATGGCTATATATATGATATTTTCTAATTACTTAAGGTGGTTTTATGCAGACGGTATTCATCATCTCGGTGTGCAACAATCAACTTCTTGACTGGATAGAAAACGAGTTAATATGGATGCTTAGCTTCATTCCCGGGGTGGCTTCTGCCCTGCCGAGCATTGTAGCTAAACTGCATGCAATGAAGGAGAAATACATGGCGGCCCCTCTACCAGTCACATCAAACATCAAGGTCGGTTTTCTTGTGGGCCCTCTATTTTATAACTTTTTAACCGTCATGCTCAGCTTTTTTGGTCCAACCTAACCGTTGTCCTTGTTCATATGCCAAAACAAATATATTTCGCACGCATGAGTAAAATCGATATAATGGAAAAGGAAATCATTTACTCTTTTAATTCATAAGGAAAGTTGGGGTCTGTCACTAAACTTTACAAGAGATGTAAAAGAAATAGAAAATTGGTTAGTTTTTTTGTAAATTAGTTGATTTGAGTCAGGTTTATCGAAAGGATTTAAACAAATACAAAACAACTACCTTTAACCCCCTTGAAAGCCACTTGCTCAGCGCTAGCTGCGTTTTACATGATGCCGTTGGTATTGGTGGGGTCCGGTAAGTTTTCCGGTATGATATCTCATGGTTACAAATAAATTTAAAAAATCCCTATTTTCACCGTTTACCACCTGCACGTTTTACTATCTCTGATGCTGAGTTTCTTGAATGTATGGGTGTTCAGGTGAAATCATGGGATCTATCATTTGCTTCGGTTTGGAACACTATCGTATGGCTAATGCTGTTGAACTTTTTCGTCAAGATCGTGAATTCAACCGCTCAGAGGTATCTGAAGAAGCAACAAGAAAGAGAAATGTCTGCTTTGAAAAAGAATTTGGATCAAGCAGAGGATAGTAACGGCAACCATTAGTTGCGGTTTGTTCGTTGTTTCTCTCCTTGATTCATGATAGAATAGGTATTTTAAGGACTTACCATTAAAGTTGAAGTAAAGCCAGAACAGAAATCCACATTAACTCATTTATAGTGACAATAGTTGCAGATGCTCAATATTGTTCTGTTGTGTGACCGTTTCGAGGGTTTGTGGTTTTTGGTACTAAAGTTAATTGTCGTTTCCATATTGGGCGTATCTTTAGATTATGCAATCGGCTATTCGACTACATGTCTCATTTTTCTATCACAACTCGTAATATTCAAGTGTTACTTCTTTTCAAATTAATATCATTTCATAAACCGAAGATCATGCACATTAACTCGTAATCAAAACAGTCTTTTAGATCACAAAGTAATTTAAATGTTATGATTCTTTTTGACAACCCGCGCTTCACGGCGGTGTGGTATATCTTAAAATGGTAACTTGGATACAATGTGGTGTGAATGTTAGAATTTATAAAAGCTAATATAACTGGTGGATGTACCGATAACGTAAAGTCTAAACTTACTTAGAAGAGAAAAAAGAACAAAAAAGGAAAAAAATATATATTAAAATATATTCACGTTATGTGGAGGGGCTAACGTTTTTCCCGTACCTATAGTCATAAACCGTGGTTGTGTAATTTGTCGTGTGGATTTAAAATGAATTAAAAAAAATAATAAAACAAAAGAACCGAAAAAACAAAATGATGTCGCCGGGGGAGTCCGGGTCACCACCACCCAACCAGCCAAACACCCCAAACCACACCAACCCACATTTTGTAATTAGTCTAGCACCTGTTTTAAGATTAAAAAAAAGGCTTTTTCTTTTATAAAGTTAAGGGTTGCCAAGTTGATTGGCCACCACCTAAAACCCACCAATAGCAAGAAAACATTGTAGATGTTGTATTTTGTAAGTTATATAAAAATATGCATATATTGTGGCCCCCGACTGAGTTAGGGTGTAAGTGGTGGTCACCTCTTTGAGGATATGTAAACTCTCCACTCACCTAATCACCTCTTTCTCTTGCACCAACATATAAGGGGTGATCACCTCTCTTGGGAGGGGTAAAATATTTTTTTAAATATAAAAAACGAAAGAAAAAATTGTGATTGGTTGAAAAGGAGTGGGCCCCACCATTAACCACATCATTCTCCTCTTCCTTGTGCGGTGAATAATCACTGAAATCATCTTCATCACCGCGGTAAAGTTTGATGGCGGCGGTGTTCCCCGCGTGGCAAACTCATTCACCCCATGGTTTGCCGCACCCACCCGTACACCCTTAGTGTCCACTAAGGCTTGGAGCCAGTGGACCCTTTAACGAGACTGTAGATATAAAGAACATTTATACTGCCACTAAGACAAACTCGAATTGAATTAGTTTCGGCAAAACTTCATGACAAGAATGTAATTTGATTTAAATTGGGGGCATCCATCCTAATTGAAAGTCTCGATTTCTCTATTTCGAGCAACGTTGTGTGTGTCTATCTAGAAGCTTAAATATGGGATTGCATTAGGTGAAGGCGACAGATGCATTTGCTACGGACGATGCCATCCTTGGTCATGTTTCAGGAATGCTTTCTCGGATACGGATGACCACGACTGCCTCTTTCAAACACATATGCCTCTTTCAAACACGGATCATCTAAATTTCACCATCAAATTTGTGTTTTTTTAATCTTTTTTTCTTTCTTACCTTGTATTCTTTTGGTTTTAATAACAATTGTAAATAACAAGTAGCTTAAATTATAAACACTAAATATTTCAAAATAATTATTATATTTATTTAGATGATCCTAAAAACTAAATAGTTTATTGTAACAAATAAAATGATTACAAAAACAAAAAGGATGGAGATTTGTGAAAAAGATAAGGATGTTCATGAAATAAACACATTGGGGGAAAGTTTACAAGTTATGAGCAGGATGTTGATGTGTTAAGTGATAAGACACGTTTATAGACATTTGTGTGTTTGTGCACCAAAACGCTCTAAAGACTCGATCAATATAAGATTCAGCGTCAACATTTGTTAAAAGTATATGATCAGGTCAAATACAAATTGTATGGTTCGTTTCAATCATTTTGACCCAAATCTGTTTTGGCATGAACATACTCTAAGACGCGCCAACACGACACCAAACTGAAAAACTCAATGAACAAACACTGCTCACGACTTTGAATATACATCCATATCAACCTCTGATGTTCTGACCTGAAAATGGCACGCAGATACGACACCAGCAGAGGCATCAAATCTGACCATCTTCCAGGTTATCATCTAAAACAGCTCCATCAACTGCTGAACAACATCTGCAACAAGAAAATAATATTATACGCACAGACAATTTCAAATATACGAGGTGTCAATTTCAACCCATTTACTAATGAATACGATGATTTTGGTTGGTTACTCTTATATATAAAAAACAATTAGCTTACGGGTCTAAAAGTTTAAAGGTCTCCTAAAGTAAATATTTTTACTAATCAACCCGACCCGTTATCCAACTCGCCTGACCCACTGAGACAAATGAAATTACATACCCCTGAGCACAGATGGTGGTGTGTAGAATTCCTGCCAAACGTTTTGACTTGAAGTAAGATCCATATTTAAGGATCTTGCAGCAAGATATGCGGCTCCAGCAGCAATCTGATGGGGTTTGAACTGAAGCCAAAGTGAGCTACGCAGCCTACACAAGAATTTAATCAATTTAGTAGGGTAACATAAAACGGAAAAAGCTATGGATATTATTAAACAACCATCTGATGATTAACATGTCATTTGTAGCAATAAAACGAACGATCAAGATCTAGCACAAATTCATATGTTAAATTAAGACAAACATCGGCTTCAAAGTTTTTAGTAATTACCAAAAGTGTAATGTAATGTGAACATGTGAAATGTTGAATCAAGTGCCCCGAAAAGCAGCAGACTAATGCTAGTTTCTCTTACCAAAAAAGAAGCGGCATGGCATCTGGTGAACATTTTTCCAGGTATCTTGGGCAGAATAGCTGATAGTGTCATTAGCATATAAAAACACAATTCTACACTCCATGTGGACTGTCTACTTGGTTTTAAAAGGCGATAAACGCTCCGATACATTGTTCTATGTACAACCAAAAGCTGCATCTCTTTTACATACCCTTTTTTTTTATCAAGTAAACCGTTCATAATTTCTTCATCACTTTGGTTGTTTTTACATATCAGCCTCCTACACACACTAACTTTGACCCAGGCGTGCATGAGGCGCAGCCTCAAGATCCTAAGGCATTATCCAATCACCAGGAGCGGTTTTTAAAACCAAGGATGGCTCATCTACACCGCCAAACCAGTACCCACTTTGAAGCCGTAAAACTTGTAAGTTTTAAGCAAATGCAGGAATGGCTTTACTGGATACACAGGTGAAAAATGTTCTCTCAAGTGAAAAATGTGCTTTTATTGCAGATCACAAGTTCGACCCGTTGACCGGTAAACATGTTAATTTGGGTTATATTTCCCCTCCAACATGTTAAATGAGTAATTTTTTTTGTTAGAAAAAAATGGTAAACAAGACCAAAGGTCACCAAGAATATACTCAAAATACAATAATACATACCTGATACCTCCTTAACTGTTTCCATTCGGAATCAGATTATGATTTCACCAATATAGTTTTCTTATCATAGTTGAAACATTAATTATTTGTAAATCTTAAAAAAAAAAAAAAAAAAAAAAAAAAAAAAAAACGTATTTGCGGTCAGCACAACCCGACCCAACAAACCCATTTTGACACATTTTAAGATCGTCCAGCCCGTTTTAACCCATTACCCAACAAACGCAAACCGCCCCTCTTGCCACCTCTAGTGCTTACACTTCACACAACACAAACCTTACCGCCTACTGGACATGTTCTTATTCAATTGCTTCTCAATCATCAAACCACTTGTACAGTTGCTGTCATTAAGATGATGAGGTTACCAACTAGTACATTGATCAATATGTACTGTTGAAAGTCAAAAGGACAAGTCAACAGACAAATTACCAATAAAGTTATGGTTATACCTGATGAATATTAATTTACGCAATATTGACCTCGCTAGATGCACATATTGAGAATACTACTGGTGTCAATAACTGAATAACAGCCTCATAATACAGGATTATGAATACTCTACTTTTATCAATAAGTTCCACTATCAACAGCCTCATAATATAGGATTATTAATACTCTATTTTTATCAGTAAGTTCCATTATCAAACACTTCGCTAGCAAACTAACAGAAATGATTTCTATACTGATACATTGGCATCCTATGTCTATATAAGGGATGAATGATGCGTAACGTAAGTCCAATCAGAAGGATAAAACCAAGGTAAAGAGAAAGGGAAAAAAAGGATCAGAATCGTCAAATTAGCTCCATTTATGTGGAAATGAGTCAATTTAAGACATTTTATTGATAGTGAGTACAATAGGTAAAACCAAAAACAAAATGGGCCAAACACGATTTATATGTTGTTCAAATTATGCTCTAAAAAAGTCTACAACCTCCTAAAATGCTTCAAAGAAAAAAAAATGGATCAGTAGTTTAGTATTGATTTTTGTAAACATACTTGATATTTTAGCTATGTAACTCGAAATAAACGAACAAGAAAGTTTTCGTGGGTCAACCCAACCCATTTTGACACATTATCCAACCCGACATACCTGCCATGTAGCAAGATCATGACTGACAGGACCACACAACAATAGGTGTGTACATCAAACACTAGAGTGAGAAAAACCAAATTTGACAATACCTGAAAAACCCGAACCTTATATGTGGTTATCGAGTCACCTTTTCCCGAAAAACCGAACAACCTGACCCGAAAAACCTGAAACACAAAACCTGAAAAAGAACCCGAACATTTAATGTCTTTTTTTAATAGACGTATTTTGGTTTGGAGTCTCTGGTATTTGGAACATTAAGTTTTGGGACTTTTGAACATTATCATATCATATTGTCAAATTATGTTTGAATTTTGTTAATATTATGTATTTTTTTTAATTATTTTACATCTAAACCTGAAAACCGAACAACCCGACCCGAACCAACTGAACCCGAATAACCTGAACCTGACCAACCCAAACTTAAAATGGGTCGGTTATCGGATCACTTTTTTCCAGTGAAAAATCCGAAACCCTAAAAAACCCTAAGAACTCCCCTAGTAACGAAGCACCACAAAATATACCCAATAAACACCCTGCCTAAACAGCAGTCGTGTTCCACAAAACCAGAACCAAGACCATTGAAAAATCAGAAACTATGTTGAATTTCACTCTGGGAAGAAACATGACATGGAAAAGTTTCAAAATCAAGTGACGGTCAATTAGATAATGAAACAAGTAGACCGAAGCACAATCTTTTCAAAAAACCTGCTGACATATGATTTAAAATACCTGGCCCCTGTATGAATATGCTGACAAATGATTTCGAAATTGAAACAAATACACCCTTCATGAGGAAAACCAGCATTCCGATATATCCCTGGGAACATATTGTCTAGTATCACAGTGGGAAAACCGGATGAGTAGGGACTGTGAACAGGGGTGTTTCAAAAGCTGAGTTTGTAAAACAAGCAAACAAATGCGGTTTGTTTAAGGTTTAATACTTTAAGAAGGGGCTAACCAAACCAGTGAGTTCAACTTCTTTTACATCGTGTTGAATCCCGAAGCTCTTCCTAAACTCTCTTTACTCCCTTTTAATCTATTCAAACATGAGAACCACCGTTCTTTCGAAGAGTGGAGTTAGTTAGTTAGTTAGTCAGAGATCAAGCTAAGAAAGAATTTCATGAAAACTGCATCCAAACACATCAGTTGTTCAACTTCAGTGAGAAGTAACACTGCATATCTATCCACCAGCTAAGAAAATAATACAAGTGTGCATGCATGCTACTCTTCTATTGCCCCTGCAATTATACCGCACTCCAAAAAGTCAATAAAAAACCAACCACTAAACATACTACTCTTCTCCATGGTATCCTGCTACCTAGCATCATTTTAAATTCTCGAAAAAAGCAACCAGCACGAGGACCATCAACTTTGAAATATATATATTTCAATTATATAAAAAGCGTTGTTAAAAAGCAAGAAATACGACGGCTTACCCTTCACTAACCAAGCTCAAAGCCAGATTCACCAAAAGTGATTGTGCAAGCCCTAATTTGTCAAGCATGGATGTAAGATGCGCATAAGGATGCTGCACAGTAAGCTCGAAGTTTAGAGTAGTCAAAACCGTTTGCTCCGCTTCAATTACCTTTTCCCGGTATTGATCAAACCAATCCTGTTAAAACATGGTGCATCAGACATAAAGAAGCATAAAAATAACTAAATTATCGTTTGTGTTTGTAGCAAAATTCAGTTTAACTGAAAGTTGTGTACCCACCGCAGGGAGTAAATAGCAGAGTAAATTAAAATCCTGCTTGTGGAAAATTTCGGAGGATACTCTTACGACGTTGTTCAGAGGGCAAGGTGTCTCTTCAGACTTTGCAGCAAGGAATAGAGCAGCGGTTGCAATCAACTGTAGGATGATGACACCAAAGTTTCAAGAGTTAGTTATGTATCATAATCTTACAAGTTCATAAAAAATGTAATTTCGTAAGCATATACAAAACAAAACTAAATTAGCAATTAAAAATAATAAAAACAAAATAATTAATAATAATAAGTTGAAGATGGAACTAGTATTAAGCGTTGCGGCGGGGGCATAAAACCGTGTCAAGTAGCACCAATGACACACTACCACCAGCGACCACCAACACCGAAAAAGCTTGTATCAAAAAAGAAATAAAGAACGAAAAAAATTAAAACCGGACGAAAAGTAGACGTAAAAACGTTGAACCACGCAAGCGAAACGTAAAACATAGAAAACAATAACCAGGTTGATCTAGGACCAACGTGTTGCGATGGAGCCGTTAAATGGGAAAAAATAGGCGTAAAAACGTTGAACCACACATGCACACTGTGGCATGTTAACTCGCAAAATTTCGACCGAAACGTAAAATGAAAAATGTAAAAGATGAGAAGTATAGGGAACTAAAATTGAAATTGAAAAAGTTTTGGGGTTAAATTGTAAAAGATGTAAAAGTATTGGGTTAAACGTATAAAGAAATAGATTCTCTTAGCCAAGAACGTTAACATATTTAAGCATTGCTATGTTTATTTCTTTACCATAAAGAAATAATAACTTACAAATCTATCATTGGATGCATGTGATCGCCGGACAAAAAACCGGTGGCATAGAACCATAGCAGTTCCGATAGTTGTTTGTGGCCTGTCAACAAATCAAAAAAATCTCGTCAAATAACAAGAAAACACAATATGACAAAGGTTAATATTGCCTAACTTCTAACGAAACTACAAATGCTTCACTTACAGTTCAAGACGAAGTCCAAGGTTCTGAAGAAACGCACAATAAGAGTACCGCAAATGCGTTTCCTGCAGAGAATCAATACCGTCTTTTCTGGAAGGAGAAAACCTCTCGATTTCATCTCGTGACATAAATTCAGCATCTTCATCTTCAAAAGTGTTACGGTCACGTTTATGGCTAGTAGATGAACATGCTCTAGCATTCACGTCAGACGCTACAAGAGGAAGGAACGAGGCCTTGAAGCTTGAAGCAGGATATTCGTATGTACGCGATTGATTATATGATGCACCGTTACTTTCCCAATTGGTGGCGGAAAACTTCCTCCTCTTATTAGAAGGTAAAAGTTGAGGATCAACGTTGCTGTAGGTGTTATACTGCTGTCTAGAATCATTTGAGAAGTCGCGCAAGTTGTTGAAGTTTGTTCTGTAGTTATTATTATTGTAATGCCTGTTGGTGGTAATGGTTGTGCCATACATGTGAGGGTGATTTCTTCCAAGGGAAGATCTAAAATCACCACGAAATCGACTATTTTCTTCATGATGAGGCCGAGCACGGGACATTGTTCCTGCATAAATGCCGAGCAAGGATCATAATTTTAGAGATAGTTTTTAGTATTTATCTGATTCTTAGTAGGATAAATGTTGTCAAGGTAAACATATGTCTTTATATATTGTTACATATAGAATATAGATATATCCTATGCAGTTAATATCGGTGATATATCGGTTCTATCGGTCCCTTAGTAAAATATCGGTGGCAAATATCGGTCAAAATATCGTTACCGATATTATCGGTGATGTTTACCGATATATCACCGATATTTGACCAATATAACCGATATATCACTGATATATCACCGAATTATTGGTGTTAAATTGCTATATATATAAATTCTGCATTATATTAAGATTACCGATATCTCACCGAGATAACCTATATTTCAAATATCGGTCCTTGACCGATATCCGATATTTTACCGCATTAACTGCATAGGATATATCAACCACAGGAATGATTATTAGAAGCCTGAGTTACAAACATTCTCTGTGGCTCATAAATGATGTTTAAGAAATCTTAGTGAGTTGTTTGGTATTAAACCCATAAAAACTAATTCTTTATGGGTTTATCACTCCATTTTCTGTCCTGCATCAAGCCCTAATTTCATAGCAAATAACAAACAGGTAACTAACAACCACCAACCACAATCAGCCTATGAAAAGAAGTAATCCATGAATCAATCACCTTCAGCAACCAAAAAAGTAAAGTCTCATAATCACATTTAATAATCTATAATTAACCACTCCTTAAAACCCGCCTTGAGCCTTGCAAGCGTTTCATTGTTCGGAATTCCCAACAAAGTTGCCTAAATGGATATCGACAAGTGTTTTATCGATCCAATTATCCAAAACCATAAAAATACCGGTACCGCTTACTCTAATACTGATATCGGTACCGGATATCGTAATTGGTTATGTTGCAGCTCACGCTACTAAATATATACTTTATTTTGAACGCAACTCTGTTTTTAACAGAACTTATGCCAGAAAGTCAAGACAAAAAAAAAGTAACACAGTTGCGTATTCACTTATTATAAATTATAAACTATAAATAAGCAACATGTATGTGCATATTGTGGTTGTACCATTGGTTTTGGGAGTTTTTAAAAAAAATTGGATTTTTCCTTTATAACCCTAAAGTTTCAATCTTTGGCAATTTAAGTCTAATGTTTCATTCTTTGGTAATTTAAACCCTTTGATTAGTTTGATTTTTCACTTATAATTCAAAAGTTTCTATCTTTTGCAATTTAACCCCTTTTAATTTTTTTTACTTTTAACCTAACTAAAGCTTTTCATCATTTGCAATTTAACCACAACACTTTTTAACTTTCAACTTTGGTCCCTTATACTTTTCATCTTTCGCAAGTTTTCCGTTTAACGTTTCGTTCTAAATTTTCCGAGTTAACACGTTGCAACGTTCGTGTGGGGTTCAACGTTATTTCATCTAAATTTTCTCTTTTTTTATAAATTTATGTCAGTAAGTCAGCAAACACAAGTAATTAGATAAAAATCAAATTAAACAAAAACTAAATGGTTTAATATATACATAACACCATATAATTCACGTATTCCTGGAGATAATCGTTGAACGTTTTGACACCTAGATAAAAAAGTTTAAACGATCTGAAGTAACCAAATTGAATCATGCGTATCTAAGAATATATTACATAAAAAGTGATGAAAATCATACCGATGGATGACAAGAGAAAGGCTGGATGGAACAGATAGATCTTGGTCGAATAGGAGAAAAGTTTGGCGAGTGTAGGAGGAGTTGTGGAAATATCGTCGTCTTCTACAATAAATCTAAATTGTATGAGGAGCCAAGCCAAAGGATAGAAATATATCCCAAAAGGGGAATAAGTTTTACCTTTTTGAATTCAAAATTGATGGGCTCATAACTAGTGTTGCAAAAATCGCGATTACTCGGCGATTAATCGCCGACTAGTCGCTAGTCGGCCTCCTACTGAGTAATTTTTCTCTAACCAGTCAAAAAATCGCTAGTCGGTCAAAGCCGGTCCAAGCCGCTCTAGTCGGCCCTAGTCGACCCATTTGAAATCCTTACAAAACAGGCCCACGATTACAACTTTAGCCCATTTTCCTTATCCCTTACCCTAATATGACAAAGAATTTGAGTCGGAGAAAGAGGATGAAGTAGACGAGGAGATTTAATACGAGTCGGATGGTGTCGAAATCATTGAACACTACGGGGATGACGATTACATTTGAGCTATTTGTTAATGTTTGAATTTTAAGTACTGAGACTTATTATGTTATGAGTTATATGTAAGTTTAGTTTGTATTTTGAACTACTTTTACATTTTTAAGTATTATATTGATATGGATGTGTGAGTATATATATACATATTTATAAAAATAATAAAATTTACATATAAAATTTCCGATCCGATTAATCCCGAGTAATCACGAGTATTCCCGAGTAGTCGCTAGTCCCTACCTCACCGGCCGACTAGCGACTAGCGAGTTCTCCAACCTTGCTCATAACTATTATCCTTTAAGAGTATTCACATCCATTCCATCATATTTTCACTCTAAATTATACTAAAAAAACACTATAGTAGTGTTTGGTATGCATGAATGAGAGGCGGAATGAAATGGATGATTACGAGGGAATGAAGAAAATGGTGTTTGGTTGGTCAATGAAATGGAATCACCCATTCCAAAAGGCATTCCATTCCCTCAAAAATCATTTCATCCACCCCCCATGTTTTTTTTTCATTCCATCCCCTCTTGCACCATTCATCAACAACACCACAACCCACCACATTCGCCACCACCCACCACCGACGTCATCACTTCCACCCGCAACACACCACCGTCTTCGTCGCCACCCCCGTCGCCGCCACCCACCCGCCAGTCCGCCACCGTTGCCACCCACCGTCGCGACTAACGGCCAACGCCACTCGCCCCCACCACCCACCACCACCGTCGACGCCACCACCGCTGCCACCTCCGCCACCACCCACCGCCACCTCCACCTCCACCGCCACCCACCACCAACGGCCAACGTCGCCGTCGCCGCCACCCGTCGTCGTCGCAGCACCGCCGCCTGTCGCCGCCGCACGGCCACTCGCCGCCACCACCACCCATCGCCGTCGCCACCACCCACCACCGCGACCTTTAACCACCCACAATCACTACCACCGACCACCACCACCACCACCACTCACTACTGATTTTATTCCTTCGTTTTTCTTGCCTAGCAACAATTCACAGTAATAATTCATTACATTCACACATGGTAACCAAACAAGAAATGGAATGGTAATGATCCATTGCATTCCGTTGTCCATTCCATTACCTCGTCCATTCCATTCTCTCGTCTATTCCATTACCCCATACCAAACAGACCCTATATTTTCTCCCTCCTTCTCAATTAAATAATATTTTTTATACCTTTATCATTATCTTTTCTCTCTCTTCCACTCACAACCACTTTCAAAATATATTAAAAAATTATAGAATGGGGTTCCGCGTTCCCGTGTCCATCTGGGCGTCACGTCATATTTTTTTTCCAACTCAATCATTTTCCCCTACGAGTAGGGTGTGGTTTTCCCTTCCCCCTTCCAATTTTATTTTTTATTTTTTAAAACAAAAAGAAAACAAACTTCAAGAGAGAGATAGAGAGAAGGAAAAGAGAGACATGGCTTCGAGACGACCGGTAGTAAAAAATGTTGTAGAAGGCGCTAGGCGCTAGTCGGGCGGTAAGATACCGCCTAGGGATTAATCGGAATAGACTTTTTATGTATATTTTTACAAAATTATATAAATATATAGTTAACTTTATACTTTTTTATGTACAAATTTACAAGTTTGGGAACCATATGTAAAGTTGTGAAAGATAGAGGGGGTTAAATGTTAAAATACCCAAACTTAATTAAACCTAATCCACCATCTCTTTCATTATACGGCGGCTCTTCCCCTCTCATCAGACATGGCGCCCAAGAAAGAAGCCTTAGCCCCAATTTTAGTTCAATTTTGGTTCCAAACGAGGTAAGAACTCATTCCATTAGATCGATCTGGTCCAATTTTGACCAATTAGATCCGATTTTTGACTGATTTTCCCTGATTTTGACCACTAGCGCCTAGTTTGACCGATTTGCCAAAATCCAGGCGACGGACTTCCGATGAGCGTTTAATCACCGCCTAGGCGCGATTTCTGCAACATTGGGAATAAATCACCGACGACACCGATCTATCTTCGGGGGGGGGTGTTCCCATCGGGGTAGGAGCTCCACCTCAGCTCCCCGATTCGTTTGCCGAGCCCACACCACATCGTCTAAAACAAATTTTTAACTAGAGGAATAATAATCTAATAAACGACGGATAAAAACAGACAGTGAAATCGTCCACTTTTGAATGCTGAGAAGTGGTGAAACAGTCTCAACACTGTCCCGCTTGCCCATGACTACGTTGTCTCGTTTGCTTTCTATGGCAGTATAAAATCACGATGGTCTGATGTCATTTCATCAGCGGTTTCAACCCTGCAATGTAGTTACCGAACTCACTGAATCACGATGGTCTGATATCATTTCACCACCGCTTTCAACCCCGTAATGTAGCTACCAAACTCGCTAAAGAAGTATATAATGTTTATGATAAAAGTTTTGTTAAGATAGTAAGCCCAAATTAGAATATAGAAAAAAATGAATTACACAAATTAACAACAATTAATCTACCATCAATAAAAACATAATAGATAATTATTTAATTTATTAATAATAGTTCTTTTTATATTTATATTAAAAAAAAGTTTGACGGGCATTGAGGTGCGGTACAGGAAACTGGTTCGTACGTGTGCAAAGTGTTTGAGTTAGCGAGTCCACTGGTTCTTGTTTGGCTTGTGTTTCTCGGTTTTTAATCGCGATTAGTCTTGAACACGTTTCGAGTTCAAGGAGATTACAAGTTTTTTTCGAGAAAAACATTCATTATTTTCGAGTTTTCCGTGTTTCCGGGTTCGGGTTCTTGGAGTTTACGACAAAATCGGAAAGAGTTTTCGAAACTTGTTGTTGTGCTCTCAAGTTAAATCACTACATGATGGCTCAAATTGATGAACCAAAATCACTCACTGACACGGTTTACACTCTCTTATGTTCTGATCTTTGTAGAAGTAAGCTTGCACAACTAAGAGCTCATAACTTTAATCCCTTAGAGAAAACAACAAGTTGCTTACTAAAAAGGTTGAAGCACAAAAGGACATAGCTCAACTTCACAAGGATCCTAACTAATAACAATGTTGGGTTTATGATTATATAAACAAACTTAATGTAAAAATCATGGAACTTGATTCTGTAAGAGCTAAGGTAGAGTTATTGTCTGGCAAGTATCAACAAAATGAAATAAATATAAAGAAGTCTGATAGTTCCAGCAAGGTCGTTCAAAATATATGTGATGTGCAACTGGCATACAAAGAAAACAAAGGGAAGGGTTTGGGATACAATCAGGTTCCTCCTCCATATAATCATAATGTCACACCCCAACCGATGACGGAAACATCGGGGCATGGCACTGAGCGAAACAGATTGTTCAAGAGAAATTCCATAACAACTACATTACCAGATAGTTAATATTATGTCCCATACCATAACCCATCAAGCAAATTAAGTTATTACAGACCACGATATCTCAAAAACAAATAACATGTTTCGACAACTCAGATTTAAATAAATTGTTCGTTTGTTTCTAGACTCTTCCTAACTTGATTCCACATAGCAAGCATCCTAGCAGGTAGCATGCTAAACACCTGCCACATACGTTAAAATAGAGGTCAATACACATAGTGTAAAGGTGAGCATACAGTTTCTCTCGGCTGTCCACCAATCCAGCGCTCGGGATTGGAAGAAGCCAGTTGCGTTCCGAGTGCGGAGATCATCAGGACAGCCACTCTGGCGCACGGTGACTTCGATAGAATCAAACCATTGGAACATGGCCGTAGGACCATTTTCTCCAGTAAACTCTTTTGGGTCGCAGGCTTTGAACTGCTTGAAGCTAAAAGCAGCTTTGGGAGTATCGGTCCTGGATTCTTCAGAAGATTTGCTAGCGTTCTCGTTCAGTTAACTCACGATCTGAGGGATGACTTTGACGATTTGACTTGCGACGAGAGAGGCGAGTCTCTTTTTGGCGTGCTTAAGGGATCCAGATGACGACATTGTCTGCAATAGACAGCGCCATAGGATTCAGAACGCTATTCGATTATTCCTAGTATAGTCTAGCGATTCACCATAAAGCTTAGGAACACATCCATTCATATAAGCACATAAACACATAAGCACATAATCACGTAGGGCACAGAAACACGTAGGCACATAAGGCACAAATGCACATAAGGCAGTCAGAATGCAGAAAGTGTACTATATGTTGCACGTGTTCCCTACCCTTCACAGTACGTATAGCGATTAAGTACAGCGATTGCGAGTAACGAGCAGCGATTTGTTAGCGTGTTGAGATAGATGTGCGGTGTGAGTTGTGCGTGTTGATCAAAATGAATAGCGAAAGCGAATAAATCACCAAAATCGAAACATGTAATCACGTAAAACACATAAAATCCACATAAAATCGATAAATCACAGAGTTAGCTGCTGCGGGTTCCAGAATCGAATACATAAAAATCGTGGATAGATTGTCTGGGCGTGATAGACGTCGACTACCCAAAGTGATTCGACTATTCACAAGGACTTTAAGGCACACACTTTGGCTTTCTGGACTGTGCTCTCGCTTCGATTTGAGCGATCGGCACGCATCCTTCCAGTTACAGTGCGACCCAAGTCGTTGGAGTCCGTTGAGACTTTGGTGAGAGCTTTGTAAAACCTCATTGAGATAGTAGAACGAGTCATCAAGGTTCGGGTTTCACCCCTAACTTAGCGACTACATTCCTGTTTTGTGTAATGAAATCATAAGATTGATAAGGAGATGTACGTGGAAGTATGGATTTCACTCCTGTTTCAACGCAATTTCTCCTGTTTATAGTAAAAATAGCAATTTGAACGAGTAATCTGGTCGAGAGTTTGCGGCTTTCACACCTAATCTTAACCAGATCATTCGTTTGTGTGTGCAATCAGCCTTAGGAAAGGCTGATCTTGCGCAGAACTGTAGTATGCGATGTTCGCGCAAGTGTGTAGTGTACAGCGAGTTCGAGCGAGAAGTAGCGTGTAAGCTTGTACAAAACCCCTATTGGGCGTGCACAAGTCGGTCTGTTGGTACTTAGACTATAGACTAGGTCGTTTCTAAGACATCGACCCAGACTAGGTCGAGTCTTGCCTAATTCCCTATAGTTATAGCTCTGATACCAATCTGTCACACCCCAACCGATGACGGAAACATCGGGGCATGGCACTGACCGAAACAGATTGTTCAAGAGAAATTCCATAACAACTACATTACCAGATAGTTAATATTATGTCCCATACCATAACCCATCAAGCAAATTAAGTTATTACAGACCACGATATCTCAAAAACAAATAACATGTTTCGACAACTCAGATTTAAATAAATTATTCGTTTGTTTCTAGACTCTTCCTAACTTGATTCCACATAGAAAGCATCCTAGCAGGTAGCATCCTAAACACCTGTCACATACGTTAAAATAGAGGTCAATACACATAGTGTAAAGGTGAGCATACAAGTTTGATAATAGCATAATAGAGTTCGAAATAGTTTACGCATAACCAGCATGTATAACGTATAATGTGAAGCATGTAAGTTATCGACAAAGATCCTATCAATACCAATGACTGCGATTTGACTGGGAGTAGCGAGTGCGCATCACATGTTCACCACTGTGAACATGTGAAGTAATTGTCCTTAACAACCCCTGAGTGAACAGGTGCTGAGTCCAAACTATAGTACTATCGTTGCTAAGGCAGGTAGACAACAATCAATGTGTAAACATAACAAACAGACATTCATCGAGTCACGTATAACATGCATTAGAGGTCAGCGTATAAATAGTGTTTGCGTTGTGTGATCGATGTGTTTTAGAATAAGTAACGTATGTAACACCCAAAAGTGCATAAAGCAAAAAGGGAACGGGTATACTCACAGATAGCGTTTAACTTAATAAACACTGCCTTGGATTGAAAGGAGCGCTTGAGAGATTAGCCTGAACATTTAACGATAGCATAAACGATGAGCGGCGCGTAAAACGGTGTGATTAACGGTACCTTGCACCAAGTGTCGGATGGTAATCCGATCGGATGGCAATCCGATCGGATGGCCAGTCGATCGGATGTCAATCCGCTCGGATGGTCATCTTATCGGATGGCCATTCGATTGGATTAACACCTTGATTGGTAAGGATGTGTTTGTGTATGATGGTTTGACCTTTGAAGTTTTCATTATAGCATTTTGAAAATAGAGAAGTATCTCTGCCCTTCAGGTCGGTCGATCGGACGGCGGTTCGATCGGACGGCGATCCGATTGGCGAGGCTTCTCAGTTGAGAACAAGTTCACAGCAGTACGGTCACTCGATAGGATGGCAACCCATTAGTTACTGATGATCTTTGAAAATTGATCAAGTACTAAAGTCCCAGACGTCACTCGATCGAGTGGTCGTTCGATCGGATGACAATCCGTTCGACGTTCAGAACCTTGGAATTTTGAATAAAAAGTTTAAGAGTGGAACCAAGTGCAAGCCGATCGGATGGTTGTCCGATCGGACGACAATCCGTCCCAACTACCTGATCGTCTTTGACACTTGATTGTTTTGAAGATTTTGCAGTTTTGAACGAGACGTTATGATAACTGGTTTAAACAACAGAAACCCCATTTCGACCCAAGTGATCTGATCGAATATGAACCACCCTAGTCCGACCAGTCCACGGTTCAAGACGGTTGTTCATGTTCAAACCCGAAATCAGTTATCTCTTGGATAGAATTCAGATCTTGAACTAACCCATCACTAAGAAAGAGTAGGAGATCAGAACGAGGTCCGATTCTATCGGTTTTGAGTGCATTGAGTGTAAAAGAGTTGAAAGAAAGTTGGAAAGCCTTCTTTCAATCCTTTTCACCATGAATATGTGTAGATCTATGCGAAAACATTGATTATTCATGTGGAAATTCTTCAGATCTAAGTTGTTCTTGGTGGAATGAAGCCAAACCTTGAAGTTCATAAGAACTCCATGATGACATCACCCTAGAACACCCCAAATCCGGTGATTTCACGGTTAAAAGTTAAGATTCAAAGGTGAAAATGATGAAGAAGTGCGTGTAGATCATAGAAGTATAAGATTTAGGTTGGAAAATTACAAGAATCGAGAGAAATCGAGAGAAATGAGAGCTTGAGTATGGCTGGTCGAACAAGGAGCTGTCACATCACAAATGATGTGACAGGTGGGTATTTATAGGGTTTCCCAAAAAGGAAAGTGGGGGAGTGTCGGACCGATCGGGTGGCAGTCCGATCGGGTGGCAACCCGATCGGGTGACAATCCGATGGGATGGCAATCCCATCGGATGACCACTCGATCGGTTGGCCACTCGATCCTGGTGTTCGGCGCGATGAGTTTTGTCATGTCGATTCGTGTGTTGAGTGTTGCGATGCGATTCGAGCGAGCGATGCGATAGTATTACCCATTAGTTACACAAATAACATAACTTCTATATCTAACATACAATCACTATAAGTAACTTGCGTTTAGCGTTTTCGATTAGACTGCGATGCGATAGATTTGCGATTGCGATTGCGATTAACACCTCAATATAAACATAACATGCACAAGTAACACATAAATAGCACATGCACGTAAAGCCATATCCAGAACACATAACTCGAGATGCGATTGCGATAGCGATAAATCGATAAGTCGATTAGCGATAAATATGCGGTTAAACCTCGATTATTAATAGATACTCCACATAATACAACTAAAGCAAATAAATAATAAATTCGATTACAAGTCAAAGAAGTCAAGACAGTAGTTGAGCAAGGAGTGACAGATCGCAATTAGCAATCTTTTCTTCCTTTGACTTCAATCTTGACTTTGACTATGACTTTCGAAACACGGGGTGTTACAGCCTCCCCTACTTAAGGGAATTTCGTCCCAAAATTAGGCTTTAGCCGTAACAAACAACTGCGGGTACTTCGCCTTCATGTCGCTTTCGAGTTCCCAGGTGAACTCGGCACTAGGGGTGTAAACGAGCCGAGCCGAACCCGAGCTCGACCAGGCTCGAGCTCGGCTCGTTAGGTTTTTATGAAGCTCGAGCTCGAGCTCGGCTCGGTTCGAGCCTACTTCTTTGAGCTCGAGCTTGGCTCGCTAGTAAAACCCAAAGCTCGAGCTCGGCTCGAATCGGCTCGAACTATTTTGAGAACAACCTTAAATGAGCTAAAAGCTCGACTCGAGCTCACTTCAACATCGCTTAAACAAGGCAAAGCTCGGCTCAAGCTCGGCTCATCAATGTTATCATCATTATTAATATATTATATATAAAAAAAATTAAAATTTTGTATGGGCTCGTTTAGGCTCGCGAGCCTAAACAAGCTTTGTATTTCAGGCTCGAGCTCGGGCTCGATAACAAAACGAGTTCTATTTCAGGCTCGAGCTCGGGCTCGGGCTCGTTAAGGCTCGGCTCGTTCGAGCTTTTAACCGAGCCGGTCACGAGTAGCTCTCGAGCCTCTGGGCTTGTTTACACCCCTACTCGGCACCGCGTTTGCCTTCCCAGTGAATCTTCACAATGGGAATGCGTGAGCGTCTGAGCACCTTGGTTTCTCGTCCCATGATCTCGACAGGCTTTTCCACGAAGTGTAATGTTTCGTCCACTTGTAAATCCTTAAGAGGGACATGTAATTCCTGGTCGGCCAAGCACTTTCTGAGGTTCGAAACGTGGAAAGTCGGGTGGACGTTACTCAGTTCCTCTAGTAGTTTGAGTCTGTAGGCCACTTTTCCAATCCTTTCTGGAATCTTAAAGGGTCCAACATTTCGAGGCGCGAGCTTTCCTTTCTTGCCGAATCTAATCACCCCCTTCCAAGGTGCAACCTTTAGGAGTACGTGATCGCCAACGTCAAATTCAAGGGGCTTGCGGCGTGTATCAGCGTAACTTTTCTGTCGGCTCCGAGATTTCCGCAGATTGTCTCGAATTTGGAGGATTTTGTCGGTCATTTCTTGCAACAATTCGGGACCGGTAATTCGCATGTCTCCGATCTCGTTCCATACAATAGGCGATCGACATTTTCTTCCTTATAAAGCCTCAAATGGTGCCATTTGTATGCTAGAATGATAACTATTATTGTAGGAGAATTCGACCAAAGGTTAGTGCGCGTCCCAATTACCACCGAAATCTATGACACACGATCGAAGCATGTCTTCAAGGGTGCGAATCGTTCTTTCAGTCTGACCGTCGGTTTGGGGATGAAAAGCGGTACTTAGATTAAGAGTAGTACCGAGAGCAGATTGAAACGTTACCCAAATACGCGAGGTAAACCGACCATCGCGGTCAGAGATGGTGTCACGAGGCGTCCCATGTCGACAAATGATCTCCTCGGTGTAGATTCGGACTAATTTTTCTACCTTGTAGTCTTCTCGTATCGGCAGGAAGTGAGCTGACTTAGTCAAACGGTCAACCACAACCCAAATGCTATCATGACCTGATTGAGTACGCGGAAGTTTCGTTATGAAGTCCATAGCTATACTCTCCCATTTCCACATCGGGATCTCGGGTTGAACGAGTAAGCCAGAGGGTCTTTGATGCTCAGCCTTGACCTTGGAACAGGTCAGGCATTTCGAAAAATAGATTGCGATACCCTTCTTCATGCCCGGCCACCAGTACTTGTAGCGCTTGTCCTGGTACATCTTGTCAGCACCGGGATGAATAGAATATCGAGATTTGTGGGCTTCGTCCATCAGAAGTTGTCGTAAGTTCGTACGCTTGGGAATCCAAATTCGGTCCAAATAATGAAAGATACCATTCGATTTATTCTCGAGTTGGTGTAACATCCCGAAATTTATAAAACTTAAAATCAGAATAATAAAATATTAAATAAGCAAGAACAAGCTAACTAGGAATCCATAACCCAGTTAGTTACTAGTCTTGAGATGACAAATAACAAGGTTAAAACATCTAAGTTAATAGTAAAATAAAACTTAGGGGCTTGAATTGTCAATTATGAAACTTGAAAGATTAAAAGAGATAATTAACACCAAACACACACTTAGTGTGTGTGTCTGGTCGATCTCAAACACAGGGGGCGAACCGGACTTCTCCATCAAACCCTAAATCCCACAAAAACTCACAAATTGGAAGCCTAAATCAAGTCCAAATCGAAAATTGAATACATATTAGTGATCACCTCGACGAAGGGATCGTAAGGTATGTGAAATTCTGATATTTGGTTCCACTTCAAATTTTAGATGAACTCATGAGTTTTGAAATTGAGCATGCATGATTGTTGTATTGATGAATGATGTATTGCAAAATACATCTTTTATTCGTGTACAATTTGTATAGTTTTCGTTACATTTAGTTTTGTTTTTCGTTAGAATGTGCATACTGTTTTGGTCAAAAATTACCGAAGTAATTAAGTGATCAAATTAGTTAAGTGAGGTAGTGTGCTAGAAGTAAATGTCAAAAACGTGTTAACTAAATTACTTGTAAAAACAGTATAAGGATACGGCTCGGGATATTGAGCTGTATCAATGATCAAACAATGAGCAATTAATGAGCAAAAAGTAAAGGAAGTGACACGAGATGTACGAGGAAAGCCCTTGATCAATCTAGATCGCCGGCATAAAACCTCGGGAGCTGACAATCGCAGCTGCCTTGTTCTTCAATTGCTTCCAAAATCAGGATACAGTGCAGGATGTGGTACGGATCGACTAAGTGTTACAACGAAAATGAAATACAAGTGTGGTGTTTGCAACTAGCTAGAATGTGATTGTGTTCGAGAGCGTAAGTGTGAAATGATGTGTGTTCTAAGCTGATCCGACCTCATCTATTTATAGTAAAGATAAAATAACTAACTACCCTAAACTCGCGGGATTCACCGAATATTCCTTCTTGGAACGTTGCAGACCTGGTCTTTCGGGCTCAACGTCTCTTTCTCAACAAATTCGTCCGAGTCTTGAGGAGAAGAAGTCCTTGTGACCGTTAGCAAGCCTCTGCCCTTAACCTGCACGTGGTTAATTCAATAAGCTTCAGGATATCGCCCAAGATGTCAGCAATATCCTCTTCCAGCATCCTGATTACAAATAAACAAACAAAGGCAGGATATTGGTCAGGATACATATGTTAAGAAAATGACCCCTAACAATTGTCCCCAAATATATCAGTTGGGATACCAATCCAACGGATATATTTCAAAACTTTACTTCATAACTCAAGGCCATTAATATGACTAGACTCTTGAAATGACAGCGGTGCAACTTCCAAGGCATTATTTACTTTTTACCCCCTTATACTCATCCTATATTAACCAAGGGACTCCTTGTCTCGGTCATCCTTATCTTCAAGCAAGCATCAGGTAACTTCTCTTCTAATTTTCTCTCTTTAATTTTTCATGATTTGCTCAATGGCACCACGAACGAAATCCCGCTCAGTCCGGTCTGCCTCAACCCTGATAAGTCAAAACCTTATCACTGATCCAGCGAAGGAGATTTGCTGTTTCAATAATGCTGACATTGCTGCTCTCCAAGACTCCGGTGCCTTTCCCACCGGAACGGTCTTTCGCCCGTTTGACAAGGAAGCCCGATCGGATGCATCATCCGACGAGTGGGTTTGTTTTTTCGCTTATCCTTTCTCCCTTGGACTCCGGTATCCATTTCCACCCTTTATCTCCAGTTTTTTCGACCTCACCGGCCTTAGTTATGCCCAAGTTATGCCAATGGTCTGGCGAATCTTGATAGTGTTGGATCAAATCAAATCTCGTCATTACCCTAACGTTCTTGTTGAGGACCTTCCCGTAGCATACCGATTAAGATCCCACGGCAACCACCGTTATCTTCTATTCTCCATCAAGAGCCCTTTGGTCCTTAAAGCCACCAAGAACGAGGATCGGTGGCGACGGAAATTCTTTTTCGTCAAAAGAGACTCCATTGATAAGGGTTTCGATCTACCGGTTAAATGGTTAACTAAGGGTAGGATTTAGGGTTTTAGGAATATCCCCAATCATATTCTCAAACTGTATCCCGGACTTATATTCTGATGTTTTTATGCAGCGAATTTCAGAGATTTAGTGCCTCCTAGCGCGGAATCCGAATCCAAGATCAAGGAAATCTACCGTCTTCCTGCCAGCGAAAGAAGTTTTTCACTGTCTCTCACAGATCCTCATCAAAAATCAAATCCAGAAATGTCTGGTAAGCACATTTTCATATGTTAATTATTTTCAAAAATATGATGAGTTTTGAGAGTATCTCCCCTTATGTAGCACCAGTTGTCAACCTTGATGCTTTCGAACTCGATGAACTGGATTGCTATTCCAGCCTTGAACCCGCCAAACAAGAATCCAAGCCAAAGTCGTCTGCTACACCAAAGCCTACCTCCTCGAAAACTGTTTCTGCTCCCAAAGGCCCTCCGGCATCCAGGACCAGGGCATCCAGTTCTCGGAAGAGAAAGGAGACTGACTCCCCAGCTGTTTCTGAAATATTCTCTCTTGAGAATCATGGGTTCAATGACGCCACCTCATTTCTCAAACAGGTAGAATTTTCTTTCCAATATCCTGTATAAGTATGTTAGTCTTTATCCTGCTTATATTAATACCTGTGTCTTTATCTATAGGGTCTGGATCGCCTCATGCATTTATACGAAGATGCTACCGGTCTTAACAAGATGTTGCAGATTCAGTTGGAGAAAGCTCAAGCCACCATAGCTGATCAAGGGACCATCGCAGCTGCCAAATCCCAGCACTATGAGGACAAATACAAGGCAATGACTCAGGAACATCAAGCCGCCCTTCACAAAGCTAATGAGGATGCTCAAGCCAAGCTGGACGCCGCTCTTCTCCAATATCAGCAGAACATGAGCTCATACCGGGATAGCCTAAAAACTTCGGTGGTCGTCTCTCTTCTCCAAGCCAGGATAAGGATGGCTTATGAAGCCATGGATCTGGGTTTTGAATGCCCTTCCTGGAATGTAAAGGCTTGGGAGGAGAAACTACAGGGCCTTGGAGGTCATCCCGTTGCTCATCCTGCAAAACATACTGGTGAAGAGCCTTCTAAGACGGCAGAGGAGGTGGCCAATGCTGATGATGGTGCTGAGAAGAATCCTGAGGGTGATGCTGGGGTGAATGCTGGCAAGGAGGTTGCTGTTCAAGAAGGTGCTGCCCCTTAGGCAGCAGAGTGGGCGATGATGGATATACGTGCCAAGGCCGGAGCCCACTTTTTAATTTCATGGTTGTGGTTGCATAAACAATTTACTTTTCCTGTTCTTGAACAATTTACTTTTCCTGCACTAAAACAATATGATGACCAAAGGTGGATGGGTCCTAGGTTTTAGGATGAAGCCCTTGGTCATCAATTAGTATAATTTGTTTTGAACATAGTAACGGTTGTAGGTGAACGGGTCCTGTTTTGAGACAGATCCTGCAACCGTTACAAAATTATGGTAACAACTAATTGTGCTTCTGGCGGATGGGCCTTACCAAAAGCACAACTTTTGACTTGTTAATAATATAACTATCTTTTGACTTATTTTTTGTTACTTTGCATTGTTTAGTGTAAGTCTTAGCTTTGTAAAAATTTCATACTGTTATTTCACAAAATATCCTGATTAGTATGCTCAGAAACATGCTGCAAAAACCTTTTATTAAATAGATCTTCCAGACATTCCTTTATCTTTATAAAAAGTTTTCTAGAAAGTAAAAAATAGCTTATCTTTTCAAAACCAAGTTTTGATGATGATCAAAATTCCAAAACAATACTGGTTTCAAACATCCCAGCCAAATATCCTTAAAAGGACTTTGAGGATATGTGTCAAGATATTTAACATAATGTTATTAAAAATTTAAATGAGACTTGCAAAGGAAAGACCATACCAGACATAGGATATAAACCTATTATCAAACTTCAATCCCTTTGCAACTCTTCCAATGAAGATGTCCCCAGTGCAAGGTACTTAATGCATTAGTCGCAAACTTCATCCTTTTAGCTTTACACCACCGCCTTGGTGGGAATGTCCCCTGTATATAATGTCTTCAAGTATCTTAGAAATCTACTTCATGTCAGTTTCCATGGCATAAGCAATTTTTCTCGTTCCGAGGGTATAACCCAAGGATGTACTGGAGATAAATCCTTTGTATCCTGGGGAAAATCCCAATTTTTCATGCGCTACAGGCGGGAGTGTATAAACTCCAAGACTTAGAAAGGTGAAAACCTTTAAACCTTAGAGAGTATGAAAATACCCTTTCGTGAGAGAGGGTGATCAATCCTCATATACCGTTAGAATTCAGGATATAGCCAATGGTAACGAAATTGTCAGCCACTTTTACATGGACTGGTCCCGCCACCTTGAACTATCCCTGAATAACTTGCGCTCCAGGCGGGGTGTTTAAACCCAATTCGGAAGAAAGGTGAATACCTTTAAACCTGTGAAGGGATCAGTATCCCTTAAACGTGAGAGAGGAGGCCAATCCTCTAATCTTCTGAGTTATCCCGAGTGCATATTCTGGAGCTACATCCTGGAACATATCTTGCAAAACAAATGTAAACTAAGGTGGGTGTTAGCTTGGCTAACACCCCTCCGATGCTTAAGTCAGTATTGGGTTCAAAAGAATTAATAATATCAAAACATATTAAAAAGAAGTAAGAATTCATACCATCTTGAGTTAGAAATTAAATTCTAGACTCACTTAAAATAGAGCTTGAGGTGTATAGCATTCCAAGATCTCGGTAGCATATCTCCCTCCATATTCTTGAGTCTATATGCTCCTTTCCCTGCTTCTGATTCAACTTCGTATGGTCCTTCCCATTTTGGAGCTAACTTGCCATCGGCAGGATTAGTAGTATTTTGGAAAGCCTTTCTTAATACCCAATCTCCAACCTTAAATCTTCTGGTTCTAATATTCTTATTATATGCCCTGGATATTCTCTGTTGATATGCTGCCATCCTTAGCCTTGCCGCATCTCTTTTTTCATCTATAGTGTCTAAATCCTGACTCAAGGCTTCAGGATTCTTCTCAGGATCACTTAAGATAGATCTTGCAGTAGGTATTGTCATCTCCGTTGGAATCACTGCTTCCGCTCCAAACACCAACGAAAATGGGGTTTGACCTGTTGCATTCTTTATCGTTGTCCTATCAGCCCATAAAACAAAGGGTAATTCTTCTGCCCATCTTCCTTTTTTGGCTCCAAGCCTTTTCTTTAAGTTATTGACAATTATCTTGTTAGAGGATTCTGCTTGTCCATTTGCTTGAGGATGTACCGGAGTTGATGTGATCATTTTGATTCCCCAACTCTTGCAAAAGTCAGTAGTCCTCTTACTTATGAACTGAGAGCCATTGTCACAGATTATCTCAGCTGGTACTCCGAATCTGGTCAGGATATTTCTCTTGATGAAGGATACTACTTCTTGGTCTCTTACTTGAACAAATGCTTCAGCTTCAACCCACTTAGAGAAGTAATCCGTCATTGCTAGCATAAAGACTTTTCCTCCCGGAGCTTTCGGTAATTTTCCTACTATATCCATCCCCCACTTCATGAATGGCCAAGGGGAAATTACAGGATATAGTGGTTCAGCTGGTTGATGTAGTATGTTACTATGCCTTTGACATGCATCACATCTTCGAGCATATTCTGCAGCATCTTTCCTCATTGTTGGCCAAAAGTATCCTGTCCTCAATACTTTCGAGAATAATGATCTGCCCCCAGTATGATTACCACAGTCCCCTTCATGTATATCTTGAAGTACTTCTTTAGCTTCATGATCCTCCAAGCACCTTAAATATGGTCCTGCAAGAGATTTCTTGTACAAAATATTATTTATAATAGTAAATCGTGATACCTTCATCCTAAATGCCTTAGGATTTTCATTTTCGGGGATGTGTCCTTCTTTGAGATATTTCACGATTGGAGCCGTCCAGGTTCTAGGATCCTCTTCAGGATATTCCGCCCCAGGATCCTGAATACCAACTACTTCTTTATCCTGAGGATTCGTTGCAGGATATAAGACATGTACTATTGGTATTTGTGTCCCTTCAGGTATCCTGACCGACGATCCCAGATTCGCTAAGGCGTCTGCCTCAGCATTATCCTCCCTTGGTACCTGTTCAAGTGTAAAAACATCGAAATATCCTGCTAATTTTTTGAGAATATCAAGATATTCAGTCAATTTCTCACCCTTAACTGCATAGGATCCATTAAAATGGTTAGTAATTAACAAAGAGTCAACATATGCTTGTAAATTCTTTATACTCATACTCTTAGCCAATTCTAATCCTGCAATTAAAGCTTCATACTCTGCTTCATTATTAGTAGCAGGAAATTCACACCTAATAGCCTGGGGTAATATGTCCCCCTGTGGTGATTTTAGTAGTATTCCTAATCCTACTCCTCTTACATTAGATGCACCATCAGTATATAATGTCCAGGATCCTAAGGATTCTCCTAGCTGTTGAACTTCTAGATCTACCTCATCCTGAATGTCACTACTAAAGTCAGCCACAAAGTCAGCTAAAGCCTGAGACTTTATGGCATTCCTAGGTTCATATACTAAATCATAAGCACTCAATTTTACTGACCACTTAGCCATCCTGCCTGACATCTCTGGTTTCCTAAGCACATTCTTAATAGGATAGTTTGTTTTAACATGTATCCTATGTGTCTCGAAATAATGTCTAAGTTTCGTTGATGCCATAATTAACGCTAGTATCAATTTTTCTAAATGAGAATACCTAGTTTCAACATCTAACAAACTTTTACTAACATAATAAACAGGATACTGCTGACCTTCATGGTCTTTTATAAGAACGGCACTTACAGCATTCCCTGATACAGCAAGGTATAGGGATAGTGGTTCACCATTTTCCGGCTTCATCAATAGAGGTGCGGTTGAGAGATACCGTTTCAAATCTTGTAGGGCTGCTTCATGCTTTTCCCCCCATTCGAATCTTTTGTTCTTCTTTAGGATATCATAGAAGTCTTTGCATTTCTCCGAGGATCTTGAGATAAATCTGTTTAGAGCTGCTACCCGGCCTGTTAATCTTTGTACATCCTTCATATTCGAGGGTGATTTTATATCCAGGATAGCTTTAATCTGCTCTGGGCTTGCCTCTATCCCCCTTTTCGTCACCATATACCCAAGAAACTTTCCTGCCCCCACTCCGAAATGGCACTTAGCAGGATTCAGCTTCATATTATACTGATCCAGGATATCAAATGCTCCTTTAATATCCTGGAGGTGATCCTGAGCTTTCTTTGACTTTACTACCATATCGTCAATGTATACTTCCATGGTGTCCCCCAGTTTGTCTTTGAACATCATGTTTACCAATCTTTGGTATGTTGCACCTGCATTTTTCAAACCAAAAGGCATAGCTGTATAACAATAAATACCTGTTGGCGTCATGAAGGCGGTATCCTCCTGGTCAGAAGGCTCCATTTGTATCTGTTGAAATCCTGAGGATGCGTCCATGAAAGTCAGCATCTCATGCCTAGCAGTAGCATCTACCATTGCATCAATATGGGGGAGAGGAAATGGGTCTTTTGGACAAGCTTTGTTCAAGTCTGTGTAGTCTACACAAACTCTCCATTTCCCATTCTTCTTCTGTACTACAACCACGTTTGCAAGCCACCTTGGGAACTTAACCTCTCTGATCATTCTTGACTTTAATAATCTTTCAACTTCCTCTTGGATAATCGTGTTCCGCTCAGGAGCAAACTTCCTTCTTTTTTGTTGCACAGGCTTGAACGACTTATCAATTCCAAGCTTGTGAGTGATGATATCTTTGGATATGCCAGTCATATCCTCATGTTTCCATGCAAACGTAGACATCCTGCATTTCAAAAAATTAATTAATTGTTCCTCAATATCCTGAGGGATATTGGTCCCTACGAGCACCGAAATATCGGGGTTATCCTGGTCCAGGATAACTTTCTTCACATCCTGCTCCGGATCCTCCACGATATCCTGGGCCCGCGTCTTTAATTGCTATGCTGCACTAGTTTTGGCTGAGGATTTCATCGAGGATGAGTAGCACTCTTTCGCCTCCTGCTGATCACTATCAACTTTGACCACTCCCCAAGGGGTAGGTATCTTGATGCATTGGTGATACGTTGATGGCACGGCCTTCATATCGTGAATCCACGGTCTTCCCAATATGATGTTATAGCAGGATAGAGAATCCATCACACAGAAACGTTGTATCGAATTGACTCCTTCAACGTATACTGGCAACTTTATCTCTCCCACTGTGTTTCTAGCCTCTCCACTGAATCCAACAAGCACGGTGGACTTTGAAGTGATATCCATTGGAGATACATTCATTCTCTTCAGAGTTTCTAGTTGGATTATGTTGACGGAGCTGCCATTATCAACCAATATCCTGCGTACAAAATGGTTAGCCACATATAACGTTATTACCAGAGCATCATGGTGAGGATCCTGGACAGTATCCCTGTCATCAGCATCAAATGTGATCACTTTGTCAGTTGTGAGTGTAGTCATCCTGACAGGTTTGTCTCCCCTTTCGGCTTTGGCTTCCTTTGCATGTCTCTTTGCTGCCGAATACGAAGTTCCACAAATGTCGGATCCCCCCGAAATGAAGTTGATTATCTTGGCATCCGCGGGAGGTGATGCCGCTCGTTCAGGATCCTTCTCAGTATCCTGACCCTTATTCTTCTTCTTTCCTAAGAGATCTTTCAGATATCCCTTGCTCAGAAGGTAGCTTATTTCTTTCCTTAAAGCAATGCAATCCTCAGTCATATGTCCGAAATCTTCGTGGAAAGCACACCACTTCGACTTATCTTTCCAGTCAGCCTTTTGTTGATTCTTTCGGGGCCATCTAGCCTTGTCTCCTAGACCCTGCATAGCATACATCAATTCAGGAATATTAACAGAAAAGCAATATTCAGACAATTCAGGATACTCTTCAGGATCCTCATCTTCGACAGCATTCACTCTCTTGTTTTCATTTCTACCATATGGCTTAGGCCGATATGACTTAAATGAGGATTCTGACTTCCTATTAGTCGATTCATAAGTGTTGGACGAGTTCATCCTTTCTTGCATCTTCTTGTCATCTTCCAGACGGATATATCTCAAGGCCCTGTTACGAGCTTCATCGAGATTCCTACAGGGATTCATTACAAGATCCTGATAAAACTGAGAATCCTTTTGTAATCCCATCTTAAAAGCTTGCACAGCTGTTGCAACATCAAGATGTGGGATATCCAAGGATTCTCGACTAAATTTGTTCACATAATCCCTCAAGGATTCTTGAGGCCCTTGAGTTATCCTGTAAAGATCACTGGTTAGTTTCTCAAAGCTCCGACTACAAGAAAATTGACTGTTAAATAAATTAACCAAATGAGCAAATGAAGTGATTGAGTGAGGAGGAACGTTCAACAGCCATTTCAAGGCTGATCCCGTTAGAGTAGAACCAAATCCCTTGCACAAGCACGCTTCCTTGAGCTCCGGAGGAATAGGGTTAATCTCCATTCTTTCCCTATACTGGGCAATATGCTCCTCAGGATCCGTAGTCCCGTCATAAAGCTTCATGTTGGGAGTTTGAAATCTCTTTGGGATCTCAGCATCACATATAGGGTATGCAAAACGAGATATCTTGTGGCTATCCTGGGACACTTCTGGGATTGGCTGGACCACCCCAGGTACACTAGATATCATGTCCTTCAACTTTTGAAGTTCCCTAGTAAGTGCTGATGTTACACCTGTATCCTGCAAAGATCCATTATTGTTAGTAGCATGAGTATTATTATTATTTGACACGTTACCCGTTGGAGGGTTTTGCCCATATCCTGAAGCATATCCTGAGCTCCTCATGGTTGACATCCTGATCGAGGAGGGTATTTCAGGAGTATGATTCTGAGGAAGACTGGGCACGATATTCCCCCTGTTATCCTCAGTATACACAGCTGAACTAAAGTTCAACGCTCTGGGGTGTAATGGAGTGACATTGTCCTCAGCAGATCTGCCCGAGCCAGACTTCAGGAGTTGTATTTCCCTTAAAAGCATTTGGTTTGTTTCCTGTTGCTGCCTCATTTGTTCCTGCACACTTCCAAATAAGGTTAAAATTTCATCATTAGAAGCTAAAACGGGAGCAGATCCCTGGACACTCCGAGTAGGGATAACATCTTGAGATTGTGTAGAAGCTGGCATCCTTGGAGGAGGTGGTGGAAGCATCGAACCGGTAGTAGCAGAAGTCATAGCAGACATAGTAGAGGAACTCATGTTTGATCGTGAGGCCATTGTGGACAATGTAGCAAAAAGTTTTGAAAATAAAAAACCGATTAGCGATTTAACAAAAAATTTTAGTAAAGAGAGCACCACTTGCCCCACGGTGGGCGCCAAATTGTTTTGGTCAAAAATTACCGAAGTAATTAAGTGATCAAATTAGTTAAGTGAGGTAGTGTGCTAGAAGTAAATGTCAAAAACGTGTTAACTAAATTACTTGTAAAAACAGTATAAGGATACGGCTCGGGATATTGAGCTGTATCAATGATCAAACAATGAGCAATTAATGAGCAAAAAGTAAAGGAAGTGACACGAGATGTACGAGGAAAGCCCTTGATCAATCTAGATCGCCGGCATAAAACCTCGGGAGCTGACAATCGCAGCTGCCTTGTTCTTCAATTGCTTCCAAAATCAGGATACAGTGCAGGATGTGGTACGGATCGACTAAGTGTTACAACGAAAATGAAATACAAGTGTGGTGTTTGCAACTAGCTAGAATGTGATTGTGTTCGAGAGCGTAAGTGTGAAATGATGTGTGTTCTAAGCTGATCCGACCTCATCTATTTATAGTAAAGATAAAATAACTAACTACCCTAAACTCGCGGGATTCACCGAATATTCCTTCTTGGAACGTTGCAGACCTGGTCTTTCGGGCTCAACGTCTCTTTCTCAACAAATTCGTCCGAGTCTTGAGGAGAAGAAGTCCTTGTGACCGTTAGCAAGCCTCTGCCCTTAACCTGCACGTGGTTAATTCAATAAGCTTCAGGATATCGCCCAAGATGTCAGCAATATCCTCTTCCAGCATCCTGATCACAAATAAACAAACAAAGGCAGGATATTGGTCAGGATACATATGTTAAGAAAATGACCCCTAACACATACTATTGATAAAATTGTGTTTTGCAGGCCTTGATGCTTAAATATGCGGGAAACCGAGTGAAACGAGCCAAAATATTGAAAAGTCAAGTCTTGGAGCATGTTGGAAAGGTCGAGGAGTTGAAATAGAGTTAAAGAGCTGAAAAATCACTCTCTGGCTCCCCACCACCCACTAAGCAAGTCTGTGGCACCCGGCGAGAGATTGGAGATGTTACATGAGAAAAAAAACAAGGTGGCACCCCGCCACCCATTCCTAAGTAGGTGGCGCCCCGCCAGAAGCTTGTAGCTGGCAATTATTACGAATTTAATAAGGGTTTGTTATGGAAAGTGATATATAATCATCTTAAACTTGAGAAAAAACCCTAGGTCGATTTTGGGACTTCTTTGGGCAATATTGGAGCATTCTTGGAGCACTTTTGGAGATCTCGAAGCATAGGAATCATCGATACGAGTTCGGGGAAGAAGACTTGAAGATCTAATCGGGTTTTCTAGTTCTTTATTCTTAACTTTTCTTACGAAACTTGGTATGATGAATTCGTGTTTGGACATCTTTGAATTGTTTTCACGTTTTAACATGCTTGGCTAAATTTATAAACCACCTAGACTTGATGAATGGATTAATATGAAGTTTTCACCGTTTTTGTTAATTGTATGATTATTATGGATCGATTGTGTTTAGTAAGCAGTTTGATTTAATGATTTGATGTGTATGCATGCTTTGAGTTGGTTTATTGTTATTATTTGCTTCATATGATTCTTAGTGACGGTCTATATCACAACATAGAGTCATATTAGGGTTTAGGATTTCGGTGAGTGTCTATATCACATAAGAAAACCTTAACTCTTTAGGGAGAATTGCGCAATAACCCCTAGAAGTAATTGGTAATAATTTGCTAAGTCTTAGTGTTCTACTAGTCCTAATACCTGGAATGTGAGGGGCTGTTGGTAGGTCTTACCCGGCGAATTGCTTTAGATAGTCCTTGGAAAAGGTCATGTCTTGGTTTACCTGTCGGTTTTATTAGTCTATCAAGTCAAATTAATTACTTCAAATTACCCTAGATCTATGATTGGAAAAGAATAGGTAAATATTAGGGTACTTACACAATAATTAGACAACTGGAAAGACGTCTAATAACCGGTAGGATTAACAGCCTAGGTAGTTCCACAGGTTTCTCCTTGAGAAGGGTCGAGGGGCTTAGTTGGTTCTTAATAGGTTTAGTACTTTAAGATCCCGGTTCCATAATTCATGCATTTAACTTAATCGGTAATCTCTTAAAAACAATCCAGGATTCTTGTCTAGGTGGTCTCGTTCTCATATAAGAAAAGCCCTTAGTCTTCGTTCGTATTAGTTTAATTCTAGTTTAATTAAGTAGTTTAATATAGATTTCTTTAGTTTTTCCGTAACCCCCCCCCCCCAAACAATTAAACAAGTTAAGTCGTGTCTGTCAGTGTCTATTAGAGTCTAGTTTACGTGATTTATAGAGTCTCGTGGTTCGATATCCGGACTTCCTAGGGTTATACTACATTGATCGGTACACTTGCCGATTGTGTGGTTTAGGTCGAGTCTAGAATTAAAGCTTTGTAGTGTCTAGTTTAGAGAGTCTAATATAGTTAATTTTTATAGTCTGTTTAGCACACATCAAGTTTTTGGCGCCGTTACCGGGGACTCTTGGCAATTGCGTTCATTAGCTTTGATAGACTTTATTGACATATACGTGCTACGTGTTTGTTTTGTTTTAAGTTTTTCCCCACCCTATAGCCTTACTTCTAGCACCTCTAGCATCCCAGAAAACTTAGAACACATGGCCAACGCTAGGCAAACCGTCCACCAGCAAGCCACTCAGAATTTCACCGGTCTAGCTTCACCCATCACCATCCCACCCATAGTTAGTGAGAACTCATGGCAAATTCCCTCTTATGCCATGCAGGCCATTACCAATAGCATCCAATTCCATGGCCGTGAGGACGAGGACGCACCGGCCCACATAAACCGTTTCTCCCGCATCCTAGCTACTTTTAGCCTTCACGGAGCCCCAAATGATGCTACTTACCTTCAGCTCTTCCCATTTTCACTAGCTGGCCGTGCGGCTACTTGGTTGGACTCTCAACCAACCGGTACCTTTACCACCTGGGCGGGGCTTCGTCAAGCCTTTTTGAACAAATATTTCTCGCCCGCTAAAGCCTCACGTCTTAGAGACCAAATCCACTCCTTTCGCATGGAGCCCGACGAGCCTTACTACCTTGCTTGGGAGCGTTTCCAAAACCTTTGTGCTCGTTGCTCCCAACATGGTCTTTCCGATTGGGCCTTATGTGAGAAATTCTACAACGGTCTCACTCAAGAGACTCGTGATAGGTTTGATACTAATGCGGGGGGGCATATGATGGGTATTCTCACTGTAGCCGAGTGTTTAGAGCGTTTCGAGGCATTTGCCCAGTCTCAATCTCAATCGCGAGCCGATCAGCGGTATCAAAGTGGTAATTCAAATACCACTACTAGTGCACCCGCCCGTGGGGTGAACCATGTCACCATGGACCCTAGTTTGGCCGCTGTGTTGGAAAACATGACTCGAGAGCTCAAGGAGATTAAGGCTAAGGTAGACAAATGTGAGTATTGTCGAGGGGGTCACGATACGAGTGCGTGTCCATTGCTAGTTGGTGAGGAGCAAGTTGATTTCGTAGGAGGAGATTTCGGTAGAGGTCAATCTAGTGGGTTTGGTAATAATAATTTTGGTTCGGGTTGGCGTAATAATAATAATAATAATAATAATAATTTTGCTAATAACAACAATTTTCGCTCAAATGGACCCCCTGGCTTTCAAATGGCTCAAAACCCAAATAGGGGCCAAAGTTCACTTTTTGGTGGGGGTTCAGGTGGGCAGTTTAACAAAGGGTTCAATGGGCAGGTCAAAGAAGGGGGGGTCAAATAATCAGGGTCAAGGTCCAAGTTTTGATTTAGGGGGTAGCATAGAAAGAATGGAGGCTATGATGAGCCAACTAGTTGTTAGGGACCAAACCACTCAAAAGAAACTTAGCGAACATGACCTTATGCTTAAGAATCACCAAGCTGCTTTCCAAGACCTTCAAAGGGTTGTAGGTGATATGTCTAGGAAGTTAGAGGAGAGATTACCCGGTCAGTTTGCGGGTAACACCCAACCTAACCCGAATGCTCATGTAAAGGCCATTACTACTCGTAGTGGCAAAACTGTAGGGAACCCTAGTGTTGAAGAGAGAGTGGTTGAGGAAGATGAAGAGATTGTAGATGAGGAGTCTCAAAGTGAGAAGAAAGTTGAGAAAACGCCTATAGACGTTAGACCTTCACCTTTAGTAGACCATTCGTATATCCCGTTTCCCTCACGTCTTAAGAACCAAAAATACTCAAGGGAATACGGGCAATTTCTAGACATCTTCAAGCAATTGAAGATTAATCTTCCGTTTATCGAGGCACTCCAATCGATGCCTAAATACGCGAAATTTTTGAAAGATCTTCTTAGGAACAAAGAGAAGTTAGGAGAGTTGTCGAACGTTCCATTGCATGGAGGGTGTTCCGCCGTTGTGTTAAATAAGCTTCCCGAAAAGCTTACCGATCCCGGTATTTTCACTATTCCTTGTCTATTCGGTAGTAACACCAATACTAAAGCCTTAGCCGACCTAGGTGCTAGCATCAATTTGATGCCCTTTTCTCTTTATGAGAAGCTAGACTTAGGCGAGCTTTCACCTACCCGAATGACATTGTCCTTAGCTGATAGGTCCGTGAAACACCCGAGGGGCATAGTTGAGAATTTGCTTGTTAAGGTTGACAAGTTCGTTTTTCCGGCCGATTTCGTCATTCTTGACATGGAAGCCGATGAAAACGTACCGTTAATTTTAGGACGCCCGTTCTTGAACACCGCTAAAGCTCTCATAGATGTCTTTTTAGGCACCATCACACTTAGAGCGGGCGAGGAATCGGTAGTTTTTAATGTTATGAATTCGAGAGGGCCTAGTGATAAAGTGGAGGCGGTATCGTTAGTGGGGGAGTGTGAGAAGGACGAGAGAGATGAGGAGAAGGTGGTGAGTGGGCCGAGTCTAGAAAAAGTAATAGGACTCAAGTGTGGGGACCCACCTGATAGGAGAGTAGAGGAATTAGAAGCGAGAATGGTGTGTTTAGAATCTAAGCTAGAGATACTAAGCAAAGCTCAGTTTGGGGAGAGATTTCGATATGACGAGTCTAGATTCAAACCGCCAGATGAGGAGTTGAGAGGTTATGAGAGAGATAAGGGTGTTTGGGTTGATTCGGGAAATAAGTATAATGGTGCTACAGCCCGTGAGTGTGTGTTTGGAGGTGAGCTGCATCTCTATGATCCCCCATAAGTATGTGAGAAGTTGTTACTCATTTGTAGAGTCTGTACCGTTTGTATCTTAGTTATTTATTAATTTTTCGTATTTTTTAGTAGCTAACGGTCATTTTTGGGTAGTTTTTCGGTTCGTTGTTTTTGTTTTGAGTCGTTTGCAGGAGGGCATCGCCGAAGGATTTGCAGGAAATTGCGAGGAAAATAAGGCTCCAGGTAAGTTTTTGTACTTAGAAAAATTTCGGTTGGTTTTTGAGAGGTTTGGGAAAAACATAAAAATTTTTCTAAGGCATTGAAAGAAAAAATTATACACTTTCTGTTGAAAACGGCTTCTGGCGGGCCGCCACCCACTTATAAACAACCCTCTCGCCCCCGCCACCACGTAAGGGAGTTTTTTCGGAAATATATAGCGTGGTAGCGGGCCGCCACCCACCTCTTCACTTTGTAGCGGGCCGCCAGGAAACATGTCTGCAGCCTTTAATTTGTAAAACCCCCAAAAGTTCTTTTTCCTACCTACCCTTCTTGCCCCACCGCCGTAACCCATCACCCCCATAACTTCCACCCCCTAATTTCTCCTCCACTCTTCGCCGACCACACCTAAGATCACACCTCACAATTACATCCCTAACCTTCTCCTTCACATCGTCCAACCCCCCCCCCCCCAAATTTCAAATCCCTGATAACCTTCACCTTCACACTTAACACTTACCATCGATAACCTTTTCTTCCATCCACTTATCATCGTAAACACCACCATTATCCTCACCCTTCTTTACCCACTCACAGCCGACAACCCCTCCTTATCCCACCATTATCATCACCCTTCAATTCACCTAACCCTTCCACCATTATCTCCACCGTAATCCTTCATTCCCCCATCGATTTCCCTTTTCGCCGATACCCCTATACTTCTCCTCTTCACCATCGATAACCTCCATCAATTGCCACCTTTACAACCTCCATCATCACCTTCGATCACCGATACCACCATTCCGACCACCGATTATTCTCCATTACATCCACCAGCACCACTGCATCCATTATCACCACCACCGCTGCACTCACCACTTTTATCACCTTGTTAACCGCCGACCATCACTTCCATCACCGGTCACCACCGCCATTACCTGCACCGGCGGCCAACATTACACCACTGTTCCCACTATCTGTTTCGAGTCGTCGACGTTCAGGTATGTTTTCCTGCATTTGCTTTTGAGTCATTTACGTTTGGTGTAGATAGTCGAGTCTCATGTCTGTCCGTTTCGAGTCCATAAGTTTGTGTCAGGTCAGTCATTGTCGAGTTTTAGTTATTTGTGAGTCTGTTTGGCTGTTTGTTGCAGTCGAGTCGTTGTGTGGTTGTCGAGTCTGTAGTGGTCTGAGTCTGTTTAGACTTTGTTATTCAGGTCAGGTTTGAATTTTGGTTGTCGAGTAGTGTCTGCAGGTCTGATGATTAGTGTCGAGTTCGTCGAGGCAGTAGGTTTTTGTGTTTAGGTCATTTTCTGATTGTGTTTGTGGTGTCTTAGTGTCATTGCCGAGTTGATTGTAACGTGCACATCAAATGGACAGGTCTGTTTTTCAGTCAAGTTTATCAAGTGCAGGTCTGTTTTTAGTTGTTGCGAGGGTGCGGGTGGTTCGGGTTGGTCATAATGTTGCAGATTGGTATAACAAGCACATTGATTGTTTTTTAGAGGCGCTAGGATGGGTTAGTGATAGGTATGGGGGGGTGGTTGTTTTATTTTACTCGAAAATCAATTGTAGCCGCGTCATACGGGTTAATGGGCGTCGGGGTTGGTTTGAATTGAATTATTTTGAATATTGCGGATGATTTTGTGCGGGTGTCGTAAAATTCAAGTGTGGGGATACGGTTGCGCCTTTTGACATAAATACCTACTTTTTCACCAAATCCACGCGCGCCGTTTCCGTTGCTTCCACAGTGGGTTTTTATTGATTGTTTCGGCACTTGGGTTTACTTGCGGACAAGTAAAGTGCCGGGAGGAGGTAGGGTTGTAAGTCTTGTATTTTGCGTCTAGTTTAGGTCGAGTTGAGTTTTGCGTCTTTAGGGTCCTTTGTGTCGTTTTAAGTGTGTTTCGAGTCTTGCTAGTGTCGTGTAGTGTCGATATGCTCACTTGATATTCAAGCCGTTTCGCTCGTACTCAATCTCCATTCGGGCGGAGTTGGTTTGTAATTGTGTTGCATAAAGTCACTTTTTTTTCGAACAACGGCCGCGAACGAAATGCTATACGGCCGTTGTTTGAATGTACAGTATTATATTAAAAATAAAATAAATAAATAAAAAATCAGAAAATTCTTAAAAATAAAATTTTTTTAAAAAAAAACTCAAAAATAACAAAAATAGTTTGTGTTTACTGACTGTTCACCTGTTTTTGCGCGTTTTTGAACTATTTTTACAGGATGTCAGGTGAAGGTTCCTCGTCAGGCACCAAACGCATGCGAGGTGCTTCCACGAGATCTCAGGGGGCTGCTTAGGAGCAGCCGGCTGATTTACCACTGAGAGTGGTCAGTTATCGTGGAGCAGGGTTTGAGATGAGGAGTAGATGGTGTGGTTTGAGGATGATGCAGCAGTGATTGAGCATATCTTTTTGTTATATTTTTCTTTTATGCTGTTTTCATCATATCTTGGTCTGTACTAATATTTTAAACAGGTTGGATGGGTTTTGGGGTTGGTTGATACACTTGTGGATGGTTGTTGAACGTGATATTACATATTATCTTTTGCTAGTGTTTGGTGTTTGCTTGATTAGGTTTGATTGTAGTAGCTGCTTTCGTTCGCGGGTCCGAGGTTAGAATTGTTTGCTAAGCGCGTATCGAATTGGAGGGCTTATGTGGAAACGACTGGCACTTTGACAGTCTCACATACTCAGCTAAGTCGTTTCCCTTTTTGTTGTTGTATTTATTTTTTCTATTTCGTTTGCAGTTTTTATTTTTAGGTAGTTGTTGAGTCGTATTTTCGTTCTTGCATTAGGGACAATGCAATCTCTAAGTGTGGGGATGGGATACATGTAAATAATCAAGTCTTAAATATGAAAAACACAAAAATATTAAAAAATCAAAAAAAATAAAAAAAAATTAGAAAATTTTAAAAAAATCCAAAAAAAAAATTGAAAAATCAGAAAATGTCTTTCGAATAAAAAAGAAGTTTGCAAATTTACACGGAAAATGATAGAAAAGATGAATTTTTGCTCGGGGTCGAATAATAATAATAATAATAATAATAATAAGAGATTAAATAAATCGAGCTTGCGTCTAGTTAGGGATATGTGGATAGGCCCGGGTTTGGTTTTAAGTCCCTTTGAGCTAATATACCTTAATTGTCGGTCTGCTAGTGGGTTTTCATCTGGGAAATATGGGAAATTAAAACTGCCGATAAGAGTATAAGGGGCACCATTATAAGTTAAAACCGTTAGAGTTTGTGATCATGCGAGAAAAAAAAAGTGAGCTAGAAACTAAATGAAAGTAGTGCATTCCTATGTAGTCTGGGCTGGGGATAGCGACTCTACAGCCGGATTACCGCTAGGGTGTGTGAAATCGACCGTGCAAAGAAAAGAAAAAAAAAGTACCGAAGCTTAAGTAATCTGGGTTGGGGATAGCGACTCTACAGCCGGATTGCCTCTTGGTTAGGGAAAGCATCGTCTATGCTCATTAGAAAAAAAAAAGAAAGAGAAAGAAAAGAAAAAAAAAAGAAAAAAAATCTGATTGTAAACTCTCTTGGTTTTGATATAAGACGGTTGGGAATTGGTCCAATGATCGTTCTCTTAGTCCTATAAGCTTGAGGCGGGAGTAGGTGGACTGTAGATTCTAGTGTGAGACCCTAGGTACACTGACCGCACTTAAATTAAAATCACATGATAAGGGCTTAGGACCGGACTTGGGTTTAAGGGGACAAGTATATTCGCAATCGCGACTAATGCAAGTCTTGGTTTTAATAAAATATACGTATGCTTTTGACCCGAGTGATTGTTCGTCTCTGATTCCGTTGCATAATTCTTTTTCGAGGACGAAAAAAGAGTAAGTGTGGGGATGTTTGATGTATTGCAAAATACATCTTTTATTCGTGTACAGTTTGTATAGTTTTCGTTACATTTAGTTTTGTTTTTCGTTAGAATGTGCATACTATTGATAAAATTGTGTTTTGCAGGCCTTGATGCTTAAATATGCGGGAAACCGAGTGAAACGAGCCAAAATATTGAAAAGTCAAGTCTTGGAGCATGTTGGAAAGGTCGAGGAGTTGAAATAGAGTTAAAGAGCTGAAAAATCACTCTCTGGCACCCCACCACCCACTAAGCAAGTCTGTGGCACCCGGCGAGAGATTGGAGATGTTACATGAAAAAAAAAACAAGGTGGCACCCCGCCACCCATTCCTAAGTAGGTGGCGCCCCGCCAGAAGCTTGTAGCTGGCAATTATTACGAATTTAATAAGGGTTTGTTATGGAAAGTGATATATAATCATCTTAAACTTGAGAAAAAACCCTAGGTCGATTTTGGGACTTCTTTGGGCAATCTTGGAGCATTCTTGGAGCACTTTTGGAGATCTCGAAGCATAGGAATCATCGATACGAGTTCGGGGAAGAAGACTTGAAGATCTAATCGGGTTTTCTAGTTCTTTATTCTTAACTTTTCTTACGAAACTTGGTATGATGAATTCGTGTTTGGACATCTTTGAATTGTTTTCACGTTTTAACATGCTTGGCTAAATTTATAAACCACCTAGACTTGATGAATGGATTAATATGAAGTTTTCACCGTTTTTGTTAATTGTATGATTATTATGGATCGATTGTGTTTAGTAAGCGGTTTGATTTAATGATTTGATGTGTATGCATGCTTTGAGTTGGTTTATTGTTATTATTTGCTTCATATGATTCTTAGTGACGGTCTATATCACAACATAGAGTCATATTAGGGTTTAGGATTTCGGTGAGTGTCTATATCACATAAGAAAACCTTAACTCTTTAGGGAGAATTGCGCAATAACCCCTAGAAGTAATTGGTAATAATTTGCTAAGTCTTAGTGTTCTACTAGTCCTAATACCTGGAATGTGAGGGGCTGTTGGTAGGTCTTACCCGGCGAATTGCTTTAGATAGTCCTTGGAAAAGGTCATGTCTTGGTTTACCTGTCGGTTTTATTAGTCTATCAAGTCAAATTAATTACTTCAAACTACCCTAGATCTATGATTGGAAAAGAATAGGTCAATATTAGGGTAGTTACACAATAATTAGACAACTGAAAAGGCGTCTAATAACCGGTAGGATTAACAGCCTAGGTAGTTCCACAGGTTTCTCCTTGAGAAGGGTCGAGGGGCTTAGTTGGTTCTTAATAGGTTTAGTACTTTAAGATCCCGGTTCCATAATTCATGCATTTAACTTAATCGGTAATCTCTTAAAAACAATCCAGGATTCTTGTCTAGGTGGTCTCGTTCTCATATAAGAAAAGCCCTTAGTCTTCATTCGTATTAGTTTAATTCTAGTTTAATTAAGTAGTTTAATATAGATTTCTTTAGTTTTTCCGTAACCCCCCCCCCCCCCCCAAAACAATTAAACAAGTTAAGTCGTGTCTGTCAGTGTCTATTAGAGTCTAGTTTACGTGATTTATAGAGTCTCGTGGTTCGATATCCGGACTTCCTAGGGTTATACTACATTGATCGGTACACTTGCCGATTGTGTGGTTTAGGTCGAGTCTAGAATTAAAGCTTTGTAGTGTCTAGTTTAGAGAGTCTAATATAGTTAATTTTTATAGTCTGTTTAGCACACATCAATGAAATTAGAAGCTAATTGATGTCTAGAGATAAACCCTAGATGATTTCTTGTTAAAATCTAGCATTATACTTGTGGGGTTTATAATCACCATTGTAGGTGATTAGTGAGTTTGTAGAAACTAGATAAACACTAGGAATATGGTTCTTATTCTAGTGAAATCTGAATTCATGTGGTAAATTCTGAAATATTGATGTTAAAATTTAGTATAGATTTGCTAAATTGAAGTTGATTTAGATGGAAACAACAAGTCATGAATTTTGTATTGGTTATGTAAAAATCCGACCCGCTAGGTGTTTGTTAAAACGCCTAAGTGAGAATTAAAATGTTAATAATCGGACAAAAACGCAGATTCTGATATCATAATGAATTATGATAAATGATTGTTAAAAGGGGTTCTAAATTGATTGTGAATAGAACTCTTTAGGTAAAGAATCTGGATCGTCAAGCGGACAAGCCGGAGGTGATACACGGTTGAAGGGTGTGCTCTAAAGGTACGCAACTTATGGTTTCGTTACATTATGTTTAATTGTTAGTTTTAGCTTGTTATATTGAAATTTGGCAAAACAAGGAAACCCGTTAAGTCACGGAAGTGAAAAAGTGCCATAGACAAATAAAACGGGTCAAATCATGTATTAGAAATAGAGTTTGGAATGTTTCGAAATGGTGGTCTCCATTCGGCATCCAAACGGGTCAAAACAAGTTGAATTGTAAATGTCGAAGCCAATGACCATCACATGTTGATTGGTTATAAACAAAGCGTAAGCCGTGTAGCGGACACGCTAAACTCGTTGTAAAAAAATGATGAATGAGCCCCTGATATGGGAATTAAAGTTTGAAATTTATGCTTGTGAAATAGTGTTAAAAAGCTTGTTTAAATCCTTGAAACAAGCATGACGATTATTGCGTAAGCAACCCTCGGGAGGGAAGTGAAACGTCATAGTCGGAAAACCCGGGATTGGGTAAATGGGACGTAGATATGAGATGACAATAAAACAAGTTGTTGAACTTGTAAACAAACAGGTCAAAATAAAGCAAACGTAAACCGGGTAACGGAAGCGTAAACTATATGAATAATGGATCCGGGTAATGGATGATAGTTTAGACATGTTAAGAAACCGAACCCCAAGCAATTAAAATGAGTTTGGATAGGTTTGGATGTAAATTGGGTGAAAAATAAACGTGTAGAGTTGACACGGCCGGGTGAACTTTTGACACGGCCGGGTGAAGTGGCTGAAAACAAAAAAATATAATTTCTTTTGTTTAATTATTTTGTTCAAATGCTTTGATTTCTAATCATTTAAATGAAATTGTATGATAGGTAAAGATGCACTTTAGACCTCGGAGGATGATCAAGCCATGTCAAGAACCGAACACACCAAACAAAGATTCCGCATTTTGTCTATTTTGTTTTAGTGACATGTAAACACTTAAAATTATGTTTTGAAAGTTTATCTAGTAGGATGTAGACTTGAATGTTATGATCAAGTATGATCTTAAAACTAAAAAGATTTTTGTAAACTTGGAATTTTTGCACTAAATGCATGTTATATTTTATTAATTCTGTCCTTTAAAGACGAGTGTTAAAAGTTGGTATCAGAGCTCAAGGTTGTCAATAAAGTGTGTTCGGTTCAAGCTTGATCAAACATCCGGTAAGAGTTAACTGTTTTAAGTAGACTTGGTAAATATAGAAATGAAACATGAATTGACATGCACAAAAAGAGTGTGTTAACACACTCAAACACGTGAAGTGCATTAAACAAGAACGGTTGAAACAAGTTACGAACTTGATTAAACCAAAGCAAGTAAATCATATGTTATAAATGAAATGTTTAACGGTTAAAGTAAACATTTCAGTATTAAAGATGACGGATGGAGGTAACGACGATGCAGTGCCAAGAGTCACCGAGCAAATGAGAGAAGTGATTGCCGAGGAAGTTGGAAAGGCAATCAAAAATAGTTTGTCCGGTTTTATCGATAAGATCCAAAACACGGTACTATCGGTAGTGGATGAGAGAATCAAGAAATTGGAAGATAATGCCAATTTAGCGAAGGAAAAGTCTGGAGGACGAAAGCCTTGTTCATACAAAGAGTTCATGGTGTGCAAACCGCCAGTTTATAATGGGGAGTTTGACCCAATAGTATGCCAGCGATGGCTAAGCAATATCGAGGGAGTATTTGAAAGGATCCATTGTGATATAGATGACTACGTAGCCTATGGTACTGGTCAATTAAGGGGTCAAGCGAAAGACTGGTGGGATAACAAAAAGAAAGAAATTGGAAGTGAAGCGGCTAAGGCTATGACATGGGATGAATTTAAGACGTCGTTTCTTAAACATCACAGTCCCAAGGCGGTCATTAATCGAATCAAAGAAGAGTTCATGCAACTTAGGCACAAGGGTGAGTCCATAGACAAAATCACGGGAATGTTTATGGATAAGATGAAGTTTTGTGATGAATTGGTGACAAATGAAGAACAAAAGATATATTATTACTACAATATGTTGAGCGCCGAGTATAGGGAGTTTATGTCTCCTTCAAAATATGAGACACTTATCGAGATCATCAATGTTTCTCGGGAACGGGAGATTGAATTGAAAAAGCAAGTTGAACGGGGCGAACGAAGGGCACATGATGTTAATCCAAGCCCTACTAAGAAAGCACGGGCGAATGAAACAACGAAGAAATCGGATGCAAAAGGCGGGCTCCAAGTTGCAAAATCTGCGGAAAGGGTCATAAAGGCGAGTGTCGCTTTAAAGATAAACCTTGCCCCATATGTCGGAAAACAGGGCATATGGCTTCATCATGCCCGGATAAAGTGACAGTTTGCTACAATTGCTACCGACCGGGCCACAAGAAGTCGGAATGCCCGGAGCTAGTGGGAAAGAAAGATGGGCAAGACACGAAGGGTGAAGCACCGAAAGCAAAGGCTAGATCTTTTCACCTAACTATCGCAGAAGCAAAAGTAGAACCCGAAGTGGTTTAAGGTATATTTGCTGTAAACTCGATTCCTGCACGTGTGCTATTTGATACGGGTGTGAATAAATCCTTTATTTCATATGGGTTTATTCGACATCCTTTATTTGTTCTAACTAAGTTACCTATGCCCTTAGAAGTAGAGATAGGTAATAACAAGAGTTTTATTGTTTGTGATGTATGTCAAAATTGTAAATTGAGCATCGATGACGAAGAGTACTCAATAGACTTAATCCCGATGTCGATGGGAGAATTTCAAGTGATCGTGGGATGGATTGGCTGTCCCGATATCACGCAAAGGTGGCATGTTTCCGCAAGGAGATAAAATTGACGTCTCCTAGCGGAAAGCACGTTACTATATACGGTGAAAAAGGGGGTAACCCAGTGGTATGTACAATGCTAGAAGCTCACAGACTTATGAAACATGGATGCAAGGCATATATGGTATACGCAAGTGAGTCAGAAAAAGAATCCCTAAAAATCGGAGACGTGCCGGTGGTACGTGATTATGAAGATGTGTTCCCGGAAGATTTACCGGGAATACCACCAGAACGAGAGGTAGAGTTCGGAATCGAACTGATTCCGGGCGCAAAACCTGTGGCCAAGGCGCCGTACCGGCTTGCGCCGTCGGAGCTACAAGAATTGATGTCTCAGATCCAAGAACTGCTCGACAAAGGGTTTATCTGACCGAGTGTATCTGTAGGTCCCCTTGATGTGTATGGATCTTTCACAGAATTGTCAATCTAATCAAGAGTGCGGAATCCTCTTGATCAGAATATAGCAGAAAACGTGTAGGAACAGAAACAACAATTCACTTTCAAACCGGGTTTCTATTGATTATCAATCACTCAAGAATTACAACCAATCTAAACCCTAACCAACACAATTTCGTCCAAGACACTAGTCCTTCACGAAATTCCTCTCTCAAATATTGTTTTGGCTGATTAACCTAAACCCTAAAGCCTAACCTTGTTTATATAACACAAGGTTGCAACATTAGGCTGGGTTTGCTACATGGGCTAGGCCCAAATCGTCCCCCATCACCCAATGTGGGTTTTGTTTAGCCCAAACTCTATTAACTCACTAATACAAAGCTAAACCCACTAACTATTTATCGTTTAACAAATTACAAGATATCCAAAGACCAAATCTAAGCTGTTGTCACAAACATGCACCAACAAACTCCCCCTTGACAATAGCTTCATAAAATAACTTTGTCTTCAGTCTTCTTGCAATCTTCATGTAATCTTGCACTGTCTTTGGTCTTTGGATAGCTTCAGCTTCTGTCAGCAACAGACTCCCCCTAAGCTGATGCATCCAATCACCAAATCTTCAAAACGTTAGCACTTGAGTAAACTCCAGTTCAGCATTTGCAAAGCAATCTTCAAACTCTTCAATCTTGTCTGCAATGTAGAAAGGAGGTTCTACCATGCATCCAATCAAACTCTCATCTTCACAGCAACTCATCACTTTAACTTCTCAGCAACACACTGCTTCAATCTGTATACTATAAAACAAACATCTCGAGAAACCATAAGAATTTTTCATCACAGTTGAATAAATTATTATTATTCAAGAGATTATTGCACAGATTAAGCATATTCAATTTCTTCACCAACACGCAAAACTTTTTAATCACACACCCTATAACCCGCATGATTTAAAATTTTGAACTCACTTTCCAACACCGTCTCCCCCTATCAGTAACAATTCCTCCAAGAATAACAGTTTTCCATACGTTAAGAATTTTAAACAGAAAAAGACACTATTTTTGAATTTTTATAGTTTCTGAAAGCAAGTAAATAACAAAAGCAATAAACACTCTATTTTTGTGAGAATCACTGGTAAGAAGATCATATCAACAAAATCAAACTGTTTTCACACTATTATATAATTCTTTATTTAATTTTTCGTGAAAAGCAGTCCAAGACGATTACCAGTATGTTTGTCCTCTTAAACAAAATGCATGAACATTTCAAGTACCATTACCGTATGATACGTTAAGGTAATTTTATTACTGATATATTAGTGTGTCCCACTTCAGGATATACCCCCGCGATCAAGGTATGCACAAAGATTCATCGTAGTAGGTGAGTATACTGAATTCATCCGTTTTATTTTTCAACGTTTAGATAATTGGTGAACAGGTCAGTACTTCCGTACAGCAAAGAGACCAAAATATCTAACGAGGGCTAAGACAAATACCATTTTTTGGTACGATTTATGCATTTTGCACATTTGAATGACTCTCTATGAGAGCTTCTTCATTTATGGGATTTGGCATTTTTTGCTCTTTTAAGATATCCTGGTTGTGCCTAGGTCAGCATGTATCTGGATGCAGCAGAAGGACAACCCTGATATCCCCAGATGAAATAACAGTATAAAGACCCAAAACTTCAGATTTTGGCAATCTATCAACGCAAGATTTAAAGTCATTAAACCATACAACACTGATGTGTTCCCCACTCATACTCAGTTTATTTAGGTTTATATCACTTTGGTAAGTTGATTGTTTCATGCTTTTTGCCTACTGGTACATCATATAATGAAGCTGCTATCACACTTAAGCAATTTAAGTTCATAATTCAGTGTGACAGTCTAACTTGCCGATGTACTATCATTTCTCCTTTTTCACACAGTGATAACTCATTTTTGATTTTCTATTTTTTTTTATATTTTTCATTTTTCAATGTTTTTGTATTTTTTGATTTTTAAGAAAAGCAGTAAACTATTTACAAAATTCTTATGAAAAACCAGTTATTCAGGATTCCTCATCCCGTTGAGTTCGACTAAATGTTCAAAGCGAGCCCTGTTAAAAGCTTTAGTATAAAGATCTGCCAGGTTATCTAGTGTGTCGACTCAGCACTTTGAACTTCAATTTAAATCAATCAATATAAATATATTAACAACCTCACATCCCCCTTCATGTGCCTAGAGCAGCCACTATCAACATAAGTTGATAATCCTCCATAGCAGCTCCTGCACACACCCAACTAAGAAATTAGTTAGATTGGGGGACCCAAGCCTTAATGGTCTTGGGTCGTCCAAATTCACCAACTACTGGAACATCCATCCAATATCCATTACTCCTAACTGGAGTCTTGGATCTCAGACCTGTTGATGGAATTTGATTTTGATTTCCATAAGGTCTCTGGTCCTGAGGGTTCCTATATATGTTTGGACTATTTGACCTTTGGAAATTTTGATTTTGGTACCTTGAATTTTGATTCCAAGAAGCATTATTGTTGTAATTTCTAAAGCCATTGTTATAAAAAGTTCGACCACCATTATTTTGGTATCGATTTTGATATTGACCTTGACTTCTGAAATTATTTGAATTTCCATTAAAATTGTTCATTCTAGGTGAACTGCTTCTAGGTCTCTCATATCTGCCTGGTGGAGATCTAGGCTGAAATCTTTGTTGATTTCTTTGAAAACGAGGAACTTGTGGAGTTCCCTTTTCAGCCTTATCTACACCAACAGCAACATTTTCTGGTTGCTTAGGAGCAGATTTCTTTGGAGAGTTGGACTCCTTCTCCTATTTATCACCACTATTCTCTGGTGACTTCTCTCTCTTTCTCTCACTAACTTGTGCTTCACTCTTTTTGTTAGGACAGCAGCTAGCTACATGTCCTTTGGTGTGACATTTGAAGCACGATCTCTTTTTCGAAGACTTCTTATCTGAAGCCTTTGAACTAGATTCGGGTTTTGATGATGATGCCTTAGAAGGATTTGGTTCAGTTTGCTTAGTTTCAGAATTTTCTATGTTCTTATTTTTAGCAAACTCTACATTAGATTCGTTTTCAATAACAGCTGTTTCATTTTTCATGTCACTTCCTTGAACAAAATTAACACTTTTAACAAAAGTTGGATTTTTATTCTTAGGATGTGATGTGTTCTTTTTCAAAACAGGTTTGCTGTTATTATCCTTCTTAGCATCAGCACTCTCAAAAACATTTCCTTGACGTGACGTGAAACTACTTGGTGATGTTGACCCAAAGTTCATGAGCTCATCTTCATCAGGCAAGAAAGAATAGTCATGACTAACATGAGGTGGAACTTCATTGAAACCATGAAATCCCACACTTGTTTTGTCATTACTTTTCTTCAAGCCACCCATCATATGTTTCATAACAAAAGTAGAGTCCCTGAACTGACCTAATTTCTTTTCAAGTTCAACAATTTTGAGTTGTGCATCTGACAACTCTTTGCATTTTTCAGAGATCTCTTTTGTTTTCTCAGCCATCATTTCATGAGCTAAGTCTATGACTTGAAGTTTTTCATTTAGTTTGCAGGTTAAAGAATCAATTTTACTTTCATAACCTTTTATTTTCTTCAAGTATGAGGATTCATTTCTTTTAGCAAAAAAGTTTGCTTCTTTTATGTTAGACATCTCTCCCACCAGACTTTGGTTTTGAGTAGACAACCTGTCTACCTCACCCTGTAGTTCACGACATTTTAAACACACAGAATTAGACTTTACCTCTCCTGTTTGTTTATCAAGGTTGGCCATTAGCGCTGCAAGTTGAGCTTCCATTCTTTTGTATTTAGCTTCCTTTTCTGCAGCTTCCTTTTCATGGTCAGACTTCTGCTTTTCCTCTTTAGCATCTGTTGTCTGATCACCCTTCTCTTCATCAGCTTTACTCTCCATTTTCACCTCAGCCTCACTTTTCTTCTCAACTTCAGCATCATCCACTGTAGCTTCACCATCATCAACTGGCGTTATCTCTGCCATGAATGACTGAGTGGCATTCTCATTATCTTCAAGATGAATACTCCAATCATAAGAACCTTCTCGTGCTGTAGAGATCAAAGCCTTTGAGCTAGAATTGTTTGATGCATTCCTGTTGTTTGAACTCGGACTAGAAGTCTCTTGCTTTTGTTTTTGACACTCCCTAGCGAAATGCCCATAACTTTGACAGTTAAAGCACCTCACTTTCGTCTTGTCAAAACCAACAATCCTCCCTACAAACTTCCTTCCTGTTCTGTTCATGAATCTCTTCACTCGTCTAGAAATCATGGCCATTTGCCATTGCAAATCCATCTCCTCAAGATCATCAGGGTCAATCTGATCATAATCTTCATCCAACATGGCAGGATCAGATATCTTCCCCTGAATGTAGTTCTCATAGGAAGCAACGAATGAAGCAAGTAGAGCAAGATGTTCTTCAGCAGACTTCACACTCATAGGCATCGACTTAACACCACTGCTCTGCTTAGAACCTGAAGTTCTCTTTGCTCCTGATGATCCTCCTGAAGCAGCTACAAAACACACATCACCATCTTCATTCACTGTGACTTGCTCATTATCACACGAAAGAAACGCAGTAGCAGAGTCGCTAGAAGCGTTGTGAGATGAAGAAGATGTAAGCCCATTGTAAATCGCTGGATCTTGAACCTGATCATATCCAGTGTCTTTCTTCTTCATACTGAGCTCATAAGCTCTCAGCTTGCCAACTACTTCTTCAAGCTCTTTTGTTTCATAATCTGCTTCTCCCTTGATCATGAGAGTGTAGATATCCCATTTAGTAGGTAAGGCATCGAGCAACTTGTCATTCTTTTCAACGTCAGTATAGCACTCTATCTCATAATTATCCATTTCCGACATCAGATGGTAGTATCGAGTGATGATGTCCTCAAGTGACTCATGTTTCATGAACTTGAAAACAGCAAACTGCTTCTTCAGTAGATCAACTTTGTTTTTCTTAACATCTTCATTTCCAGCATATCTTTTCTCTAATGCATCCCACATATCCTTTGAGTTTGTGTACTTCTTGAAAGTATGCTTGATGCTGTCAGGTAAGGACATTTTGATTGCAGCCAAGGCTCTCTGTCACACCCCCAAATTCCACATGCGGAGTACCACCGCTTGGAGGCGTGACTGACCAGGATCCAGCCACCAATTATACCGAGCAATGATTAATAGTAAGAATGTTCACCAACCACAATAGTTAGTAAACATTAAGGTTTAAAGGTTTAAGTTCAAATAACAGTTTAAGTAAACAGCGGAAGCACAAACCAAACAGTTTTCAAAACAAGGTTCATAGTTTAAAGATTATTAAAAGCCCAACACACGGGTTAAGACGACCACTACACATCCCCAAGCTGCAAGCTCCTGAGTCATTGGTTACCTTCAAAGCATGCAGTAGGGTATCAACAAAAATGTTGGTGAGTCCACGAGTTGTCCAGTTTTAATTACCAAAAACTTGTTTCACCAGTTAATTTATCCGTTTATACATGCGATGGGGAGCTACCCCACAAGTAAGCGACTAAACTGATTTTCCAATACCGAATACTTACTTAACCGTACGTTTCCGTAGTGCCCCGTTTGTCAATGTTCTATCATCATTGACGGTTTGCCAGAGTACATTAGTTCACTCCCGTACCCAGTAACAAGGGTCGGTGTGAGGCTGGTTACACCTAAATAGCGCTATTAACTAATAACCCGTTCGCCAGGCCCCGACGACTAATCGATATTAAATGGTAGGGACTTAAGTGATAGAGTTTCGTTTAGTGTTGCTTGTTGCATTACCATATAAACAATAATTAACTAAGTTTGTATACCAGTAACAAGGGAAGAAAAGTAAGTTTGTATCCCTTACGAGGGGATAGCGTTGTTTTTAAGTCCGTTTCCCAAACCACCGGGAATGCATGCTTTAAGTTGTGAACTCACCTTGGTTGGTCAAATACGTTGGTCACCACGTCCGGTTGTGGAAGGGCACCGATTTAAGGAAGAAAGTGAGGAAATGAAGCGTCCGAGTGGTGATGATGAGCTTGACCGATCCTCCTTGTTGTTGTCGATTGGATCCGAGAGAGAGAGAGAGAGGAGGAGGTGAGCTTGATTGTTAGGGTTTTTAGTGAGAGAGAAAGGAGGAGTGTGTGTGAGGAAATGTTGCAAATGGTGAAAAGTGGCAAGGTTGGCCACTCTTGTGGGTTTTATACCCGGACCGAGTTAGTGCACCCTAGGTGGGTTCCGAATGGATTAAGGAGGAGGGGTGCGGCCCAAACGGCCCAACTGTTTACTCGAGACCGAGTGGTCTCGAGTCGGGTTTGCGGTCTCGGGTCACTCATACGTACACATATATATATTACATACATACACACACCACATAACATAACAAGATAATCGCAACTTTCATTTAATACATATATATACACAATGTAATTACAAGATATTTGCCCGGGAAAACCTAGAGTGTCACATTATCCCCAAGTTTTAAGAACTTTCATCCCGAAAGTTAAGGCAGCCACTGACAAGCTAGTATGAGTGAGAGCGTTTCAACGGGGTGTCACATCATCCCCCCGTTAGTTTGGAATTTCGTCCCGAAATTCGGTTGTAGCTTCAGTGCTGGGGGTTTCATTAGGGAACAGCTGGGGATACTTGTGCTTCATCTGGTCTTCCCTCTCCCAGGTAAACTCTGGGCCACGCCGCGAGTTCCAACGAACTCGTACGAGAGGTATCTGGCTACGTTTGAGGGTTTTGATCTCTCGATCCGTGATCTCAATCGGTTCCTCAGTAAAGTGTAGTTGTTCGTCAATAGTGAGTTCCTTGAAAGGAATGATGAGTGTTTCATCTGACAGACACTTCTTCAGATTAGACACGTGAAAGACGTTGTGCACAGCGCTCAGTTCTTAAGGCAGATTCAATCTGTAAGCGACCTTACCGATCTTTTCGGTAATTTCGAATGGTCCGACATATCGCGGATTAAGCTTGCCCCGCTTTCCAAAACGAACCACACCCTTCCAGGGTGAGACTTTAAGTAGAGCCCGGTCACCAACCTGGAACTCTAGCGGTTTCCTATCCTTATCAACGTAGCTCTCCTGACGGTCACGAGCTGCCGCCATGCGTTGCCTAATCTGGGAAATCTTTTCTGTAGTGTCTACCACAAGTTCTGGGCCTGTGATCTGGCTGTCACCAACCTCCGCCCAGCAGAGAGGCGATCGGCATTTACGACCGTACAATGCCTCAAAGGGTGCTGCCTGAATGCTGGTGTGGTAGCTGTTGTTGTAGGAGAATTCCACTAACGGTAGGTGCTTCTCCCAATTCTTGCCAAAATCGATCACACATGCCCTAAGCATGTCTTCGAGGGTTTGGATGGTGCGTTCAGATTGCCCATCCGTTTGTGGGTGATAAGCGGTGCTCATGTCTAAACGTGAGCCAAAGGATTTGTGCATAGCTTGCCACAACTCAGAAGTAAAACGTGCGTCTCGATCGGAAATAATGGATGTTGGCACTCCGTGCTTCGAAACCACTTCCTTTAAGTATACTTCTGCTAAGGTAGAGAATTTGTCTGTTTCTTTAATAGCCAAAAAGTGTGCAGATTTAGTTAATCGGTCTACTATCACCCAAATGGTGTCATTTCCGCGTTGAGATCTGGGCAAGCTGGTAACAAAATCCATGGAAATTTGCTCCCATTTCCACTGCGGGACCTCTGGTTGTTGGAGTAGGCCCGATGGTTTCTGATACTCAGCCTTGACTCTTGCACAGGTCAAACATTTTCTGACATAGGTTGCTATGTGGGCCTTCATGCCAGGCCACCAATAGGTAGTCCTTAAGTCGTGGTACATCTTATCCGAACCCGGATGTACCGAGTAACGGGATTTATGGGCTTCATCCATTACAAGCTCGCGTAAATTCCCATAAAGCGGGACCCATATACGCCCGTTTACGTAGTAAGCACCATCTTCTTTTTGTTCCAATTGTTGTCTCGATCCTCGTAGGGACTCGGCCCTGATGTTCTCGGCTTTCAATGCTTCAACCTGGGCATTTCGGATCTGATTAGGGAGGTTCGAGTGAATAGTGAGTTGTAAGGCACGGACACGCTTGGGTTTGGTCTCCTTTCGGCTAAGGGCATCGGCTACCACATTAGCCTTGCCTGGATGGTATCTAATTGCACACTCGTAGTCATTTAGGAGTTCGACCCATCGGCGTTGCCGCATATTCAACTCCTTTTGTTCCATTATGTGCTGGAGACTCTTGTGATCAGTGTAAATCGTGCACTTGGTACCATACAAGTAGTGTCTCCAAATCTTGAGCGCGAAGACCACAACTCCAAATTCTAAGTCATGTGTCGTGTAGTTCCGTTCGTGGATCTTGAGTTGTCGCGAAGCGTAAGCAATGACCTTCTCGCGTTGCATCAGCACGCAACCAAGTCCTTGAATAGAAGCGTCGCAGTAAACTACAAAGTCGTTAGTACCTTCAGGTAAGGAAAGAATAGGAGCGCTACAAAGGTTCTTCTTTAGCTCCTGAAAGGTAGATTCCTGCGCATCTTTCCATTTATAAGCAACACCCTTCTGAGTGAGTGTCGTAAGTGGCTGAGCGATCTTAGAAAATCCCTTGATGAATCTTCGGTAGTATCCTGCCAATCCCAAGAATTGGCGAACTTCGGTCGGAGTCTTAGGTATAGGACAATTCTTAATGGATTCGATCTTAGCGGAATCGACATGAATCCCATCCTGATTGACTATGTGCCCAAGGAAATGGACTTCTCTAAGCCAGAAATCACATTTCGAGAATTTGGCGTACAGTTGCTCATTGCGAAGGAGTTCGAGAATAAGACGCAGATGTCGTTCATGCTCTCCTTGACTTTTCGAGTAGATAAGAATGTCGTCAATAAACACAATTACGAACTTGTCGAGGTCGGGTTTGCACACTCGGTTCATGAGATCCATGAAGATCGCAGGTGCGTTGGTCATTCCGAAAGGCATAACAAGGAATTCGTAGTGACCATAGCGGGTTCTGAAAGCAGTCTTAGAGATGTCCTCGTCGCGGACTCTCAGTTGGTGATAACCCGATCGCAGATCGATCTTGGAATAATAGCTCGACCCTTGCAGCAGGTCGAACAGGTCGTCGATACGGGGAAGTGGATAACGATTCTTGATGGTAACCTTGTTTAGTTCGCGGTAATCAATGCACATTCGGAATGTGCCATCCTTCTTTTTGACAAAGAGCACTGGGGCTCCCCAGGGTGATGAGCTAGGACGGATAAAACCTTTGTCCAAAAGTTCTTGTAGTTGAGTAGAAAGTTCCTTGAGTTCTGCGGGGGCTAGTCGATAAGGTGCACGAGCTATAGGTGCTGCTCCGGGAGCTAGCTCGATTTGAAATTCGACCTGACGGTGAGGAGGGAGTCCAGGTAGTTCTTCCGGAAATACCTCCGGGTAGTCGCGTACAACTGGAAAATCTTCAATCCTGTTTTCCTTTTTCTGCGTGTCGGCAACGAGAGCTAAGATAGCGGTGTGCCCCTTCCGTAAACACTTCTGGGCCTTTAAGAATGAAATGATGCCTGTGACTTCTCCGCTTTTGTCGCCTTGGATGATAAGGGGTTTGCCAGGAGGACGGGGAATACGAACAGCTTTCTCTTGGCAGAGGATTTCGGCTCGATGCTTGGATAACCAATCCATACCAATGACGACGTCGAAGCTTCCGAGAGTGATGGGGAAAAGATCGATGCGGAAGGTCTGACCAGACAATTCTAATTTGTAGTTACGAATAACGTGTGAGGCCTCGAGGTTTCTACCATTAGCTAATTCAACGATGTGCTTAGAGCTTAGCGGTGTAAGAGTGGACTTAAGCTTCTTACTAATTCGTAGGGATACATAACTAGCATCTGCTCCAGAATCAAATAATATGGAAACATAACGATCATTAAGTAGGAACTTACCCGCCACCACGTTGGGGTCATTCCTTGCTTCAGCAGCCCCAATCACGAATGCCCTTGCATTGTTTCCAGCTCCCTGGTTGTTGTTGTTGTTCCCAGCACCTTGATTATTGTTGTTGCGATTCTGGTTCAACTGAGGGCAATCCTTTCGCATGTGCCCTATTGCCCCACACTTGTAACATTCACGGTTGTTTCCCTGCTGCTGCTGTTGTTGCTGGGGTTGATGCTGATTCTGCCTAGCTGGGAATTGGTTCCTGCAGTCTTTGGCTTCATGCCCCATCTTGTTGCATCGCTGACACTGACCTTTGCCACATGGCCCATTGTGGTGTCGGTTACATTTGTTACACTTGGGGTGGTTTCCTCGATAGCCACCCTGTTGCTGAGGGCCTTTGTTGTTTTCAGTCTTCCTTTGTTGAACTGGAGCCTGAGTGGGGTTAGCATCCTTACCCTGACTTCCATCCCACTTTCGTTTGTTATCGTTAGAAGTTCCAGCAGTAGCATTGATCCTCTTGGGCAACTTTCCTTCTTCCACAGCCTGATTGGTGAGTTTGTGAGCAAGACGGACCACAGGCTGTATGGTATTGAGGTTGGCTGAGGTTACATGGCTCCGGATTTCTGGGACCAAACCTTTGATGTACAATTCGATCCTTCGATACATAGGTCGGGACATGTTTGGGCAAAGTGCAGCATAGTCGTTGGACTGCTTGGTGTAGGTCTCAATCTCTGACCCAACCATCTTGAGCTCATAGTACTCGTTCTCGAGTTTGTGGATGTCATCCCTGTGACAGTACTCCTCTTTGATCATGTCCTTGAAATCTTCCCATGCAGTAGCGTTAGCAGTTTCCAGACCAAGCATCTGAATATGTGCTTTCCACCATGAAAGCGCGTTTCCTTCAAGCGTACCAGTTGCGAACTTAACCCAGTTAGCAGGGGGACATTCGCAGACAGCAAAGACAGCTTCGGCCTTTTCAATCCAGTGCAGTAGGCCTATGGCACCCTCAGTGCCGTTGAAAGGGAGAGGTTTGCCATCCATGAAGGTTTTGAAAGTACAAACACGTGGCTGCGCAGGCGCAGGCTGACCTTTTGTGAGAAGCGAAGCGAATAGGTTTAGAGGTGAAAGGACGATGTAGGGTAGGATCTAGACATCCTAAAGTAACGAGTTTACCTCCAGGGTGAGCTGCGAAAGCTGCAGCCACCGTGTTGAGCAGGTTAGCGAACTGAGCCTGTGTCATGTTAACGTTTCCTCTTCCGCGTCCACTCATTGTCTTCATAACCAGAAAACACAGTATGAGTGTGATGTCGTAATGTAGCGAGAATGATATAGAAGAGAGATGCGTATCTATCTAATTTAGGCACACTAGTATGTATAGTAGGGCAACAACATAAAGTAAACAAGCAAGTAAACACAAGTCCGAGCTATGAGGTGTAATATGTTGAGTCTTGCCCTTGGAGTGTAGTGTCGTCACGAGTCACGGGTTATAGTCTGGTTTTTCTCAAAAAGACTTTCTTTTTAAAACCAAGTTCACTATAACCAATGGCTCTGATACCAATCTGTCACACCCCCAAATTCCACATGCGGAGTACTTGGAGGCGTGACTGACCAGGATCCAGCCACCAATTATACCGAGCAATGATTAATAGTAAGAATGTTCACCAACCACAATAGTTAGTAAACATTAAGGTTTAAAGGTTTAAGTTCAAATAACAGTTTAAGTAAACAGCGGAAGCACAAACCAAACAGTTTTCAAAACAAGGTTCATAGTTTAAAGATTATTAAAAACCCAACACACGGGTTAAGACGACCACTACACATCCCCAAGCTGCAAGCTCCTGAGTCATTGGTTACCTGCAAAGCATGCAGTAGGGTATCAACAAAAATGTTGGCGAGTCCACGAGTTGTCCAGTTTTAATTACCAAAAACTTGTTTCACCAGTTAATTTATCCGTTTATACATGCGATGGGGAGCTACCCCACAAGTAAGCGACTAAACTGTTTTTCCAATACCGAATACTTACTTAACCGTACGTTTCCGTAGTGCCCCGTTTGTCAATGTTCTATCATCATTGACGGTTTGCCAGAGTACATTAGTTCACTCCCGTACCCAGTAACAAGGGTCGGTGTGAGGCTGGTTACACCTAAATAGCGCTATTAACTAATAACCCGTTCGCCAGGCCCCGGCGACTAATCGGTATTAAATGGTAGGGACTTAAGTGATAGAGTTTCGTTTAGTGTTGCTTGTTGCATTACCGTATAAACAATAATTAACTAAGTTTGTATCCCAGTAACAAGGGAAGAAAAGTAAGTTTGTATCCCTTACGAGGGGATAGCGTTGTTTTTAAGTCCGTTTCCCAAACCACCGGGAATGCATGCTTTAAGTTGTGAACTCACCTTGGGTTGCTCGGCAGACAGTTTACTTGGTCAAATACGTTGGTCACCACGTCCGGTTGTGGAAGGGCACCGATTTAAGGAAGAATGTGAGGAAATGAAGCGTCCGAGTGGTGATGATGAGCTTGACCGATCCTCCTTGTTGTTGTCGATTGGATCCGAGAGAGAGAGAGGAGGAGGTGAGCTTGATTGTTAGGGTTTTTAGTGAGAGAGAAAGGAGGAGTGTGTGTGAGGAAATGTTGCAAATGGTGAAAAGTGGCAAGGTTGGCCACTCTTGTGGGTTTTATACCCGGACCGAGTTAGTGCACCCTAGGTGGGTTCCGAATGGATTAAGGAGGAGGGGTGCGGCCCAAACGGCCCAACTGTTTACTCGAGACCGAGTGGTCTCGAGTCGGGTTTGCGGTCTCGGGTCACTCATACGTACACATATATATATTACATACATACACACACCACATAACATAACAAGATAATCGCAACTTTCATTTAATACATATATATACACAATGTAATTACAAGATATTTGCCCAGGAAAACCTAGAGTGTCACACTCTCTTTTCAGCCTCATACATCTTTTTATCAGCATCTTCCATGTTCACATAAGCAGTTCTACGTGGTCTGCCCTCAAAGTCGTGTGTTGGGTTTGTGTACCCATCTTCAACGCATATCCACATGCGAGTGTCCTGATATTCAATGAAGGATTGAAAACGATCCTTCCATGTCAAGTAATTTTCCACCTTCATCATCTTAGGTGGTTTGTTGGTAGTGCCAACCTCATGCTCCATCTTCAACAGCTCATTCAAAGTAGACATGCTCGACATTTTAAACGTTGCAGACTGTTAAAACCGTACAAAATATCTCCGAAAACAGTGGTTACCAAATTACACCGTTAGAATCGTCACGAAAAGACGAATCCAATGATATCTAATGTCAAAAACCGAAATCGGGATTTTCCAGAGGTTTTTTTTTTTTTTTTGTCCTAAAAATACAAGGAATCTAACGGTCCAAACGGTTCTGTCAAACGGGCTATGGATCAATTTCTATTCACGAAAACGTTAATTTTTCCTTACGCTTGCCAAAAAAACTTCCACCACTTTAGATAAGCTGTTAATTTCGCTCAACAGGTCAATTTCGCTGGTTAATTCGCTGAACTGGTTAAATTCGCTGGTTATATCAATGAACAGGTCTATTTCGCTGCTATTATTTTAAATTCGCTGGTCAATTTCGCTTCTTAACTTCGCTATTACGACGACTGGTAAAGTCGCTGAAACCGTGATGATTTCGCTGTGGACAATCACACGGTTACCAAAGTCGCCTTTGGATTTATTTCGCCGATAAGTTCGCAGGTCTAGTAATTTCACTGGTCTGAAAATTTGGAAACTTAATCTTTTTGAATTTCTGATTATTTTCCTGATCCTCCTAACAACTTCCTGCAAAATCGAAATAGCAAATCAGCAGACTTTTGACAAAAATTCTGATAAACTTAATGAAGAACACGAAGACATTCTCCGAATCTTCAAAGAAATCAGCCAAAAACTCTTCCAGAATCAACCGAAAACTTTCCTGAAAACCCTAAAACCTGCAAAACAGAAATCAACCAAAGCAGAAGATCAAAACAGCCAAAGAATTTCGAAAACTTTATCAAACACACAAAAAATTTCGAAACCCTAATTTTATCAGATTTCAAAAATTTCGAAAATACTCCCTGTTTCTGCCAATCACAATTCTGAACCAAGCCTTCAAGAGCCTAATGCTCTGATACCAATTGTAGGTCCCCTTGATGTGTATGGATCTTTCACAGAATTGTCAATCTAATCAAGAGTGCGGAATCCTCTTGATCAGAATATAGCAGAAAACGTGTAGGAACAGAAACAACAATTCACTTTCAAACCGGGTTTCTATTGATTATCAATCACTCAAGAATTACAACCAATCTAAACCCTAACCAGCACAATTTCGTCCAAGACACTAGTCCTTCACGAAATTCCTCTCTCAAATATTGTTTTGGCTGATTAACCTAAACCCTAAAGCCTAACCTTGTTTATATAACACAAGGTTGCAACATTAGGCTGGGTTTGCTACATGGGCTAGGCCCAAATCGTCCCCCATCACCCAATGTGGGTTTTGTTTAGCCCAAACTCTATTAACTCACTAATACAAAGCTAAACCCGCTAACTGTTTATCGTTTAACAAATTACAAGATATCCAAAGACCAAATCTAAGCTGTTGTCACAAACATGCACCAACAGTATCCCCGTGGGGCACACCGTTACTATTCGTGAAAAAGAAGGACGGCAGTATGCGCATGTGTATCGACTACCGAGAGTTAAACAAACTCACCGTGAAAAATCGATACCCACTTCCAAGAATTGATGACTTGCTTGACCAGCTACAAGGAGCGTGTTGGTTCTCAAAGATTGATCTCAAATCGGGTTATCACCAGTTGAAAGTCAAGGATGAAGACGTACCGAAGACGGCTTTTCGTACACGGTACGGGCATTATGAGTTCCTCGTAATGCCCTTTGGGTTGACTAATGCACCCGCGGCTTTCATGGACCTCACGAACCGGGTTTGCAAACCTATGCTGGATAAGTCGGTAATCGTATTTATCGATGACATTTTAGTGTATTCGAAAAATGAAGCTGAGCATGTGTATCATTTGCAAGAAGTGTTAGAGACACTCAGACGAGAAAAGCTGTATGCAAAATTCTCAAAGTGCGCTTTCTGGTTATGAGAGGTGCAGTTTCTCGGACATATCATTAGTGCTGACGGGGTACTAGTGGATCCGTCAAAAGTAGAAGCCGTGTCAAAATGGAACACTCCAAAGAATCCCTCAGAAATCCCAAGCTTTTTAGGGCTCGCGGGATATTATCAGAGATTCATACAAGATTTCTCCAAAATTGCCTTACCGTTGACCAAATTGACTCGCAAGGAGGAAAGATTTGTATGGGGCATCGAACAAGAGAAAGCCTTCCAAACACTCAAAGAAAAGTTAACTCATGCTCCGGTGTTAACGTTACCGAAAGGAGTTGACGACATGGTGGTTTATTCTGATGCGTCGCATTCGGGGCTCGGATGTGTTTTAATGCAACGAGGCAAGGTCATAGCCTATGCCTCGAGGCAACTGAAGATCCATGAAAAGAAGTACCCGACTCATGACCTGGAGCTGGCAGCAGTGGTATTTGCCTTAAAAATATGGAGGCATTACTTGTATGGGGTAAAATGTACAATCTTTACCAACCATAAAATATTGAAATATTTCTTCGATCAGAAGGAATTAAACATGAGGCAGAGGCGATGGTTGGAAACAGTCAAAGACTATGATTGTGAAATACACTACCACCCCGGGAAGGCCAATGTAGTGGCGGATGCGTTGAGCCGAAAGGCAGACTATGTCCCGATTCGGGTGCAAACGATGCAACTTATTGTGACCTCGGGCCTACTAGAACGAATCCGAGAAGCACAAGTCGAAGCGGTGAAGGTGGAAAACTGGAAGAAGGAAAGAATAGTCGGTCAATTTAAAGATCTCGTAGACAGCAACAACGGTTTGAAAACACGTTTCGATAGAATATGGGTTCCTAACTCGTGTGGAGTTAAAAAGCTTCTACTTGATGAAGCTCACAAATCCTGTTATTCCATTCATCCGGGAGCGACCAAGATGTTTAATGACTTGAAACAAAACTATTGGTGGCCCGGAATGAAAAGAGATGTAGTAAAATACGTGGAGAAATGCTTGACATGTCTACAAGTCAAGGCGGAGCACCAAAAACCATACGGTAAACTCCAACCGTTGGAAATTCCGGTTTGGAAATGGGAACACATTACAATGGACCTATTAACCAAACTACCAAAGACGAACCGCGGATTTGACATGATATGGGTGGTTTTTGATAGACTGACAAAGAGTGCTCACTTTATCCCGATACGCGAGACTTATACGCCAGAAAAGATGTCAGAGGTTTACACTAATGACATAGTGGCACGCCACGGAGTACCGGTATCCATCGTGTCCGATAGGGATACCCGATTCACTTCAAATTTTTGGCGAGATTTCCAAGAGCAAATGGGAACCAAATTATTCATTAGCATTGCGTACCATCCTCAGATGGATGGACAGAGTGAAAGAACAATACAAACATTGGAAGACATGCTTCGGGCATGTATTATTGACTTCGGGGGTAGTTGGGATGTTTGTCTACCATTTGTTGAATTTTCATACAATAACAGCTACCATGCTAGTATCGGGATGGCACCGTACGAAATGTTGTACGGTAGGAAATGCAGGACTCCAGTGTGTTGGGGTGAGGTGGGTCCACGTGAACTTGCCCATAAAGACATAGTTCGAGCCACTAATGAAAAGATTGATGTGGTTCAGGCACACTTAAAAGTGGTTCAAGATAGACAAAAGTCATATGCGGACAAAAGGAGGAGACCGATAGAGTTTCAGGTTGGTGACAAGGTCATGCTTAAGGTATCCCCATGGAAAGGGGTTATCCGGTTTAGAAAGAGAGGAAAATTAAGCCCGAGATTTATTGGGCCGTTTACAATTGTCGAACGAGTAGGAAAGGTAGCATACCGCCTTGAACTACCGGAGGAATTAAGTGGAATTCATAGCTCATTTCATGTGTCACATCTTCGGAAATGTCTAGCGGACGAAACAGCTTATATCCACTACGATGATATGGAGGTGGATGATAGCCTTAAGTATGTGGTGAAGCCGATTGCGATTTTGGACCGTAAGGTGAAAATCTCAAGGAACAAAGAGATCAATCAAGTAAAGGTCAAATGGGAACACAGGAAGGGTTCGAATACCACATGGCAATCCGAAGAGGAGATGCAACGACTCTACCCTACATTATTTGGTACGTAATTCGGTTTCGGGGACGAAACCCTTTTAAGGGGGGTGGACTTATAACATCCCGAAATTTATAAAACTTAAAATCACAATAATAAAATATTAAATAAGCAAGAACAAGCTAACTAGGAATCCATAACCCAGTTAGTTACTAGTCTTGAGATGACAAATAACAAGGTTAAAACATCTAAGTTAATAGTAAAATAAAACTTAGGGGCTTGAATTGTCAATTATGAAACTTGAAAGATTAAAAGAGATAATTAACACCAAACACACACTTAGTGTGTGTGTCTGGTTGATCTCAAACACAGGGGGCGAACCAGACTTCTCCATCAAACCCTAAATCCCACAAAAACTCACAAATTGGAAGCCTAAATCAAGTCCATATCGAAAATTGAATACATATTAGTGATCACCTCAACGAAGGGATCGTAAGGTATGTGAAATTCTGATATTTGGTTCCACTTCAAATTTTAGATGAACTCATGAGTTTTGAAATTGAGCATGCATGATTGTTGGATTGATGAAATTAGAAGCTAATTGATGTCTAGAGATAAACCCTAGATGATTTCTTGTTAAAAATCTAGCATTATACTTGTGGGGTTTATAATCACCATTGTAGGTGATTAGTGAGTTTGTAGAAACTAGATAAACACTAGGATTATGGTTCTTATTCTAGTGAAATATGAATTCATGTGGTAAATTCTGAAATATTGATGTTAAAATTTAGTATAGATTTGCTAAATTGAAGTTGATTTAGATAGAAACAACAAGTCATGAATTTTGTATTGGTTATGTAAAAATCTGACCCTCTAGGTGTTTGTTAAAACACCTAAGTGAGGATTAAAATGTTAATAATCGGACAAAAACGCAGATTCTGATATCATAATGAATTATGATAAATGATTGTTAAAAAGGGTTCTAAATTGATTGTGAATGGAACTCATTAGGTAAAGAATCCGGATCGTCAAGCGGACAAGCCGGAGGTGATACACGGTTGAAGGGTGTGCTCTAAAGGTACGCGACTTATGGTTTCGTTACATTATGTTTAATTGTTAGTTTTATCTTGTTATATTGAAATTTGGCAAAACAAGGAAACCCGTTAAGTCACGGAAGTGACAAAGTGCCATAGACAAATAAAACGGGTCAAATCATGTATTAGAAATAGAGTTTGGAATGTTTCGAAATGGTGGTCTCCATTCGGCATCCAAACGGGTCAAAATAAGTTGAATTGTAAATGTCGAAGCCAATGACCATCACATGTTGATTGGTTATAAACAAAGCGTAAGCCGTGTAGCGGACACGCTAAACTCGTTGTAAAAAAAATGATGAATGAGCCCTTGATATGGGAATTAAAGTTTGAAATTTATGCTTGTGAAATAGTGTTAAAAATCTTGTTTAAATCCTTGAAACAAGCATGACGATTATTGCGTAAGCAACCCTCGGGAGGGAAGTGAAACGTCATAGTCGGAAAACCCGGGATTGGGTAAATGGGACGTAGATATGATATGACAATAAAACAAGTTGTTGAACTTGTAAACAAACAGGTCAAAATAAAACAAACGTGAACCGGGTAACGGAAGCGTAAACTATATGAATAATGGATCCGGGTAATGGATGATAACTTAGACATGTTAAGAAACGAACCCCAAGCGATTAAAATGAGTTTTGATAGGTTTGGATGTAAATTGGGTGAAAAATAAACGTGCAGAGTTGACACGGCCGGGTGAACTTTTGACACGACCGGGTGAAGGGGCTGTGAAAAATACATGTTTAGCTGACACGGCCGGGTGAAGGGGCTGAAAACAAAAAAAAATAATTTCTTGTGTTTAATTATTTTGTTTAAATGCTTTGATTTCTAATCATTTAAATGAAATTGTATGATAGGTAAAGATGCACTTTAGACCTCGGAGGATGATCAAGCCATGTCAAGAACCGAACACACCAAACAAAGCTTTCGCATTTTGTCTATTTTGTTTTAGTGACATGTAGACACTTGAAATTATGTTTTGAAAGTTTATCTAGTAGGATGTAGACTTGAATGTTATGATCAAGTATGATCTTAAAACTAAAAAGATTTTTGTAAACTCGGAATTTTTGCACTAAATGCATGTTATATTTTATTAATTATGTCCTTTAAAGATGGGTGTTAAAGTTGGGCGCCATCGTTTAGAATCCTTTCCTTCTTCAAAGTTCGCTCGGTAAAACAAGCATGCTGCGCGTCACGGATGAGAGTTTCGAGATGAAACTGGGCTTGGAAATTACGAACGCTAAGCAAGTAGCTTCATCGACTAAGGGCATCGGCAACAACATTTGCTTTGCCTGGATGGTAACGGATCTCACAGTCGTAATCGTTGAGCAGTTCTACCCACTAGCGTTGACGCATATTCAGTTCTTTCTGGTCAAAGATATGTTGTAGGCTCCTATGATCGGTGAAGATCGTACACTTGGTACCATAAAGGTAGTGTCGCCAAATCTTTAACGCAAAAACAACTGCGCCAAGCTCGAGGTCGTGTGTGTTGTAGTTCTTCTCGTGGATCTTGAGCTGTCGAGAAGCGTACGCGATAACCTTATCTTGTTGCATAAGAACACAACCAAGTCCAAGGTTCGAGGCATCGCAGTAAACTACAAAGTTGTCTTTTCCGTTGGGCAGTGAGAGCACGGGAGCATTGCAAAGCATAACTTTGAGAGCTTGAAAGGCTTCCTATTGTTTAGTTCCCCAAACAAAAGGTTTATCCTTATGCGTAAGAGAGGTAAGCGGCACAGCGATCTTGGAAAAACCTTCGATAAAACGACGATAATAGCCTGCCAGTCCGAGAAAAGAACGGACTTCAGACGGATTCTTGGGTGTAACCCAACTCCTAACAGCTTCGATCTTCGCAGGGTCAACGTGTCACACCCCGATATTTCCACGTATTACCGGTGGGCCCGGTGGGGAGTATCGTGACGTAGTTGATATCATCATAGTCAAACAACACAATTTAAATGCACAGCGGAAGCAAAAGATAAAATATCACAAACTGATATAAAGTAATATCAAAGTATTACAAACGGAATGTAAAGGATCCACAGGCGGATCAAATAAAAGATAATTGTTCAACAGATTTTAACATCTAAGCTTGCGAGACTCTTTATTGATGCTAGGAGTAGCCAGCCTATTCCGATTAGTACCTGCACTTAGCCTTTTTGGGAAAATACGTCAGTTTACACTGGTAAATACAATTTAAATGACTCATTTTGAAAATGTTTTAGAAAATTGATTTGAATGCACATGGCACAAAACTTTTTATAACTTGGGATAATTATTTAAATATAAACTTGTAAAAGAATTACATGTTCGTTATACGTTCAGTAGCCCGGGTTGAATACCGGGTTAAAGATTAATAGACACACCACAGGGTATAGTCCCGCGGCGAGTTATTCTCGTAACCGGCGGTTATACCTTATTATTTATATATGCACAGGCGGGTGTACGCCTACACCCCGTGCTAAGGTCGTGGCCATTCAATGAATGATGCCAAGGATATCCGGGACATGGTCATTAACCCCCCAAAGGTTTTAAGCAAACAAAACAATTTAAATGGGTCATTTCAATAAAGTAACCTTCATACGATTAAAAATTCAATGCCCGACCAAGCGGTATTTTATATACCGTACCCCAAGCCCGTATAAGGGAAAATAAGTTAAAATATTTACCTGAGCAAATTTATACAATTTATCCCAGCCGTATACCACCAAGCAAGTACAGATAGCTTTTACTGGGCTCCTAAATCTGGAATGAAGGTTTTTAATAACCTATTAGATTCCTAACGGGTCTTAATTAAGCCTATGCTTAGACCGGTCAGTTTTAAAAGAGGATACGGTTCAAAACGCATGATTTAGCGAGAACCGGATTAGAATGTGGTTTAGACCCGACAAGCTTGCATACTTATGTAACAAGGGTAAACTAAACACATTCTGGATTTTGAGATAAAAATGATAAGGTTTGACCCGTTTCGTCTAATTCATGCAAAGTAGTTACATAAGCCGATCCGAACGCGAAAAGTGCATAACGGGTAACCAAAAGAGTCATGAACAGGTTTCCTAAGTTAATATGCCTTAAATATGTTGTGATATCAGTAGGATACCTTCCATTATGCCCAAAACGAATTTAAAACCAATTTATGCCCTGAAGGGGTATTTTGGTCATTTTTAAGGTTATAAGAGAGATTAAATATTATTCTGGGTTCCAGGTCTGATATAATCAGAAAAAATACTTAATTTAATAAGGTATAACAGTAGGATATTACCTATATGTGAATTTTATTATTTATAACCAAACTATGAACCGAAAGGGGCATTTTGGTAATTTCACATAGGGCTTAAAGGTCAAAACTGGAAATCTGAGTTTAGAACTTTTGCTAACTGTTAAAGTACATAAATTCACTAAAAATATCAGTAGGTATCAAGTCTTATATATTTAAAATAGTTTTTATACATACTATGCGCTTAAAATGCGTAAAAAGGCGGTTTTAAGCGATTACCGGGTTTTTTAAAGAAAAGCTGATATTTTTATCATTCCAAAAAGCTTAAAGTATTTTATTTATCTTGTAAAATCAGTAGCAAAAGGTTTGGGGTCAAAATGTTTTGTAAAACTCAATTTATAAGCCAAAAGGGCAAAACCGGCAATTACCGAATGAAGCCTAGAATCCTATGTTATGCTCAGCCTAAAAATAAATAAAAATCTTCAAAAATCCCAAAATATCATTTTATATCAGTAGGTAAAAAGTTTGGTATCAAAAATTGGGTTTAGATAGGATATACGCTAATTATGCCGTTTAATTAATAAAAAGCTTTTCATTTACGCTAATGAGCATAACTCCTAATCTAGACCTCAAACTGATGTCAAATTTTAGGGACAAGTTTATAAATCAGTAATAAAGATTATCGTCCTCTCACATTTTCAAAATTCTCGTTTTAGGGTCAAAAGGGCATAATGGTCAACATTTAAGCATATAACGGAAACATGCAATGAATAGGATAACTAAGGATCCAAGTTGTATAACCTCAGAGGGTTACACTAACCTATAACATGGTCCTAAAGGAATCCTAAGGCATATCTAAACTAAGCTAAATCGGGTCAGAACTGAAAGTCAAAGCAAAAGTCAACTTTTGCGACTTTCGGTTCCGAACCGAGCCTATACTTAGAATTGTCGGGTTGAATCATGCTTAGGCATGTTCAACTAATATTTACCAAGTTATTAAAGTGGGAAAACTGATTTTATGGCTTTTATACTAATAGTTATGAATTTTATTTAAAACTAACCCGTTTGACTTTCATTTGATCCGACAATTTAACTAAGTAAACGTGGTAATTAGGATGTGCCATTTTGAGGGTTAAATACCTACCTAATTACGGTCACGTAGCCATGTTTGTTGCAAACAATGGCTTAACCGTTTAAAAGTCAAAGCGTTTATCGAAAACGCTTGACCTTTCGGCTATAAACTCTAAATAATATTAACTAAGCACGAAGGAACACTTACAAAGGGTCCTAGCAAGGAGGTTTTGATCCTAAATTCTCAGGTATGAAGAGCAAGGTCTCCAACTTAGAGAATTCAGAAATCAACTGTGGGTTTGGCAAGAAATGAAGTGGGGTATTTATAAGTTTTTGAGAACCGTTAGGATCGTTTCTCGTAAACCGTGATTCAATCTGGACCGTACAAGTATCACCCATGGTTTTGGAAATCTATGGATGCCCAAGGATTGAAGAAATACCATTTGCAAGAGATTAAAACAGCTGGAACAGCTGGTAACAGCTGGAAACTCAGTTTTGCAGTTCTGACATGCTCACACGGGCCACGTAAGGTTCAAGGAATGCTTACGCGGGTCGCCTGAGGTTCCTGGTTCAGCAATAAGTTTTAAAAATGGCAGTTTTGGTCCCTGTGAGCTTTTAAGGTCATTTTTGGCACATTAAAGGCCCGTTAAGCTATTTTCAAGGCTCTACAATAATGCCTAAACATAATGGACATGAAACATGCTCAAAAATATGCCGGATGTTGGTTCGTTTGGCCGTATGGTCACGTTGTTCGACGAATTACGACGAAACACGAACGGACGCTAAAAACGATCCAAATTACGCGACGAATGGAATTTTATCATGCCAAATACTAAAATAAAATATTTGAATGCTTACATAAATTTTTGGATGTCCGTATATATTCAGAACGTAAGATATGCATGAAAATGCAAACTTGTGCACTTTTTGACACTTTTAGTCCCTGCATGACGTAAAAGTTTATTTTTGCGCACCAAACACCTCTAAGCCTATATCTAAGCTATATAAAGAATAAATAGGGTATGTTTAACTCATGGTCAAATTCCAGAAGGTCCGTTACCATACGAATCGACATACTTTTGCAGTTTGACGCAAATAGTCCTTTAACTGCGCAAACTAGCGCGAAACGTCGTTTAATGATGTCCAAGCCTTCCATTGCCCATATTGATCATTCCCAAGCATATACTTAAATATTACTATGCTCCCGTTCGCTTAAATGGTCACCGAAAGGCGTAGATTCAAAAGCTGACGCTTTAGGTCCCTCTATTACGCAAACTTGCGCATCTCATCATTTAATAGCATTGAAGCCTCATCTAATCCATATTAGACATTCTTTAAAGTATTATTAAACATCACGATGCTTCGGGTTCGCTAAAAGTTCATTCAGAGGTATAATTAAACATATTGACACTTTTAGTCCCTCTAACTTGCAAAGTTGCGCGTAACTTCACTTATAGGCATAAAAACTTTAGATGGCCAATAGTTGGCATTCCCGAGAGTATAATCAAGTATCATGAAGCTCCCGGTTTGTTAAAAGGTCACTCAGAGGTAAGAATTAACATGTTGACGCTTTTAACCCTTCATTGCGCAAACTTTCAATTAATTACGCAAACGGCTACACTTGATCGACAAGTGGCTCATTTGTGAATATAATCATCATGAGAGGTTATTTAGAAACTTATTTTAGGTATGCTAACACTTCCAGTCCTTTCATAATCAAGTTTTTTGATTTTTCGAAAAATTAGTCCTTTAAATTCAACATTTGACTTCATTAGGGTTTATTACACATGTCAATACACCATTGGACGTGATTTTACGAGGTGTTACATCCTCACCCCCTTAAAAGAAATCTCGACCTCGAGATTTGCTAAATGCTGGATGCACTTTTTTTTTGTCGCATAGTGGACTTAACTTTTATAGCATATCTGGAGCCTCTCCAAGCTCCCAAGTTGACCTCTATAATAGGTACATGTATCCTTTTTGGAGCTTCTTAACCTGTCGATCCTCAATCGATACAGGTTTCTCATCATATCATAAATCTGCATATCATTATGTGATAATGCTTCTCGACTTATTGGTGAAACACATCCTTAAATCATTAGTGTGTAATGCATTGCGAGCTCCGCCAAACTCCTTAAATAGGTTTAGCTTATAAGCTATTTGATCTTGATATATCTGATTCTTTCGAATAATTCTATATATTCAGCGCTCAACTAGCCTGATAATTAACAAATTGGCACACCTTTCCAGGGTGATATCTTTGTTGAACCTTATTCCTTAACAAGAACTTAGGAGGGTTGCTATTTTCATTAATCCCTGATTTTCTGCCGAATACTAGCAACTTACAGGTGATTATGGATTTGTTTGATCTTAATCGTTGTTTCCAAGGCAACTTTCAGATCCTGATAATTGGACTTACCAATCTTCTGTCTACTAATAGATGTTTAACATTCCATCTATACAAAGTCTCCAAAGGAGCAGCCTTGATACTTATATATCAACTATTATAGAAAAGCTTATCTTAAGGTGAGATGGTTATTCCAACCATTGCTTAAAACTAATTTTAAGGAATAGCTAATCCTTACAGTTAGTCGAACAATTCGACGATCCTGGGCAGCTGATGGCGATTCTTAATTGTTGCCTAAATAGGGTTGCGGTAATCAATGCATAAGTAAGATGAACCGTCTTTCTTAATTAACTATACCGAATTCTCAGATTATTGAGTTAGGCTATATGAATCCTCTATTTTTAAAACTCACTTAATCAGGGTTTGATTTCTCCAGTGATGGTACTAGCCGTCTTGGAGATTTCATAATAATACAGCCCTAAATGGGATATAAATCTTAACTCTACTTGCCTTTCAGGAGGTAAACAGGGTAGTCTTAGGAGAAGATAATCAAGATACAAGGAGGTTACAGAGATTTTTTTTTCTCAGGCTCCAGTTCATCCATCATTGCTTGTGTCAAATAAGTGACACATTTATGTTACAAGTCCACGAATTCCTTAATCGGGAACATTTACTTGGACAATTCCATCCTGGATATCTTCTTTGAATATCATTAGTTGACTTTAGTACCATATGACCATCAGGATATCTTTGTGGTCCCATGCATTAAACCTCCATACTGATCAGGCATGGAAGCAATCTATGGAACATGTTAAGATACACCAATCCTCATATGGCGCTTTTATCATACCGTCTGGTATTCGCAATCGATAGAGATCAAAGAGATATCAACTATGTGCTGACGCATTTCTTCTAGAGAGAGGATACTTCTAGAATTCTTACGATTGGAGGTTTCTGATAAGAATAGAAGAAATGGTTCCTATGGTTTTGCCTGTAAGTTTTACCTTACACTTAATATCTGGGGTTCTTACGGGAGAGTTTCTAAAAGTTTGCTAAGCTTATGGTCTTATGAGAGACTTAGCAGCATCTGAAACCAAACGTAACTAATAAAATCACAATAAGGGATTTATCTGGTGTCATTATTAATGTGAACTGCCTCTAATCATTCATCAGGAGGGTTAAACGCCTCCATTCTTAATCCTTTTAAACTTAGCTTACAAAATCTTTGACAGATTTTAGGGCAGTCTCAGCTTTGACTGGTTATTTCTTACTCTATAAAACGTGAGTAGCTGAGGTAGATCCATAATGGATTTATAATGAGCAGGCTTTGAAACCTTAATGTGCCCTCTTATTGCCGCTACTAACCACCAATAATTATTGCATTAAGCTTAGGTTTTGGGTAAATGGAATAGGGCACTATCTCAGCCAATGAATTAAGATTTGCATCATACTGCTGCAGTCTAGAACTTTTATGGTGAGAGTCAGAAAATTCTTATTCCCTCTTTTTCCATTTCATGATGCGGATAATGGGTTTTTCTAATAAGGTCTTTAAAACTTGGACCATCCCATAATGTATAAGAGGACCTTTCTTGTGGACTCCATTAATGTCCTTACTAATTAAGGGTATTGCCATCGAACGACTGTGATGCATACCTCACCGTGTCCTTTCTAGCATAAATGCTGATACACCTAATGGTTTTACTTCATCCAACAATTTCCTGCAATCGATGGCCCCTTTTTACTATTGAAGTCTCTTGACTTCCAAGAGACGAAGTACTTTTAAGTACATCCTAAAAAGAATGGGGCTCCTTGTCATATATACTTTTGTTGGGTTTATTCTTCGCATTTGAAGTGTAAATATAGCTTTTCTCATAGCCTTTCTAACAGCTGCGTTAATTATAGTTCTGGAGATTAACTCTTATTAATATTGAGGTTCACATTTGATGCACCATTAATAATTGTCGCATCTCTAGCATCGCGACTGTTGTTTATCTCTTCTGAGTTTTCCATACTCGAAGCTTTGGTATTAAATACCAAATTCAACAAGTGCTTAGGCAATCCGTACCATGTGTCTCCTTGAATTGTCAAAGGCTCACCATAAGGAGTTTTGATAACTACTTGCTCCTTATCACACACATTATGGGCTTGGTTACAAAATGACCAATCCGTTCCTATCACTATATAGAGTCCCTCTATTTTAACTGAAACAAGGACAGCGGAAAAGAATAATTCCTAATGGATATAAAACATCCATCTAATATTGCTGAAGCAGTCTCTGTGGTTCTATCGGCCAATTCTACTTCATACTTAACGCTTAGAGTTTTAGCAAGCATATTTAATAATTTACAGAATTTATTGTCTACGAAAGACTCATCTGAACCTGAATCAAATAATACGCTAGCATGAACGTCACTAACAAGGAAAGTACCTGTTGTGGCATTGTCATCCTGAACGGCCTCTTGAGCATTCATTTGAGAGTCTCCAGCTTTGGTCTTCTTAGCCTCCCCAGGCTTCTTGGTTTTATTTGGGCAATTTGTCTTGATGTGCCCTTTTTCATTGCAACCATAGCAGGTTGCGTCTTCCAACTTCTTGCAATCCAAGGTCTTATGCTCCTTGGACTTGCAGATTCCACAGGGTAGTGGCTGAGGTTCAAATCTGCATTTCCCGAGGTGGTATTTCCTACAGGTTTTGCATCTGGTCTTTTCACCTGACTGCTGGTTGTCCTTCAAGTCCTTGCATTCATGGGTCTTGTGATCCATCTCTTTACAGATGACACATCCCCTGGTCTGATCATAGAAACATTTTCCGAAGTGCTTCTTCCCGCAGGTTTTACATTCGGGTTTTGCCTCCTTTGGCTTGGACTGGTTATAGCTTGAACCGGTCTTACCCTTTTTGAATCCCTTATTCGGGGTATTATCGCACTTTCGCTTATGATCCTTTAACGCTCGGTCCACGGCCTTGTTTACGGCTGTATCTAACATAGCCTGTAACTCGGCGCCCGTTAAGTTCAGTCTTGCATCATTATTCTGATCAGCTGGATGATTGTGAGCTTCAGATGAGTCGGCCATGGTGAAGCTTTGAAGGCTACAAACGAAGTAGTAATAATTTGTTTAATTATAGTGAATTGTCGAACTTGATGATTAAATAGCCATGGTGTAAATCAACCATATAGGCCAATAGATAGTATTAAATTTATTTGATTATGTTTTGCCTAGGTTTTTAAATAATCCATCTTTGGCGCTTAAACGGAATATAATCCTTCATATTTATTAGACAGGGGACATAAATCACGACTGTCAATGTCGTACCGACATTTTATAAGGGCTTGTTCCAAAGGACTTTTGATGGCACAGATGCCTTGTCACTAGGGAAATTTTAAAACATAATCAATGATTCCTTTGGATCGGAAAATTTCATAATTCATTGTCTTGACAAGAAGTTATGAAATAAAACTATCTTTTCATGTATACATCTTTGCCCGAAGGTATTCATCCCAATAGATGTTTTGATGTGTACATCACGTTTGACGTTTATTAGCCATGATTCCTATTGATCTTTTAGGCTAAATAAGGGGTTTGGAAAAATCCTAATATAAAGATGACAAGTGTGATTTTATCGCATCACTGTTGTCAGGAGTGTTAACATGTTTTCAGATGTTAACAAGGATCTGAATTTCTTTTAAACAGGTCTTACCATCGTAGCTAGGTCTTTAATGACATTCAAGCTAGGTTATACCTTTTAAGATTCTCTTTTAATATGTATACTGGCAGGAAAGGAATGATATTTATTTTATTCAGGATTTTCATTATAATTATCCTAGATTTAATTAAAATATAACTATGGCACAAAAAGGCCAAGTCACAAGGGCAACTTTAAATTATAAACCATGATTTTGTAGAATCAAGGTATTTAGGCTTGAACGTTGTTCATTGCCTTTTCTTGACAGAGAGTTGTAGGCTATGACTGTCGTTTGTCTTATATGACAAGGATTATGGCCCGTAAGCATTACATCCCTAATGGATGCTTAATTCACAAAATAAGAAAGGATTTCGGGAGAATCCAGTACAAGGATGATTTATGCGATTTTATCGAATCGCGTTTGCCAGGAATGTTAACATGTTTACAAATGTTAACAAGGATTTGAATCTTTTGAATAGGTTCTACCATTTTGGCCTCGTCTGAAATGACATATAGGCTAGGTTGTACCTTTAAGATTCTTTTTAATATTTAACGCAGAACAATCCTAAATTGAGATGTTAATAAGGATCTGAATCTAATTGAGGGACTACCATCTTGGCCTTGTCTTAAGATGACACATAGGCTAGGTCTTGTCCTTTTTAGATTTTTGCCATTTTATTATAATGGCAAATCTTATAAAAGGAATGATACTTTTCATTTATTTCTTATATTATATTCATATATATTGATAAAATGAAATTTTGATAAAGCATTCCAATGATTTTAAAAGAGGTACAGAATTGCCCTGTATGGGACTTGAAAGGAATAATGTTGTCCACGAAGGGACTGAAAGATAAGAATGCCCTTATAAGGACTTACTAAGGAAACGAACTTTAGCAAAAGGAGTTTCTTCTTCGTTTTATCTCTGGATGTTTTCTCCTTTGTTGCACGCTAATCCTAGTCGCAGTACGAAGCTCGGCCTTCCCTAAGCTTCAAATGGGGAGAATGTCCATTATGGCTTCTTTGCTTGGCGACATATTAAAAATATATAGAATTAAAAGCAATAATTCTCTGAATAGAGATGAGAGTATTCCTATGTTAAGTCTAGACTCAGAAGGTCAAGGAATGTGCTACTGTGTCATTGAGATTAAACACAAAAGGCTAGTGTTTAATTCACTCAATGTTGGCTCTGATACCAACCTGTCACACCCCGATATTTCCACGTATTACCGGTGGGCCCGGTGGGGAGTATTGTGATGTAGTTGATATCATCATAGTCAAACAACACAACTTAAATGCACAACGGAAGCAAAAGATAAAATATCACAAACCGATATAAAGTAATATCAAAGTATTATAAACGGAATGTAAAGGATCCACAGGCGGATCAAATAAAAGATAATTGTTCAACAGATTTTAACATCTAAGCTTGCGAGACTCTTTATTGATGCTAGGAGTAGCCAGCCTATTCCGATTAGTACCTGCACTTAGCCTTTTTGGGAAAATACGTCAGTTTACACTGGTAAATACAATTTAACTGACTCATTTTGAAAATGTTTTAGAAAATTGATTTGAATGCACATGGCACAAAACTTTTTATAACTTGGGATAATTATTTATATATAAACTTGTAAAAGAATTACATGTTCGTTATACGTTCAGTAGCCCGGGTTGAATACCGGGTTAAAGATTAATAGACACACCACAGGGTATAGTCCCACGGGGAGTGATGTGTGCAAAATGCAACATATAAATTACATCAATTGTGGCATAAAACTAACCCATTTTTAGTACTAATGTTGGAAAAAGTGTGCTTTTGTCTTCCATTTGTATTTTCAGGATTAAATGAGCTCAAATTAACAAAAGAAGCAAAAAGACATCAAAAGCTAACATAAATACAAGAAAAGGAACAAGACGTGACATGCCCGACCCCACGACAGCATCTTCCCAAGCAAAACAAGAGGTCAGAAGACTGAACATGCCCCGTGCTCAGCCAGCACGGGGGCGTGCCCAAGTGTCAGCAGAAAAGACAAAGTGGTAGAAGCTTCTATTGCCCACCACGGGGCCGTGCTCAGCGCACACGGGCCGTGGTCAACTATAAGATTCGCAGAATCCAGGCAAATCTTCATAGTACAAAGATTCTTCTGCACACGGGGTCGTGCTCAGCGGACACGGGGGCGTGGTCAACTAATAAGACAAGCTGCAATAAATGAGGAAAGAGAAGGATGTGGACACGGGGCCGTGCCCGAGCTTCTGTTCAGCCTATAAATAGGAGTGCTTGGCTCAAGCTCAAACCATCCTTTGGCACACCACCTCTCTCACACTTCACCCACCACCCACCACCACCATAACACCATCATCCATTGTCCATCATAGAGTGTGTGAGTCGTCTCGGGATCCAAGATTGATCGTAAGAGTTCTTGACAATCAAGGCCATGTTTGCCTAAGTCTCTTACATCACTTGGTGAAGACAAGTGTCTAGTGTAATACTTTTTATTTCTAATCTTTTCGCACTTTTTACTTGGTTTTGTATTAATGACTTTAATAACTAGTTTCTTATGTTGAAGGTGATTCTTCCTTATCGTGTGTCCGTGGTGTCTTGGCATTATTTTACTGTCTATATAAAATAAAAGATTTTCACCATTCATATCTCCACGGTCTATATGGAGGTATGTTAGCTACCTGGTCGGGGGTTAAGGGAACGGTTTGGTAAGAGTCTTGCCATTGTTCAGCGTTTAGAGGTCCTGCAATGGACCTGGGTCAAATTTAGTAGGACCTCCTTCAATACTTAACGGTATTGGATGGCGGGGGTCCAAACTCTTTGATCCCCTCATAAGTTAACTACTATTAATACTATAACCCGGCTATTTAGGACTGTATCCCTGTTGACTCAGACTACTTAGTCGAGGGTAACGTCACCTCCAAAAGAGGGGCCTACCATAATTTGCATTAATAACTTAATTAATTATCTTTCAATAATCCGACCCTTTAGGATTGTATCCTTGCTGACTCAAACTACTGGGTTGAGGGTAACGTCACCTTCAAAAGAGGGGCCTACTACAATAACTAAGATAATCTCTTAAATAAGTGCAAAAGTGCGGAAATAATCAAAGGTTACACTATACACGAGTCGGAACCAAGTGATTCATCTTGTCTATCTGTTTTTTCTTTTATTTTTCTTTTCAGCATTTTAGTTAATTTTTATTTTTCTTAGTTTAAAACATTTTTCTAAACTTTTTGATTTGATTAGACGTTGAGGATAAACCGGTACTAAAAGCTCTTGTGTCCTTGGACGACCTCGGTATCTTACCAACACTATACTACGCTCACGATGGGTGCACTTGCCCATATGTGTGTTTAGTGTTAGTAAATATCGTGTTTTATAAATTTAAAACTTGACTAAAAAGTGTTAAAGGGGCTTAAAATATACACATAATATATATAACACTTCAACGCATCAAGTTTTTGGCGCCGTTGCCGGGGACACAAGGATTCTAAGAAAGTTAGGAATCAACGGCCTAATCTTTTTCTTATTTTTCATTTTTTTTAGATTTTTCTTAATTTTTCAGCTTCTGCAGAACTCAGCACGGGCCGTGCCCGCTGAACACGCCCCGTGCCCAATCATTGGAACTGGCAATCCTGTTTTAAGTCAGACAGTAGCTGAACACGGGGCCGTGCCCACTCAACACGCCCCCGTGCCCAAGTTTCAGTTACTGAAAACAGAACCGTAAGATCCCGATGGTTGGTAATTTCTGACACAAACATGAGTGATACTGATACTTTTTACTTTCGGCACTCTTATGGTACTATGTGGTGTCAATTATGTGGTGGTAACCATAAGGAATTAGAATGTTATTTTCTAAATTATAAACCCCACTATATAGACCCATCGTTTCCTAGTATCTTTAAGTGGGGCGAAAGTAAAAATAATCCCTATCTCTCCCTCGAATGCTCCCAACCGGATTTTCTAGGAGAAATGCTTCTCGATGAATTATTTCAACTAGAAGATCTAATTATTGATTGGTTAAAAGAACTTAGGAAAGATTTCAATGATCTTTTCCAAGACAATAGCCAAGAAGAAGGGTTGGAACCGCATTCAAACAACTTCGTTGTTTCCGACGATACTTCTAACTCTAGCGAGGACTTGAGCGATAGTCGTCCCTGTGTCGATTGTGCCGTGAAGGACTCCCCATCAACTTCGTTTGATGCATACATAGACCTGAGCGATTCGACATACACCTTCTTTAACGAGAGCCCGAAAAAGGGTTGGACTTGTCCACCTACATATAGCATAGGAATCACCCTCACCGACAACCTCTTGCGTTCTCGTCTTAATCTAGGCACTTTGGGGTTGTTCCATCCAGTAAGGAACCGCCCGATCCGGAAAAGTCCCTTGAAAATAGACAAACTTCATAAAACAGCCTTCCGACACGGGGCCGTGTCCAGGTCAGCACGCCCCCGTGCCATCAAAAGATTCCTTTCTGACTTTTGTCAGAATACGGACAAAACGTGTCAGGATCTTGCCTGCACACGGGGCCGTGTCCATCCGACACGGGGCCGTGTCCAGCATGCTGTCGTTTTCTATAAATGCAGCCAAGAATCCTGCACATTTGGACCATCCAGGGACAGAGATTTGAAAGGATTTTCTAACATTCCATCCTAGGTATGTTCTAAAAGAAGGTTCTAACAAACATCTTGTCCTTTCCTCTTTTATCCATTACCTTCTTCTTCATCTTTCTTGCACCAACAACTCCATTAAAGCTTGATTTCAAGCTTTATTGTGATGTTTATTAAATTTTTGTTCAAGGAATCTTGTTAAAAATAAGTTACACAACATTGTTTTAAGTTATTTCTGCTCAAAAAAGCTTCATAAGTTAAGAAAATAATTTGAAACCCCAAGATTCCTTGTTCTAAAAATCTGCAGAAAATTGAACACGGGGCCGTGCTCATTGAGCACGGGGCCGTGTCCGTGGTACTGTTTCATTAAAACAAACTATTTTTGGTTTGTTTTCGTAGAATGTCTAGCCAAAACAGTGGAACCTCTTCTGCGCACTCCAGAAACAGTCGAAGGGAAAGGAGGCCATCGATTGAAGCAACTCTCGTAAGATACGTAATGGCGCTACGTGAAGCTCTTGACGAGATGACTTCGGTAGAGGAGGTCCTCATAGACCGTATAAATTATCTTTCGGTGGGGTTGGAAAACAGTTTTCAAGAAATAAACCTCTTGCACCAGAGGTTAAACATTCTTGTGACACCTCCCATGGAACCAATCCTCCCTCAAGAGGATTGGAAACTAGCACTTGGAATCCACAATCCTACCGGTTGGGACGACATTCCGGCGGAACCTCCTCTTGAAGAACTCCAAGAAATCCCGGCGAAAGTTGCACCTCCTCAAACCAATGCTAATGAGCCCGCTTTTCTTCTCCCTTGGGAGTTCGAAGAATGGCTCGCCGACGTATGAGGACCCTATACCCGGAAAGAGAAGTTGTCAAAGCCACATTTAACCGGAAGATTTACCTTTTCGGAAATTTTGCTAGTAGAAAAAGGCTAGAACTTCTTGGTTTAGATTTCTTGTGTTTCTTTGACCTAACTATCTAGTATTTTAATTTTTAGGACTAATATGTAATCCTCTCTATGACTAATGAATGATGGTTTTAATTAATTTGATGTTTGGGTGGTGTTGAAATGAATAAAACACACTTGAGATGGCAAAGGATACAAGGGAAACTTGAACCAGCACCCCATGCAGGAAAACAGGACCATCCGACAAAATTCTTCGTTTACAGTAAGCTCGGCACGGGCCGTGTCCGTCCAACACGGCCCCGTGCTGCACTGTCTGCAGAAAAAGACCCAGTTCAGGTAACTGGACACGGGCCGTGTTCACCCAACACGCCCCCGTGTCCAGACTTCTGTTTCTCTTGATTTAATTTTGTTACTGGCACTTGAACACGGGGCCGTGCCCGGACAACACGGGGCCGTGTCCAGTGCCCAGTAACATAAATTATTACTTAAATCGCACCTTTTACACATTCAATCAACCTAAAAATTTATTTTTGGGACACATTGAGGACAATGTGTAATTTAAGTGTGGGGGGGATGCTAAAACCTTGAATCTTGCAAGTCCTAAATACAAGCCTTACACAAAACTCTATTGGAACCGCTAATCACCCCAAATTTTTTTCAAAAAAAAAAAAAAAAAAAATTTTTTTTTTACTTGTCTAGGTTTAACTCGGGAATTTCAAGTTCTAAAAAAGGTTATATTTTTACGAATTTACAACCGATAGCGTCGTGATAAAAAAAAACCAACATAAGAAAATTATGAAAAGGCATGGCAAACTTAGTTAAAATTTGATTATATATACTTGATCACATAAAAACCCATTCCCACAAAAGTGAGTTTTGAGCCTTTATTGAGCATACAAATACATATCTTTAAACTAAATGCTCATTTTTCGTTTCTTGTGTGAATAGCCGCTTGGTTCTTACGACTCTAGAACTTGCCATGACGATACATTCCCGGTCCTTACCAACTTAAACCCGAGTAAGTAAATGATGGAGGCATTAGGACTAACCTTTTTTTTTTTCTACACCATTATTTTTTTTTTTTTACCACTTACCCAAAATCCCCCTAGTTAGCCCCTTTGAGCCTAAACCTTTTTCATTTCATAACCCAAACCAAACACCCTTTTACCCACCAAAACCTTTTTCATTTTTTTAACCCTTTGTTTTAGTAACTAGCTCGTTTTTCGTATGACTTTTCAAAAAAATGTGTTGATGATGAAGCAAAAGAAAATAAACAAACAAGTTCATCAAAAATAATTTTGTTTGAATAATAGCTTCATCAAAATAAAAGTTATAAAAGTCTTACGAAAACCGACGCTTGTTACGCTTTTCGCCCTTTTTCTACTAACCACTAACCCAACCACCTACCTTTAACCCAAGCCTAACCCTTCACCCACAAAGTCCTCTTGATATTTACAAAGGTATATAAGTTAAAAAGGAGGAGGATTGATTGCTTGGCAAGCTTATGGTAGGAGTAAGTTCCATGCCGCTCTCGAGTGATCCACAAAAATACATTTTCGGCCGAGTGTTGAGTGATCCCCGTGAGGTATGTGAACTTGTATATAAATAAGATTTTAAAAAGGCATGTTATGCCCTAATAAGTAATTTATCTTATGAAAAGTTTTAAATAAATCATGACGAATAGGATTGTAAATAAATAAAAATAAAACCAAATAAAGAATCTTGGAAAATCCCGACACTCTATGATAAGCCCAAAAACCTTCTTCTCTACCCATTCCATTTGGGAGTGTAATAACCACATATTAAAGAGTTTTTCTTGAGGACAAGCAAAGATTCAAGTGTGGGGGTATTTGATGTGTGCAAAATGCAACATATAAATTACATCAATTGTGGCATAAAACTAACCCTTTTTTAGTACTAATGTTGGAAAAAGTGTGCTTTTGTCTTCCTTTTGTATTTTCAGGATTAAATGAGCTCAAATTAACAAAAGAAGCAAAAAGACATCAAAATCTAACATAAATACAAGAAAAGGAACAAGACGTGACATGCCCGACCCCACGACAGCATCTTCCCAAGCAAAACAAGAGGTCAGAAGACTGAACACGCCCCGTGCTCAGCCAGCACGGGGGCGTGCCCAAATGTCAGCAGAAAAGACAAAGTGGTAGAAGCTTCTATTGCCCACCACGGGGCCGTGCTCAGCGGACACGGGCCGTGGTCAACTATAAGATTCGCAGAATCCAGGCAAATCTTCATAGTACAAAGATTCTTCTGCACACGGGGTCGTGCTCAGCGGACACGGGGGCGTGGTCAACTAATAAGACAAGCTGCAATAAATGAGGAAAGAGAAGGATGTGGACACGGGGCCGTGCCCACTGGACACGGGGCCGTGCCCAAGATTCTGTTCAGCCTATAAATAGGAGTGCTTGGCTCAAGCTCAAACCATCCCTTGGCACACCACCTCTCTCACACTTCACCCACCACCCACCACCACCATAACACCATCATCCACCACCATCATCCATTGTCCATCATAGAGTGTGTGAGTCGTCTCGGGATCCAAGATTGATCGTAAGAGTTCTTGACAATCAAGGCCATGTTTGCCTAAGTCTCTTACATCACTTGGTGAAGACAAGTGTCTAGTGTAATACTTTTTATTTCTAATCTTTTCGCACTTTTTACTTGGTTTTGTATTAATGACTTTAATAACTAGTTTCTTATGTTGAAGGTGATTCTTCCTTATCGTTTGTCCGTGGTGTCTTGGCATTATTTTACTGTCTATATAAAATAAAAGATTTTCACCATTCATATCTCCACGGTCTATATGGAGGTATGTTGGCTACCTGGTCGGGGGTTAAGGGAACGGTTTGGTAAGAGTCTTGCCATTGTTCAGCGTTTAGAGGTCCTGCAATGGACCTGGGTCAAATTTAGTAGGACCTCCTTCAATACTTAACGGTATTGGATGGCGGGGGTCCAAACTCTTTGATCCCCTCATAAGTTAACTACTATTAATACTATAACCCGGCTATTTAGGACTGTATCCCTGCTGACTCAGACTACTTAGTCGAGGGTAACGTCACCTCCAAAAGAGGGGCCTACCATAATTTGCATTAATAACTTAATTAATTATCTTTCAATAATCCGACCCTTTAGGATTGTATCCTTGCTGACTCAAACTACTGGGTTGAGGGTAACGTCACCTTCAAAAGAGGGGCCTACTACAATAACTAAGATAATCTCTTAAATAAGTGCAAAAGTGCGGAAATAATCAAAGGTTACACTATACACGAGTCGGAACCAAGTGATTCATCTTGTCTATCTGTTTTTTCTTTTATTTTTCTTTTCAGCATTTTAGTTAATTTTTATTTTTCTTAGTTTAAAACATTTTTCTAAACTTTTTGATTTGATTAGACGTTAAGGATAAACCGGTACTAAAAGCTCTTGTGTCCTTGGACGACCTCGGTATCTTACCAACACTATACTACGCTCACGATGGGTGCACTTGCCCATATGTGTGTTTAGTGTTAGTAAATATCGTGTTTTATAAATTTAAAACTTGACTAAAAAGTGTTAAAGGGGCTTAAAATATACACCTAATATATATAACACTTCACACGCATCAGGGAGTTATTCTCGTAACCGGCGGTTATACCTTATTATTTATATATGCACAGGCAGGTGAACGCCTACACCCCGTGCTAAGGTCGTGGCCATTCAATGAATGATGCCAAGGATATCCGGGACATGGTCATTAACCCCCCAATGGTTTTAAGCAAACAAAACAATTTAAACGGGTCATTTCAATAAAGTAACCTTCATACGATTAAAAATTCAATGCCTGACCAAGCGGTATTTTATATACCGTACCCCAAGCCCGTATAAGGGAAAATAAGTTAAAAGTATTTACCTGAGCAAATTTATACAATTTATCCCAGCCGTATACCACCAAGCAAGTACAAATAGCTTTTACTGGGCTCCTAAATCTGGAATGAAGGTTTTTAATAACCTATTAGATTCCTAACGGGTCTTAATTAAGCCTATGCTTAGACCGGTTAGTTTTAAAAGAGGATACGGTTCAAAACGCATGATTTAGCGAGAACCGGATTAGAATGTGGTTTAGACCCGACAAGCTTGCATACTTGTGTAACAAGGGTAAACTAAACACATTCTGGATTTTGAGATAAAAATGATAAGGTTTTACCCGTTTCGGCTAATTCATGCAAACTAGTTACATAAGCCGATCCGAACGCGAAAAGTGCGTAACGGGTAACCAAAAGAGTCATGAACAGGTTTCCTAAGTTAATATGCCTTAAATATGTTGTGATATCAGTAGGATACCTTCCATTATGCCCAAAACAAATTTAAAACCAATTTATGCCCTGAAGGGGTATTTTGGTCATTTTAAAGGTTATAAGAGAGATTAAATATTATTCTGGGTTCCAGGTCTGATATAATCAGAAAAAATACTTAATTTAATAAGTTATAACAGTAGGATATTACCTATATGTGAATTTTATTATTTATAACCAAACTATGCACCGAAAGGGGCATTTTGGTAATTTCACATAGGGCTTAAAGGTCAAAACTGAAAATCTGAGTTTAGAACTTTTGCTAACTATTAAAGTACATAAATTCACTAAAAATATCAGTAGGTATCAAGTCTTATATATTTAAAATAGTTTTTATACATACTATGCGCTTAAAACGCGTAAAAAGGCGGTTTTAAGCGATTACCGGGTTTTTTTAGAGAAAAGCTGATATTTTTATCATTCCAGAAAGCTTAAAATATTTTATTTATCTTGTAAAATCAGTAGCAAAAGGTTTGGGGTCAAAATGTTTTGTAAAACTCAATTTATAAGCCAAAAGGGCAAAACCGGCAATTACCGAATCAAGCCTAGAACCCTATGTTATGCTCAGCCTAAAAATAAATAAAAATCTTCAAAAATCCCAAAATATTATTTTATATCAGTAGTTAAAAAGTTTGGTATCAAAAATTGGGTTTAGATAGGATATACGCTAATTATGCTGTTTAATTAATAAAAAAGCTTTTCATTTACGCTAATGAGCATAACTCCTAATCTAGACCTCAAACTGATGTCAAATTTTAGGGACAAGTTTATAAATCAGTAATAAAGATTATCGTCCTCTCACATTTTCAAAATTCGCGTTTTAGGGTCAAAAGGGCATAATGGTCAATATTTAAGCATATAACGGAAACATGCAATGAATAGGATAACTAAGGATCCAAGTTGTATAACCTCAGAGGGTTACACTAACCTATAACATGGTCCTAAAGGAATCCTAAGGCATATCTAAACTAAGCTAAATCGGGTCAGAACTGAAAGTCAAAGCAAAAGTCAACTTTTGCGACTTTCGGTTCCGAACCGAGCCTATACTTAGAATTGTCGGGTTGAATCATGCTTAGGCATGTTCAACTAATATTTACCAAGTTATTAAAGTGGGAAAACTGATTTTATGGCTTTTATATTAATAGTTATGAATTTTATTTAAAACTAACCCGTTTGACTTTCATTTGATCCGACAATTTAACTAAGTGAACGTGGTAATTAGGAGGTGCCCTTTTGAGGGTTAAATACCTACCTAATTACGGTTACGTAGCCATGTTTGTTGCAAACAATGGCTTAACCGTTTAAAAGTCAAAGCGTTTATCGAAAATGCTTGACCTTTCGGCTATAAACGCTAAATAATATTAACTAAACACGAAGGAACACTTACAAAGGGTCCTAGCAAGGAGGTTTTGATCCTAAATTCTCAGGTATGAAGAGTAAGGTCTCCAACTTAGAGAATTCAGAAATCAAGTGTGGGTTTGGCAAGAAATGAAGTGGGGTATTTATAGGTTTTTGAGAACCGTTAGGATCGTTTCTCGTAAACCGTGATTCAATCTAGACCGTACAAGTATCACCCATGGTTTTGGAAATCTATGGGTGCCCAAGGATTGAAGAAATACCATTTGCAAGAGATTAAAACAGCTGGAACAGCTGGTAACAGCTGGAAACTTAGTTTTGCAGTTCTGACATGCTCACACGGGCCGCGTAAGGTTCAAGGAATGCTTACGCGGGCCGCCTGAGGTTCCTGGTTCAGCAATAAGTTTTAAAAATGGCAGTTTTTGTCCCTGTGAGCTTTTAAGGTCATTTTTGGCACATTTAAGGCCCGTTAAACTATTTTCAAGGCTCTACAATAATTCCTAAACATAAGGGACATGAAACATGCTCAAAAATATGCCGGATGTTGGTTCGTTTGGCCGTATGGTCACGTTGTTCGATGAATTACGACGAAACACGAACGGACGCTAAAAACGATCCAAATTACGCGACGAATGGAATTTTATCATGCCAAATACTAAAATAAAATATTTTAATGCTTACATAAATTTTTGGATGTCCGTATATATTCAGAACGTAAGATATGCATGAACATGCAAACTTGTGCACTTTTTGACACTTTTAGTCCCTGCATGACGTAAAAGTTTATTTTTGCGCACCAAACACCTCTAAGCCTATATCTAAGCTATATAAAGAATAAATTGGGTATGTTTAACTCATGGTCATATTCCGGAAGGTCCGTTACCATACGAATCGACATACTTTTGTAGTTTGACGCAAATAGTCCTTTAACTGCGCAAAGTAGCGCGAAACGTCGTTTAATGATGTCCAAGCCTTCCATGGCCCATATTGATCATTCCCAAGCATATACTTAAATATTACTACGCTCCCGTTCGCTTAAATGGTCACCGAAAGGCGTAGATTCAAAAGTTGACGCTTTAGGTCCCTCTATTGCGCAAACTTGCGCATCTCATCATTTAATAGCATTGAAGCCTCATCTAATCCATATTAGACATTCTTGAAAGTATTATTAAACATCAAGATGCTTCGGGTTTGCTAAAAGGTCATTCAGAGGTATAATTAAACATATTGACACTTTTAGTCCCTCTAACTTGCAAAGTTGCGCGTAACTTCACTTATAGGCATAAAAACTTTAGATGGCCAATAGTTGGAATTCCCGAGAGTATAATCAAGTATCATGAAGCTCCCGATTTGTTAAAAGGTCACTCAGAGCTAAGAATTAACATGTTGACGCTCTTAACCCTTCATTGCGCAAACTTTCAATTAATTACGCAAACGGCTACACTTGATCGACAAGTGGCTCATTTGTGAATATAATCATCATGAGAGGTTATTTAGAAACTTATTTTAGGTATGCTAACACTTCCAGTCCTTTCATAATCAAGTTTTTTGATTTTTCGAAAAATTAGTCCTTTAAATTCAACATTTGACTTCATTAGGCTTTATTACACGTGTCAATACACCATTGGACGTGATTTTACGAGGTGTTACACAACGTGGATACCTTGACTATTGACAATGTGACCCAAGAATTGGACCTCCTCTAGCCAAAATTCACACTTGGAGAATTTGGCATAGAGACGATTTCCCTGGAGTAACTCAAGAACCAAACGTAGATGCTGCGAGTGTTCGGCTTTTGATTTGGAATAGATCAGGATATCGTCGATTAATACGATTACGAAGTGATCAAGAAATGGTTTGCACACTCGATTCATTAGATCCATGAAGACTGCGGGGGCGTTGGTCAAACCAAAAGGCATGACAACGAACTCGTAATGACCATAGCGGGTTCGAAAAGCGGTTTTGGGTATATCCTCCTCTTGAATGCGTAATTGATGATAGCCTGATCGTAGATCGATCTTAGAAAAACACGTAGCACCTTGTAATTGGTCAAATAAATCATCGATTCGAGGCAAGGGATAACGATTCTTGATTGTCAACTTATTCAACTCCCTATAGTCGATGCACATCCTGAACGAACCATCCTTCTTTTTGACAAAAAGGACAGGCGCGCCCCATGGAGATGTGCTAGGGCGAATAAAGCCTTTATCAAGGAGTTCCTGGAGCTGACTCGAGAGTTCGCGCAATTCGGAAGGAGCGAGACGATACGGCGCTTTAGCAACAAGGTTTGCTCCAGGAATGAGGTCGATACGAAAATCGATATCACGACTCGGAGGTAAGCCGGGTAAACCATCGGGAAAAACGTTGGGAAATTCACAAACAACGGGGACCTCATTCATTCCAGGATTACCTTTCTTTTCCTTCTCCGCTACTACAATGTGCGCCAAGAAAGCTTGGTATTCCTTGCGGAGATACTTGCTAGCATGGACTGTCACAACCCAACCGACGGCGGAAACATCGGAGTGAGATGAAAACGAGATTGCAAGAGACTTCATAACACTATTCGTGACAGTAATTAAATAATGGATTTCATTGCATTTCTAAAAGTCGATTACAAAGAATTAAAATCAAATACAACAACTTGATATACAATATGTTCAATACAAGAGTACAACAAACAAGTACATTAACTTAAGACGTCTAAATGTGTATCTATGCATCATCACTACTTCAAGTTCAAGCGCCTTCATCCTCAACCTGTAACATGTTTTATAATAAAGTTCAATGCAAAAGCAAAGGCGAGTATACAAGTTTTTCATACGTAGCATAAAAAGATAAGTTTCAAACAATTCCATGTGGCAAGCTCTTGATACAAGATAAACAATAAATTCGGCGTGTGTCTAACATATCAAACCAATGATGAAACGCAATATGCTCATGACATAACCACAAGTCTACGGGCGGTGCGTTAATCCTATAACGCTATATATGTCACGGATGGGCTCGTACGAAGTTAATGATAAGTCTAACACAAGATGTCCTCAACCCAAGTTTAAAGTATCAAGTAATCAAATAAGCATGCGTGTAATAGGAATGTTTATGTATTATGATTAAAGTGTAAGGTTCATAAGAAAATATGTTACACCCCAAAAAGTGATAAACGTAAAAAGGGGTTCAACTATACTCACATAATTGCTAAGTCTTCCGATTATCCAAGTGTTGACGAGCGTAAGAAATTAGGAGGAAGGAACACCGAGGTCACCCTATAAGGGCAAACGATGGTGCATGAGTAAACGAAATTACGACGGAGGATTTGAATTTGAATTTCGAGTGTAACTAGTTGACATAATTATGTATATATTCCTATATATTTTATATAGTTTACGTAAAAATTATAAATCAAGTCTATCAAGAGTATTGTCGAAAAGTTGTCGAAAATATAAATGATCATACATTTATAACTATTTTATAAAAAAAAACTAATCGTTGTTGATAGGTTTCGTTTTACGGAATTTTACGAAAAACGGGCAGAGTTTCCTCTGTTTTTGGACGATCCCGACAACTAAAGTGTCGATATAATTTTCAAAATTCAACAATCAACGAAACATTATATATTTATACGAGTTAATATAACGAAAATATATATTTGTACAAGTTATAAAGATACGTCTAATGTACAAATTCAAGTAATAAATGTTTCGTGATTTAAAATAGTAACTAGCTATATAAACAATAATGATAAATCTGCGTTGTTTAAGATCTTTACCAGGTCTCGGATCAAAAGTTGACCATCAGTTGACCGGTTGACTTTCGTTGACCGGACCCGAAACGAAACAAAACATAGCCTGAACCAAACTCGGACTTGATCGAGACGTCAAAATGAACCGAGACTGAATCAAAATTCAAACTACAATGAACCGAAACACGCAATCTGATCCGCATCTCCAACTGGCCCGAACGCACCGTTGACCCGAAACCACTGTTGACCTGAGACGAGCACCCGAACCAACCCGAACATCGAGAGGTTAACTGAGCTGAAATCGAACCTAACCTGAGCCGATATGTAGCCTGAATCAGAACTGAATCGAACTCGGATCGACATTCACATAAACCAAAAAAAAAACGAACCAGATGGGATCCGAAACTGAATTGAATAAAATCAAAACTTTACCTGAACCGAGGCTCGACTGGAACCGAGTTGACCTGAGATCGACCAAAGCTCAAGACGGCTCTGAATCGGAGGGTGAAGCTCGTCCGTCATCACATACGTCTGTCGTTATTGCCAGAAAACCGACGCCGTCACCGCACCCACTGTCGCTCGAAGGGGGTATGGGTGATAACAGAGGAGGTGAAGGGTGTGGGTTGACGGAGGGAAATACCGCCGGCAGTCGGCCGGTGTGTGTGCGTGCCGGACGCGCATCGGGAGAGAGAGAGGGGGGATGGGTGTTTGGCTGCGTCGGTAGGTAACGATGGAGAGGAGGAGTTTTGAGATGTAGGAGATGAAGCTTGAGGGGTGTGTGGTTGTGAGTTGCAGACAAAATCTTGAGAGGGAACTAGAGAGGATGCGGCTGATGAAAATGCAGTTTAGGGTTTAGTTCTTGTATATAGGTGGGTCTAGTTAGTGAATTTGCATAAACGGTCCTCGTGGTTTAACTAACTAATTTATTTTAAAAGTGGTTTAACTAACTAATTTAGTTATCATACATATATGTATATATTTTAAAAGAAAATTAACTTTATAACACAACCTAACTAGGTTAGTTTACTAACTTTAAAATCTAACGAGTCTAACTAGATTATTATAAAAATAACTTTTAAATGGCAAAATTAATTAATTTAATTAATTTAAACATTGGGTAAATAACCATATTCATAATGAACTGAATCAAAAATAAAGATTTTTCGATAATTAATTAATCGAATTAACGAAACGATGAATACTAGGATACAAAGTTTCCGAAAATAGGAATATGAACACTGGTTTCTAAATATGGAAAGTTATGAAAACGCTGAGCGTTACAGTCTCCCCTCCTTTAAAAAATTTCGTCCTGAAATTTTATTTAGACGGACGACTTGAAAGGGTTTTGGCAACCAGAAGAGGATTGTTTAAAACTGAGGCTTTGGAGTTTGAGACAACAAAGAATGACTGAGGTATAGAGGTGAACGATTGATCAACTAACGATTATGAGTATAATATTAGCATAAGTATCTCATAAACGAAAGTAATGACTTAATAACGAAGTCTCGTCGTGGATAATCGGATATAGTGCGTTTGTGAGTTGTTAAAGTTTACGTATTAGGTCTAAGTAGGTCTGCAAAACACTGAATTTCTCATGGCACGTTTTACGAAAACTTAGCAATATAGTGAAAAACACTTATATATAGGAAGTACCAGCAGCGTATCAACCATGTTTTAACCACGTTACGTCGATCTCGTATTCGGTGTCATGTTACGTTCCGTGTCTTACCATACACAGTAGTACACTCCATGGTTTTCATACGCCCATCACTATAATCTTGTGTGCACCCGCGATTATATTGATCGTCGCATGATCCACATAGCTTGTACTAATTGTGTATGAATCAGGGTATTCATAAAGTTTGAAAATAAGATTGCGTGTGTAAAGAAATGTAGCATGTAAGCATGTTTGCGTTCCAAATAGTATAAGACCAACGTAAGCGAATCCCTCGGGTTTCGCTCGCGTACAGGCGCGTGTGTATAAATTTTGAGTAAAACAAAAAACATGATCATGGTGTAAGTTTAAACATGAATATGCATGTGAGCATACACACCAATCGCATGACAAGAGTATGATTACAAGTATAAGCATAACGTGTATGAAAAATGAGTATAAATGTGAGTACAAACATGAGTATAAGTATAAACACCAAGCGTATGAGTATGAATACGAGTATAAGTGTGAACATAAGATGTATGCGCATAGATATGAACGTGAATATAGGTGTAAAACATGAAGGTTTAAGTATGAATAAAATATATGTGTACGAATATAAGTGTAAAAAAAGTTGTACATGTGTAAATGAGAACATAAAATGTATGAACATGAATATGAATATGAATATGATTGTAATATAAACATGAATGTAAGTACATCGCAAATGTATAATTGTGGGTGTATGTATAACGTAAAACGTATGAATTTTGAATCATGAGTATAACATAAATGCGTAAGCGTGAACATTAGTGAAGGCATAAAATGTATAAGTATGGATGTAGGAAATAATGATTTTGTTTATAGTATAAATCGAACTACACGAGTTTATGCGCGTAACGATTAAAAGTTTTGAATATGAAAGAAAAGGGAATGAGTGACACGCACGAGATTGTTGTGAGATATTGACTAGAACGTGTAAAATGATATGCGTATATAGTTGTTTGCGCAAAACGTGAAGTTAAAATAGATCGAGTTGTCACGAATTATAGACTCTAGTTTGTGAATGTAAAGAGAGTATAAAACGTTTATTGGTTATGCGAAAAAGGTGCTTTGTAAAGGAATGGAAATGCTACTAGGGTTTCTGGAGAATTGATATAGTTGAAAATTATTGGTTCCTATGAAGTTTCCTTGCCCACGTGTTTTGAATTTAATTGGCGTATCGAGCGAGGTTTTGAAAAATTCTTGGGATTAACAAGTTTGCATCGTTTTAAGTAACTTTGTATTAGAAAGTTTTGAAGTTTATAGATTCTTGTGAAAAGGTTGATCCTTAGAAGTATGATCTTGGTATATGAACTTAGTGTTTTGCTGAAACGCGTCTTTTGATAAAATGTTTTATTGCTTTTGATAGAAAGTTTAGTTAATGTTGAGTAATATTTGTAATATTTTATAGGCGTGTGCGAAAAAAGTTGGCTTGATTCCCTATTGAAAATAGAAAATCTCTAGTTTAATGATATGTAATGAGCTTGTTTCAATAGTTACGTTGAATACAAAATTTCGTGGGCAATGGATTTGTTAGACCGACTAAGTTGATGAATAGCATTTCGTGAAGTTTTGAAATTTGTGGAATAAGCGTTTAGGGCATAAGTTAAGAATTTTGGGGGTGTGAGTTATATGAAAATAGATTGTAGGATAGGAAATTCGTTTATATCACAATGCATTTTGAAATAATTAGGGACTTGACTAATGATAAATGATTTAGATATAAACATGATCGTATTTACATAATATAGTCTTTTAAAAGAAAGCATTGGTAACGATCACCTAGGTAAGGGAATCACCCCAAATCCGTTGGTGAGGTCGTTGTAAGATGAGAAAAGAAGCGGAGTTAATCGTCAAGGTAAGGAAATCACTCCTATCTCGATGATATGTCTCTGCTCGTTGTTACAAAAGCGTAAATAAAATTACGTGAAACCATGCATGCTAATAATGTATAATCGTGTGAAAAGTAAGAGTATGATGTTGCGCAAAAATGAAATCTCGAAAAATTGTTCAAAATTGACAAAAGATCGAAAATAATAAAGCGTAAGCTCGAATAAAACTTGGGTTGTTCCAAACAGAACATTGACAAACCAAAGTGGTCGAAAGATCTTTTGAAATTGAGAAGCATGCTTTGGCCTAATAGGTGGAATACTCTCGCCGATATCTCGGTTAACGGTATTCACCCTTCCAGTTACTACATGTTCCCAATTCATCAAAAATTCGAGACTTGGCAGGATTCTTGAAAATCAAGGAGTGGAACTAGTCGTCGAGGTGCGGGTTTCACCCCTAACTTGACGACTTCGTACCCTACTTGACGAATTTAAATTTGAAATTTCCATTAAGATGTGGATTTCACTCCTAACTTAATGGTGAATTTCGTGCAAAAATAGAATCAAACGGAATGAAAGTCGTTTACCAAATTTTGGGTTTCACGCCTATTTTGGTAAACTCGTCTCGTTTGTATAATATGAGTGTTTTCGTGTTTAACAAAAATCGAGTAAAATGCCTTGGAAAAGGCGTATGTTAAAGGAAATAACGAACAAGTATAAGCACATAAAAGGCATGTCGAGAATAACACACAAAGAATAGATCAATAGATCAAGTATCGACACATAATAAGACAAGTATTGTCACATAAGAATAGCGCGTCAAGTATTAACACACAAGCGACATATGTTTAAAAAAACGTCAAAGCGAATAAGTAAAAGCAAATAGAGTAGCATGCAAGTAGTTTCAAGCAAGACGTAAGAATAAATCTCTAAAACTATAGACTAGGTTAAAGCATTCCTACTTTTCCTAATTCCCTATAGTTATGGCTCTGATACCAATCTGTCACACCCCAACCGATGGTGGAAACATCGGAGTGAGACGAAAATGAGATTGCAAGAGACTTCATAACACTATTCGTGATAGTAATTAAATAATGGATTTCATTGCATTTCTAAAAGTCGATTACAAAGAATTAAAATCAAATACAACAACTTGATATACAATATGTTCAATACAAGAGTACAACAAACAAGTACATTAACTTAAGACGTCTAAATGTGTATCTAAGCATCATCACTACTTCAAGTTCAAGCGTCGTCATCCTCACCCTGTAACATGTTTTAAAATAAAGTTCAATGCAAATGCAAAGGCGAGTATACAAGTTTTTCATACGTAGCATAAAAAGATAAGTTTCAAACAATTCCATGTGGCAAGCTCTTAATACAAGATAAACAATAAATTATGCATGTGTCTAACATATCAAACCAATGATGAAACGCAATATGCTCATGACATAACCACAAGTCTACAGGCGGTGCGTTAATCCTATAGCGCTACATATGTCATGGATAGGCTCGTACAAAGTTAATGATAAGTCTAACACAAGATGTCCTCAACCCAAGTTTAAAGTATCAAGTAATCAAATAAGCATGCGTGTAATAGGAATGTTTATGTATTATGATTAAAGTGTAAGGTTCATAAGAAAACATGTTACACCCCAAAAAGTGATAAACGTAAAAAGGGGTTCAAGTATACTCACATAATTGCTAAGTCTTCCGATTATCCAAGTGTTGACGAGTGTAAGAAATTAGGAGGATGGAACACCGAGGTCACCCTATAAGGGCAAACGATGGTGCATGAGTAAACGAAATTACGACGGAGGATTTGAATTTGAATTTCGAGTGTAACTAGTTGACATAATTATGTATATATTCATATATATTTTATATAGTTTACGTAAAAATTATAAATCAAGTCTATCAAGAGTATTGTCGAAAAGTTGTCGAAAATATAAATGATCATACATTTATAACTATTTTATAAAAAAACTAATCGTTGTTGATAGGTTTCGTTTTACGGAATTTTACGAAAAACGGGCAGAGTTTCCTCTGTTTTTGGACGATCCCGACAACTAAAGTGTCGATATAATTTTCAAAATTCAACAATCAACGAAACATTATATATTTATACGAGTTAATATAACGAAAATATATATTTGTACAAGTTATAAAGATACGTCTAATGTACAAATTCAAGTAATAAATGTTTCGTGATTTAAAATAGTAACTAGCTATATAAACAATAATGATAAATCTGCGTTGTTTAAGATCTTTACCAGGTCTCGGATCAAAAGTTGACCAGCAGTTGACCGGTTGACTTTCGTTGACCGAGTTGACTGCTGTTGACTCGAGTTGACCAGACCCGAAACGAAACAAAACATAGCCTGAACCAAACTCGGACTTGATCGAGACGTCAAAATGAACCGAGACTGAATCAAAATTCAAACTACAATGAACCGAAACACGCAATCTGATCCGCATCTCCAACTGGCCCAAACGCACCGTTGACCCGAAACCACTGTTGACCCGAGACGAGCACCCGAACCAACCCGAACATCGAGAGGTTAACTGAGCCGAAATTGAACCTAACCTGAGCCGATATGTAGCCTGAATCAGAACTGAATCGAACTCGGATCGACATTCACATAAACAAAAAAAAAACGAAACTGATGGGATCCGAAACTGAACAGGGAAACTGAATTGAATAAAATCAAAACTTTACCTGAACCGAGGCTCGACTGGAACCAAGTTGACCTGAGATCGACCAAAGCTCGAGACGGCTCTGAATCGGAGGGTGAAGCTCGTCCGTCATCACATACGTCTGTCGTTATTGCCAGAAAACCGACGGCGTCGCCGCACCCACTGTCGCTCGAAGGGGGGTATGGGTGATAACAGAGGAGGTGAAGGGTGTGGGTTGACGGACGCGCATCGGGAGAGAGAGATGGGGATGGGTGTTTGGCTGCGTCGGTAGGTAACGATGGAGAGGAGGAGTTTTGAGATGTAGGAGATGAAGCTTGAGGGGTGTGTGGTTGTGAGTTGCAGACAAAATCTTGAAAGGGAACTAGAGAGGATGCGGCTGATGAAAATGCAGTTTAGGGTTTAGTTCTTGTATATAGGTGGGTCTAGTTAGGGCCTGTTTGGTAGCCTCTTAATGACCATTCAGATGCTACCTCTTAATGGTTTAAAACCTCTGAATGAATAAGAGGTAACCTCAAATCTGAATGGTTAAGAGGTAACCTCTGAATGGTAAATCATCACATGCAACATTTTTCTACTTTCTCATTGGTAAAATTCTTAATGTTTCCATTAAGAGGTAGCCTCTTAATGACCATTCAGAGGCTACCAAACAGCCCCTTAGTGAATTTGCACAAACGGTCCTCGTGGTTTAACTAACTAATTTATTTTAAAAGTGGTTTAACTAACTAATTTAGTTATCATACATATATGTATATATTTTAAAAGAAAATTAACTTTATAACACAACCTAACTAGGTTAGTTTACTAACTTTAAAATCTAACGAGTCTAACTAGATTATTACAAAAATAACTTTTAAATGGCAAAATTAATTAATTTAATTAATTTAAACATTGGGTAAATAACCATATTCATAATGAACTGGATCAAAAATAAAGATTTTTCGACAATTAATTAATCGAATTAACGAAACGATGAATACTAGGATACAAAGTTTTCGAAAATAGGAATATGAACACTGGTTTCTAAATATGGAAAGTTATGAAAACGCTGAGCGTTACATGGACACACAACATGAGCTGGAGTTTCTTCGACGCGACTTCACCATAAACACACAATTGATCACCATTAGTGAGAATCGAATCATCTTATCGAAGCAAACAACTTCAGCATGGTTTTCATGAAGAAAGTCCATGCCTACTATGACATCAAAACTACCGAGCTGCATCGGAATAAGGTCGATAGGAAAGACGTGATTGTTGAGTTCGAGAGTACAATCACGAAGAACAAAATTGACAGCGATGGTTCTTCCGGTGGCAACTTCAACATCGAACGTCGAGGGGAGATGAGCGCGCTTATGATTGAGGAGCTTTTCGAATTCAAACGATACAAAACAGTTATCTGCTCCAGTATCAAACAAACACGAAGCATATATACCATTCACAAGAAACGTACCATTCACCACGTTGTTATCGGCTTGAGCTTGGCGGACATTGATGTTTAAAGTGCATTCGCGGGGTGCTGGTTGTTGCTGCTGTTGCTGGGGCTGCTGCTGTTGTGGCTCTTGCTTGACCACTCGGTTCGGGCACATGTTGGCGAAGTGGTTGGGATCACCACACGCATAGCAAGCTCTATCATTGACCGCGGGTGCATGATCCGCTTGATGGCCTTGAGGAGTAGTAAGTAGAGCTTGTTGAGCAGGAGCTTGACCTTGTGTTGGAGCAGGGTTTTGACGTGGACCTGTACGGCACTTGGCGGTGAAATGGTCGTACATGTTGCAATGCACACAGTATCTACAAGCGATTTCCACCGGGTGGTGATAGGTACAAGTAGGGCAAGCTGGGTGAGGACCAGTGTACGCACGCTTTGTCGATGGTGCATTAGTAACCGGGGCAGCTACTTGGCGGTGTTGATGTTGTTGAGGAGCTGGAACTTATTGGAGCGGGGCAGCATTGGTTACAGCGCAGTTCTTGTTGCTGGAACTGCTGTTGTTCTTTCTCTTGCGTCTCGAGAGCTTGGATGACTAAGGAGCGGTGGCGGTTTCAGCGGTTGAAGCAGTGGTAGCTTGATGCAGATTCTTGGGAGCTTTATCCTAGACACCAGACTTGACTCGCTTGTCGTTGATCTCAGCAGCGAGCAAGTAGGTTTCTTCAATCGTTGTCATCTTTGCAGCTTGAACGAAATCAGCCACGCAATCCAGAAGAGCACGGATATACTTCTTAATGGCGATTTTGGGCGTCTTGACTTGGTCCAGACAGATTATACTCAACTGCTTGAAGCGCGCAGTCAAACCAGCGTTGTTACCATCTTTCTGCTTAATGTGCCAGAATTCATCCTCCAACTTTTGGCGCTCATGGGGAGGGCAGAACTCTTGCATCATCATGTCCTTCAACTCATCCCATGTTAGCCCGTAAGCTGCATCATTTCTGCGTTTGTTTCTCTCAGCTATCCACCAATCCAGCGCTCGGGATTGCAAGACGCCAGTTGCGTTCAGAGTGCGGAGATCATCAGGACAGCCACTCTGGCGCAGGGTGACTTCGATAGAATCAAACCATTGGAACATGGCCGTAGGACCATCTTCTCCAGTAAACTCTTTTGGGCCGCAGGCTTTGAACTGCTTGAAGCTAAAAGCAGCTTTGGGAGTATCGGTCCTGGATTCTTCAGAAGTGGTGAAACAGTCTCAACACTGTCCCGCTTGCCCATGACTACGTTGTCTCGTTTGCATTCTATGGCAATATAAAATCACGATGGTCTAATGTCATTTCATCAGCGGTTTCAACCCCGCAATGTAGTTACCGAACTCACTGAATCACGATGGTCTGATATCATTTCACCACCGCTTTCAACCCCGTAATGTAGCTACCAAACTCGCTAAAGAAGTATATAATGTTTATGATAAAAGTTTTGTTAAGATAGTAAGCCCAAATTAGAATATAGAAAAAAAAATGAATTACATAAATTAACAATAATTAATCTACCATCAATAAAAACATAATAGATAATTATTTAATTTATTAATAATAGTACTTTTTATATTTATATTAAAAAAAAGTTTGACAGGCATTGAGGTGCGGTACAGGAAACTGGTTCGTACGTGTGCAAAGTGTTCGAGTTAGCGAGTCCACTGGTTCTTGTTTGGCTTGTGTTTCTCGATTTTTAAATTAGTCTTGAACACGTTTCGAGTTCAAGGAGATTACAAGTTTTTTTCGAGAAAAAACATTCATTATTTTCGAGTTTTCCGTGTTTCCGGGTTCGGGTTCTTGGAGTTTACGACAAAATCGGAAAGATTTTTTGAAACTTGTTGTTGTGCTCTCAAGTTAAATCACTACATGATGGCTCAAATTGATGAACCAAAATCACTCACTGACACGGTTTACACTCTCTTATGTTCTTATCTTTGTAGAAGTAAGCTTGCACAACTAAGAGCTCATAACTTTAATCCCTTAGAGAAAACAACAAGTTGCTTACTAAAAAGGTTGAAGCACAAAAGGACATAGCTCAACTTCACAAGGATCCTAACTAATAACAGTGTTGGGTTTATGATTATATAAACAAACTTAATGTAAAAATCATGGAACTTGATTCTGTAAGAGCTGAGGTAGAGTTATTGTCTGGCAAGTATCAACAAAATGAAATAAATATAAAGAAGTCTGATAGTTCCAGCAAGGTCGTTCAAAATATATGTGATGTGCAACTGGCATACAAAGAAAACAAAGGGAAGGGTTTGGGATACAATCAGGTTCCTCCTCCATATAATCATAATGTCACACCCCAACCGATGACGGAAACATCGGGGCATGGCACTGAGCGAAATAGATTGTTCAAGAGAAATTCCATAACAACTACTGTCACGGCCCCCGACCCGGTTTGACCCGTTTCAGGAGCCGCGGGACAGAAATCCTGCGGTTTTTAATTAATTGAGTTTGACAGCGGAAGTTTTCATCAGGATCTTTTTAAAATGAAAATATTTCCCGATTATTTTATTTCACAACGCGGGATAAAACCCCGGTAATTTACAATCATTTGATTTCACGAAGAAATCTTTTTATTTACAAAACATGTTTCTTTATTTTATACTGAGCCACTTCCTTGAGCTTGTAGTGCTATATGGCACTTTTCCTGATTCATAACAGGTCACCTGAAACATGTTTGAAAAAGGTTTTGTCAGCGGGAAAGCGGGAAATACTGAGTGAATCATTCTATTTTGCATAATGATGCATAGTTAATAATTACAGCATAAGAGCGATTACAATGGCTTCTATCTTATCTTTATCTGGCTCTATGTCACTATGGTGACATGTCACAATGGTGACGATGGTCATACCACTATTTAGATCAATGAACCTAAATAGTGATGATTATCCCTGTAGGTCAATGAACCTAACAGTGATTATCCCGTGTAGGTCAATGAACCTAACTGGGAGAAAATTAGTAATGTGCACAATACCCCATTAACCAGTAATTCAAGATATCCACGACTTAGTCCCTGTAATTATAACCTTGAAAATAATTTGAGGTATTGTAAAACAGTTGATAAAAAGAGAATGACTCACATTGTAGATTTAATTCGGGCAGAGTTTAGCCTACTGATTAGCCTTTTTAACCTAAATTTAATAACAGACACACAATTCGGGATTAGTAATCAATACAGCATTTACGATAACTCACGAGATCAACCATCACAATGAGTGACAAAGTGCTATGCTTAACATCTGTCGAATTAACGACTAATGACAAAGCATCACCCTAATGTGGGCAGCACTTAAACACCCGTTGAGTACATTGATCGATCGGAAAATGAATCGTAGCAGCGATCGTGCTAATACCCTGATTGCGGCGTCAATTAGTGAACCGTGTGTGTTAATTGTGATAATCAGAGCATAACTCAGCGTATTTTTCGAATTTCTTCGTCGTTCTGAAGCCAGAATTCAAGTCCCAATCTCCTGTATTTATAGCCAAATTTTGACCCTGAGGCGGCCCGCGTGAGAATTAAGCAAACCTGAGGCGGGCCGCGTGAGACCTATTTTTAGGCATAGGGTTGCCACGTGTGGGACTAGCTCAGCTGAGTCGACGGTTTCTAAAAATTCGAATTGGACAGCTTTTTATGTGGATAAACATAACTAGGAAATACCCCCCTGAGTTTTAGGGGCCCTGATCCTGATTCTGATTATTCTGAAAATTTTAGGGTTTGCGCAGAATCACTTGGGTGTCTCAATTAGGGTTTCCTATTGGTCAAATTAATTTAATAATTATGACTTTTGATGAGAGTCGTTACATTCTCCCCACCTTAATAAAAATCTCGTCCTCGAGATGTACTGGAATAAATGAGGATACTTTCTCTTCATTTCTGATTCCAGCTCCCAAGTGTATTCAGCTCTTTTCTTTGAATCCCATCTAATTTTGACTAAAACGAGTCGTTTATGTTTGAGAAACTTGATCTTTCGATCCTCAAAATTTAAGTGGTTTCTCAACAAATTTCAGCTTTTCGTTACCTTTATTTCTTGAAGAGGTACTACCAAAGATTCGTCTGATAGGTATTTCTTGAAATTGGATACATGAAATACATCATGTAACTAACTTTTCTTGTAAACTATAAGCAACTGGTCTTATATGTTGGATCACTGAAATGGTCCTACGTATCTTTGGACTTAGTCTTCCTTTCTTACCAAATCTACCAACTCCTTTCCAAGGAGATACTTTTAATAGCATTTTGTCTCCAACTCGAACTCCAACGGCTTTCGTTTATTATCTGTATAATTCTTCTGGTGATCTATATTTTGTCTTCAACCTTTTCTTCGTGATACTGAATATCACAGTTGTAATCACTTAGGATTTTCTTCCATCTCCTTTGCCTCATGTTTAATTCTTTTTGCCCAAAAATATATATCTTAAATTCTTATAATCCGTATAGATAGTACTCTTACTTCCATACAGATAATGTCTCCAAATCTTAAGGCAAAAATTATAGTTCCTAATTCTAACTCATGAGTGGTATAGTTTCTTCGTACTTTTTCAACTGTATTGAAGCATACGCAATTTACCTTTTTGCGTTGCATTAACACACATTCAGATCCTAACTTTGAAACATTATAATATACTTCAAAATCTTCAGTTCCTTCTGGTAAAGCTATTTTGGAAAAATCCTTAATAAACTACCTGTAGTATCCGGCTAAACCTACAAAACTTCTAATTTCCATTACGGATTGTGGAACCTTTCATTTGGTAATATCTTATCAGGATTTACGTGAATACCTTCATGATTCACCATATGACCTAGAATTGCACTTCTGTCATCCAAAATTTACACTTTGAGAGCTTCTTTTTCTTAACAAAGTTAAAAATATATGCAAGTGCTGACAATGTTCTTCCTGACTTTTGAAATAAGTATATTGTCTACGAAGACAACTACAAATTTATCCAAATATGGTTTACAGATCCTATTCATCATGTCCATGAATGCTGCAGGTGCATTCGTTAATCCGAAGGGCATGACTGTAAACTCGTAATGACCATACCTAGTCCTGAAAGCAGTTTTAGGTATGTCTTACTCTTGTACTTTCAATTGATGATATTCGGAACATAAGTCGATCTTAGGAAAATATCTATTTCCCTGGAATTTAATTGAATAGATCATCAATTCTAGGTAATAAGTATTGATTCTTAATTGTAACCTTGTTCAATTCCCTATAATCAATATACTTTCTCCTCGAACCATCCTTTTTCTTAATATTAGTGCCTCCCGCGAGGATAAACTAGGTTGTATGAAACCTTTACTTAGTAATTCATCTAATTGCTTTTTCAGTTCTAACATTTCCGTAGGAGCTAATCGGTAAGATACCTTGGCTATTGGTATAGTTCCTGGAATTAGATGAATCTTAAATTTTACCTCCCTATTTGGTGGTAACCCTGGTAATTCTTCTGAGAATACATCTGGGTATTCTGAAATTACAGAGATTTCCTTAAATTCTTTATCTTTAGTATTAATGATTACTGATATCATATATACTATTCCTTGCTTTCGTTCATAATTTAGCAACTTTCTTTACTAATATGAACTTTATGGCTTACTTGGTTTATTTCCTATAATCATAATTACTTCTCCGGTGGGTGATTGAATTTCTATAAAATTCTGATCACAGATAATTCGAGCATGATTGTTTACTAACCAATCCATTCCTAACACAATATCGAATTCGACTAATTTCATAGATAATAGGATTGCAGAAAACTTATGACTTATTTCTATGTTCTGCATAACCTTATTTATTTTAACTGAATTCCCATCTGCCGTTTCTAATATAGAAATCTGCCTAATACTGGTTAAAAGTAAATTAAGAGCTTGGCAGAATAAAGTATTTCTAAAACTTTGGTTTGCACCAGAGTCAAATAATACTTTTGTGTAAACATTGTGAACTAAGAACGTACCGGCTATCACATCTGGAATCATCTCTGCTTCCTTAGCAGTCAGTTGGAAGGCTCTTACATTCCTTTTTGCTCCTTCTGCCGGTTTGACTTTATTGTCAAATGGTTTATTCAGTTTTGGACAATTTGGCCTAAGATGTCCAGTTTCTCCACAGTTGTAGCAAACTGAAAATTTCTTCCTCCTGCAGTCTTCTTCCTGATGTCCCGGAATTTTGCAAAAATTACAATATCCATTGCATCTTCCAAAATGCTTCCTTTTGCAATTATTGCAAAATGAACTAGTAGAAGATTGCCCATTCCCTCTTTTCTTGAAATTGTTATGGTTACCCGAACGGAATTCTTGGGTAATCTTTTGGGCTACTTCCTTCCTTCTATTTTCTTCTCTTGTCCGTACTAGCTCGTCAGTCAGAGTATTGGCTAAATCCACCGCATCATCAATTGTGCGAGGTTTCGCAGCTTTGACGATATTACGGATTTCGGAAATTAATCCCCATATATAACGAGAAATAAGTACCGGCTCTGGCGAAGCCAGCGGTGGTACTACTCGAGCATATTCGAAGAATGTCGTAGTATACCCTCGACAATTTACATCCACCATCCGGTGGGTTAGAAACTTATTTCTCATTTGTTCCTTTTCATACTCGGGACAGAATTTTCTTTCTACAAGACTCTTAAATTCTTCCCATTTCATGGCATAAGCCCTATTTCTTCCTTTAGCCTGTAACACCGTGTTCCACCATTCTAGCGCCCCTTCTTTGAAAAGGTTTGATGCATACATGACCTGATCATCCTGAGCACATTTACTTATGGCAATTACTGCCTCGGTTTTCTCTAACCAACGCAGTGCCGCAGTCGCTCCTTCATTGCCTGCAAACTCAGTGGGTTTACAAGCAAGAAATTCTTTGTAAGTGCAACCAGGCGTTGCAGCTTTCATTTTCTTAGGATGAGGAGCTTGCCGTGGTTCATTATCATGATTAACATGATTACCGCCTCCATTTACGCTATTACTGAAGTTATCTTCAGAAATACGTTTACTAGGAACAATTTGTTGCGGTTCGATTGGATTTTTAATAGCAGCAACGATTGATGGAATAGCATTGGCTATCCCTTGAGCAACTATTCCTGGAATAGCGTTGGCTATCCCTTGAGCAACAATATTTTCTATATCTTGCCTAGTCATATATTGGTCCCCCGGTTGTTGCTCAGATTGATTAACCTCATTAACTGGTTCATTATTAGCGTTTTCCATCTGATAACTAATTTATAGATAAATAATTAGTATAAAAGAAATAACCCAAGGTCACAATTAATTGCACATAATCACATAAACGAATATACAACCAAAATTGTAAATTTTCTAATATTTTGTTTGTTGTATAGATTATATTATGCTTCTATATACAACCGTTTTATTATTTATTTTACATAAACTGATTTTACTATTACTATTACACAATCACAGTTTCATAATCCCCTATCCTTTGTCAGGTGATGTTCTAGTAACGACGTTCCTTCTCATCGTATTTCCAAGAGATCTGCCCCAAAATCTCTTGGATTCTATTCCCAGCATCCATTAGTTCTTCACCAAAGTGGCGTTGTTCAACCATATTCTCGTTACTCATTGGTGGATTTGGTAAAGGTTCTGGTTTGAACTTAGGAAAAAGCTTATAGGGATGGTTTTGTAACAGTATTTCATTATTCACCCATTCTTCTATTTGCCATTGGATTGAAGGGTTTGGAATAGCTGGTTCTAAGTTCATTGGTAGTTGTGTTTCAAGAGAATGAATAAAATCATTTTCATTAATAGACTCAATAGTATCATCGTTTGCCATTATAAAATCCAGTTCTTCTTGAGATGGTAACTCCTCAATTTGTCTAGAGCTTTCCCCAATTTCCATTTTCTTAGGTTTAGGTTTTTCGAGAGGTAAAGCGTCGAATTCTATAGGCTCTTCTAAGTCTGGTATATACCTATTGAAATCTCTGGAAACTTCTATTCTTACTGGATAGAGATTTAATTTCTGAAGGGCTTCTGACAAATCACTCATGCTGTTTATGCAAGATACACACAATTACTAAGTTAAAAATCATATAGAAAACCTTTTAATATTATTTCATACTGGTTAACTACCAAAATACTGAAAATTAAAACACACTAGGTTTTATTTGTAATTTATTTATAAGGTTTCTAGACTATAATTAATAAAAGTGCTAAAACTTTGAGTCAAATTATTTAAAGATTTATATTTACTACTACAGTAGCTAACATATAAAAATCTGCCCATACTATTCAAAATTAGTCAGATAATAAAACACATAATCATAAAATAGCAATTAATAAAAATGATTAAGTATTTCTAAATACTTAATTGGCTTAAATCAGTGGCTCGATAAGTGGCTCTGATACCACCTTTTTCTGTCACGGCCCCCGACCCGGTTTGACCCGTTTCAGGAGCCGCGGGACAGAAATCCTGCGGTTTTTAATTAATTGAGTTTGACAGCGGAAGTTTTCATCAGGATCTTTTTAAAATGAAAATATTTCCCGATTATTTTATTTCACAACGCGGGATAAAACCCCGGTAATTTACAATCATTTGATTTCACGAAGAAATCTTTTTATTTACAAAACATGTTTCTTTATTTTATACTGAGCCACTTCCTTGAGCTTGTAGTGCTATATGGCACTTTTCCTGATTCATAACAGGTCACCTGAAACATGTTTGAAAAAGGTTTTGTCAGCGGGAAAGCGGGAAATACTGAGTGAATCATTCTATTTTGCATAATGATGCATAGTTAATAATTACAGCATAAGAGCGATTACAATGGCTTCTATCTTATCTTTATCTGGCTCTATGTCACTATGGTGACATGTCACAATGGTGACGATGGTCATACCACTATTTAGATCAATGAACCTAAATAGTGATGATTATCCCTGTAGGTCAATGAACCTAACAGTGATTATCCCGTGTAGGTCAATGAACCTAACTGGGAGAAAATTAGTAATGTGCACAATACCCCATTAACCAGTAATTCAAGATATCCACGACTTAGTCCCTGTAATTATAACCTTGAAAATAATTTGAGGTATTGTAAAACAGTTGATAAAAAGAGAATGACTCACATTGTAGATTTAATTCGGGCAGAGTTTAGCCTACTGATTAGCCTTTTTAACCTAAATTTAATAACAGACACACAATTCGGGATTAGTAATCAATACAGCATTTACGATAACTCACGAGATCAACCATCACAATGAGTGACAAAGTGCTATGCTTAACATCTGTCGAATTAACGACTAATGACAAAGCATCACCCTAATGTGGGCAGCACTTAAACACCCGTTGAGTACATTGATCGATCGGAAAATGAATCGTAGCAGCGATCGTGCTAATACCCTGATTGCGGCGTCAATTAGTGAACCGTGTGTGTTAATTGTGATAATCAGAGCATAACTCAGCGTATTTTTCGAATTTCTTCGTCGTTCTGAAGCCAGAATTCAAGTCCCAATCTCCTGTATTTATAGCCAAATTTTGACCCTGAGGCGGCCCGCGTGAGAATTAAGCAAACCTGAGGCGGGCCGCGTGAGACCTATTTTTAGGCATAGGGTTGCCACGTGTGGGACTAGCTCAGCTGAGTCGACGGTTTCTGAAAATTCGAATTGGACAGCTTTTTATGTGGATAAACATAACTAGGAAATACCCCCCTGAGTTTTAGGGGCCCTGATCCTGATTCTGATTATTCTGAAAATTTTAGGGTTTGCGCAGAATCACTTGGGTGTCTCAATTAGGGTTTCCTATTGGTCAAATTAATTTAATAATTATGACTTTTGATGAGAGTCGTTACAACTACATTACCAGATAGTTAATATTATGTCCCATACCATAACCCATCAAGCAAAATAAGTTATTACAGACCACGATATCTCAAAAACAAATAACATGTTTTGACAACTCAGATTTAAATAAATTGTTCGTTTGTTTCTAGACTCTTCCTAACTTGATTCCACATAGCAAGCATCCTAGCAGGTAGCATCCTAAACACCTGTCACATACGTTAAAATAGAGGTCAATACACATAGTTTAAAGGTGAGTATACAGTTTCTCTCGGCTGTCCACCAATCCAGCGCTCGGGATTGGAAGACGCCAGTTGCGTTCAGAGTGCGGAGATCATCAGGACAGCCACTCTGGCGGAGGGTGACTTCGATAGAATCAAACCATTGGAACATGGCCGTAGGACCATCTTCTCCAGTAAACTCTTTCGGGCCGCAGGCTTTGAACTGCTTGAAGCTAAAAGCAGCTTTGGGAGTATCGGTCCTGGATTCTTCAGAAGATTTGCTAGCGTTCTCATTCAGTTCACTCACGATCTGAGGGATGACTTTGACGATTTGACTTGCGACGAGAGAGGCGAGTCTCTTGTCGGCGTGCTTTCGCCTAGCAGCTCGTGAGTGTAGGGATCGAGATGACGATATTGTCTGCAATAGACAGCGCCATTAGATTCAGAACGCTATTCGATTATTCCTAGTATAGTCTAGCGATTCACCATAAAGCTCAGGAACACATCCATTCATATAAGCACATAAACACATAAGCACATAATCACGTAGGGCATAGAAACACGTAGGCACGTAAGGCACAAATGCACATAAGGCAGTCAGAACGCAGAAAGTATACTATATGTTGCACGTGTTCCCTATCCTTCACAGTACGTATAGCGATTAAGTACAGCGATTGCGAGTATCGAGCAGCGATTGCGAACAATGACCGGCGATTTGTTAGTGTGTTGAGATAGATGTGAAGTGCGAGTTGTGCGTGTTGATCGAATTGAATAGCGAAAGCGAATAAATCACCAAAATCGAAACATGTAATCACGTAAAACACATAAAATCCACATAAAATCGATAAATCATAGAGTTAGCTGCTGCGGGTTCCAGAATTTAATACATAAAAATCGAGGATAAATTGTCTGGGCGTGATAGACGTCGACTACCCAAAGTGATTCGACTATTCACAAGGACTTTAAGGCACACACTTTGGCTTTCTGGACTGTGCTCTCGCTTCGATTTGAGCGATCGACACGCATCCTTCCAGTTACAGCGCGACCCAAGTAGTTGGAGTTCGTCGAGATTTTGGTGAGAGTTTTGTAAAACCTCATTGAGAGAGTAGAACGAGTCATCAAGGTTCGGGTTTCACCCCTAACTTAGCGACTACATTCCTGTTTTGTGTGATGAAATAACGAGATTGATAAGGAGATGTACGTCGAAGTATGGATTTCACTCCTGTTTCAACGCAATTTCTCCTGCTTATAGTAAAAATAGCAATTTGAACGAGTAATCTGGTCGAGAGTTTGCGGCTTTCACACCTAATCTTAACCAGATCATTCGTTTGTGTGTGCAATCAGCCATAGGAAAGGCTGATCTTGCGCAGAACTGTAGTATGCGATGTTCGCGCAAGTGTGTAGTGTACAGCGAGTTCGAGCGAGAAGTAGCGTGTAAGCTTGTACAAAACCCCTACTGGGCGTGCACAAGTCGGTCTGTTGGTACTTAGACTATAGACTAGGTCGTTTCTAAGACATCGACCCGGACTAGGTCGAGTATTGCCTAATTCCCTATAGTTATGGCTCTGATACCAATCTGTCACACCCCAACCGATGACGGAAACATCGGGGCATGGCACTGAGCGAAACAGATTATTCAAGAGAAATTCCATAATAACTACATTACCAGATAGTTAATATTATGTCCCATACCATAACCCATCAAGCAAATTAAGTTATTACAGACCACGATATCTCAAAAACAAATAACATGTTTCGACAACTCAGATTTAAATAAATTGTTCGTTTGTTTCTAGACTCTTCCTAACTTGATTCCACATAGCAAGCATCCTAGCAGGTAGCATCCTAAACACCTGTCACATACGTTAAAATAGAGGTCAATACACATAGTGTAAAGGTGAGCATACAAGTTTGATAATAGCATAATAGAGTTCAAAATCGTTTACGCATAACCAACATGTATAACGTATAATGTGAAGCATGTAAGTTATCGACAAAGATCCTATCAATACCAATGACTGCGATTTGACTGCGAGTAGCGAGTGCGCATCACATGTTCATCACTGCGAACACGTGAAGTAATTGTCCTTAACAACCCCTGAGTGAACAGGTGCTGAGTCCAAACTATAGTACTATCGTTGCTAAGGCAGGTAGACAGCAATCAATGTGTAAACATAACAAACAGGCATTCATCGAGTCACGTATAACATGCATTAGAGGTCAGCGTATAAATAGTGTTTGCGTTATGTGATCGATGTGTTTTAGAATAAGTAATGTATGTAACACCCAAAAGTGCATAAAGAAAAAATGGATCGAGTATACTCACAGATAGCGTTTAACTTAATAAACACTACCTTGGATTGAAGGGAACGCTTGAGAGATTAGCCTGAACAGTTAATGATAGCATAAACGATGAGCGGCGCGTAAAATGGTGTGATTAACGGTACCTTGCACCAAGTATCGGATGGTAATCCGATCGGATGGCCAGTCGATCGAATGTCAATCCGTTCGGATGGTCATCCGATCGGATGGCCCTTCGATTGGATTGACACCTTGATTGGTAAGGATGTGTTTGTGTATGATGGTTTGACCTTTGAAGTTTTCGTTGTAGCATGTTGAAAATAGAGAAGTATCTCTGCCCTTCAGGTCGGTCGATCGGACGGCGGTTCGATCGGATGGCGATCCGATTGGCGAGGCTTCTCAGTTGAGAACAAGTTCACAGCAGGACGGTCACTCGATCGGATGGCAACCCGTTAGTTACTGATGATCTTTGAAAATTGATCAAGTACTAAAGTCCCAGACATCACTCGATCGGGTGGTCGTTCGATCGGTTGGCAATCCGATCGGACGGCAATCCGATCGGACGGCAATCCATTCGACGTTCAGAACCTTGGAATTTTGAATAAAAAGTTTAAGTGTGGAACCAAGTGCAAGCCGATCGGATGGCTGTCCGATCGGATGGCAATCCGATCAGAGGGCAATCCGTCCCAATGACCTGATCGTCTTTGACACTTGATTGTTTTGAAGATTTTGCAGTTTTGAACGAGACGTTATGATAACTGGTTTAAACAACAGAAACCCCATTTCGACCCAAGTGATCCGATCGAATAGGAACCTCCCTAGTCCGACCAGTCCACGGTTCGAGACGGTTGTTCATGTTCAAACCCGAAATCAGTTATCTATTGGATAGAATTCAGATCTTGAACTAACCCATCACTAAAAAAGAGTAGAAGATCAGAACAAGGTCCGATTCTATTGGTTTTGAGTGCATTGAGTGTAAAAGAGTTGAAAGAAAGTTGGAAAACCTTCTTTCAATCCTTTTCACCATGAATATGTGTAGATCTATGCGAAAACATTGATTATTCATGTGGAAATTCTTTAGATCTAAGTTGTTCTTGGTGGAATGAAGCCAAACCTTGAAGTTCATAAGAACTCCATGATGACATCACCCTAGAACACCCCAAATCCGGTGATTTCATGGTTAAAAGTTAAGATTCAAAGGTGAAAATGATGAAGAAGTGCGTGTAGATCATAGAAGTACAAGATTTAGGTTGGAAACTTACAAGAATCGAGAGAAATGAGAGCTTGAGTTCGGCTGGTCGAACAAGGAGCTGTCACATCACAAATGATGTGACAGGTGGGTATTTATAGGGTTTCCCAAAAAGGAAAGTGGGGGAGTATCGAACCGATCGGGTGGCAGTCCGATCGGGTGGCAACCCGATCGGGTGACAACTCGATCGGGTGACAATCCGATCGGATGGCAATCCCATCGGATGGCCACTCGATCGGTTGGCCAATCGATCCTGGTGTTCGGCGCGATGAGTTTTGTCGTTTCGATTCGTGTGTTGAGCGTTGCGATTCGAGCGAGCGACGCGATAGTATTACCCATTAGTTACACAAATAACATAACTTCTATATCTAACATACAATCACTATAAGTAACTTGCGTTTAGCGTTTTCGATTAGATTGCGATGCGATAGATTTGCGATTGCGATTGCGATTAACACCTCAATATAAACATAACATGCATAAGTAACACATAAATAGCACACGCACGTAAAGCCATATCTAGAACACATAACTCGAGATGCGATTGCGATAGCGATAAATCGATAAGTCGATTAGCGATAAATATGCTATTAAACCTCGATTATTAATAGATACTCCACATAATACAACTAAAGCAAATCTATTATGTATATTAAAACAATACATTTTGGTGCCACTTGGCATAAACTTAATACACTAATTGCCACCTGGCAACTTAATAGTCCTCTCAATATTGATTTGAGCGGCAACTTAATATTCCATTTGCTTCTTTCATACGCTTCTTCTCTACAATACTCTATCACCGACTTTCAAAATTGAAACAAACCCTAATTCTCGCTGCCTTCCTTTCTGTCCATTGCCTGTGTTCTTTCACCTTTTATCACTCCTTTTCTTTAAAACCATCAATTTTTGTTATTTTTTCTGATACTATAGTTCATATTTGTTTTGTAGTTGTCAGATCTGCTCATACTCGCATTCGAGGATCCATTCCATGGAAGCTTTATGGCGATTTCTGTAATCAGCGATTTCTTCGTGGCGATATCTTGGACGGGCGATTATTAGCCTCAATAACAGAGATAGTTCATCTCACGGTAAGAATTTCTAATTTTTTTTTATTAAGTTGTTCATCATTCTTTCCCATTCTCCTGTTGGGAATTCTATTCAATATACCCCTAAAACAATTATTAGGGTCAATTATAGATAACCAATTTCAATTTATGGCCCTTAAAATGATTTTTGTATTATCAGTTAATGTTTCAAGTGTTTTCTGTTAATCTGTTTTGATTGAATGATTTTGGTGAAGTACGAGAAGACGGAGGGTTCCGGTGACGAAATTTGGAATGATATGGTAAATTACGTGTTAATTTTTTTATGAATTTGTTTTACATGAATGATTGTTGTGTGTTAATCGATAGCATTATCTGATTTGTGTGTTTATATTTCAGTTTCTGAATTTAATTATATGTCTATTTTTCTGTGAATTAAGATGAACTTAAAAGGTTGTTTAGTCATCACTTTGTCTTTTTGTATCCTGTAAATTTAACATAATGATTTTCTTTTCCGTGATGATTTTGATTTTGTTGCGCTCAGTGGCGGATCTAGAAACGAAACTAAGCCGTAACGTTTTATAAATAAGCCGTAACGAAATCGAAAAAAGGTCAAATTTTTCCAAAATTTACACTAATTTTTCCAAATTTTTCCGCGCCAAGCCGTAGCGGAGGTTGCCCCCCGGTAAGCCTTACGTCCGCCACTGGTTGCGCTGTAGAATTTTTATAATTTGTTTTTATCTATTTTTTATTATTTTTAGAGATGATTTGTTCACTTTTACTTGGTCTATATGATTTCTGTAAAGAATTTGTTAGTTTAGCATTCAGTTGGTAGATTTATGTTAGCTAATGTTACATTGTTTCGAAGATATTCTTCCATATTTCATTAAATATTGAAGGTTTTGTATGGAAATAAATCTAATGAACAGATATGGCCTATTGTAAGAATCTAATGAGATAACTGTTGAATTTCTTGTGGAAATTTCTGTATTATTTCCTTAATAATATGTTTATGATCTTGAATCTGTATGTCGATTGATATATGATCATGTATTGATGTATTATTATTATTTTTTTCTAGGGGGAAGGAAGGATTTGTTTCTCAAGAGAAGCGAAGCTAGAATTTTTGAAGCATAAGAGGCTTCAGCGAATTAAAGCAGGCACATTAAATGATAGTGCACCTGTGATGAACATAACGACTAGAAGCAGTGGAGATTCTTTAAGAGGTTCTGCACCCTGTGGTGTGAGATCATTCAGAAATCCAGATATATCTACACGATCTGGGTGTGTTATAAATGGGAGAGATACTATGTCAAAGCCAAAGGTTGAGAAATTTGACACAACTGATCTTGATTGGACTGATCTTGATTTCTGTAATCAGCGATTTCTTCGTGGCGATATCTTGGACGGGCGATTATTAGCCTCAATAACAGAGATAGTTCATCTCACGGTAAGAATTTCTAATTTTTTTTTATTAAGTTGTTCATCATTCTTTCCCATTCTCCTGTTGGGAATTCTATTCAATATACCCCTAAAACAATTATTAGGGTCAATTATAGATAACCAATTTCAATTTATGGCCCTTAAAATGATTTTTGTATTATCAGTTAATGTTTCAAGTGGTGGTACTTGGAGAAAGATGCGGAGGAAGTTGTTGATGAGGCAAATGATAATTTTGCCAGAAAAGGGAAGACGAGTGATATTTTCTCGATTTTGAAAGGGATTGTTTAGGTTATACACTGATGATTTTGAGAAGAGATTGCGATACATATCTAAAGAAGAGGCTACTATTCTTACTAGAATGAAGAAACGATCTACCAGATGGAGGAAAACTGCTAGGTATCTCATTGTATCTTTTGTTCTTCTTAAGGTAATATAATATTTAGTATTTGACTTGGTTGGCGACCATGCTTTTAGTGTTTAGTGTCTTATTATGCTATGTTTGTGATTGCAGATGGTGATTTCATGTTTATTGATGGGATGTTATACAATTACTTTGGGGAATGGAGTCACAAAGCTTCAGGTATGAAGCAACAAATACATGAGTTTTTGTGTGAATTAGGACTTTTGAATTGCTTAAATGTCTTTTTGTATATTACTATTAATGTTTTGATTAGTCCAAATGGGAATTTCATGAAATCGGTTAAGTATGATGACCTGGTCCACTCAATTTCATACAAGTATGAAAATTTTGTATGCTCTGTTCATAAAAGGGCATGATTTTGGGTCCACATAGTATTTAGAAACTATTGGCATGTTTAGTTTAGGCTATGTGGTTATCTTTAAATTGTTCATGTCCAACAAAAAGAGACTTTTTTCATCGGCTAGAAAAGGCGCGAGTGGCGTTGAACCGGTGGCAGAGGCGTTTCCAGCCAATCAGAGTGATACCAGTTTCAAGTTGGCTCAACTTTCTGAAAATCATTGGTCACCTGAGCTGATGCATACCCTACTTATGACCTCTTATGCTTCTTTATTTATAAATAAATAAATATATTAGTATTATAATAATTTAGTTTTATTCATCATATTATGTCATATTCGATGCATTTTATATATATACAAGACTAAATAAAAGGAAAAACATAATGTTTATAGGGCCACCCGACCCATTTGCTTTGACCCATGTTAGAAGTTATTCGCCATTAAACCAAACCATTGTGACCCAGTACCCAAACAATCCATTTAACCACCTCTTATGGTATTCTAATGAGGATTAAATTGTTCAGGTGCAACAAGAAGAGACTTTTTGATGCAGATGCTTCTACAATGCATAAGCGAACGCTTTAACCCACCGGCACAACGCGAGGGGTATGACCAAAGCTCTGTTCTGTTTTACCATATGACCAAAAATTACACAAACTTAGAGTAACTTTTGCATTTTTTTTTTGTAATTTTAGTCCTGCCAAAGCTCTGTTCTGTTTTTAAACTAACTTAGCGAACGCTTTGTCCCATCAGCGCATCGTGCGGCGGACAAATTATATATCCTAAAAAGCAAAGTTGCTCTCGCTCACCATATAAAGCTGAGAAATATAGCTGTAAATGGCTGCAAAAAATTGGTCGTAGAGTGCTGGGAATTATATCGGTACGGGGCTGGAATATTTTTGTTGTATTGGAGAAGATAATGTGTGGTATCTTCAGTCAAAGGAATGTACATCATTAGTTTGATACTCCGATGACCTAGGGATGGTGGTGTTCTAATGGTAATGCGCTTTGGATTGAGTAACACTACCGGTAGCCACCGACAATTTGAAGAAGCTGATCGGAGGCATCGAGGGGCGATCTATGGCATTCTCTGGTAGTCTCCGCTTCGGTAAACATATAATGTTCGATACACATGTAAGTTGCAATTTATTTTTTGTATGTGAGAATCGATAATTATATGGACATTAACCAGATTGTGCTTTTGAAGAGAGCATTTTTTGATGATCTACATGGGCTTCAATGCCAATAGATATTATATATTTGTGTTTAAGCCACCCGCGAAACTCGCGGGATCTTAGGCTAGTAAATAATAAATTCGATTACAAGTCAAAGAAGTCAAAATAGTAGTTGAGCAAGGAGTGACATATCGCAATTAGCAATCTTTTCTTCCTTTGACTTCAATCTTGACTTTGACTTTCGAAACACGGGGTGTTACACATAATTATTCTAGAATGCATCATATGCACAAAATGCAACATATAAATTGTATCAAATAAGGTGTAAAAACAACCCATTATATTACTAATGTTGGAAAAAGTGTGTTTCTTTGTTTACTTTTGTTTTTCAGGATTAAAAGAGCTTAAATGAACAAAAGGAACAAATTAACGACAAAATCCAGCATAATTACAGAAGAAGGGAAGTTGATACACTATACCGACCCTCCAAGCTTCACCCCAAAGACAAAAACAATAAACTAGAACCCAAGCACAGGGCCGTGCCTGCCGGGCATTGGGCCGTGCCCCACTCAAGGTTCCCTGAAGATAAAGAAAAACAGAAGACGACAAGGGACACGGGACCGTGTCTCCTAGACACGGGCCGTCGTCAACGCTCAGATTTGCAAATTTGGGTTCGTACAACAAGTACAAGGGCCGTGCCGTTGACACACGGGGTCGTGTGTGCAGATGGGCTGATAACAACATTAAATGAATACAGAGAAGGACACGGGGCCATGCCTACAAAGCACCGGGCCGTGTGAACTCACTGTTTTCAACTATAAAAGGAGGTGCTCGGCTCACTTGCAACTCATCACCTGGCAAACCACTTCTCTCACACCTGCCACCACTACTACCACCATCCACCACATTCATCCATCATCCATCCTTAGAGTGTGTGTAGTAGTCTCGGGATCCAAGATCGATAGTAAAAGTTTTTGTCAAACAAAGGTCATGCTTGGCTAATCTCTTACATCACTTGGTGAAGACAAATAATTTATGTATTACTTTTGATTTCCATGCTTTGGTAACTTTTTATTTGGGTATGTATTAATGACTTTAATAACTAATTTTTTATATTGAAAGTGAACTTTATCCAATCATCTCTTCATGTTTTGTTGATTCACTCATTCGTGTCTTTACGGTCTATATAAAGCGCGTTAACTGTATGGAAGGGGGTTAGAAGGGTGGTTTGGGTAGAGTTCTTGACTCGTTCAGTATATAAATCCTGCGAGAACTTGATTCAAGCTTATTAGGACTTCCTTTGAGGCAGATAACATCAAATTAGGGGAAGTAAGAACGGCCTGTAATCCCTTATAAATAATCTACTATTAAAACTTTAAACCGGCCTTGTGGGACTGTATCCATGCTGACTTGGACCAATATGGCCGATGGTAGCGTTGCCTCCAAAAGAGGGACATGCCACATTTTGCATTAATAACTTACTTAATCAGCTTTCAATAATCCGGCCTTGTGGGACTGTATCCCTGCTGACTCAGACCAATATGGCTGAGGGTAGCGTTGCCTCCAAAAGAGGGACATGTCATTATAACTAAGATAATCTCTTAAAAATCGCAAAGCGCGGAAATCATCAAAGGATACATAAATGACGAGTTGGATCCAAGTGATTCTATCTTGTCTATCAGTTCTTTTATTTATTTCTTTATTTTATTTTACTTAATTGAAAACCTTTTCTTTCAAAAAATTGATTAGATTAGACGTCGACGATATTCCTGTATTAAAAGCTCTTGTGTTCTTAGACGACCTCAGTTGATTTTTTATCAACCAATGAGCTATCAAAATGCACCGGTTGATTTTAGCAACCTACTTCGCGGTAGGGCTGGCAATTTTGACACGAACACGATAACACGACACGAACTTACACGAAGTTATCATGTTTTGTGTTTGACCTTAACATGTTTCGTGTCTAAAACAGATCGACATGATAAGACCTTAACAAGTTTCGTGTCTAAACAGGTTAAAACCCGTTAACCTGTTAAGACCCGTTAAGTACATGTAAATAATTAAAAATTAAAAATATTATATGTGGGTGTGGACATGGGCTCATCAGTCGTGGGACCTAGGATGAATTACACAAAAACACATGCGGTTCTTTTTCACAATCCAAACCCTAATTTTTAAATCACTCTCACAAACACCACCATTCCCAATTCGGTTCACAGCTTCCCCAATTCGATCGTGTTCGTGTCTTAAACAAGTCATGTTCGTGTCTTAATAGGTTGTGTTAATGTGTTAAACAGGTTGTGTTCGTGTCTTAACATGCCATACTCTTTTTTGATAGTTTTCTTCTTTTTTTTTGAACGACCAACGAATCCTCCAAACGGGCTACTGGCGAAATTCACCACATCGGGATACATTCGCCTCCGAACCGGGGAAAACCCTCACCTAGGGCCGAAGCCCGTGAACATTCGCCCGAAGGCACGACAGTGCGGTGAGGTAAAACCCGCTCGGTTCAAGGATCGAACTAGCGATCTCCACCTATTTGCCTAGTCTCCCATCATCACCAGGTGCCGCCGAAAATAATGGGGAGGACATGAATCGAACTTGAGTCCCTTGTAACACCAAAGACTCTCCCTTACCATTCCACCACCACCTCAGCTGATAGTTTTCTTCTGATCATCAACACCGACTATAGTTTCGGTAGACTTTATATTTTGATCTCATGGGCGTATTTCTTTAAACCCCGTCATTGGAAACCCATGTCATCTTCGTCATTAGATGAATCGGTTGCAACTGGATTCGTTATTGATAACCTTATCGGAGACGGTGTGTTTTCTTGATCGAAACCTATTTTTTTGTCATTGTTGGAACCAACATTGTGATCACTTTCTTGTCCTTCGTTTTTCAATCGGTGACTGACAATGTAATCCTTCAAATTCTGTTAATTCAGTTGTTCATACATACTTTGATTGTTGCAATTTGTAATCGTGATAGTAGATTATGTTAATTTGATCATGTGTGTTATTGTTACCGTAAATTGTTTGATTTGTAAGCTTGATTAAACCATTTTTGATGCTCGATTCTTTAATTATTATAGTTTTAGAACTAGGGTTTGTATTTGGGTTGGAACCAATAAAAACCAATTGGATTTGAAGTTATATATTGTTTTGACAGATTTTAAGTATATGTTTTTCAGCCTAATTGGATTTTGTAGCACAATGCTTAATGTTTGATCCATAGCTGGCTCACTCGAGGCGCAAAGGGCGAGCCCTGTGCCTCCACGCAAGGCGCTTAAAAAGCCGGGGCTTTTTTAGGCGAGGCGTATGGTGTAAAAATACAATTTTTAGGGGTTTTAGACTTGTTTGAGGCTTCTTTAGGGCTAGTTTTAGGTAGATTCCAGACTTGTTTAGAGTTGGTATAATTATTTTAAACATGTTCATGTAAGATTAAATATATTATGGTGTAATATTTAATCTAGTAGCCATTATAATCATTTACATTATGTAGATCAAAATATATAACAACCTATTAAATAATTAGTTGGTAATTGTTGATGGACCATATTACCCTTATTAACTAATTAGGTTTCCTCTTAGGTGCATATATAAGAAGACTAATGTAGAGGCTAAAAGGTTGCACAACCTTATTACTCACAACATCAATCTCGACCTCTCTCTCTCAACCGAACACCCTATTCGGTTTTCATCATCACCATCATTAGATTGCACCCTAAGGAGGAACCCGATCACCCTGGCAAGCATGTCTAACTCGATGGCTGCATCGCTTACTGGATTCTCTGCTGGCATGTCTGCAATCACATGTATGTTTTCATGTTTTCCATTATGCTTAAAACAGAACTGATCAACAGTTCAAGCCAGTTCAGACGGTTTTTGGCTGGAATTTTGTCGGAAGTTGGTCTGAAAAATAAGCTTGAGGTCCTGAAAGTGGGGTGTTTCAAGCGAAGTGCGAAGGCTGTGCTGGGCCTGAAAAATGGGCATTGGCGTGCGCCTGGGTGAGCCTTGACAACAAAGTTTGATATATGTAGGCTACAGCCCAATCATCAATTTTGTCATGGGCTCATGGCAGTTGTTCTAACACCGTGTATACGTTTTTGGCATTCGTTTGTCTGATATACCGTTTTGATACTCAGTTCTAGGGTTCATGAAGCGTCATATCAGTATACCTGTTCTGTTTGTTGCAATCTATTCAAAAGGTTATATTGTGTGTAATGATGATTTTAGTTGTCTACTTTGTTGTATCTTAAGTATACGTTCAGTTTGACAAATTTAACCATTAACGCCACGAAGAATATTAGAATTTAAGTAGCTTTTAAAGGATGATGCGTGTAACACTGTATATGGGCATTTAGAAATTAGAAGCTGTAATTTTGGGCATTTCCATTTTTTTATAGCTTAATTTTCTGACAGCTCTATTTTAGACATATTTTTATATATATTTTATTTGTGTTTATAAAGACCCGGTAAGCCCAGACCATGAAACCAAACCGAAGCCAAACTGTTAGTAACGGGTTGGTTTCAAATTTCGACGGTTTGGTTTTGGTTTACAATAATAAAAAACCGTTACCGACGATTTGCCTCACAGTTTTACCTATAAACGTCAAAAGACTCAAAACCGGACCGTGAACACCCCTACCTATACTGGAAACTATGAATCTGCCGGTTACTATAAACTCTTCTTGTTTTGTTTCTGTTGTTCTTGTTAATGGCATTGGTACTTAGTTTGTAACTACTTCCATTGATCTTGATATATAGCTACAACGCCTTAGTCTCAAGATAACAAAAACTCATCTATATGTTTTTTTTTTTTTGCAGTTCATTGCACCCTGGAAATGATTGTTACAATCTGACATTAACAAAAACCGAAAGAAAGAAAAAACAGTTCATGAAAAACTGCTTTAATGGCTACACGACATGTTGCACAAGCGGGACGTCCGCTAATGAATATCGTCAGAATGAAGGGGGTGCCCATCCTACAGCAGTTGGAGATTGAAGAATGCCTTTTGCGGACCTCATCAGACAATTGGTGCATCATAAATGACGGGGCTGATAAACCCAACATCGTCATGGGCATTTCTGGGTAAGTGTCTTTGCTAACAATAGTTCTAAGACCATGTGTAGTGGTAATGCCTCTACCCTTGGGCGTTTTGCGCCATGTGGCAGCCCAGTCAGCAATGGGGCATTATGGGGCGTTTTCTAAAATGGGTGTAGTCTGTAGTGGGGATGTGGGCATTATGTTAAAAGGGGTGTAAAAAATTAAATTAAAAAAAAAACCATCAAAAAAAGGTTATTGGCCAACCAAAAAGAAGAAAACCTGTGATTGGCCAAAGATCTTGAACATGGGTGTGGAAAAAAGGACGTCATTTGCATTTTTCTTGAAAAAAACGCCCCAGGGGTCGTAAATGGGCGTTTTGGGGCGTTTTTTAGGGGAAAAACGCCCAAAAAACCCCCCACTACGCATGGTCTAATATGTAATGGAGATTGGAGATCTTATCAGTTTACGTGAATCTGTTATTAGGAAGCCTGCTGAACTTGTTGAAATTAAACCTGTTCTAGAAGATAATATTCCTGTCATACGAAGGTTTACTGGTGGCGGGACTGTAATAGTTGATCATGGGACAATATTTGTTTCATTCATATGTAACAAGGATGATGTTGCCGATGTACAACCGTATCCTCGACCCATCATGTCTTGGAGCAGCCTATTATACAGTCAGGTTTTCGAAGGAATTGCTGATTTCAGGCTTCGTGAGAATGGTATGAAAATTTTTGATTCTTAAATCTTATTTGAAAATATATTCTGTTGATGCACATATTTTTATAATTTCTTTGCTGCAATTTATTTAAAACCCGAATGATACGAGTCTAACGCATGAGTCATGACCTTTTATTTAATGTTTTATAGACTTTGTGTTTGGCCTTCGCAAGTTTGGTGGGAACGCACAATCGATTACTAAAAATCGGTGGATTCATCATACATCTTTTTTGTGGGATTATGAGACTCGTAACATGTCCTACCTCAAGCTTCCTAAACGGGCTCCTGAATATCGACTGGTATGTTAATAATACTATCTGTTTGTTAAACTTAATATCGCGTTCACGTTTTATAAATAATGTTTGTAATCATATTTAACGCGCTCATTTTTTTTTATAAAACGTGGGCTACTGATTCTGACCTGTAATAAATGTGACCCGTTATCCCTCTATACGCAATCCTCTTGTTACGCGCTATGTTATATTAAATTTAAACGGTTAATTACTTGTCAAGCCTCTTTTTTTAACATTTATTTGCTATTTTCTGTTTAGGCTAGGGATCATCTTGATTTCGTTTGCCCTATGAAGGACTACATTTCAAGGTCAGATTTCATTAGTAGAACCATTGATGCAGCAGGAAGACTATTTTCAGTCGAGTCAACTGAGTTTGAAGCGGTCAAATCTTCATCAAATGTGAATTTTACTCCCACCTCGAGATTACTAACTAACCAGGAATTAGAGGCTGCCAGTATGATCGCCGTATGATTCTTTTTTGTCAATTTTTTAAGCCACGAGTCGTGGATTTGCAGATTATTTATCATTCATTGATCATCCGATCTTCATGATATCTTATCGGATAAAACCCGGTTGGGTTTCTTGTCATCAACTCTAAATCTTTATAAACATTTGTGCAATACATGTCGAGATTAGGCACATGAGTCACGCAATTAATGTCGTTATTTTGTAACTAAAGTATACTGACACCCACTAATCCTACTTTTAAATTTACACTCGTGTACGCCATTTACTTAACCCACAACCTTCAGAGGAGGGAGACCTTTTCTACACACCTTGTTACCGCTAGGCTACTGCATGTATATTTTGTTAGATTCAATATTTTTGTTAGTCTATAAAAGTTCATGCAATGCAATGTAATGAATCTACATGTTAATACATTGAGAATTTAAAATTCGTGTCATCGTGTGTTGCTGCATATTGACATGTGAATATACTAATTCTTGGAAATTCGTAAAGGCGTTTATGATTCGGTTTGATGGTTTTTAAGTCGAATTGTGAGCCATACTGCTGGTAATGTGTTTTAGTTATTTGACTTATTTCTAAACCAAAACTAGACCATTTAGAAATTGAAATCAAACCAGACCATCTAGTAATAGTGTAACTTTTTTCTTTTTTTTTACTTGATTGATTTTTGGAGAAAACACGACTTAAGATAAAGTGAAAAAAGTTATATTACATTGTAATATACTATTCGTTTTGTCATGTTAGTATAGATTAAGTGGATGATGTAGAGTAATTCTTTTTTAATCTGCAAATCAAGCCCTTGTAGGTTTATTTGGTGACATGACATGTTATTCACTTATGGTTTAATGACATCCATGTCATTATGAGCGATTTACGAATTTAAAATTTTGTATATTCACGTGTAACCATATCGTACTATTTTAAAATGTAAATAGTAAATACTTATTGTATTTATGTGAGAATACATTAACGTTGTAAATATTTCAAATTCTAAACACACTTTGTAGGCTTAATATACATGTAACGTAATTGTCCTTTGAAGTAGGTCGAGTGGTTGAAAAACCTGTTTATGTATTTGTTAACTTCGCCTAGTTAGTCCTTTTGCTAACTGGTTCGTTTCTATGTTATTTCTCTTTGCTGGCCAAAAAAACATTACACTTCTACCTATCCATACAAGCAAGTCTAGATTTTTAGAAATTTGCACACAGTTGCGGATCTAGGATTTTTTTTCCTATAGCTTCACATTTTTTCCCTTTTTCGGTGGTTAGATTTCACATAACAAAAAGTTAGAATTTTCCGGTCGGGCCGGAGTTGGCGCGATCTAACCTTTTTGGGGGCCTAAAGCAAATTCTAAAATGGGCGCTTTTCATATCATTATTTTTTTAAAATTGCTTATGATCCTTATAGTGATTTAACAATACTACTAGATTGACCCCCTATTGCTAATGAGCCGAAATTACTAAACTGGTTATGAAATACCTTCGATGACCCTCAATAACTCTAGCCATGTTGCCCTAGTATGTTAGAGCAATGAGTGAGGTTAGCCATTTTAACTATAATGGCAACAACCTCTCCTGTGCAAACTTGACCCAAACTTACAGCTACTATAGTCCAATAAAATTCTGTTGAAAAGTGGTTATATAGGCTGACCCAATCCCTCTATAATGTTAGAAGAAACTAACATCATTGTTAAACACTATGGATTGAAGGAAAAATAAACCAACATAAAAGAAAATGTCTTGCATGGAGTAAATTTATAAGCTCATATAGCCTCATTGGAGAAAAGAGGAAATCCATTTTGAAGAGTGCAAAGTTCATTGTCTATTTGCAAAAAAAACCTTTGGAAATTTAAAATAGAGTAAATGCATCAAAACAAAAAGATAAAATGATTTAGGCGTTATGCTTCAAAACTAAACTTTAGACCACTTACAACTCAGTTGACCTGTTTTCTTTTAAGCTACTTTCTTTATACCCATTTGACCCATTAGAGATTAAAAAAAACCCCAAATCGACATATGTGTAAGTAACTAGGTCGAAATTGCACATATTTAATATATATTAAAAAGCAAGTTGAGTTTGTGAGAGTAATTTACCGTAAAGCTTCTACTACTTTCTAAGCAGATTGTACATTCATTTAATGTATGATCTTCTCTTTCATTTCCATCTGTTCTCTATTCTTTGAAGTTGCCTAAGGCACGTGTTCTCCTCTTCATTTTCACACTTATGGCAACTTTTTTTTTTGTTCATTAAAGTCTTTTATTTAATTTTAAACCCTTAAATATTTCTAATATAAAAGTTTAGTTCCTCTACTTTAATAAATTTTCTTCTTATTAGTTAACTTTATTTATATACCTGTTTAGTCTCTCTACTTTAACTTTGGTAATATACATGTTTAGTCCCTCTACTTTTATTACTTTTTAGTATTTCGCCTTTTAGTTTTTGTTCTTGCTAATGTGACGAACCAACCTGAATCCCGGCGCAACGTGCGGGGTAAAATTACCAGTTAACTATAATATTTTAATGATGCCAATTTATATGGAATCCATACACCAATACTCTCTTTTCAAAGATGGATAGTGTTCTGAGGTGTCCTTCATTTTAATGCATAAAACCACCTAAATCATTTCATTTAAAATATATAAATGAAATATAACTTTTAAAATATTTAGGGTTGTTCAAATAGTGATGTCGGGTCGAAACACGATGTAGTTTATACTAGGAGGTTCCCCCGCGCTACGCGGCGGGAACTCGTTTAGTGTCGATTCGATTCGTTATGATATTGGTACTTCTTAAAACAACTGATGAAGAAAGCCTTAAAAATAAAGTTGTGATATGTCCTTGACACGTGTTCAACGTTAAATCGAAACAATAAAATAAAACCAATATAAGCTTATATGGTGTTATACTATTTAAATAACAAACTATATTTATTGATCTTATTAAATTTTATGCGAATCCACTTATTTAAACTTTGATGTTATGGTATTATAATTACACTACTTAATATCTATATTTAAAGAGTGCGGTAACCTAATACAAAATAGTCGTCGTTACATAAAAAATCAAAAATGAGAAAAATGCCCGGATAGTCCCTGTGGTTTGCTCATTTTTCACCTTTAGTCCCTAACTTTCTAAAATTACAGTTATAGTTCCTAAAATTTGCAATTTCGTTCCCGAATAGTCCCTGGCTCGGATGGGGTTAGTTTTTGGTGTTAAATGGATGAGAAACGACCAAAATACCCCTACTGTTAAATAATAATATCAGTCAAAGTCAACATCCTACAGTTAAATAATAATATCAGTCAAAGGGGAAATTTTACAGGGTAGCACTTAGGCCCGCTATGCTATATGGAACAGAATGTTGGGCTATCAAGAAGACACAAGCGCACAAGATGGAGGTAGCAGAGATGAGGATGCTGAGGTGGATGTGTGGACACACGAGGTTAGATCGGATAAGAAATGAGGTTTTGAGGGAAAGATTAGGAGTGGCTAGTATATCGGATAAGATTAAGGAGGGGAGATTGCGATGGTTTGGGCATGTGAAGCGGAGGCAAACGACGGCACCAATTAGAGTAGTGGAAACTATTACTGTGGAGGGGAGGAGAGGAAGAGGCAGACCCAAACTGACATGGGATGAGCAGATTAGGCATGATTTACTAGAGTTGCATCTTTCTGAGGACATGGTCCAAGATAGGACTTCGTGGAGGCGTAGAATTAAGATTAAGGACTTCTAGAGGATAGTGCAGTAAGGTCTTAGGTGTATATTAGGGACGTATGTTTTTCTTATTCTTTGAGTGACTTTTTCGGTGATTGCCTTCTTGTGTTTATGCCCAAATGATGTTGTATACTATTATACATGATTGACATTATATTGTGTCATTCTGATCACTTTCTTGGTATGTGAGACTGCCTGTTTCTATATTCTTTTGACTTGGTGTGTTTGTATGATGTTCGTTTTGGAGCCGAGGGTCTCTCTGGAAGCAGCCTCTCTATCCCTAGGGATAGAGGCAAGGTCTGTCTACATCCCACCCTCCCCAGACCCTATAAGTAGCTTTGCTATTTGTGGGATTTTACTGGGTATGGTTGTTGTTGTTGTTGTAGTCAAAGTCAACATCCCCATCTCCATCTCTTAAATCCCTAAAACCACCATAACTATACCTCTACCATCACCACTACCGTCATCAGTCAAACTGTCAAAGCCAGCTCCACCACCATCAATAACAGCCCCATCACTCAGTTTATACAATTTATTACTATAATAAAATAAAAGACTTCATACAATTTATTACTTTTGCAGTTTGCTTCTTTCCGATGCACCACTACAACAGACTTTTCAAATGAATTCTTTTCAAGTGTTCTCACCAGAATAAAATTCCCAACTCCTTCAACTCAAGAGTTCTCATCAGAATAAAATTCCGTTCATCCGAAGGCTACCACCTCCTTCAGCCACCGACTACCAGTCTACCACCAAACCTTGTGGCGCAAGAAACCAAAGCACATACATGTATGTGTCAAGCAGACAGGTCGAAAGTACCTAGAGGGAGAAAGGAAGAGCATGTAGGGAATGATAATTCCTTTCTTTCTTTCATTCACCATAAACCCTATATAAAGATACAACGCAATCTCCTATTTATGGAGATAATTGATACAAAAGACACACTAATTACAATACTATAAATATGGTGTCTATTACATCCCTGCAGTCGAAGCGGGAGGCGAACGTATGCTTAGACTGGAGCGAAAATCATCGAAGAGGACCCGAGGAAGGCCCTTGGTGAAGATGTCGGCGATCTGAAAGCGGGAAGGCATGTGAAGGATACGAACCAGGCCTTTTTGAACATGTTCTCGGACGAAGTGAGCTCGATATGCTTGGTTCGTTGATGCTGAACCGGGTTCCCCGATAAGTAGATGGCACTGACATTGTCACAATAGACGAGGGAAGCTTTGTTCAAGGGACAATGTAGCTCAAGAAGCAAATTACGCAACCAACATATCTCCACAACGACGTTGGCAACCCCTCGGTATTCAACTTCGGCACTAGAACGGGAAATAGTAGATTGTCTCTTAGAGGACCATGAGATCAGGTTATCACTGAGGTAGACACAGTACCCGGATGTGGACCGACGAGTATCAGGACAACCGGCCCAGTCAGCATCGGTATAGGCACGTATGGAGAATGTCGCAGAAGAGTGGAGATGAAGACCATAGTCAGCAGTGCCCTATAAGTACCTGATAATACGCTTAAGAGCATTCCAGTGAGCCACACAAGGAGAATGCATGTGCATACATATTTGCTGAACAACATATGCGATGTCGGGTCTAGTGAAGGTGAGATACTGTAATGCACCTGCAAGGCTTCGATAGGTAGTAGAATCATCAAATAATGAATCTGGTTCACTGCCCAATTTACTCTGAGTGTCGACCGGGGTCGCGGCATGTTTGCATGAGTCCATACCTGCACGATGAATTATGTCTTTTGCATATGCATGTTGAGATAAGAAAAGCGTGTCCCCCGTTCTAGTGACCGAGATGCCCAAAAAGTAAGATAAGGGTCCCAAATCTTTCATAGCAAATTCACCTGCAAGAATGGTCATGAGCCGTTGGCGTAGTTGGTCAGAAGAGGTGGTGAGAATGATATCGTCCACATAGATTAGAAGGTAGGCAACATCATGACCGTGGTGATAAATGAATAAAGAATTATCGGTCTTGCACTGAGTAAATCCATGCTGAAGAACAAAATCAGTGAACCGTTGATACCAAGCCCGGGGTGCCTGTTTGAGGCCGTAAAGGGATTTCTTGAGTCGGCACACATGATCGGGGAAGTCCCGATGGCGAAATCCCATGGGTTGGTGCATGTACACAGTTTCCTGCAAGTGGCCGTGTAGAAATGCATTGGTAACATCCAATTGGTGGATCGGCCAGGATTTAGAGAGAGCTAGAGTGAGAACCGTCCGTATAGTGGTGGGTTTGACCACCGGACAGAACGTTTCACCACAGTCAATTCCAACCTGTTGACTACGACCATCACATACCAACCTTGCTTTGTACCGTTCTAGAGAGCCATCAGAACGAAATTTGTGTTTAAAAAGCCATATACTACGAATAATATTCATGTCCGAGAGACGTGGTACTAGTTCCCAAGTCTCATTTTTAATAAGTGCACTAAATTCGTTTTGCATGGCATCATACCATTCAGGTGTGGACAAGGCAAGGTGGGGAGTTTTCGGAATCGGAATAATGGACGTGGTGTTAAGGTTGAAAAGTTGTTTGGGCTTGGTGATCCCGTCCATTGCTCGAGTACGCATGGTACGGGTTGGTGGCTGTGGGATGGGGTGAGGTGGGGTCGGCTGTGGGACGGAGTGAGGTGGGGTCGACTGTGGTGAGAACGACTATGATGGGATCGGCTGTGGTGAGATCGAGTGGGGGGAGGGGTGGTCTGATGTGAGGAGGAGGGAGGATTGTGGGCGATAGGTGCTGGCTCCAATGTGTGGGCTGAAGACGGGCCTGAAGACGGCACAATTGGGCTGGGTGATTGAGGAGGGGGTGGTGAGGAAGGGAGGATTGTGGGCTGTAGATGAGGTAAAGGGATTGGGCCGGCTGAAGCTGGGCCGAGGTTAGTGAGGGGTGGGCCGATGGGTGTGACATTAGGTTGGGAGGAATGGACAGAATCTTACAACAGAGGGTGTAAAGGTGGGGAAAGAAAAGTATAGTCAATATTGGTGGTGGAGTGTTGTATGGAGAAGGGATAAATGGCTTCCTCAAACTGAACATGACGAGATATAAATATTTGATTATTAGAAATATCAAAACATTTATATCCGCGATGGTTTGAGGGGTAACCGAGAAAAACGCACGGTTTGGAGCGGTTGGTGAGTTTATTGATTGTGGTGGAGGGGGTGATGGGATAGCATAGACAACCAAACACGCGAAGATGTGTGTAGGTTGGAAGGACATTGTATAGAAGGGTAGTGGGGGATAAAATTTTTTGAGTTTTCTTAGGGAGAATGTTGAGAAGGTAGGTAGCGGTTTCAAGGGCATGATGCCAAAAGGAGGGTGGTAAAGAGGCATGTGCTAAAAGAATACGAATCATATTATTGATGGTTCGTATTTTTATCTCGGCTTTGCCATTTTGGGAGGAGGTGTGGGGACATGAGAAACGAAAATGCATTCCATTTGTGTGACAAAACTGTTTAAAATTATTGTTGGTGTATTCGGTGCCATTGTCACATTGGAATTGTTTAATTTTGCGTTCAAACTGTGTATAAATATGGTTATAGAAGTTGATAAAGGTGGTGTAAACTTGAGATTTATTTGTTAGAGGAAAAGTCCAAAGAAAATATGTGAAGTTATCAAGAAACAATACATAATAACGGTGACTGCCGGTACTTAAGACCGGGGAGGTCCACAAATCACTGTGAATTATATCAAAAGGTAAATGAGTGCTATTCATAGAATCATAAAATGGAAGTTTAACACTTTTGCCAAAAACACAAGACTGACAAAGTGTATTATTGGGTTTAATAAAATCAATAAAAGAAGTAGTCTTTAACTATTGCAATAAAGAATTGCACGGGTGCCCAAGGCGTTGATGCCAACGGTCTTGAGTAACAGCAACTAAAGCAGTAGGGTTGGAGGGAGGCTTGATGAAGTTGGTGGTGAGAGGGTAGAGGTCTCCCGAGCTATTGCATCGTAGGATAGGTTCCTTGGTCTTGAGATCCTTCACAAGAAAACCAAACGGGTCAAATTCAATGGAAAGTAAATTGTCCGTCGTTAGGCGACGGACAGAGATAAGGTTTTTGATGAGGTTAGGAGCATAAAGAATATTGTTTAGTTTGAAAGGCGGGAAAGGTGGAGGTAAAGTTTTGTTGCCTTGTCCAATTACGGGAATGGTTGAGCCATTACCAACGATTATTTGCTTGTTAGTGCAAGTGTTAAAAATAGACGGGGAAATCATACCTGGTTGCTCCATGTGGCCGGTGGCGCCGGTGTCCATATAACCAACTGGATCAGAAGGCTGACTCATAGAGAGAGTATAGAGAGCCTGTGCAATATCGGTCGGCGTCGGGCGGTAAGTAGCCATGTGGGCCTGTGACGGCCGTGGGCCCAGAATTCCTTGCGAACTATTCGGCCGAGGAGTGGAAGGATAAGGGCAGGGGGGTGCTTGGTTGAACGATCGGCCGTAGTTGTTGTTTAGGAGGGAGGCCCACTGGGAAGCGGCCCAAGAATTTGGAAATATGATGTATGGATGCTGAGTTTGGGCCGAAGGAGGAGCCTGTCCCCTGGAGCGGTTCGGCTGAGAGGAAGATGAGCGTCCCCTACCGCATCCACGGGAGCGGCCACGGCCGCGAGTAGCATCGGAAGTGGGTTGGGCGGCGGTGGTGTGTGACGTGGCCGAGGAGGAACGTGTTTGGCTTTGAGTGTGAAGGGCTGTTGTGGCCTGATGAGCCGAATGAATGGCTTGATTGGCTTTAGTGGTTTCATTCATGCACAACTGAGAACGAACCTCGAAGAAAGATGGTAAAGGCTTGGTGTTTTGGAGTATGGTACCGACGGTTTCGTATTGTTCGGTTAATCCGACAATGGTTTGCAACACAAGATCTTGTTCGTCAACCGTGGCATCGACATTGTTGAACTGATCGGCCAAGACTTTGATTTCTTGGCAGTATTCATGCATGGAAGAGAAGTTTTCAAGGCGGGTGTTTACGAACTTTTGTTTGAGAAAGAGTGCTCGGGTGGCTTTATTTTCTTGGAAGATGTTCTCTATGGATTTCCAAGCATCATAGGCGGTGGTGCTCTTTTTTATGACAGTTTTTAGAAGTTCGGGGGAGATTGTGCCATAAATCCATTGGAGAACTATGGCGTCAAGACGTTCCCAAGAGTCGGGAGCAGGTGGGTCCGATTGCTTTTCCTTGTCGGACGATGAGGTAGCAGCGGGTGGGTCACGAGGTTTGAGGTGGTCAGCCACAAGGAACGCCGTACAGTGAATTCGAAAGAGTTCCGACCATGTGTTATAGTCGGCGGCGTCGTTGTCTAAAGTGATAGGGACAGAGGTTCGGATATTGTTGACAGTGACAACAGGGTGCAACTTGTTGTCGGCCATTGAAGGAGAAGGTTTGAGAATGGTGGCTGATAAAGTAGGGTTGGCGGCAGCAAGGGTTTGAGAGAACAGGAAGATTTCGAGAGAGAGAGGGAAGAGGATCTTTAGGGTGATACCATGTAGGGAATGATAATTCCTTTCTTTCTTTCATTCACCATAAACCCTATATAAAGATACAACGCAATCTCCTATTTATGGAGATAATTGATACAAAAGACACACTAATTACAATACTATAAATATGGTGTCTATTAGAGCAGGTCCGGCTCTTGGTGATTTTTGATGGTTTATTCATCAATCACACAAACGACCACCGGCGACATTGGGTTTAGATCTGGTTGAATATCGGGGGGAGAGAGAGAGAATGATCGTAAATAGTTGACGGAAATGGTGCGCCGGAGGTGGCTTCCACTCCTTCACACTCGGGAACAGAACCAAACCACGCGCCTGAACGGTGGTGTTGCCGACGCGAAACCACCAGCGCCGGACCCTCTTTGTTCACTTTCTCTCATCTCTCAATGATGAATCTCAGTTTCTCTTTTTCATATAATAAAGCTGGTGGCAATACCGTAAATAACATCCCAAATTTGTCTAATTGGTATACTGTTCATAAGACCAAACGTAAATTGTTATATATAGAAACTAGTTTGCGTCGATTTTAGTGTGTTAAATACGTTAAGTCGTTAGTGTTTATATATTTATTATATGTTGGTGTGTTCGTGCTTAACAGGTAGTAAACAAGGTTAAACGAAAGCGAACGAGCTCAAGAATGGATTCGACAAGTTAATGCGGGATGCGAAACAAAAGAAAAATTAATATGGGTCAGCTAGGCGACACGCGCAAGACCCTTGGGGCACGTCTGCGACCCGCTGAAGAAAGCAAGTTATGTCGGTAAAAAAAAAAAAACCGGAACGTGTCGGGCAAGACAATGACCCCCACGACACACGCGGGGTGGTGTGAATTGGTCCGCGACGCGCGGAAAACTTGTTTACCAGAAATCCTTTTAAAATCATTGTTTTGACGAGTAGATTGGACCGACCAGTTCGACCGTGATTCGTCCATTGCAGCGGTCCGGTTGTTTAAGATCGTTAGACCTTGAAAATTTTGGCCAATTCACGCGGTTCGGCAGTTTCACAACTCGGCCGGTTCGACCGGTAAGTTTACAAAATTCTGATTTCTTCGCCACATCCTGAACCATAAACCACAAAATAAAGAACATAATCTAAGATTTTAAGCAAATTCACAAGCCCCCATCTGATTTCCGATTTGTGATTTGAAGTGAAATCGATTTTGTATATATTAAAGCAAAGTGGCCAGATCTGATTTGCAAACTCTCAAGCCGCTGATCGAGGAAATGAAATCGATTCTGTATACTTACATTGCTTATGTTCGGTGTTGTATAGCTTCAGCTTTTATTCTTATTAGCACGTGTATGATACTCCAATTTCTTATGACTGAACATAAAGAATTTCGGGTCGGTTCGACAGTTCGGATCGGGTAAGGTTCATCACATAATAAAAGTACGATACAATGATGAAAAGAAAATCGTCATTAGAAATTTAAAAACACATAATATAAAATACGATAGTCTTTACAAATAAAAAAACTATCTAAAGTTGTTGACGACGGGTTTTCATCTTTTGAAAACGTTGCATTAGACTCTCAACTATGTACTTGAATAAAATCATTTTAACTAAGATCTTTATATGGTTGAAGTAAGAGAGCTGAAAAAAATACTTTAATTAACTATATCATTTAAATATTTTAATCATTACCGGTTATCAGTGGCGGACCTGGACCTTGGAATTATTTTCATAGGTGTCACTAATATTTAGTGTTCAAATAGTTATCACCTTGATTTTTTTTTTCGGTTTGGGTCGGGTCATACTATTTTGGAAACTCAAAACCAAGCATTATTCAAACTCAGAATCCTGACCAGTAGTTTCATGGCTTAAGCTCTGTAAATAAGGTTAGTTAGTAATTTTATACTGATATTTGGACAACTTCTGTATTTGATTTTTCTGAAATTTGAATCTTCTTATTCATTCATTAATATGCTATAAAATAATTTAGAAATAAAACTTTAAAATGCCATAATCAAACAGGAATCATCTGTAAGATTAAATATATTATGTATTAATATTTAATCTTGTAGCCATCATAATCATTTACATTATATGGATCAAAATATATAATAACCTATTAAATAATTAGTTGGTAATTGTTGATGGACCATATTACCCTTATTAACTAATTAGGTTTCCTCCTGGGTGCTTATATAAAGGAGTCTTATGTAGAGGTTGAGGGGTTACACAGTTAGACATAAAACCCATAAGCATAACATCATCATCATCGACCTCCTCTCCTATACCGATTCCCTTGTCGGTTTTCTTAGTCCCCATCATCAGTTAGCACCCTAAGGAGGAACCGGATCACGCTGACAATTATGTCGAACTCGATGTCATCTTCTCTGACTGAATTCTCCACTGCATTGAATGCTGTAACAGGTATGTTTTCATGTTTTCCTTTATGTTTGAACAGAACCGAACCAACATGTGGTATCAGAGCATATGTTGATTAGTCGGTTCTGTTTTATATCCGAAAATCTGGAAAACAGAATTGAAAAATTCATAACAGATTCCGTTTTTGCCATCCGAAATCCTTATTACGGATGATTTCGGATCATTACGGATCTGGAGTTTCATCATTACGGATCATCTCTGATCATTACGGATGATTTCGGATTTGGAGTTTCATCATTACGGATCATCTCTGATCATTACGGATGATTTCGGATCATTACCGATGAATTTTGGATGAATGTTTGAATTTTCTGATTTAGGGTTCATCATAAGTTATTGATTATCAACATCTGTTTGATCATTACGGATCATTTCGGACTAAGCATCACCATTTCGGATCAATCTCGGACTAAGCATCATCCGAAATCATCCGAAATGTATCCGAAATGACTCGGCTTACGTATCTTGGACACATCCGAAATCATTCGAAATCATCCATTTCGGATAATCCGAAATGATTCGAAATTAGTCATTTCGGATGAATCCAAGACATGATTCATCCGAAATCATGAGTGTTCATAAAATTTGGCAGTTAATGTGAACTAAATTTTGGCTCGGGGCTCCGCCCCGAACCCCGTGCGGGGGCACACTGTCCCCCTGCACCCCCCAGCAAACTCACCGCGGAGTTCGATCCGCGCTAACGGGTGGTTTGCTACTAAATAATTGGTTTTGTAATTACTTAGTTAATTAATCAGAATCAGATAATGTTTTACAAAACCAAAATGCCTTGACTTGAATGAGTTTTTGATGTATCATTTCTGGCCAAAGCTGATTTGATACATCTACTTATCATTCAAGTATTACGAAAGCTATGTTAAGTGTGCATCATAAACATGAATGTCTTAATATCTGGCCAAAGCTGATTTAATTCTTTCATAGATGGCATACTTAACAAGTGCATAACTAAAGTGATTGTCTCAATTTCTGGCCAAAGCTGATTTGTTACAACCACTTTGCACATATGCTTAAATGATTACACTTCTGGCCAAAGCTGATTTGTCTTCGTTTAAGTAGAATTTTAACTAAGTCTATTATTTTGATGTTAGTAATAGACGATATCACAGCTTCATAATGTAAAATGGTCATTATTTATGCATGCCTTAGTTTAACGTGCCCTTAGATCACATTAGGACTTCTTCCTTAGTATCATAACTTGCTCATCTTATTTCCACTATCAGCGCCCAATTGCGGGATTCCACCTTTGACTGGTGATAACTTTGCTGCATGGAAGGATGCTCTCATGCTTACTCTTGGGCTGCTGGATTTCGATTATGCTCTAAGAGAGAAGAAGCCAGCGGACCTTACTCCACAAAGTACTGCTGCTGACCAGTTGACTCATGAAAAGTGGACTAGGTGTAACCGCATGTCTCTCATGTTTATGAAGCAGTCCATCAGTAATGCAATCAGAGGAGCCATTCCTGATTCTGAAGATGCTAAAACCTACTTGGAACATGTGGAGGCGCAGTTCAAAGGGACGTCTAAAGCACACGCTAGTACCCTTATCCTCAAGCTGGTGACAACTAAGTATGATGGGAGGAGCGGCATTCGCGAGCACATCATGATGATGAATGGCATGGCCAATAAGCTGAAGGGGCTGGAAATGGAGATCAGTGATGGTTTCCTTGTTCATTTTATCATCACTTCGCTTCCTTCGTCCTTTGAAGCATTCAAGATCAATTACAACACTCAGAAGGACAAATGGACGATGAGTGAGCTGGTCGCTATGTGTGTACAGGAGGAAGAGCGTATGAGGATGGATCGTACTACTAATGTTGCAAACTTCACTACCTCCAACTCTAAGAGGAGGAAGAACAATCATCAAAGAAGGATGCTTCAAAAGTCCAAAGACCTGATCCTAATCCTAATACAAGTGCACCTTCCAGCTCTAAGAACTTCTTAGGCAATATCCGCTGCAAGTTCTGTAAAAAGACAGGACATATGCAGAAGGAATGCCCTGATTTTAAGGAGTGGCTGGCTAAGAAAGGTAACGATTATTTTATGATACTTGAGTCCTATAATTTAAGTGTTCCTGCTAATTCTTGGTGGTTTGATTCTGGTTCTATGGTTCATGTTACCAATTCAACTCAGGGATTCCTTACAATCCGGAAGCTGGAAAGAAACCAAAGAACGCTTAAGGTTGGGGATGATCGAGAATTAGAAGTGAAGGCCATTGGAACATTACAATTAGTTATGAAAACTGGTTTATGTATTAAACTTTATGATACCTTATATGTTCCTGAGGTAACTCGGAACCTTGTATCAGGACCAAAGTTAGACATGGACGGTTTTATTATTTCCCATGGTCATCGCAAACTCTCTATCCTCTATGATTCTGTTCTTTATGGTACTGGTATTCTGGATGGTGGTCTCTATAGATTAGAACTAGAAGATAATTTTTCCAAATATTTGTTGTCATATAACGTTAATGAATCACTCACAAAGATGAAAGAGAAACGAGACTTAGAGACTTCATCCATGTTGTGGCATCAACGTTTAGACCACATCTCAAGAGAACGATTAAATCATCTCGTAAAGGATGAAGTCTTACCTCCTCTCGATTTCTCTGATTTTGGAACATGTGTCAAATGTCTTAAAGGTAAAATGACATTAGCGAATAAGAAAGGTGCCACTAGGAGCTCTAATTTATTAGAACTCATTCATACTGACATTAGTGGTCCCTACCAAATCGCTGGCATATCAGGACATACTTCATTTATCACTTTTATTGATGATTATTCTCGTTACATGTACTTGTATCTTATTAAGGAGAAATCTGAATCTCTTACAACTTTTAAAGATTATAAGGCTGAAGTTGAAAAGCAATTAGATCGTCAGATTAAAGTTGTGAGATCAGATAGAGGCGGTGAATATTATGGAAGACATACTGATGTGGGACAAGCTCCTGGTCCATTTTATGAGTTTTGTAAGGGCCAGGGGATTGTGAACCAATACACCATGCCTGGTACACCTCAGCAGAACGGTGTCGCTGAAAGAAGAAACCGTACCCTTATGAACATGGTGCGCAGTATGTTAGCCAACACTAATTTACCATTATTTCTCTGGACTGAAGCGTTAAAAGCAGTTGTTCATATACTCAATAGAGTTCCTTCTAAGTCTGTCCCTAAAACTCCTTATGAACTTTGGACAGGAAGGAAACCGAGTCTTAAATATATGAAAGTATGGGGCTGCATTGCTGAAGCAAAACTTTACAATCCTTTCCTAAGGAAACTTGACCCTAAAACAGTTACCTGTTTCTTTATCGGGTATCCTGAGAATTCAAAGGGTTATCGTTTTTATTGTCCTTCCCATGTCACCCGTATTGTTGAAACCAAGCGTGCTGCGTTCTTGGAGGATTTCAAGGTCAGTGGGAGCAGTACCAACCCTTACGAAGAATTGCAAGAAGTACAAGATGCGCGGGGGGGGGGGGGGGAAAGACTCGTCGCTTACCATTACTCCGATTACTCCTCTTGTACCCAATGCAACTACTGCACCTGAAGCTACTGCACCAACTCCAAATTCACCTATACAATCAGAACCCATTATACCTCATGACGAAGGCACATCAAACGCTCAAAACCAAGACAACGCTGAACCCGATAATCCACTCAGGAGGTCATCTAGGCAAAGAAGGCCTACTAATTGGGATGATTATGTTACCTACCTGACTGAAATGGATCCCGGAAAGCTCAATGATCCTATCTCTTACAATGAAGCCATTAGCAGTGATCAGTCTTCTGAATGGAATAAAGCAATGATTGAAGAGCTTGAATCCATGAAGAAAAATGACGTTTGGGATTTGGTAGAATTACCCAATGGTGTCAAACCAGTAGGATGTAAATGGGTGTTCAAAATAAAACTGGATCCGAATGGGAACGTTGAACGCTACAAAGCGAGATTGGTTGCAAAGGGCTACACTCAGAAAGAGGGAATTGATTATCAAGAGACATTTTCACCTGTCTCTCGTAAAGATTCATTAAGGATTGTTATGGCCCTAGTAGCTCATTTTGATTTAGAGCTGCATCAGATGGACGTTAAAACCGCTTTCCTTAACGGAGACTTGGACGAAGATGTTTACATGAAACAACCTGAAGGCTTTAAACCTGAAGGTCAGGAGCATCTAGTCTGTAAGTTGAAGAAATCCATTTACGGGTTAAAACAAGCATCACGTCAGTGGTACCTCAAGTTTGATGAAGTCATGAAGAAACAAGGTTTTATGAAGAATCAAGTGGATCAATGCACCTACCTCAAGATGAGTGGGAGCAACTTTACTATACTTGTCCTTTACGTAGATGATATTCTATTGGCAAGTAATAGTTCAGACATGTTGCATGAGTCGAAGCAGTTACTCTCGCATAACTTCGACATGAAGGATCTCGGAGATGCTTCTTACGTCATTGGCATCGAAATTCACCGAGATAGACACAAAGGGATCTTAGGATTGTCCCAAAAGGCTTACATAGATCGTGTCCTTACACGTTACAACATGCAACAGTGCAAACCCTCAGTCGCTCCAGTAGTTAAAGGAGATGTTTTCGGTTCATTCCAGTGTCCGACAACAGAGGTTGAGAAGGAGCAAATGAGCCAGATACCTTACGCGTCAGTAGTCGGGAGCCTGATGTATGCTCAAGTCTGTACTCGCCCAGATATCGCTTATATTGATGGAATGCTAGGCCGTTATCAGACTAATCCTGGCCTAGATCACTGGAAAGCAGCTAAGAAGGTACTTCGATATCTGCAAGGGACGAAAGACTATAAACTGACTTATAGAAGAAGTGATCATTTAGAAGTGGTGGGCTATTCTGATTCTGACTTTGCAAAGTGCAAAGATGACAAGAAATCCACTTCGGGCTATATCTTTATGTTAGCAGGCGGCCCTATCTCATGGAAGAGTCATAAACAACAGTTGACCACAACTTCCACAATGATGGCAGAGTACATTGCTGTTTATAACGCAACCTGTCATGGAATGTTGCTTAGAAATCTGATCACTGGACTCAAAATCGTTAATTCCATTTCTAGACCATTGAAGCTTTATTGTGATAATTCAACTGCCGTTAGTTTCTCGAACAGTAACAGTTCGACTGGAGCTGGTTTATATCTCGACACAAAATATCTGTTCGTACGTGAACGAGTTGAGGAAAATAATCTTTGTATCGAGTATATTAGTACTAAAGATATGCTTGCGGATCCGATGACTAAAGGTCTCCCTCCTAAGGTTTATGAAGAACATGTTCGTAATATGGGGAAAGTAAAGACCTTATTTGAGCATATTGTACTAGCTTATGTTTTATGATTAATGAAATTTCCTCAGTTTGATTTTGTATGTCTCTTAGAATATGTTCAACCGGTATAATGGCATATAGACAAATAAAGTTACAAATCAAACAAAGGGCTTATGCGTATTTTGATCATGACGATTAGGTTTTAAATTAAGGCTATAGTATGATTAATGGGGGTCCTGAGTCGCATAATGATTCAACGGCTGTATTTCTCTGCTATAGTACTTGTTTAAGGCTAAAATGAGTGTTAACTCCTGATCAGGCTTATCTAATACTCATAGTAAATGATTACTCGGCTAAGTGGGAGAATGTAAGATTAAATATATTATGTATTAATATTTAATCTTGTAGCCATCATAATCATTTACATTATATGGATCAAAATATATAATAACCTATTAAATAATTAGTTGGTAATTGTTGATGGACCATATTACCCTTATTAACTAATTAGGTTTCCTCCTGGGTGCTTATATAAAGGAGTCTTATGTAGAGGTTGAGGGGTTACACAGTTAGACATAAAACCCATAAGCATAACATCATCATCATCGACCTCCTCTCCTATACCAATTCCCTTGTCGGTTTTCTTAGTCCCCATCATCAGTTAGCACCCTAAGGAGGAACCGGATCACGCTGACAATTATGTCGAACTCGATGTCATCTTCTCTGACTGGATTCTCCACTGCATTGAATGCTGTAACAGGTATGTTTTCATGTTTTCCTTTATGTTTGAACAGAACCGAACCAACATCATCGTACGAACTCTGGTTTGTAAGAATGTAAAAACTTATGTTATCTGATCCATCAAATCAATCCAAGATGCCATATAAATTGAACATTGAGAATTGAACAAACATGTACGTTTGGATAAAAGATTTGAAATGTTACAGCATTCTTTGATCTTTGCTGTATCCCATAATATTACTTATATGAATAAAAAGGCTATGATCGGACTCGGAAGGATCTATTCATTCAAACTTAAAAGAAAATGGGGTTCTAACGGTGTATTTACTAGATATCCAGGTTTTGTGTTATAACCTTAAATGGGTTTTATTACATTAAAGAAAAAAAAGAAAAAAAAAACGGAACAAAAACCATTAATCACACCTCATACGGGATTCGAACCCGAGTGACTTATGGAGAATAATGCAGACTTAACCAGTGGAACCGAGGCTTTTTTGTTTATGGGTTCCCTTTATATTTTACTTATGGGTTCCTTTTCAGTTTGTTATATATATTTACACTAAAAATTAAAAACCGAATGGGTTCCCAGGAACCCGTAGTTTCTTAATAAGTCCGCCCCTGTGTGATCCGACTCGTACATAGAAAACGTAACGGGTATAAAAGAAAAAAACTGACACGTGTTATCAAAAGTGATTAATTAGAGGTTTTCAAAAAAGAAAAAAAAAGAAAACCACAATTTGACTCCATTCTGTTATATTTGACCTGACTCGTTTCCCAAAGAATTTTACGTCAAACTGTAGACTAACTCCAATTTATACCATAATGTACATAAAAATATGCACGCAAAAATGTTTTTTTAAAGAAAATGTATTATATTTGAACTGACTCGTTTCCGGAAAAAGTTTACGTCAAAATGTAGAGCAAATCAAATTTATACCGACACATACATAAAAATATGCACGTAAATAATTTGTTTTTTAAGTGAAGAAAGTATAGGGTAAACCTGAAACAAATTATTAGTAAAAAACTTAATATGTTAAAAACGTTTGTAAAACTATGCCAAGTAGCACCAATGCCACACCACTGCCAAAGACCACCAACATCAGATAAGCTCGTAAAAATAAAATAAAAAAATAAAAAAAATAACACCGAACGAAAAGCAGACGTAAAAACATTGAACCACGCACACTTGTTGCGGCGTGTTAATGTGAAGGGGCATGGTTCCAAAAATGCCGCGCAGACCATTCTGGTCGCGCTTTGGACCATACTGCTTAATCACTTTGGTGATCAATCATTAGACCCTGCGCGGGATGCTTAGCCAGAACATGATCTCGCGCGAGGAACAAAGAAGAGATAACACCAATTTGTATACTTAGCATTCTGAACGAGAGCCTTCACCTCCAGCAACCCCGCGCGGGCTACTAACGTGCTCAGCGAGGGTCGCGTATGAGTCAAAGCGCGAAGCCACTTCATAAGGTACTAAAGGTACAAGTGACAGAAGGGCAAGCCAATCAGCGTCCTCCAGGCTGTACTCTATCGTGCTCCACGATCGTCTGATGTGCAGGAGACAGAAAGTACACAAGGACGCTTACGTGGCACCAATCAGGGGGCGGCGACACCTGCCCCATGATCTCCACTTACCTGCTGATGGCAGAGGGACAACAAGGCCGTCAACTAAGACACGTGGCTCCAATCAAGGTGCGCCAGCACCGGAGATCTTCTAGAAGACACTAACGGTCGACACTAGTGAGACAAAGAGCATATCCTCTAAGTTGTCGCCTTCCGGCCCAAGGCCCATCAGCCCATCTCCTCTTACACCTCTCTGGCTATAAATAAAGACCTTCAAGCATAGGTTAAACATTCCATTCCCTCTACTCTCACTCTTAACACACTATTATCTCCTCAAAGCAGATACTTATTCTCACGCCGGAGTCCGGTTAAGAGGGAAACCCCCATATTCCCCTCTTAACGAGCTAACGGTGTTCTGTTTTGTAGGATTAACGGATCGATCGGAGCTCAGAAAGTTAAAAGAAGATTAACCACTATGAAAGGAGCATAAACCAAACTAATTAACCCTAAAATTAGTTCAGTGTTTCTTCATTGGCGCCCACCGATTTTTTGCAATCACTTTCATCTTCTTTTTCTGAGTTTTTCCTAAGTTGTTGTTCCTTCGATCATGACTGGTCAAGGAATCATTCCTGATTTTGGTTTTGGAACGAACTCTAACGCAACATTGGGGGAGGACAATCAGAATGTCCAAGTCCAACCTGCCGAAGAGATAGGTGAAATCGAGATAACCAACACTGAGGGACCCCGCGCGAGCTTCACTCGCATCACCCAGACGGGAACACCGGCAAGTCATGTCGCTGGTCATTCAAACCCAGCTCCAAATCCAAACATCTCGGCGCTATTAGGGCTTCCAAAAGGCGAAACCTTAGCTTCCTGGTACGCCAAACAAATTGCTACCATCAATACTGCGTATCAGTCATTGAGCGCATAGCAGACGATTTTACAAGCAGAACCCTCATTGGTTACTCCTCCGGGTCCAACTCAGGGGCACGCCAGACGCCCCCACAGCAGAACTTCCAAGGCAGAATCAACAGACCTCCTCCTCTGAGAAGGCCAAGCATACATGATACGCGCGACACATACGGAGAAACAGATGCGTACAATGATCATCCATCATACGTGCAGCACAAACGACTAGTTCATAGCCGGCTTGGGCCACGCAACATGAACAACGAATGGGATGATACTGATCTGAATGATCCCACCTGGCAAGATGACGAAGGCTCGTCAGTTTTCAACAGGTTGCCGAAAAAACACGAGTCTTACAAGCCAAGGCAGCGCATAGCATATAGCGAAGAAGCAGAACGAGATTTCAGCCTCGCCTACATGCCAGCTGAAGCTGCTGAGCACTCAAAGTTTATCCCAAAGATTGCTTTGGCACCGCTCTCAAGAGAAAAGCTACCCCCAACAGTGGGAAAGTTCAACGGTCTCACAGACCCTGACGATCATGTTAGAGTATTTACAAGTGTTGGCGTTATGGGAGGATGGAATATGCCGATGTGGTGTCATTTATTTATCCAGACGTTTACAGGGGCTGCTCGCTCCTGGTTCGACAGCCTTCCGCCTGGGAAAATCAGTTCATGGGTCGATTTCAGAACACAGTTTGTAAACCACTTCAGCCAGCAAAGACGCTATCAACGAGATACGTCTGAAGTAACAGATATCTGGCGCAGAGAAAACGAAGGTTTAGAAGACTTCATCACTCGCTTCAACAAGGAATGTCTGGAAATCGGCGGAGTAAGCGAGCAGCTCATGCGCGCTCACTTCAAGAAAGTTATTCGGTGCGATAGTCTCATCAGAACTATCACCAGAAAAGACGGTATGCCCTAGGAATGGGACAAGCTGATGGAAGCCGCAAAAATAGTAGCGCAAACTGAAGAGTCGCTAGCTGGAACCAAGAGCTCCTACACCAAAGACCGTTTTTCCAAGAGAAGCTCGCGCGACTATGGCAAGCGCAACAAGAACAAAAATCATGAATGGAAGACTGGACAATCCAGTGGTTATGAGGAAAGATCGCGCTACAAAGAAGACGCGCGAGAAATGATTGACAGAATTGGGTATCGAAAGGCAGTCAGGAACGATAATCGAGAAAAGCACTGGACTCCGCTCACAAAGACACCAAAAGAGGTGCTCATGACGGAGAACCACGATTTCAAGGATCCAAGGCCTATGACAAACAAGAAGGGGCAAGACCCAAACCTATACTGCGATTTTCACAAGGATACAGGTCATCTGACAGATGACTGTATCAGTTTAAGGCAAGAAATTTAGCGAGCGTTGAAAAGTGGGAAACTAAGCCATCTGGTAAAGAATGTGCGCAAGGAGACGCGCCAGATTCAGCGCAATGATGATGGAAACCAGAAGAAAGTCCAGCGCTTGGAAACACACATGGTCAACGGGCCACGATACAGCGTGAGAGATAAAGGCAAGCGCCCATTCGAACCTGCATGGCAAGAGCAACAGGTCATCTTCCCGGTAGTACGCGGGGGTCTACGCGCCACGCGCCCCGTCGTCATTACCGGTATCATCGGTCATTACGAAACAGAGTACATATTCATTGATCCGGGAAGTACAGCTGATATCATCTACGAGCAATGCTTTAATCAATTTGATGATGAAGATAAAGCCAGACTCGAGCCGGTTGATTATCCTCTGTCCGTATTCTGCAACGAAATGGTCTTCCCATTAGGCCAAATCAGCTTCCCTGTCACGCTATCTGATGGGAAGCATTCAAGAACCACAAATGTCAATTTCATGGTAATGCCAGTCAAATCAAGGCATGATTTTTTAATTGGGAGAGAAACCCAAGGAGAGCTAAACATGGTAACCTCCACACCCTTCTCAGCCATCGGGTTCCCAACCGAGACGGGGGTGGCGATTATCTATGCAAAGAAAGAAGTGATGTCAACAGAGGATGCGCGCCCAGTCAAAGCGGCGAAAATTTCAACGACCGAACCAGAAAAGTGGGTTTTAAACCGCAAATTCCCAGAACAAACGGTGACGATAGGCCATGCAATCTCACCAAACATCAGAACGCACCTCATGCAACTTTTGTTCAGAAATATGGACATTTTCGCCTGGACCCCGGCAGACATGACCGGTGTCCCGCGCGACGTCACTGAACACTGTTTGAACACTTATCCCTCCGTCGAGCCAAAAGTACAAAGAAGGCGCAACCTAGGGGCGGATATAACCAAAGCCATGAATCAGCAAGTCTGCGAGTTGCTAAAAGCAGGTATACTGAGAGAGGTGCGGTATCAAAGTTGGGTTGCAAACCCAGTGATGGTGGAAAAGTCTAATGGAGGATGGAGAATGTGTGTCGATTATACTGATCTCAACAAGGCATGCCCCAAAGATTGCTATTCTTTGCCTGAGATCGACAAAAAGATAGACTCTCTCGCGCCGTACAGTTGGAAATGTTTTCTGGACTGTTACAAGGGGTATCACCAAGTCCAGATGAAGCTCGAAGATGAAGACAAGACAACTTTTCGGACCGACATCGGCATCTTCTGTTACACAAAGATGCCATTCGGCCTAAAAAACGTTGGCGCAACCTACCAGCGTCTGATGGATACGATATTTGCTGATGACATCAGAAAGCATATCGAGGTTTACATCGATGATCTTGTGATTAAAAGTCCTGAGGAGGATCAGATGTTAAAGGACATTGAGAAGACGTTCAACTCTTTGAGAAGCGTGAACATGAAGCTGAATCCAGCGAAGTGTTCTTTTGGCATGGAGGAAGGTAAGTTTTAGGATTCGTGGTTACAAATGGCAGTTTCAAGGTTAACCCCGAGAAGGTTCAGGCCATAGAGCGGATGCCTTCACCGCGCACGATCAAAGAAATGCAGAGATTAGCCGGCCGCTTATCCGCGCTCAATCGATTTCTATCAAACCACGTTGCAAAATTGTACCCTTTCATCAGTACTTTGCACAGCTGCGTGAAAAAACAAGGGTTTAAATGGACACCTGAAGCAGAAGCTGCCTTCCAGCAGATGAAACAGTGTTTGATCAAGCTCCCTACACTAACCACGCCATTCGAGAAGGAACCACTCATTCTGTACTTGTCCTCTTCGGACAAGGAAGTTGGGTCGGTATTGTTGGTAGAAAGAGATGGAGTTCAGACTCCAATCTACTACGTTAGTAGGGTGCTCACAGATCCAGAAAATCGATATTCAACAATGGAAAAGTTAGTGCTAGCGCTGCTACACGCCTCCAGGAGGCTGCACAGATACTTCACAGGGCACGTAATCACCGTACTCACTAACTTCCATATCGGCACAATATTGCAAAAACCAGAGACGTCAGGTCGGTTAGCAAAATGGGCGATCGAGCTGGGGGGCCACAACATTCTATACAGGCCGCGCCCAGCAATTTAGGGTCAAGTGTTAGCGGACTTCATCACTGAAGTTCCAGAAGATAAGATCAAAGATTGTGAAGTTGTTGATACTCCCATCAAAGATACATCAGATGGGTTATGGTTGTTATACACTGACGGGGCCTCAAATGAAGATGGCGCAGGAGCTGGATTACGCCTTGTTAGCCCGGAGAAACATGAGTTCACCTATGCCATCAAGTTGGATTTCAAAAATACCAACAACGAGGCCGAATATGTAGCGTTTTTGGCAGGCTTGCGCCTAGCCATAAAAATGGGAGCTCAAATTCTACAAGCGCATGTCGACTCACTCCTGTTCGCCAGTCAAATTAACGGATTGTATGATGCAAAAGGTGAAGTTATGGCTTTGTATTTAGACCAAGCGAAAGAGTTGCTGCAACAATTCAAGTCATACAAGGTAGTTCACATCAATCGCTCAGAGAACAAACCAGCAGACGCCTTGAGCAAGCTTGCTTCAACATCTTTTCAACATCTCGCCAAAGATGTAAGAATTGAAGTATTAAAAAACCCGTCGGTTTTGCTGCGTCAAGTGAATGTGATCGAGATAGGGCAACCATCTTGGATGACCCCTATCATTCAGTATTTGCAAGAAGAAATACTCCCTGAAAACAAAGCAGAGGCAAGGAAGATACAGAACAAAGCTTTGTACTATGAGATGAATGGTGGGATCTTGTATCGAAGATCCTTCTTGGGGCCACTTCTATGCTGTGTGGACCCCCAAGATGCAAATTACTTGATCAGGGAGATCCATGAAGGGATCTGTGGCATCCATGCGGGCCCGCGCATAGTTGTCGCGAAGATAATGAACGCTGGATACTATTGGCCAGGGATGCACGTTGACGCTCTAAAGGAATTGCACAAATGCGACTCCTGTCAAAGGCACGCCCCGAAAACCCTGCGCCCAAAAAACGATCTTATCCCTATATCCACTGCTTGGCCTTTCCAGCAGTGGGGGATTGATATGGTGGGACCTTTCCCAGAAGCTCCTGGTGCTGTGAAGTTTATAATCGTTGCCGTCGATTATTTCACAAAGTGGGTGGAGGCCAAAGCTCTCGCCTCAACTACTGCAATGATGGTGCGCAAGTTTATATGGGAACACATCATTTGCAGATTCGGCCTCCCACTCAAGATTGTAACCGACAATGGCACCAATTTCGCTTCTGAAGACCTCCAAAAGTGGATGAAAGAAATGAAGATTGAACACACTTTCTCTTCCGTTGCGCACCCTCAGGGCAACGGCCAAGTAGAAAGTGTCAACAAAAGTATCGTCGAAGGGATAAAGGCCCGACTGGGCACCAAGAGAAGAGGCTGGGTAGATGAGCTCCCGAGCATCCTGTGGGCTCATCGAACCATGCCGAAAACGAGCACTAGCGAAACCCCCTTTAGCCTAGTTTACGGCTCAGAGGCGGTTATCCCAGCTGAAGTTGGCCTCCCCTCGCCGCGCTTGACAGCGGACAACAATATCGATAACGAGGCGGAGCGCCGTCTAGACTTGGATCTACTAGAAGAGAGACGCGAAATAGCGTGAATCAAAGAGGCCAAGTACAAGACGCAATTGGAAAGGTACTACAATGCAAGAGTACGCATTTGTACCTTCACTCCAGGAGAATATGTCTTCAGAGACAATGAAGCCTCCAACGCCGAACGCCCCAGAAAGCTAGCACCCAAATGGGAAGGCCCATACTTAATACATGAGGTGCTAGGGAAAGGGGCATACAAGTTGCGCACCCTGGATGGATACATCATCCCGCGCACGTGGAACACACAGCAATTGCGCAAATGTTACATGTGACTATTCTCGGCCATGCGCCTTTATCAGCTTATGTTGGCTACGCGCCATTTCTACTACTTATGTTGGCTATACGCCCTTTTTTTATTTCAATGATGTACGATTGGCCTAGCGCCTGTTTGAAAGTTACTTAATGAAAGCATTGACTTATGCCTTTTGTTTTTAGCATCATGACTTCTACGTTACAAATGCATGTTAAACTTTTGATTAGCACGAAAACACTCCAGTAAATTACGAGCTCTCGAGTTAGGCTTCCAAGGTCCTCCGCGAACATAGCGCGAGACCGGGAAAATACACTCACATACGAGCCACACTTACATTTATTCGCGCTAACTTAACCAAAGTTTTTATCAACAATGCAATAATTGTAACTCAACATAAAAAAAGAAACGAACAGAAAATTACAAATAGCAAAACATCATTCAGTCCGATTCAAAAAAGCGCGACCGCGCGATAAGTTACATTTAAACATCTGAAAAGAAAATTACAAGGCACAAAGCCTATCAACACTATCTACTCATAACCATCACCACCATCATCGTAATCATTCCCATCGCCATCGCCATCACCATCACCATCACCACTGGATGGTTCTTCTTCATCAGATAACTCCACAGTCTCTGGAGGGTCTAGAATACCCTTTAGCCGCTGGCACCAGTCATCATGCTTCAGCGCCTCTGCGACCAAAGCCATCACAGGCAGTGATAAATTGTCATAGACCTTTTCAGCGCGGGCCAATGCAGCATCAGCCTGATCGGTCACCGAGCAATGACTAACATCGAACTCCTGTCCTAGTGCCTCTTCAACATGCTGCGCACACTCCAAATAACCTCCACAGTGACCAACCGCGCGTGAGCCATCTATGAGAGCAGCAACAGCTCCATCCAGCTCAGAAGCATTAAGGATAGAGTTGGCCATCTACAGCAAAGGCAATGGATAAGAAATAAATTTTAACAAATAAAGCCTAAGTTAAAAAGAGGAGAACCGTACCAGTACTACTCCTCTACCGCGCATCCATTCAGCCTCAGAGACCAGTGTGTCAACGATGCCTTGGGCCTCGGAGTAATTGTTTTGCGCTACGTTGAGGGCAGATGTACTCATGTCTCACGCCTCCTCAGCCTTCTGTTTGGCCTCCTCAGCAGTAGCAGCTTTCACTCTCTCAGCTTCAAGGTCAATTTCCAAGGATTCGCTCTTGTTGGTTTGCTCTTGTAGTCGACGCTTTAGCTCGGCAATTTCCACGTCTTTGGCATGCAAGTCTTTGTCCTTGGCGGCCACTTGCGCCTTTAACTCAGCCTGTGAAGAATTGAGTTATGGACTTAGAATTTTAGCAAATGAAAAGCAGCATAAAAAAGAAAGGATTGAAATTAGCGAACCTCAAAGCGCTCCTTGTCAGCTTCAAAATCCTCAACCTTCTTTATTAATGTGGCATTTTGAGCCTCGAGGTCGGTAATCTTGGCGCGAGCTGCATACATACGCTGATTATCCTTTTCACATATTTTCTTCCAATCAACACGCTCTTTCGCCAAGAGATCTTCAGCAGTACGAAGCTTGCCCCTAAGGCCCTCACGGCCCCACTCCTCCGATTTCTTATCAGATTCGAACTTAGCTTTCTCCTCGGCAAAAGCAGCTTTAGCTTTCTCATAGTCCTTAACCTGCCTCACTAGGCGCTCACGGTATTTTTCCCATTCAGCCCGCTCTTTAACCATCGTACGCCACTCGCGCACGATTTGGTGGTTGGCGGCGTGGGCGTTGGCTTCCCCAACAACATAAGCATGGTATAGCCCATCGTGAGTTCGCGCCCTTTGCCGGTTAACCTCACCATGAGGGAACGAATTCAGAAACCAATCGCGACACACCCCAAACTCCAAGAAGGTGTCCTTCTGTTTTAAACCCCATGGAGCTTGGTGTGGAGCATCACCACGAGCCTCCTCAGTATAGGTCTTGTAATAAATATCGTCCACAGTATCCTTCGGACCGATAGTCTGTGGCATGGACCCTCCTGCACCACCAGTCGCACCCGCGCCACCTGCAGCGGTCGTAGCCTCCTTCTGCGCCACAGCAGCTGACCCCCCCAGTAGTAGAAGTCACTTGAGCAGTCTGGGTGGGGGCATCAACCTGTACGGGCTTGGTCGGCTTCACAACCTCAGGCCCTTTCCCTCGGTTAGTTTCTTTCTTTCTCTCATGAAGGGGCTGGTCAAGCCCCGTGATATGGACGACCTCCGGACCCTGCGCTTTCTCATGTGCAGTAGTAGCGGCCCCGGTCTCCTTAGGATTATCATCAACAGGCTTTTAAGATGCTTTCTTTTTCTCTCTCTCCTTCTCTTGCTCAACAGCCTTCTCAACAAGCTTCTCAGCAGCCTTCTTTTTCTCCTTCTCAACCTCCAACCCAGCAGACTTAAAAGGGTTTGATAACAACCCTGGTTCTTTTCTGCGCCGGCTCTTGGGGGTCCTTAAACGCAACACCCTTCTTTTCAGGGGTCTTCTTCTTGGTCTCTGCATAAACCAAGTGTTAAAAAGAGGTGGCAACAAAGAAAACAAGAAGGTAGTCAAGAAACTAACCTGGAGAGAATTTATAGAGAGAGCGCAGACTGCTCTGTTTTCCGATTACTGGGGCTTCCCTAGTCTTCTGCGCCACCGAAGCACCAACTGTAGTCTCCTCTCTACTTCTCTTCCTGCTTGTTAACTTCTCAGCAGGCTCTTCTTCTTCTCCTTCTTCTTCTTCTTCTTCTTCTTCTTCTTCTTCTTCTTCTTCTTCCTCCTCCTCTTCATCATCAACCGCGATGGAAGACGGAGTAGCACCAGCATCCGGGTTCCGGGAACCCGCTCTCCCCGAGCTCTTTGAACCAACGGCGCTGGTCTTCTTCTTGCCTATACGCGACAAACCTTCAAGTGAGTCACTGATAATAACGTAATCCTCCAAGTTACTCTGACGAAAGCGTAGAGTACCTTTATTAGCAGCACCGGCAGTCGCGCGGCTACTCCCACCCTTCTTGCTGGTCACCTCAGCATCGATGGTAATGATTTTCTTCTTCTTACTTGGTTTTTTCTTCTCCTCGGGGTCAATCCCAAGGTCGCGCAACACACCTGCAAAGATGTTAGACCAGGAACTTAGCTCCCCATTTGAAGACCCTACAGACTCCTCGCTGGAAAGATAAAGAATCTCTTTGCCAGCAGAAGTCACAGCTCGCAAGGGCCTGGGGTTAGGTATATGCGCACCTTCGGTTGTGGTCGGTGGATTGGCAAAGGATCCAGCAGGAGGATACAAGAAATTTCCCTTGATCCGTTCATACCAATATGGCTCCCCTGATTCCAGCGGGAAGGAGCTCATGGACCCACCGAAGGTGGGGAAAGCAGCTTGATAAAGGCGCACTTCTACAATCGAAATCATCAAATTAAGCGCAGAAAAATTACAAAAAGAGATATAATCAAAGAAGTAACTAGCCTCTATCTTGAAACTTCAGCACAGGCACTTCAGTGCTATCTTCTGGCCATTGATCACTCATCTGCGCCGCCACCAGAACGTTTTCACCAAAAACTCGATTGGGTGTGGCAGTAAGCTTCACATACCAGTCTTCTTTCTTCGGAATTGCCAGTTCCTCCTTCTCGATCGTGTCCGGCGCGCGGAAGATCATTGCAATCGGCATCACCTCCTCCCTAATGAAGAAGAACTTCTGTTTCCAGTCATGGAAACTCTTGGGTGGATTCAGAAGGATCTTCTTGGCAGATCCCCGGTTGCCGAAGGAGTAGAACCCCATGTTTCTAATCAGCTGATAGAATACCCGGAATTTATCCACTGTGGGCTCAATATCATGGGCTCGGCATAAAAATTCCAAGTGCCTCACCCTCACCATGCCGGGTGGACTCAGCTGTGAGAGATGAAACCCATAATACTGAAAAATATGGGCCATGAACTCAGTCGCCGGCAACCGGAAGTTGCCTTGCAAGAAAAAATCTTCAAAAAGTGTGATGTACCCCGGCGGTGCATCGGCGGCCGTCTGGTTCTGGCTGGGGTATCGGGCATCCCACTCCGGTGGAAACCGGAATCCTCTCGTAATTTGTTCGAACAACCCAAGGTCCCATTTGAGGACACGAAGGGGACCTTCATCGCTTTGGTGTTCTTCTTCAGCCATGGATATTCAAGTAGAAGCTTTGCATATTTTCTGAAGAAACTTGAAGATTCAAAGGAGAAACTTGAAGATCTGCTATTGCGTCGTTGGAGATTTGAAGATTCAAATAGGAAATAGAGAGAAGTGAAACAGCAGAAGAAATTGTGACCTTCATCTCTCCTATCGATCGACTATATATACTCATCGCATTTAATGCGATGAGTAGACGTGCCAGATTCACCGCGCGCGTATCCAATCAGCAGCTGCCACGTACGACGTAATTCCCGGAGTGACGGTTACCACGCGCGCGTGGGCCTCACTCGACTGACGGAAAGCCGAACCGTCAGGGACAACTTGATGACGGCCGTGTCAGCAGTCAACTCAAACGTCACCATCAACGACATTTCTCACCAACCTGTCAGAATTCAAAAATCGAGGGTTTTCCCGCTCAAATCTACTGCAAACTTCATGCATAAGTTACCCAAGCCACGCAAAATTCACATGCATCCAATGTACATGCGCGTGTACATTCCAAAGCAGAGAATTTCCAATAGACAAATCTGGTAGCCGCGCCGTAGTGACTGACAAACAGTTACACGCGCACGACTCACCAAGATTTAGCAGGCATTTTTCTAACCCAGCACTTCCTTTTTTCTAAGTCTAGAGCTCCAACCACTCACTTCGCGCGTGATGCAGCACTGGACTGGGGGGACTTGAAGGGGTATGGTCCCAAAAATGCCGCGCAGACCATTCTGGTCGCGCTTTGGACCATACTCCTAAATCACTTTGGTGATCAATCATTAGACCCTGCACGGGATGCTTAGCCAGAACATGATCTCGCACGACGTCCAAAGAAGAGATAACACCAGTTTGTAAACTTAGCATTCTGAACAAGAGCCTTCACCTCCAGCAACCCCGCGCGGGCTACTAACGTGCTCAGCGAGGGTCGCGCAGGAGTCAAAGCGCGAAGCCACTTCATAAGGTACTAAAGGTACAAGTGGTAGAAGGGCAAGCCAATCAGCGTCCTCCAGGCTGTACTCTATCGTGCTCCACGATCGTCTGACGTGCAGGAGACAGAAAGTACACAAGGACGCTTACGTGGCACCAATCAGGGGGCGGCGACACCTGCCCCATGATCTACACTTACCTGCTGATGGCAGAGGGACAACAAGGCCGACAACTAAGACATGTGGCTCCAATCAAGGTGCGCCAGTACCGGAGATCTTCTAGAAGACACTAACGGTCGACACTAGTGAGACAAAGAGCATATCCTCTAAGTTGTCGCCTTCCGGCCCAAGGCCCATCAGCCCATCTCCTCTTACACCTCTCCGGCTATAAATAGAGACCTTTAAGTACATGTTAAACATTCCATTCCCTCTACTCTCACTCTTAACACACTATTATCTCCTCAAAGCAGATACTTATTCTCACGCCGGAGTCCGGTTAAGAGGGAAACCCCCATATTCCCCTCTTAACGAGCTAACGGTGTTCTGTTTTGCATGATTAACGGATCGATCAGATCAGAAAGTTAAAAGAAGATTAACCCCTATGAAAGGAGCATAAACCAAACTAATTAACCCTAAAATTAGTTCAGTGTTTCTTCATAATGCGAAGAAGTTAGTCCGAAACATAAAAACGTAGAAAAAATAACTAAGTCGATCTACGACCCGCACATTGCTACGAATCTATCAAACATGGAAAAATAGACGCGTTGCGATGGGCCTGTCAAACAGGAAAAATAGACGAAAAAACCGTTGAATCCGACATGTACGCTGTGACTCGCAAAGTTTAAAAGAAAACGAAAAACTTGCGAAAGATGAAAATTATGATGACCAAAGTTGAAAATAAAAATGTGTTGGGGTTAAATTGAAAAAACCAAAAAGCTTTGGGTAAAACTAAAAAATCAAAGGGGTTAAAATACTAAATATGAAAACCTTTGGGTTTGAAATGAAAAATCATTTTTTTTTTGAAAAACCCTATGTATATCTGTTACAACACTATACAGCATTACTCGATTACTAATTTATACTATGCTAATAATTTGATCAAAGAAGCTGAGAAGTCAGAAATCAATTCCGTATACTCCTATAGCTTCTTTCTTTTTCTTAAATTTATCAAGCTTGTTTTATTATTTTACACATATATATAGCTTCTATTAAAGTTCTTATCATGTCTTCTTACTCTATATACAGTAGAAACTCTATAAAATAATACACTTGGAACCACCAAAATTTATTAATTAAAAGAGTTATTAATTAATTGATAAATTAATAATTATTAATTTATATATTAATTAATATTTTATTAATTTATAGTAGAATACTTAGTTTACAAACACCTTTCAAGCTTCCACTTAATTATTGTATACAATGCATGTATATCAAATGAACGGCCCAATTTGAAAGAAACCTTCAATCTCCCACCTTATTATGCTTCTTGTGTTCAATGTATCACTTTATGGACATTAAAAATATTTTCTATATAAATACAAGATCAAAATAGGTTAACACAAACAAATCATACACACAACATGGCTTCCCATCTTAAAGGTGTGAAAAAAATGTTCTGACTCACAATGCAATGGATGTCGAAGATGTTCTGACTCACCCAGAAGAAAATGTAGTTGCATAGTTGTTGACTGATGAAGAAATTATTGAAAGCGTTATTGGAATTAATAAAGATGATATCGATGAAGAAGATGATGAAAGTTCTACAATGGAGCCCCCTTCACGAAACGAAGCTATTAAAGCGGCAATCACATTGAACAATTTCTTGTTGAGCTATGAGAAAACAACACCAGAAGTTCTTACCATGATAAGGAAAATTAGAGACGAGATTCAAGGGGAAATTGATTTCAACAAAAAACAAAAGACAATTGAGTCATTTTTCAAGAAACATTCATAAATCATTAATGTAATATGCTATATATAAGGAATTATTAATTTATATTTTATATGGGGTCTAAAGAAATTATCAAAAATGTATTATCTTCCATTCGATTTCTTTTCTCGTGAGTTGTGAGAAATTGAGATTATAGCTTATTTTCTTGTTTTATATAATCTTGTGAGAATATTGTTTCCGACTGGTTTGACCGGTCTAACCAGTAACGCGTCTGGTTTACTGTCTAATCCAGTCCCGAAAACATTGGTTTGAAAGTTAATTTACCTTCAAGAAATCATTTTCTCGTGAGTTGTGAGAAATTGAGATTATAGCTTCTTTTCTTGTTTTATATAATCTTGTGAGAATATTGTTTCCGACTGGTTTGACCGGTCTAACCAGTAACGCGTCTGGTTTACTGTCTAATCCAGTCCCGAAAACATTGGCTTGAAAGTTAATTTACCTTCAAGAAATCATAAATAATAATACTATTGCAAATAGCGGTGTTAAAAAATAGTTGAATCCGAAAATCCGATCCGAACTATCCGAAAATTTATAAATTATTTTTTTTTGTTTTTATCATATATCCGAAAATTCATTTGGACATCTGAATATATCAGAAAATTTATATTTAGATTTTTGAAAGTATTCGGTTTCGAATAAACAAAAAAAGATAAAACAAAAACTAAAATTAAAAATTCGATATTCGGATATCCAGTTCACTATCTGATCGGATATCCAAAATTTTGGATATGGATTCAGATAGTGAAACAAGGTATCCAAAAATTTGGATATCTGAATTTTCAGATATCCAATTTTGAACACCCCTAGTAGTGGTAGGTGGTGGGGCCGGGGTGAGAGTTTGGTGATATTAGAAAAAGACAATTTATATTTACTTAATAATATTTGTTATTATATATATAATATATATATAATAACGGGATCAGTACAAGATTTGTGTTATAAATTAAGAATTTTAGAGAGATTGTGTGTTAATCATCACTAAATTAGGTTAACCCCTACTTTAACCATGATCTTATTACTATTTGGAAGCAATAACAAAGCATTTCTTTGTGTAAACATAGCATTGATAATTGGAAAACATACTATATTTAGTAAGAGGTTCAAACTGGAACTCTAAATGGAACTGCTAAATATAGAAACTTCCCAAACTTGATAAGCATTTGTAAACGTCCAGTAAGTGTTGTCTGATTATGGAAATTACTTATTATTAAACTTCAAACATATCAATACTTGCTTTTTATGGCTAAATTAAACCCAAAAATACCATAAATATTTTTAATTGGAAAGCCTAGATGGAAAACTTACAAATTGTTACATATGTAACACCATTAGGCTAGAGGGTGTGGTTGGAGCCCCCTTGGGGCTTTATCAGGCCAACTAGGATACACGTCAGCGTCATGTCAGCCATGGGGCTTTATCACGCCCCCCTTTAATTTGCAGGGTGTGGATGAAGCCCTTTATTAAACAAAATTTAAAAAAAAAGATTTGATTGGCTGAGAGATGTGGGCCCCACCTGATAAAGCCTTTCTTGCTCGTTAACATGATAAAGCCCCCTCTATAGCGCCCTAAGTTAACATGCAGGGTGTGGTGGGATTGCGCCCCGGGGCGCTATAGCGTCCTAGCTGGCAGGGGTGGCGCCCCCACACCCTCCAGCCTTACCACCAGTATTATCAATTTTAAAGCCTGATTAATTAAATTTAATGTTTAATTGATCAACTAAGTAGTAATAATAATAATAATAATAATAATAATAATAATAATAATAATAATAATAATAATAATAATTTCAAGGATAGTAATTAAATACGTTAAAATCCATTTATTTCATTAAATCTCATAATTATCCTCAAATTACATCTAAAACTATCATTACCTCTAATTTAAACAAACTAAACTTACCCTAATCCATCCACTACCACCAAAACAGATTTAGAAACCAAACCCCCCCCCCCCCCCCCCCCCAAAAAAAAAAAAAAAGAATAGAAAAGAAAAAAAAAATCATTATTTTGGTCCGCTCTTGCTCTCCTCTCTCTCTATCTCTAGAAATTGTAAAACATCATCCATCTCCTTTAGTCCCTCTCAAACTTCAAGTTAATCAAGGGCAAAATCAAGAACAGCCATAAAAGGTAATCTAAATACCCTTAAACTCTCGTGTAATCCTTTAATCCTATCAAATTAGATCCGAAACTAATCAAATATATCTTGATCCTCTGATTTCATCCATTGAAATTGCCAAGAACGTATGGAGGATCATCAAGCAACTACAATCTTTAGTTAGACATCTCGGTATGATCTTGTGCTAGGGTATTCTTAATTTTCCAGAATTTATACTAAAACAAAACCTTAAAGCATGTTAACCTAATGATATAATTATGTTAAGATGAGTTTTGTATGTTAATCGATCGTGTATAAGTATGAAACTTGCGAAATCTATCGTAAACTCATAAAAGATATGATCTAATCACATTACAATTGTATCAATAGTGAAATCCATTTTTGTTTAGAGTTAAAGGTGGTCATATGATCATCAAATAATGTGATTCTTGAGTCTAGATTGGTCTACTAGTTGTATAGTTTCTGTACAAAAAGTTTCATGAACTTTAGAAATTCTAAGATCAATTAATCAATCAATCATACCTAGTAAAATTTCACAAATAGCAAAGTTATTGGTAGGGTCTGGGGAGGGTGGGATGTAGGCACACCTTATCTCTACCCCTAGAGATAGAGAGGCTGCTTCCAGTGAAACCCATGGCTCTAAAACACCCAGGAAAAAAAAAAACATGAGGGGTGTGTGTGTATGAAGCTACCAATATAACATGAGTTGTGAAAGAGTGCATGGTAAACAAGACAAATATAACACAAACAGCCTATACACATAGTTAAAAATTTACGACCAAACACTACACCTAAAAACACAATTGTACCCTCTCCTAGAAATCCTTAACATTAATCCTACGTCTCTACGAGCTCCTATCATGGACCATGTTCTCAGAGAGGTGCAATCTTTGCAAATCCTGCCTAATCCGCTCATCCCAAGTAATTTTGGGTCTGCCTCTACTCCTCCTCCCCTCCACCTCGAGAGTTTCAACCACTCTAACTAGCTCTATCGTCTGCCTCCTCTTCACATGCCCAAATCATCTCAATCTTCCCTCTTTATCTTATCTGATATACTAGCTACTTCTAACATCTCCCTAAAAACATCATTTCTTATCCGGTCTAACCTTGTGTGCCCACACATCCATCTTAGCATTCTCATCTCTGCCACCTCCATCTTGCATGCTTGTACTTCCTTAATGGCCAAACATTTGGTTCCGTATAACATACAGGTCTAATTGCAACCCTATAAAATTTCCCTTTCAATTTTGTTGGGAACCTCCTATCGCACAATACCTCAGTGGCAGCTCTCCACCTACACCATCCAACCTGGATACGATGGGCAACGTCACTATCTATCTCCCCACCCCTCTGAACAAACGATCCTAGATACTTGAACTTAGTCACCTGCGAAACCACATGACCGTCAATGGTGATCTGAATGTCCTCATCATTGTCTACTCCACTAAAGTCACAATACAAGTACTCAGTCTTAGATCGACTAATCCTTAAACCTCTGTCCTCTAAAGTTGCTCGCCACTCTTCTAACCTCGCATTCAGGCTTTGTTTACTATCAGGAACTACTACAATATCATCTGCAAAAATCAGGCACCACGGGAGAGCCTCCTGAATTAACTTTGTCAACTCATCTAGGATAACTGCAAATAGAAAATGGCTCAAAGTAGACCCTTGGTGAAGTCCAACCTCCACCGAGAAAAAATCAGTATCCCCTACTGGTGCTCGGACACTAGTCCCGGTCCTAACATACATATCCCTAATTAAGTCTACATACTTCCCAGAAACCCCTCTACTCTCCAAACTATCCCAAATCAGTCTACGTGGCCTTTTCAAGATCAATGAACACCATATGCAGGTCTCGTTTCTTCTCCCTATACTTCTCCATCAATCTCCTTAGGATATGTATTGTTTCCGTAGTCGATCGCCCTGGCATGAAACCAAATTGGTTTACCGTGACTTGAGTTTCTCTTCTGATTCTCATCTCAATTATTCTCTCCTATAATTTCATAGTGTGTCCTAGTAACATAATCCCTCTGTAATTCCCACAACATTGGGCGTCCCCTTTGTTCTTATACACATGTACTACTACACTATTCCTCCATTGATCTGGCATTTTCCCAGATTTGAAAATAAGAATGAATAAAATAGTTAGCCAATGTACTCTTTCTTCTCCCAAGCATTTCCACACCTCAGTCAGTATGTTATCTGGCCCAACTGCCTTAGCCCTTCCCATCTTTCTAAGGGTTGTTCTCACCTCATCCCGTGTGATACGTCGACAATAGCCTTTATTCTGTAGTCGCCTTTGAGTTGGTGAATCATCATTTTCTTGTTGATAATCCCTCCCTCCAAAAGATTGTAGAACTACGCTTGACATCTCATCTTAATGTCGTGTTCTTTGACCAAAACGCATCTGTCCTCTCCCTTTAAAAACTTCACTGCTCCTAAGTCCTGCCTACTACGCTCTCTAGCTTTTGCAATCTTGAACATGTCATGCTCCCCCTCCTTTGTTTCCAGTCGATTATACATCTGCTTGTAAGCTGTATTCTTCGTCTCTGACACTGCCTTCTTAGCCTCTCTCTTGGCCCCCTTATATCACTCCCTTAAAACCACTTTCTCTTCCTCGACTACACCTCAAAAAATCCCTAAAGCACCCTTGTTTAATCCTTATTTTAGTATGCACATCCTCATTCCACCACCATGACTCCTTATGGCCACACCTCTTTCCTGTTTTGACCCCTAGCATTTCCTTCGCCACATTAGTAATGGTGTTTGTCATGTCCTCCCACATTTGGTTTGCGTCCCCATCTACTCTAGGCGATGCCATTAAGAGGACCTTATCTCTAAACACTTCGATTTTGTCGCCCTTTAACATACACCATCTAACCCTAGGTCGCATTACCCTCTCTCCCTTGTTCAGCTTTCCTCTCATAACTATATCCACCACCAATAAACGGTGTTGTGCCACTGCTATCTCCCCTGGTATAACCTTGCATCCCCTCCACCACCTTCGATCTCCTAGCCTCATCAAAATATAGTCAGTCTGAGTGTTACGTCCACAACTACTAAAAGTAATCAAGTGTGATTCTTTCTTCTTAAAGAAAGAATTCAAAATACCTAGGTTATGGGCCACCGCAAACTCTAACAAATCCCTACCAGGGTTGTTCCTATCACCAAAACCCCCCCATGAACCTCACTAAAACCATCATTATGCCTACCAATATGGCCCTTAAAATCGCCTCCTATGAAAATTCTTTCTTCCCTAGGTATGGCTCTCACAACTCCGTCTAGACAGTCCCAAAAATCACTCTTCTCTTGATCCTCTAATCCCACTTGTGGAGCATATGCGCAAACAACTGTCACTACTTCTTCTCCTAGTACTAATCTCAACACCATGATCCTATCGTTGTGTCATATCACCTCTACCCCATTCTTTACCCCATCAGACACTGAATATAACAACTTGTACCCATTGCGCTCATCCCCCTTATGTCCCTTCCACCTAGTCTCCTGAAGGCATGCTATCTCTACCTTACGTCTTTTAAGTGTATCTATGATCTCCAACATCTTACTACTAAGGGTTCCTACATTCCAAGAAGCCACACGCAAACTATACCCCCTTTTCCCCCCTTTCTTTTAAAATAACATATGGTAAAACTGAGATTTAAATAGAAATTTTAGGTCCATGATGAGAGTTATAACACGATGAGTACGAATTAAAAAGACTTGAAATATTTACAAAAGGTACTCCTATGAGATATCAATTTGTAAACCAAGACAATATTTACTTTTTCAAAAGTCTTTCATTTGAAATATATTTTTAGAAGAAAAACCACGTCTTCAATTTTTTTCCGTCCCATATTAGGTTATCAACATATACAATTATGATCACAAATCCTTATGTTTTCTTCTTAATAAAGACGCATGGATAAATACGGTTATTTGTATAACCTTTACTTATCAAAGACTCACTCAAACAATTGTATCATATCTTCCTAACTTTTTTCAACCCATATAAAGATCTTTGTAATTTAATTGAATACATATCTTTAGGGGTCGTTTGATTCGCATAATATATATGGAGGAATTGAAATGTTTCAAAGGAATTGGAATTTTCATATCCCTCAAGAACTTTCATATAGATATCATTATCAAGTGATCCATACAAGTAAGTTATAACGACATCCATCAGACGCATTTCTAATTTTAGACACTACTAAGCTGATTAAATATCTAAATGTTATTGCATCCATAACATGAGAATATGTTTCCTCGTAGTCGATTCCTGGCCTTGTGAACAATCTTGAGCTACATGTCTAGTTTTATTGTGAATGCGTATGAGGATCAAATATAACTCCCGAACGATTACGAATGACACGTACGACGTGCGGAATCCGTGCACGTGTATGGACCGAACACAAGAACGTAATTAATCAAAGATTCGATTAAAATTTGACAATGTTTTACACCTTGAATCTTCTCATTTGCTACTTTCTCTCTCTAGCCTTCTAAGTTCTCCAAATGTAGCAAATGCAAAAAGTTCTAAATGAAACACTAACAAGGCCTATTTATAGGGAAGGCTTAATGAAGCACTCCTCCATTCATCCGGATGAGGCTTTCTCCATCCGTCCGGATGGACTTCTCCCAATAAATCTTCGTTAAACTTCGTCTTGTTATGTTTCTGCTACGATATATGATTAACGGAGGTGATAGACATTTATGCACTCACATTTATATCTTGTAACTACATTTTTCTTATTCTGCTTTCGCACAAAAGTCCATTTATACCATATAGTCTTTACGGCCTTGGGTATAATAACAATAGGTCCAAAAACCTTTCGTTTGTTAAGTGAATCTAATTCAGCTTACATAACACCTTTCCTTTTATCTTAGTCATATCTGTTTTGACAATCATTGACATATTCTAGTTCAGGAACATCATATCACTTGCTATAGAATAAGAAAACATCTCATCAATATTTTCCATTTCATCTTATTACAATGTCATACCCTAATTTCCCGGTGGGCCCGAACTTGGAGTATATTTGTGACGACCGGATAACAGTATCACATTTGACAATAGAAGATAAGATAGGATGATAAAAATATTAAATGTAAAAGCTTGAATATAATAAATAAAATTTATACAGACTTGTTCATGTTCGGTACAAAATATCCCACAAGGTAGGATCTAATAAAACGGGCTTCAGACTATAACGGGTCTCTAACCAAGGAGTCGTAACTTCCAAGGTTTATGACCAAGCCCACTCCAGCCTATTTCGTACTTGCTTAACCTACCCTCAATCTTTAAAAATACGTCAGTTTTCATTGGTAAATACTATTAACCGACTCTTTTGGAAATCTTTTCGAAAATCCTTTGAAACCATTTGGTAATCATTTTCTTTTAACTTTGGGATAAAGTATGTTTCTTGTTACCAGTTTTACATGCTTGTCAATACAGTCGGAGACCATAAATCAAAAGTCGGTACATGATCAATATACACACCATATTTATTATTTGCATATGTCAGGTGTATGCCTACACCCCGCGCTTATTAAATGGCCATTTGCATTTAAATGAGTCGGGACGCCCAGACACAGCCATATTAACCCCCCAAGTGTTTAATGTTATCAAGCATTACATATTAAAATGAATTATTGCATTTCTATGACAATATTAGCCCTTTTGCAATACCGGACCAAGTGGCTAGTGCCATATCCCACGTCTTTATAAGCAAAATAGGTTAAAAGTATTTACTTGTGCTAATCTTTATAAAACAATGTATTTATTCCATACAACACAGCTGTATTCAAAGCATATCAGTCTAGGCGTAATTTACTGGAGGCTCTACAGTCCGGAAAAACAGATTTATTATTCGTCAAAATGTTAACGGGTCATTTATAAATCTTTGACTTTGACCGGTTAACTTTAGAATACGCTTGGTTCTGCTAGATTGAGCGTTGATCGGATAGAATGTGGTTTATACCCGTTCGAGTGCAGAGTCTCATGTAATATGGGTTTATTAACCAAATCTTATGAATTTGAATGGTTTTGAAAAGGTTTAACCCGATTTGACTAGTTTATATGTTTTATACCATTTAAACTAGTCGTGCGCGTATATACAAGATCGAGTGGTTGAATAGGTATATGACGAGTCCAGTACGTCGAAACATACTTTATGATGTTATATGATCAGTCTTGAAGTCAAAATATAGATCATATAGGTTTAAAACCATTTTATTTGTTTTTATGCCAAAAGGGCATTTTTGACTTTTTAAGGTATATGTAATTTACTCGTCAATTATCCCATCAAAAGATATGACCAGAAGCTATAATCATAGAGGATTATTCGCTATATTATTATGGTCACATAGTCGGGCTTGATTAGGTTTTAAGGTTGACTAAATGGGTCAGAATCGAAAGTCAAAGCAGAAGTTAAACTGTTTGATTTTCGACTAGGAATTGAGTGCTAAATTGAATATGACGAGTTAGACATGATAAAATACGTCTTATAATGTTATATAAACTGTTATCATGTCAAAATTTGTAGTTTTGATACTTAAAAGTTCATTCGTCGTAAAATGCAAAATCTGCGTTTTTTACTTTTATTTTATACATGTTTGACTCGTCATTTCACCAACTAAACGTGATGATCAGATGGTGTAATCACAAAGAATTAACACCTTTATTATTACGATCACGTAGGAAAGTTTAATTTAAACTTTGACTCGACTGAATTGGTCAGAACCGAAAGTCAAAGCAAAATTCAATTTGCTTGACTTTCGGTTTATAACTAGCTAATAAACTGAAATAGACTAGATAGAACACTTAATAGTGTTTTTGAGGAAATATTAGAACTTAGCAAAGGAAGCGTCAAGTCCAGAAGCAAGCTCCAAAGCAGATGAGAAGAGAAATTGTGAAGGTGTGCATAAAAAGTGAAACATGATCACCTATTTATACTAAGATTGGAGTTCCCAAATAATGCCAAGTGTGATCAGAGGTGCTTAAGAGTGGATTAGTGGCACCCCAGGTGTTATAAGGAGGTTAAAAGGTGGCACAATTCGGAGCTAGGTAGCATAAGTTGTAGCTGCAGCTGCTAGTGCAAACATGATGCCAGCGAAGGCCTTACGGACCGTAAGGGTCCTGCCTTGCGGTCCGTAAGGACCCCTGGTGCGCAAAGGTTTTCAAACCCCTTGCAAACCGTAAGGGGTTACCCCTTGCGGTCCGTAAGGGACCTCCAGAACTTAAAATTTTGCATTTTTGCATCATTAGTCCCTCAACTTGTGTAACAACCCAAGTCTTCAGGTCAATAAAATCCAAAATGTTCTGAATAAACCCGTAATCAAAACCCCAAGTGCACAAGAGAACTTAGCGGTTAAGAAAAAATTTGGCGGTTGATGAATCAACTTGCACAATAGTACCTTTTTTAGAATCGTAATTATAAACCGAACCATTTAGGATCAAGACCCGAATATGGGCGATAAGTATCAGCACGAAAATCAAGAAAAACGCTTGATTGGACAAAAAAGACGGCGGGGGACATGTGTCACGAGGTGGTGACATGTGGCAGACCTAAGTGGACACGTGGCAACCTATGCCTTGTCTACCACGTCGCGCTACGCGACGGAATTGACAAAAGCTGGTCGCGCGATGTGACGAGGTCAATGATCAACTATAAAAGGGACGAGCTCTGGACAATTTCAGTTGTTCACTTTCACTTTCTTTTGCTCTCTCGCTCTCTCTTGTCCTATCGTTATCATTCCCGAGTCCATAAACCCTAATCCCTACTATGTAAAAGTGTACGAAGCCATGATCACTGGTACGACACCTGTCCGATCGATTTGAAACCAATCAAAGAATGTTTAAGTGTTGCCTGAATAAGGCTATACTTTATCATCTATGTTGTGATTTTGATCTCGTGATTGTCGTTAAAGTTGATTCGGTTTTTACACTTATGCGTAGTGTACTCAGTTAAATTAGATTCTTAGTTATCAGAAGGCTTAAAACCAAGACTATAGACTTACAAGAAGCTTAATTGTCTGAAAGATCAAGAACTGCAAGCTAGCATGGTGAGTTCCTCTGAACCGTTTCTAAAACGGGATGTGATGTTCTATCTGATTGGTAATAACTTTAGAATCGACTATGTATGGCATCTATGATATGTGGCAATGATTGATAGGATGATTGATATTTGATTTTATGTATCTGATTTAGCTAGTGGAGTTTGTATACATAGCCTGGTTATGTAAACATTCTGTGCTTACTCTGTTCTTATCTGTTTACCACGATTATATCTGACTGATGTTATAGTCGATAAATATATGTTTTGAATAAAATCATTTATGTTCATGAACTCACCAATTTATACTGAGTCCCAAATATTTTTTAAGCATACATCCTAGGTGCCATGTGATTAAAGGAATCTAGGATGATGAGATTTAAAGAGATAGAGGTCTAGAAGGTTGTTAAAGATTTAGATCGCTATTATAGTTAAGCTGATGTAATATTATTGTGTGATATGAGGCATGCATAATACTCTTTAATGTTTAAATAAAAGTTTGATACTTCCGCTTTGAATTCTCTGGTTACTATGTGTTCTATATATCTGATGCGTAACACTCCCTAGAGCTTATCCTGGGATGCGGGTGTTACAAGTTGGTATCACCCGTTAACAACGATCATGATACCGGACCCGAGGCACAACAGTTTGCTGGACCACAATTTCAGGCAGTTGTGGCTGGCATCCTTAGAGATGCTTTGCCTGCAATTATAGCTGAAGTTATAAACTGTTGGGTTTTTTCACATGTTTATCAAAGTAATTTTATCCGAATAAAATTAAAACGCAGCGGAAAAGATTTAAAACATGTTACTTTACAAGATTTAAAACCATTTTAAATGCAAAACCCAATAACCGGATCCATATATGACATGCATGTTATCAAAAATGCAACCATAGGGTGTTTTAAGAAACAACCTTTCAAAGAGCAAGGAGATGAAGATGATGATGATTCTTGAATGGTAGCTTCCAAACAAGAAAGCCTCAAGCTAGTATACCCCCAAGCTTCCAACGAACACCTTAAGATTGCTAGGATTTTCACTTGTAAAACTCTCTTGAATGACCACCCTTGGCCGAAAATTTCTAGAGAAAAAGAGAGTTCTTTTTGAGTTCTTTCAACTTGAATAATACTAGAGAAAGTATATGTAAAAAGTGTGAGAGAGTTGTTGCAACTTTTATCAAATCAAGTGCCTTCTCTTATGACATTTTGCATGTAAAATAAGTGGGCAAAACCCACCTTGGGAGGACCATGGGGCCAGCCATAAGGCCACCCTTTTTCACCCAATGAAAATTTTTTCCCTTTTATTTTTTAAGTCTTGTTTATATTTTACTACTTTTATAAAATATAGCATTACATATATATAATACTTTTATGCAACAAATCATAACTTTTATAATGTTATTTAACCCATTAAATAACAAAATAAAATACTCTCTCAAAATAAATTATCCATATAATTTATTAGTTTCTCAAGTGCAATTATTTAGAAAACCAATTTCTAAATATTATAAGTGTTAATATTTATTTGTTTGATCATATCATAAATAAATATTGTAGGTGTCTGTGTAGCTTGTTATTGGGTATGACCCGACTTGGATCATAACGTACTAGTCACATCAATTTAATATGTGTCTTGGGCATACAGAGTCCAACAATCTCCCACTTGCACAAGATACATAGAAGATTGATGCAAGCAGTAAATGACGCCTAACAACGGTTTACTACCCCTAATACGTATGACGAAGTGCCATTCAATAACATCATCCTCTTCAAGTCCCTTACTTGAACATGATTTAGGTGAATCTATCATTTATCCTTTCGTTACAGATGTCATGTCAAATCCAGAGACATAGTGTGATCATTCTCTGTTGATTTAACTTTAGCAGGCCTTAGACATCTTACTCTCAATGAATAAGAGGAACCAATCCCTTCTTGACTACATACGTCTCTCACAATCACCTCGTACCACACCTGAGCTTAGCCTTATGTACTGTCTTATTACAGACAGCGAAGAACTAAGTCAAGGTATAATATTTGGTGAATATCAAGACCCAATATGTATCTCAGGTCAGAGAATACTATGATATTCGCCTTTGCTCAAATTTACTTATGATCAATCACAAATGATTCCATGCAGTAACATTTGAGAGCGGGTCAGTCCAATATTTGTATCCCACAAATATCTATGAACTTTGGCAGCAACACTTTGCTCTATATTCATACCTAATGAATATCCACCAATCCAAGTTCATAAAAGTCTTACATTCATATTTGTTCCCACAAGTATGATCGACTACGGACATTTAGAATAAGTAACTTATTCATGGATTTAAACATGCTAAAATGGAACATAACTCAAAATACCATAAAAGAGTTAAAATAACAATTGTTCCAATATCCAAATACAAAATAGATCAAATCCAATCACTAGAATATCGAAGTCCTAAGGCACAAGTATGACCCTCATGTTTTGGCCGTTCAAGGAGCTTCGTGAGTGGATCCGCAATGTTTTGATCGGTGTGAACTCTGTGAATATATATCTTTCCCTTTTCAACTTCATCCCTTATGTAGTTGAATCTCCGCTCAATGTGCCTAGTCTTTTGGTGTGCACGAGGTTCCTTGATTTGAGCAATCGCACCCTCGTTATCACAAAAGATCTCTAGGGGGTCTTGAATGGTAGGGACTACCGCTAGGTCGGCAATGAACTTCTTTAACCACGCAACTTCTTGTGCTGCCAATGAAGCGGCGATGTATTCTGATTCTGTAGTGGACAATGCTACAACATCCTGCTTCGAGCTCTTCCATGAGACTGCAGCTCCATTCAAAATGAAGATATACCCAGATTGTGATCGAGAACCATCTCGATCAGTTTGGAAACTCGCATCCATGTAACCCTTTACAACGAGTTCCTCTTCACCAGATCCATATATTAGAAACATATCCTTAGTCCTCCTAAGGTATTTTAATATGCTCTTAATAGCCATCCAATGACTGTTACCTGGATTTTGCTGGTATCTACTTGTCATGCTTAAAGTGCATGACACGTCCGGTCTAGTGCATATCATTGCATACATTATGGATCCTATAGCAGACGCATATGGGATTCCTTTCATTCTTTCTTGCTCATCCTTTGAGCTCGGACATTGAGTCACATTCAATATTGTCCCCTTTTGAATAGGTACCAAACCTTTCTTCGAGTTCTCCATCTTGAACCTCTTCAAGACTTTGTCAATGTATGCACTTTGGTTTAAACCTATCAAGCGCCATGATCTATCCCTATAGATCTTTATTCCCAAAATATAGGCGGCTTCTCCAAGATCTTTAATGGAAAAACAACTTCCAAGCCAGGCTTTTACACCTTCCATGGTTGGAATGTCATTTCCAAATAGTAGAATGTCATCGACATACAATACTAAGAAAGTGACGGTGCTCCCACTAGCTTTCTTATACACACAAGCTTCATCGCCGTTCTTGATGAACCCAAAATTCCTAATTTCTTTATCAAAACGGTGATTCCAACTTCTCGATGCTTGTTTCAATCCGTAGATTGATTTCTTTAACTTGCACACTTTGTTAGTATGTTTTGGATCGACAAAACCTTCAGGCTGAACCATATAGACATCTTCATCAAGATATCCATTGAGGAAAGCCGTTTTGACATCCATTTGCCAGATTTCATAGTCATAATATGCAGCTATGGCAAATAATATCCTAATCGACTTTAGCATCGCGACGGGCGAGAAGGTCTCATCATAATCAACCCCTTGAGTTTGAGTGAAACCTTTTGCTACAAGTCTTGCTTTATAAGTATCCAAGTTACCATCCATGTCTATTTTCTTCTTGAAAACCCACTTACTTCCAACTACTTTGGAGTTAAGAGGTGGCACAACCAATTCCCAAACTTGGTTGTCATACATGGATTGCATCTCTACGTTCATAGCCTCAAGCCATTTGTCGCAATCGGATTTTTACATTGCATCATGGTATGTGGTTGGTTCATCTGAATCTACCACATAGCATCCATCCATGAAAAATCCATATCTTTCAGGTGGATTACTAATTCTACCAGATCTGCGAACGTTTTGTGTATGTTGATCAACCATTTGATCATCTTCAACAACCTCTTGTTGAGTGCTAGTATCAACCAAACGTGTATCGGCTTGTGGTTCTTGATCCTCATCAAGTTCCACTGTCTTACTAGTTCCTTCCATAAGAAACTTATCTTCCAAGAACTTAGCCTTTCGAGCAACAAATACCTTTTGCTCTGTTGGATCGTAGAAATAATATCCTATATCATCTTTAGGATATCCTACGAAGATACACTTAGTGGATCATACTTCCAACTTGTTTGGGGTGTATTGCTTCACATAAGCATCACAACCCCATACCTTCAAATATGATAATGATGGAATCGTTCCATGCCATATTTCAAAAGGTGTCTTATCCACTTTCTTGGTTGGGGCCATATTTAATATACGAGCCGCGGAGAGCAAAGCGTAACCCCAAAATGATAGAGGCAATGTGCTTCTAGCCATCATAGATCGAACCATATCCAATAGAGTTCGATTCCTCCTCTCAGACACACCATTATGTTGTGGTGTTCCAGGTGGAGTAAGTTGTGAGATAATTCCACAACTCCTAAGATGATTTTGAAAAGCATCACTTAGGTAGTCACCTCCTCTATCGGAACGAAGAACTTTGATTGTCTTGGTGAGTTGATTCTCTACTTCGCTTTGGAAGATTTTGAACGTTTCAAAAACTTCATCTTTGTGTCTTAGCAAGTACACAAAACCATAATGACTATAGTCGTCGGTAAAAGTTACGAAGTATCTTTCACCATTCCTAGTCATTGGCTTAAAAGGACCACATACATCCGAATGTATGATACCTAATAAATATTTTGCCCTTTGGTTGGTGCCACTAAAGGGTTTCTTAGTCATTTTACCTTGTAAACAAGATTCGCATGTATCAAATGAACCAATTTCATTTGTTTCCAAAAGACCATTCTTTTGAAGTGTTTGCATGCGATTTCTGTTTATATGACCAAGACGACAATGCCAAAGATAGGTCTCACTCAAATCCATTTTGAGTTTCTTGGTGTTTGTTTGGTACATCGATTTATCAAATGATGTATCATCATGAACCAATTCATAAATACCATTTGAAGGCGTAGCTTTAAAGTAGAACATGTCATTCATCAAAGCATAAATTTCATTGTTCACAAACTTCAAATCAAATCCATATTGTCTTAAAAGGGAAACATAAATAATGTTCCTAGTCAAACTAGGAGCATACAAAACATTTTTCAAACAAATTTCCAAACCACTTGGAAGTTTTAAAACATAGTCTCCTTGGGCTTCAACTTGAACTTTCGCTCCATTGCCCATGAAGAGACTAGTGTCTCCCTTCTTGTAATGCTTATTTCTTTTGAACCCCTGCAACGAATTGCAAATATGAGTTCCACTTCCGGTATCTAATACCCATGTGTTAGAAGAAATAACATTTAGATCAATATGTATCATAAAGATTGTACCTGAGGTTTGCCCCGCATCCCTCTTGTTGTTCAACTCTTTGAGATAGGTTGGACAATTCATTTTCCATTGCCCTATCTCTCCACACTCAAAGCATGGATCGCTTGTGGCAACTTTTGCCTTCTTCTCTTTTGGTTTTGGTGGTTCTGCTTTAGCCTTTCTTTTTCCCTTCCCTTTGACGTGCCCCTTTCCCTTGGCAACATTTGCTTTGGTTTCGGGGTGATGCCCTTTCTTGCCTCCCTCATTGATCATTAGAACGGGTAAAGCCCTTTTACCCATTCCCGCTTCGGCCGTTTTGAGCATTGCATGAAGTTCACCAATGCTCTTGTCCCATCCATTCATGTTATAGTTCATAACAAAACTCTCAATTTCTTTGCTAAAGAGTTGAGGATCAAATCCGTAGCCAACTCTTTAGAGACGGGACAATTGAGCCTCTCGAGGCGATCAATGTGGCTTTTCATCTTAAGGACGTAAGATGAGACCGATTGGGTTTCCTCCATTCGACATGCATGAAGCGCTCGAACCGTTTTGAAGCGTTCTACCCTTGCTTGTTGTAGGAACATTTCCTCCAATTGGGTAATCATGTCGTATGCCCCATGATGTTCAAAGTCCTTTTGAATCTCGCGAATCATAGTTCCCAACATGAGGCATGAGGCTTGCATGGTGTCCTCGGTATACTTAACCCAATCATTGTAGGCTTCCACATCTTCCTCGTCAGGTTCATCAGGAATAGGATCGTCCAACACATAGGATATCTTCTCTTGCTTGAGAACGATTCTCAAGTTTCGAAACCAATCCATGAAGTTGTTATGGTTGAGACGATCCTTTTCAAGGATGGTTCTTAGTGATAGGTTTCGGACGGTTTGGGTAATCGGGTTTGCATTGTTAGCGGCCATCTACAAAATTTAACAAAGTCCAATTTTAGTATTTTCGATATTATTAAAATTTTAATCATTAATACCATTTTATGTCTCATAGACAATTAATAATTAAAATCTAGAATCCAACGTTACATTTAAATATTGGTTAGGTGACCTTTATCCCATTATTTAAATTAACAAGGTAGTCAACGTTTGACGATTGCAACCCTTTGCAACTTCTAGCCATATGGGATCGGTTAAACATCTTTATGTTTAGATGGCATGTTTAATCCCATCAACACCTTTGTTCCCCATGCTTCGGTGACCCTAAGTTCATGGTTTCCAAATCAAGTCGTCCAACTTACACACACATGCGAGTTTACACACATAAGTGGTTAGGTGACCTTTATCCCACAAACATGGTAACCCCACCTCAAGTATACAAGTTTCCCTCAAATGTGGTTAGGTGACCTTTATCCCACAAAGAGTTCCCAAGTGATTCGAGTGTTGTATAAAAGGATGGTGTTTGACTTGTTTTATAAAAGGGATTTTGAGTTTTTCAAAATTCTAGTTTAGAAAACATTATGTACCATACATTTGCATGCATTCAAATCAATGGTACTTTTGTGAAAACCAATTTTCAAGGTTCTTTTAATAAAACCCATTTTATTATAAAATCATTAACTTTTAATAAAACCTATTATTAACCATTTTAATGATTTTATTAAGAACCAATTTTAAGCTTGTAACGGATTATTAGTTGTTAAGCATGCATATCTAAATATCATCCAAACAACCATAAATAAAATAACCATACAAGCATAACACATATAACAAAAAGGTGCATAACCATAGCCAACTATTTTGACCACACTTGTTAGCCGAAACAAGTGTGTCAAAAGGTCCTTCCTAATGGGTGAATATTAACACAAATAATGCGTCGTTGAACTCCCACTTGATCCCGCATCCAAATACTTCAAGTCTTCTTCTTGTGTTGTGATTTTTCCACTTTCTTTGAGCTTCCAAATGTCTCTAATATTCAGCTCCAAACTCCTTTGGACTTCAAAAAATGAGTTTTGGTTATCGGGCTAAAATCCCGTTAAGAACTATGAAGTCCTTTAGGCCCGAAATTAGCCAAAACCAAAACCGCATTTTTGTGTGCATCTTCTTTTACAAAAGGTATCCTAATACATTTTTCTAGTAAAAATAAAATGCACCTAATCTATTTATTTACATACCAAATGAAAATAAATAAATTACATATTTTTACAAATGGAAGACAAAAATAATAATTATTACAACCCATTGAATAATTAAACACAAACATTCAACACATATTCACATAAGGTCATGGCTAGGTTATGAACACCAAAATATATATATCCAAATATATATAAAAAATCAAGAGCAAAAATGGTTTCCTTTTACAACCTACATTTTCGGTCAAGAATGAAAAAAACCGAAAAATGTGTGTTTTTGTCCAAACAAAACAAATCATCCACATGACATAAATTTTTCAAGATTCCTTTATGCATGTAGGAAATAAATCTTGAAAAAAAAAAAGAGGAAAACCATGGATAAAATTTCGGCCATAGGGTTTCTCCAAACCCAAAAACCCAAAAATTTTAAATCCGATGAAGCATGCACTCATATAAGCGGCTCTAGATGCCATTGTTGGGTTTTTCACATGTTTATCAAAGTAATTTTATCCGAATAAAATTAAAACGCAGCGGAAAAGATTTAAAACATGTTACTTTACAAGATTTAAAACCATTTTAAATGCAAAACCCAATAACCGGATCCATATATGACATGCATGTTATCAAAAATGCAACCATAGGGTGTTTTAAGAAACAACCTTTCAAAGAGCAAGGAGATGAAGATGATGATGATTCTTGAATGGTAGCTTTCAAACAAGAAAGCCTCAAGCTAGTATACCCCCAAGCTTCCAACGAACACCTTAAGATTGCTAGGATTTTCACTTGTAAAACTCTCTTGAATGACCACCCTTGGCCGAAAATTTCTAGAGAAAAAGAGAGTTCTTTTTGAGTTCTTTCAACTTGAATAATACTAGAGAAAGTATATGTAAAAAGTGTGAGAGAGTTGTTGCAACTTTTATCAAATCAAGTGCCTTCTCTTATGACATTTTGCATGTAAAATAAGTGGGCAAAACCCACCTTGGGAGGACCATGGGGCCGGCCATAAGGCCACCCTTTTTCACCCAATGAAAAATTTTTCCCTTTTATTTTTTAAGTCTTGTTTATATTTTACAACTTTTATTAAATATAACATTACATATATAAGACTTTTATGCAACAAATCATAACTTTTATAATGTTATTTAACCCATTAAATAACAAAATAAAATACTCTCTCAAAATAAATTATCCATATAATTTATTAGTTTCTCAAGTGCAATTATTTAGAAAACCAATTTCTAAATATTATAAGTGTTAATATTTATTTGTTTGATCATATCATAAATAAATATTGTAGGTGTCTGTCTAGCTTGTTATTGGGTATGATCCGACTTGGATCATAACGTACTAGCCACATCAATTTAATATGTGTCTTGGGCATACAGAGTCCAACAATAAACACCACTAGAGGTCATGTAAACAACAACAACGATGGCGATGGACAGAACGGGCTTCTTAATAACACTAATGGAAACGGAAACGTCGTCGTAGAAACTGAACCTAAGGAGGGATGTTCCTACAAAGCCTTCAAGGGATGTGATCCCCCAATATTTGACGGTAAAAAGGACGCCATGGCCACTTTTCAATGGATCCATGAGATGGAAGTTGTTATTAACATCAGTCGATGCACGCCCACACAAGTAGTCATGTATGCCACTCACTTATTCTGTCTGAGGCATTATTCTGGTTGGATAATGTCAAACAAGCCAAAGGACCTGCAGTTACTGCTGCTTTAACTTGGAACGAGATAAAGGAGCTTATTATGGAGAAATTATGTCCTAAAATCGAAAAAGAAAAAATCAAAAGAGAGTTTATACAACTACAAGCCGGGAAAATAATGCATCGTTGGTACACAACCAAATTTGATGAAATGGCTAGGTTACTTCCTGAGCATGTAACCTCTGAAGCCAAGCGAGTAAAAAGGTATGTGCAAGGGTTACCTCCTCGCATTCGAGAATTGTTTAGAATGTCTGCCCAAAGACCTATGAATCGGCAATTGAATTAAATGCAATTGCATACAAAGAAGGACAGATAACGACTGACAATAAAAGGAAGCGAAACGAGGAAGAAAATCAGTCAATACAGAGAGAGAGAGAGAGAGAGAAAGTTTCCGAGGAATAGGAGAAACTTTATCGATGGCACGGTAAATATGTTAAGAATGATGCAGGGAGAAGGTCCCAAGAATCTAAATGTTTAACATGTCCGCAAGAGAATCAACATGGAAAGACTGTCCAAAGAATAGATGCTTCAACTGTTGGGAGTATGGACATCTACGAAGTGACTGCAGGAAATGTGACACCCGACTATTCTGAGCTGGCACTGTACTGGTGTGACACGTGTTATGACTATATATAGGCACTGAATTATTAAATAGGACATTAATTTGAGGTATTTGAAAAACTGATAAACCCAAACCTTGTTAAAAATTACGTTGGCAACAATAAGTTAAACGCTTATCGCGTAACGAACGAAATGTGAAACGAACGTCGGTGACTGTCCGCATAACGTTAAAATCCGGAAAATATTCCGTTGTGATTAAAACCCTATTTTTAATCATATTCGTGAAGAAAAATTAGCTAGAACGCTTAAAGTTCTTGTTTTGCGAATTTAAGCGCGTACTGCGCAATACAGTGCGTATATTGTGAAACGCGGACGACACAGCCAGTTTAGGTGAACGAAATATTATTTAGTAATATTTTGATGAGATTATTTTTATAGAATACTGAAAATAATTTTAAACGCCTTAAAACGCTGATAAAACGTGAAATAAAATACTCAGTAACCAGTTAAATACCGTGTTATGCATGTATATGTGTATATATGATATTCTAGAGAGAGAAAGTGTGTGTGTAGGTGAGAGGTGGCGGCTATGTAAGCCCACCAACACACTCTCAATTGCCATGTGTTGCAAGAATAATAAACCTAATCATTACAAACTTTACTTCCACACTTTAAACTCCATGTTCCAAGATCAAACTTTTTAAAACACTTCTTCTTCCTTGGAACACTCTCGGCCGAACACCCCCATAACAACACCCATCTTCATTTTTCAAACTTATTTCATAAAAATCATGGCCATTCCAAGCTAGTTTCAAGCTATTTCGAAGATCAAGAGTTGATTTCAAGGTGATTCAAGGAGGAACAAGCTTGTCTTTCATCAATATTCTCATCATCAATCATATTTTTACTCTTGAAATGTACAATATTTCATATTCCTTTAAACATACTTGATGATGATGATGATGATGATGATGATGAGCATGATTCTCACATACTTAGATTTTCACTATTCTTGAAATCAAACCAAACAAATGATTTTTATAAAAATAAAAATGTGAAGATATGTGTGTGTATAGTTGGCCGAATGTATGTGTGTGTATAGTGTTTGTATTTTAAATTTTGTTTGCAATGATACTTGTAAGATGTTTGTTTGAATGAACAAGATTATGTGCAAATGTGTTAGAAGTATAAAGGAATGAATGAATCTTGATTTTTGATTTGAAATAATGTTAGTATATGGACATGTATATGGCTGAAAATTACTAGACATGTTTGTGAATTTTTAAGTTGTTGCATGTTCTTGAATGATAGTTAAGATGCATGTGTTTGATGATTTTGTGTGACTATTTAATGATTGAACAAGGAATGAGACATAAATCCGTCATATGTCATATTAAATGAAAGAATAAGATTGATTAATCTTGTGTGATATTTTGAAGTAAATGCGCATAAAGTGCTTGTACAATGACTTGTAGGATGATTTAATAATCATCATAAAATGGAATTGTTGTGATATGATAAATATTTATTCAAATCAGTAAATAAACATGTAAAATAAATCTATATGATGTATTTTGAAGTTATAAAAATTATGTCATAACTTGGCAGCTTTGCATGTTGTACTTATGGCTTGAAAAGTAATAAACCGGGTGAAGTTTGCATGATTTTTGTGCTATTCATGAGACCTGTATATTCATGATTATAATTATTGTTTTGATCATTATATAACATATGTTATGTTAAAATATCAAGCCAAGATAATTTGGGATGGTTACGGTAAAGTTCGGTACGAAACTATGCGTTAAAAACGGTAAAAATCGGCTTTTTAAGTGATTTTTATAAAAAAAAATTAATCTGATTATAAACTGATGTTTTATAATAAATATAAGTATTTTAACTTATATTAAATATTTTTGGTGTTTGGTTGGTCATATGTGACTTCTGACGCCCAAAAACGCCACAGAAACGGTAAAATACGCATAATTCAACGTACACGAAAACGAGATGTTCAAGCGTGAACTTTGTGTGATATAATTTGATATGTGAATATGAGTATATGTAATGTGATTTGAAAAGTGATTTCATGATAATATGAAATGATGCTATGTTTAAACGTTTGTGCAGCAGAAATGGTAAACTAGATCAGAAATCTTATGTGTGAAAATTTGTAATAAACATGAGAAATATGTTTGAAGTAACTTGATGAGTTATTTGATATATATTAAGTGTTTAAGCATGATAACATGATACATGAATTATGATATATATATATATATATATATATATAGGGTAGGGTTCTAGAGTGAACAACCTCCCAAGAGTGAACTGTGTGAACTGATCTGGACCCTTGATTTCCTTTTTAGTTGTTAAGGGTAGGATTGTAATTATATAAAAAATCAGATTTAAATCATTGTTTTAATAATTGAATTAAGTTACCTCTTACCTATTTTAAATTCATTATCCACAATATCTTTTAATTTTTAAGAAGATAATTATCAAAACAAACAACAAATCACCAGATTTCAATTTCAACTTTTAAGATCAACAGTAACTTTCAGATTTCATCACAAGAATTCAAATTTTGATTTTTAAGATCCATGTAATCTTCATATTTCAACGGTATTCACACGTGTACTTGGATATGAATAGAACAGTACGCATGTGTACTCAGCATCGTACATATGTGTACAGTAATTCACAAGTGTACATCAACAACTTTACACATTCAATACAAAAAAAAATTCTGAGATATCACAAAAACAGACGATATACACATGTGTACATCGCAATAAAAACATAGCAAAATCAGAATACACATGTGTACATCGCATTAAAACAGAGCAAAATCAGAATACACATGTGTACATCGCATTAAAAAACAGAGCAAAATCAAAAAATTGAACAAAAAAACTCAACAACTAATTTCGTCAGATCAATGATGGAGAGGCCAAAAAAACTCAGCAACTATTTTCGATTTGGATATGAAAAACGATCTAGCGAAGATCTGAAAACGATCCGAAAACTCAGCATCGGCGGCGAAGATCTGAAAAATTCAGCAAACGATTCGGATCTGGATTTGTTCTTCAACTTCATCATTGGTGGCGAAGATCTGAAAAACTCAGCAACGATCCGGCGAAGATCTGGACCATCGTCGAAGCCTGGTTTCTTCGATTCCGGCGATAAAACGACGAACAACCCCTATTTTTTCTTCGATTCCGGCGGTGAATGTGAGAGAGAAATTTAGGTTTTTAAGGGAACGATCCGAAAAAATCAGCATCGGCGGTGAAGATCTGAAAACTCAGCAACGATTCGGAGAAGATCTGGACCACCGTCGAAGCCTGATTTCTTCGATTACGGCGATAAAACGACGAACAACCCCTATTTTTTCTTCGATTCCGCCGGTGAATGTGCGAGAGAAAGTTAGATTTTTAAGGGTTTCTTGTTTTTTCGATCCGGATCTGAAAACGATCCGGCTGTGAATGTGAGAGAGAAACTTAGGTGAGAGAGAAATTTGGATGTTGAAGAAAGTTTGAATATGTTGATTTGTGAGAGAGAACGGGATTTATGCAATCAATTTAAAATGGAAATTACACATATACCCTTTTGTATTTAATTAAATGAAAAAAATTAACCACATAATTATCATCATGCCACTCATTTTAATCTCAGGATCATAAAAATCAAGGGCCCAGATAAGTTCACACAGTTCACTTTGGAGAAGTTGTTCACATTTGAACCTGATCCTATATATATATATATATTAGGAGAAGGATCCGTTAGGAACCACCCTTTATTGCGAGAACCAATGTGAACACAACCAAAAATACCTAAAAATAGCTAAAAAACACACAAATTTTTTTTTAATATATTTTACTTAAAATTCGCTGTATTTCGTTATTAAAAAAAATTTGGGCTACTAAAAGTGACGATTTTTAAGTAAAAAAATATTAAAAAAAAAATTTGTGTGTTTTCTAGATTTTTTTTTCGTAGATATATATTGCGAATAAGTAGACATGATAAAGTGTCACCAATAAAATCGCGAAAATCTTAATATGTATATGTACATGGAGGTACATATATGTATATAAAAGCCAACATAATTAAAAACAATGACTTTTCTTAAAAACCTCAAAGATATGTGAAAATCCTAAGTAACGGAGAAACTTGATTGTTTGTCGAACAATTAGTTAATAAATTATTCCTATCTAAATTAGGATATGTGGATTTGATCTGAGGGATTGCGATATTTAAAAATGCACCCAAAGGTGAGTGTTACAGAAACCCCTATTTTTACTGTTTTAAATAATGTTTTCGGGGGAAGACCACATCTTTAAAAAGAAAGATTATATGTTTTCGTATAAAATGTGATTTCGAATAAGTGTATTCTAGTGAATATTCACTAAACACCATTTTTATTATCTTACATAGTGTTTTCAGAGAAAAACATGTCGTTAACAGAAAAGTATATGTTTTCATGTAAAAATATGCTTTTAAATTACATAAAAATGTATTTTCATAGAGAATATGATTTTTAGAGTATCATAATATGTTTTATGAACGCAGAAAGATGTATAACTTAAACTGTTTTCAAGGAAAACGAGTTTTAATGTAACATATGGGTTTCAGGGAGAAACCGGGTAAATGACGATGTTATGGGTATAACGATCGTAAAGATTTAAAAACTATATTTTTTTAAAATCTAAGTTGGGACAAATTCGCCAAAATCTCAAGAGTGTAAGTAGCGGTATAGGCTTGCATTGGGTGGGGGATGGCGGGGATTTGTACAACGCCAAATATTAAATTGTTATTCACTAGGTTATATTTAATAGTGAATTGAGGATAGGGCATAAGATGCATCATAGCCGATTTAATCTCTTAAGTAATGCACGCGTGGAATCGTTGATAGATCTATCGGGTTGACTACCCCTTCGTGATTGGTGGCTCCGATTTAAATAACGGCGAATTTGAATTCTTTAATAGTCTAGTATGGATTGAAACCTCAATCGTTTTATATAGCTCGTGAAGTCTTGCAAACTTACGAAACCAAAGTTATAACGAAAAATTTAATATTAAATCGGAATCATGGAATATAATTTCCATGCCGAATGCGGTACAGTGCCGATTCAAATAAAAAATCATGAGTATAAGTTTTCATCAGAAACATGCATGCGGGGCCGTTTCAAATGAATTATTCCATGACATTTTACAAAGGAAATAAAATGATCTTTCTAAAACATGCGTGAATGTTTTTAAAACATAAAATGTTTTTATCAAGAAAGATTTTCCTTACCATGCGGAATGCAGTACAGTGTCGATTCCAATAATGTTACTATGACATTATTTTGTTTTAGGAAATGAATGTCTTTCTTAAACATATGTAAATGTTTTCAGACCGTTAAAGGGTCAAATAAGGATGTTTTCCTTAAACAAAATCATTATGAAAATTATATGTGAACTCACCTTCCTTTGTGTTGACACTTGATTTTTACGTGTTCTTTAGGTACATGAGTTCGGTTTCGGAGAATTTTGGCTTGCGCTGTCATGTGGTTATGTGATGCTTATGTATTAAAATAATGTTGGACACTTTTTAACTATGGGACCGTGTGTAATAAGACCTCTAAGGGTCAAACTAACTATGACTTGATCATGATGGATGCGGTAATCTTAAAAACAATGTTTTAAAAAAACATTAAAATGTCCAAATTAACTATAGCATCGAACACTAAGACATTATATGGGTACCAACCTCCGTCACCGCCACGTTTGTATTTTCCGCTGTGACGTTTTTGGGGTGTGACAGGAAACCTCCCCAACCAAAGCCTAAAGAGAATCAGAACAAGGCTAAGGGTCGAACGTATGTGTTAAAAGAAGCCGGAGACGGAGCCATAGCTGGTACGTTCCTCGTTAATAATATATATATATATATATATATATATATATATATATACAAAAGTATTATTCGATACAAGAGCAAATAGAAGCTTCATCTCGACTGCCTTAGTTCTCTACTTGAACTTAGTACCACAAACCCTTGAAAATGCATATATAGCCGAGACAGCCAGCGGAGAGCAAGATAGAATCACCCACATCTTTAGGGATTGTGTTATTGATGTGTGTAAAATGCAACATATAAATTACATCAAATGAGGCATAAAACTAACCCTTTTTAGTACTAATGTTGGAAAAAGTGTGCTTTTGTCTTCCTTTTGTATTTTCAGGACCAAACAAGCTTAAATGAACAAAAGGAACAAATATGCAGCAAAAACTAACATAAATACAAAGAAAAGGAATAAATGTGGCATGCCCGACCCCTCGACAGCATCTCCCCAAGCAAAAACAACAAACAGGAGGCTGACCATGGCCCGTGCCCTGTGCCCAGAGGACACGGGGGCGTGGTCAGGTGTCTGCAGAAATGGAAAAAGCTATAGAAGCTTCTATTCCCGACACGGGGGCGTGCCCAGCTCAGCACGGGGCGTGGTCAACGCTAAGATTCGCAGAATCTTGCAAATCTTGATAGTACAGATACGCTTCTACACACGGGGCCGTGCCCAGCGAACACGGGGCCGTGTGGAGCCTAATGCAGACAAGTGCAATTAATGAAGGAAGAGAAAGAGAATGGCCACGGGGGCGTGTCCAGCGGACACGGGGCCGTGGCCGGGCTTCAGTTCAGACTATAAATAGGGGTGCTTGGCTCACTTCAAAAGCATCCCTTGGCAAACCACCTCTCTCTCACTTTGCCACCACTCCACCACCCCTACAACACCCACATCCACCACCATCATCCATCATCCACCTTAAATTGTGTGTAGTAGTCTCGGGATCCAAGATTGATCGTAAGAGCTCTTGTCAATCAAAGGCCATGTTTGGCTAAGTCTCTTACATCACTTGGTGAAGATAAGCATTTGATGTGCGCAAAATGCAACACAAAAATTACATCAAAGGTGGCATTAAACTAACCCTTTTTTAGTACTAATGTTGGAAAAAGGGTGTTTTTGTCTTCCTTTTGTATTTTCAGGATTAAATGAGCTCAAATAAACAAAAGAAGCAAAAAGGCAGCTAAATCTAACATAAATACAAGAAAAGGAATTAACGTGGCATGCCCGACCTCCCGACAGCATCTTCCTAAGCAAAACAAGAGAACAGAAGGCTGAACACGCCCCGTGCTCAATGAGCACGGGGGCGTGCCCAAGTGTCTGTAGAAAAGACAAAGCTGTAGAAGCTTCTATCACCCACCACGGGGGCATGCCCAGCGGACACAGGGCCGTGGTCAACTCTAAGATTCGCAGAATCTAGGGAAATCTTGATAGTGCAGATACGCTTCTGCACACGGGGTCGTGCCCAGCGGACAAGGGGGCGTGGTCAACTAATGCAGACAAACTGCAATTAATGAAGAAAGAGAAGATGGGTGGACATGGGGCCGTATCCGGGCTTCTGTGCAGACTATAAATAGGGTGCTTGGCTCATTTGCAAACCATCCCTTGGCAAACCACCTCTCTCACACTTCACCCACCCACCACCACCATCACAACCCACATCCACCACCATCATCCATCATCCATCATAGAGTGTGTGAGTAGTCTCAGGATCCAAGATTGATCGTAAGAGTTCTTGACAATCAAAGGCCATGTTTGCCTAAGTCTCTTACATCACTTGGTGAAGACAATTGTTTAGTGTAATACTTTTTATTTTTAATCTTTTCGCACTTTTTATTTGGTTATGTATTAATGACTTTAATAACTAGTTTCTTATGTTGAAGGTGAGTCTTCCTTATCGTTTGTCCGTGGTGTCTTGGCATTATTTTACTGTCTATATAAAATAAAAGATTTTCACCATTCATATCTCCACGGTCTATATGGAGATATGTTGGCTACCTGGTCGGGGGTTAAGGGAACGGTTTGGTAAGAGTCTTGCCTTGTTCAGTGTATAGATCCTACAAGGACCTGGGTCAACTTTAGTAGGACCTCCTTCAATACCCACTGGTATTGGATGACGGGGGTCCGAACTCCTTGATCCCCTCATATGTAAACTACTATTAAAACTTTAACCCGACTACTTAGGACTGTATCCCTGCTGACTCAGACTACTTAGTCGAGGGTAACGTCACCTCCAGAAGAGGGGCCTACCACAATATGCATTAATAACTTAATTAATTATCTTTCAATAATCCAACCCTTTAGGATTGTATCCTTGGTGACTCAAACTAATGGGTTGAGGGTAACGTCACCTTAAGAAGAGGGGCCTACTACAATAACTAAGATAATCTCTTAAAAAGTGCAAAAGTGCGGAAATAATCAAAGGTTACACTAAACACGAGTCGGATCCAAGTGATTCATCTTGTCTATCTGTTTTTTATTTTATTTTATTTTTCAGCATTTTAGTTAGTTTTATTTTTTTTTTAGTTTAAAAACCTTTTTCTAAACTTTCGATTTGATTAGACGTTGAGGATAAACCGGTATTAAAAGCTCTTGTGTCCTTGGACAACCTCGGTATCTTACCAACACTATACTACGCTCATGATGGGTGCACTTGCCCATATGTGTGTTTAGTGTTAGTAAATATCGTGTTTTATAAATTTAAAACTTGGCTAAAAAGTGTTAAAGGGCTTAAAATATACATTAAAAACTATACGACACTTCACACGCATCAAGTTTTTGGCGCCGTTGCCGGGGACACAAGGATTTTAAGAAAGTTAGGAATCAACGGCCTAATCGTTTTCTCTTATTTTTCTATTTTTTTAGGATTTTTTTTTAGATTTCCAACTTCTGCAGAACTCAGCACGGGGCGTGCCCGCTGAACACGCCCCCGTGCCCAATCTTTGGTACTGGCAATCCTATTTTAAGTCAGACAGTAAGCTGAACACGGGGCCGTGCCCACTCAACACGCCCCGTGCCCAAGTTTCAGTTACTTAAAACAGAACCGTAAGATCCCGACGGTTGGTAATTTCTGACACAAACATGAGTGATACTGATATTTCTTACTTTCGGCACTCTTATGGTACGTGGTGTCAAATATGTGGTGGCCCTCATAAAGATTTAGAATGTTATTTTCTAAATTATAAGCCCCACTATATAGACCCATTGTTTTCCTGTAGCCTTAAGAGGGGCGAAAGTAAAAATAATCTATATCTCTCCCTCGAATGCTCCCAATCGAATCTTCTAGGAGAAATGCTTCTTGACGAATTATTTCAAATGGAGGATTTAATTCTTAATTGGGTAAAGGAACTTGAAATGGATTCCATTAATTCACCTCAAGAAGATACCTAAGAAGAATTATTGGGATCGCATTCGAATAAAAACAACTTCGTTGTTCCCGAAATCACCTCTAACTCTAGCGAAGACTTGAGCGATAGTCGTCCTTGTGTCGATTGTGCTGTGAAGGACTCCCCATCGACTTCGTTCGATGCATACAGAGACCTGAGCGATTCGGCATACACCTTCTTTAACGAGAGCCTGGGAAAGGGTTGGACTTGTCCACCTACATTTAGCATAGGAATCACCCTCACCGACAACCTCTTGCGTTCTCGTCTTAGTCTAGAGCAATTAAGGTATCTCAGGCACTTTGGGGTTGTTCCATCCAGTAAGGAACCACCCGATCTGGATGAATTCCTTAGGAATAGACGAAACTTCATAAACAGCCTCTCGACACGGGGCCGTGTCTAGGTCAACACGCCCCCGTGTCCACCAAAAGATTTCTTTCTGACTTTTTGTCAGAATACGGACAAAATGTGTCAGGGCTTCGTCTGCACACGGGGCCGTTTCCAGCCGACACGGGGCCGTGTGCAGCGTGCTGTCGTTTTCTATAAATGCAGCCAAGAATCCTGCACATTTGGACCATTCCAGGGACAGAGATTTGGTGGGATCTTCACACATACCATCCTAGGTATTTTCTAAAAAAGGTTCTCAACAACCATCTTGTCCTTTCCTCTCTTGTCTATTCCCTTCTTCTTCATTTTTCACCTCAACACCTCCATTAGAGCTTGAGATCACAATGATTCCAAGCTTTATTGTGATATTTGTTAGGTTTTTGTTCAAGGAATCTTGTTATAAATAAGTGTTACAACATTGTTTTAAGTTATTTCTGCTAAAAAACGCTTCCTAAGTTGGAAAAATAATTTAAAACTCCAAGATTTCTTGTTCCAAAAATCTACAGAAAGGTGAACACGGGGCCGTGCTCATTGAGCACGGGGCCGTGTCCGAGGCTACTGTTTCATTAAAATGAACTTTTTTTCAGTTTATTTTCGTAGAATGTCGAGCCAAAACAGTGGAACTTCTTTTGCACATTCCAGAAACAGTCGGAGGGAAAGGAGGTCTTCGATTGAAGCAACTCTCGTACGCTACGTGATGGCATTACGTGAAGCTCTTGATGAGATGACCTCGGTAGAGGAGGTCCTCATAGACCGTATAAATTATCTTACGGTGGGGTTGGAAAACAGTTTTCAAGAAATCAACCTCTTGCACCAGAGGTTAAACATTCTTGTGACACCTCCCATGGAGCCAATCCTCCCTCAAGAGGATTGGAACCTAGCACTTGGAGTCAATAATCTCACCGGGTGGGATGACATCCCCGCGGAGCCTCCTCTTGAAGATTTTCAAGAAGTCCCGTTGGAGATTGCACCCCCTCAAACTGATGCAAATGAGCCCGCCTTTCTTCTCCCAAGGGAGATAGAGGAATGGCTCGCCGACGTATGAGGAACCCATTTCCGGAGGATGAAGTTCTTCGAGCCACATCCAACCGAGAGAATTATCTTTTCGGAAATTTTGCTAATAGAATAATCTTTAGGCTAGAACTTCTTGGTTTAGACTCCTTGTGTTTCTTTTGACCTATTTATCTAGAATTTTTTAGGAACATTATGTAACTTTCTCTATTTGAATGAATGATGGTTTTAATTAATTTGGTGTTTGGATGATGATGTAATGGGTAAAACACACTCGGGATGGTGAAGGATACCAAGGGAAACTTGCACCAGCACCCCATGCACAAAAACAGAGCCTTCCGTCGATTTTTCTTCATTACAGCAAGTTCAGCACGGGACCGTGCTCATTCAACACGCCCCGTGCTCAACCATCTGCAGAAAAATGCCCAGTTCAGGTACCTGGACACGGGGCGTGCTCACTGAACACGACCCCGTGTCCAGCCTTCTGTTACTTTACTTTCTTTTCTGTTACTGACGATCTGAACACGGGGCCGTGCCCGGACACCACGGGGCGTTGTCCAGACGCCCAGTAACATAAAATTTTGCTTTTTCACATCTTTTTACACATTCAATCAACCTAAAAACTTATTTTTGGGACACATTGAGGACAATGTGTAATTTAAGTGTGGGGGGATGCTAAAACCTTGAATTTTGCAAGTCCTAATTACAAGCCTTACACAAAACTCTATTGGAACCGCTAAACACCCCAAATTTTTTTCAAAAATTTTTCATTTTTTTTTACTTGTCTAGGTTTAGTTTGGGAATTTCAAATTCTAAAAAGGTGATATTTTTAAATTTACAACCGATAACGTCGTGATTAAAAGAACCAACATAAGAAAATTATGAAACGGCATGACAAATCTAGTTAAAATTTGATTATATATACTTGATCACATAAAAAACCTATTCCCACAAAAAGTGAGTTTTGAGCCTTTATTGAGCATACAAATACACATCTTTAAACTAAATGCTCATTTTTCGTTTTCTTGTGTGAATAGCCGCTTGGTTCTAACGACTCTAGAACTTGCCACGACGATACATTCCCGGTCCTTACCAACTTAAACCCGAGTAAGTAAATGATGGAGGCATTAGGACTAACTTTTTTTATTTCTACACCATTTTTTTTACCACCTACCCAAAATCCCCCTAGTTAACCCCTTTGAGCCTAAACCTTTTCATTTCTTAACCCAAAACAAACACCCTTTTACCCACCAAAACCCTTTTTCATTTTAAACCCTTTATTTTAGTAACAAAGCTCGGTTTTTCTTATGACTTCTTCAAAAAAAATGATGATGAAGCCAAAAGAAATAAACAAAAAGGTTTATCAAAAAGAACTTTGTTTGAAGAATTGCTTCATCAAAATAAAAAGTTACAAAAATAAAAAATCTTACGAAAACCGATGCTTTTTACGCCTTTCGCCCTTTTCTACTAACCACTAACCCAACCACCTACCTTTAACCCAAGCCTAACCCTTCCCCCAAAGTCCTCTTGATATTTACAAAGGTATATAGTTAAAAAGGATGAGGATTGATTGCTTGGCAAGCTTATGGTAGAAGTAAGTTCCATGCCGCTCTCGAATGTTTCACAAAAATACATTTTCGACCCAGTGTTGAGTGATCCCCCGTGAGGTATGTGAACTTGTATATAAATGGAATTTTAAAAAGGCATGTTATGCCCTAATAAGTAATTTATCTTATGTAATGTTTTAAATAAATCATGACGAATAGGATTGTAAATAATTAAAAATAAAACTTAATAAAGAATCTTGGAAATCCCGACACTCTATGACAAGCCCAAAAACCTTATCTTCTACCCGTTCCATTTGGGAGTGTAAAGCCACATTATAAAGAGTTTTGCTTGAGGACAAGCAAAGATTCAAGTGTGGGGGTATTTGATGTGCGCAAAATGCAACATATAAATTACATCAAAAGTGGCATTAAACTAACCCTTTTTTAGTACTAATGTTGGAAAAAAGTGTGTTTTTGTCTTCCTTTTGTATTTTCAGGATTAAATGAGCTCAAATAAACAAAAGAAGCAAAAAGGCAGGTAAATCTAACATAAATACAAGAAAAGGAATTAACGTGGCATGCCCGACCCCCCGACAGCATCTTCCCAAGCAAAACAAGAGAATAGAAGGCTGAACACGCCCCGTGCTCAATGAGCACGGGGGCGTGCCCAAGTGTCTGCAGAAAAGACAAAGCTGTAGAAGCTTCTATCACCCACCACGGGGGCGTGCCCAGCGGACACGGGGCCATGGTCAACTCTAAGATTCGCAGATTCTAGGGAAATCTTGATAGTACAGATACGCTTCTGCACACGGGGTCGTGCCCAGTGGACACGGGGGCGTGGTTAACTAATGCAGATAAACTGCAATTAATGAAGAAAGAGAAGATGGGTGGACACGGGGCCGTGTCCGGGCTTCTGTGCAGACTATAAATAGGGGTGCTTGCCTCATTTTCAAACCATCCCTTGGCAAACCACCTCTCTCACACTTCACCCACCCACCACCACTATCACAACCCACATCCACCACCATCATCCATCATAGAGTGTGTGAGTAGTCTCGGGATCCAAGATTGATCGTAAGAGTTCTTGACAATCAAAGGCCATGTTTGCCTAAGTCTCTTACATCACTTGGTGAAGACAAGTGTTTAGTGTAATACTTTTTATTTTTAATCTTTTCGCACTTTTTATTTGGTTATGTATTAATGACTTTAATAACTAGTTTCTTATGTTGAAGGTGAGTCTTCCTTATCGTTTGTCCGTGGTGTCTTGGCATTATTTTACTGTCTATATAAAATAAAAGATTTTCACCATTCATATCTCCACGGTCTATATGGAGATATGTTGGCTACCTGGTCGGGGGTTAAGGGAACGGTTTGGTAAGAGTCTTGCCTTGTTCAGTGTATAGATCCTGCAAGGACCTGGGTCAACTTTAGTAGGACCTCCTTCAATACCCACTGGTATTGGATGACGGGGGTCCGAACTCCTTGATCCCCTCATATGTAAACTACTATTAAAACTACTATTAAAACTTTAACCCGGCTACTTATGACTGTATCCCTGCTGACTCAGACTACTTAGCCAAGGGTAACGTCACCTCCAGAAGAGGGGCCTACCACAATATGTATTAATAACTTAATTAATTATCTTTCAATAATCCAACCCTTTAGGATTGTATCCTTGCTGACTCAAACTACTGGGTTGAGGGTAACGTCACCTTCAGAAGAGGGGCCTACTACAATAACTAAGATAATCTCTTAAAAAGTGCAAAAGTGCGGAAATAATCAAAGGTTACACTAAACACGAGTCGGATCCAATTGATTCATCTTGACTATCTGTTTTTTATTTTATTTTATTTTATTTTATAGCATTTTAGTTAGTTTTATTTTTTATTTTTAGTTTAAAAACCTTTTTCTAAACTTTCGATTTGATTAGACGTTAAGGATAAACCGGTATTAAAAGCTCTTGTGTCCTTGGACGACCTCGGTATCTTACCAACACTATACTACGCTCACGATGGGCGCACTTGCCCATATGTGTGTTTAGTGTTAGTAAATATCGTGTTTTATAAATTTAAAACTTAGCTAAAAAGTGTTAAAGGGCTTAAAATATACATTAAAAACTATACGACACTTCACACGCATCAGCATTTAATGTAATACTTTTGATTTTTAATCTTTTCGCACTTTTTATTTGGTTTTGTATTAATGACTTTAATAACTAGTTTCTTATGTTGAAGGTGAAACTTCTTTATCATTTGGTTGTGGTGTCTTGGCATTACTTTACTATCTATACTAGGTTAGAACCCCGTGTATTACACGGGTTGATTAAATATATTTTTATATAATAAAAAAGTTACATCTTTAATTACCCGTGTATAACATGAGTTGAATAAGCATGTGTACTACACGACTTGAATAAATATAATGTAATCAGTTAACACACACAGTCGTCAAAATACGTTTTTGGTAAAAAGAACTTTGATATACTATTTACGTATTAGAACATTTTACTCTGTTTTTTTATTTTTCTATTATTAGGTTATAAACTTGTATATTACAAAAGTCCATTAAATTCACTTATTTCTTGTTTCCTCATTCATAACCCATTGCTTTGTACCTAAATATTAGTTTTTATTCTTCCCTACTTAATACATGTTATCTCAATCAAGTAATCAAAACTAAAGATGAAAACAACTACAAAAAATGATATGTACTTTTCAATTTGAATTCACATACAGAACTAACATGAGGCTATTAACCTGCAAATATGGCTTGTTTGGCATTTAGTCAGCGAAACGCGGGCTGGATCTCTCCTCCGAGTGGATTTGATAGCTTGGAATGAAAAGGGGCTTGCTCCATGTGAATGGCCCCATAAATTTAAGAGATCCAATTGTGTTTGGACTACATCTCCGGTGAAAACAGAGGCAATTTTGCTTGGGTTTCAGGCAGTTTTGCGTTTGCACCACATCCCCATTCCATTTTGCGAGTCAGTTGATGACGGTCATCAAACGATAGTGGGATCCTCACATGTTAGGCATGTGAGGGAAATAAACTGAGATAATTAACTTGGTTAGTCATAAAGGATTAAACCAGCAACAAAAATAAACTTAAAGGATGTTTTTAGCAAGTTTTAAACATTAAGGCTGGAACCTGCAAGTTTGAGTAAACATAAAGGAAGTTTTGTGCAATTTACTCGCAAAATAATCAACTAAAGATAAGTATAAATATTATATTAGAAGATAAATATAAATATAGAGATATAGTTATAGATAAACGTCGACTTAAAATATGGGATTACTTGATAAATTATTTTATAACTTGTAATTTTTAAGATAAAAATAAATATAAATATATGGCAAGAAAACTAAAAAATAGATGTCTCTCGTATTGACACGCGTCCATTAATTGGTTTCTTTTATTATATAGTATAGATATAGATAGATAGGGATATATCGAAAATCATGATTTATCTTTTATTCCAAATATTAACTCGGCAAATAAATGTTTATTAGTTAAAATAAAACATCTACAGGGAATTTTGTAATATCATAGAATTATTATTATTATTACTAGGTTATTAGTCCCGTGTATTACACGGGTTTAAGGATATAAATTATGTAATTTTATAATGTCTTCATAATATATAGAAGTGAATTCTTTACCCTGAACAATGCGACATATAGTTGGTCATGTGTAAAAATCAATTGTTTTAGAAACAATCCAACTTTACGTAACAACTGCTCTTGACTTTTATTTATCATCATGACAAAACATTCAGTGAGAGAAAATTGTCTTCCTTTCAATTTAATCGAAATCTAGGGAAAAACATTTGAGCGCCAATATTATGTCCAGATAATATTAATATGAGTGCCTCAATAACCTGATCACCCAATAATAGAACCTTTAGTTGAGTTCCATTGCATAAACAATTTTAATAACTTTACTGGAACACTAACCTTTGGTAATAATCTAAGGTTCGTCAAGCCTGAAGTTTAAGTCCATGCGATGAGTATAGACTTGCATCAAAGTTATTATGAAGATATTTTGCTCAATTAAATTATTAAAACTTAGATATTAACAAATTAAAAATATAATGACCGTTTGCTAAAAATAGTAATTAACATTAAATATGTTTTCAAAACATGAAAGTAAATCGGTTCTCGAGATCAGATTAACCTATTATTTACTATTTTTATTATTATAATATGAAAATAATAAATTATTTAATAGATATTTTAATCATAAAGTAAAAGGAAGCTATTAAAGAATGAAAAGGCATATGACATTATTTGAAATTGTTTATTATAAATAGAATTGGTATTAAACAAATAATTATATTTTAAATAAGTTAAAAGTAGATGATCAATATCCAAGTAAATCATAATACAAATTAAAACAAAAGGTTATTGAATGTGACTTTAATTAGCCTAGTGGTATCTTGGGGTGAGATAAGGCTTATGACCATTAGGTCATGGGTTCGATTCCAACAAAGGGGGTTTTCCCAGATTTATTGGGTTTACTCCTGAATCGGTGTATATGCATTATTGCCTAGTGGAGATGGATATGATCGGGTGGTTCTACTGGTAGCACGATGTTACTCCAGTGGTCCGTCAGTGATCCGAATTTGCCGTTAAAAAAAATTAGTAATAATATTTGTGAAAGAAATTTATACCTTTATTGATAGTAATCATCGCCTATTTATGATTGATTCGTAAAAAGATGTGTTTATATTGTTATGGATGTATACCATTGGATCTTTCATTGTTTTTTATTAATTAGTTATTAATAATCATATTATTAATAAACTGAATGAGAAAATATTATATGATATTAATTGAAATCTTTTATTAAAATTACATAGATTTAAAATAGAATGAAACTATTATTTTGCTAACTCCGTTACATATGTCTAAAACACTAATTAATTGTGAACAATAACGTGAAGAAGAGATTTATATATTCAATAAGGGATATCTATGTATTATTAAACGTGAAGAAAAGATTTAAATATTCAATATGGGATATATCTATATATATTAATTATTAAAAAAATAAAATATAAATAAATTTTTTGAAGGAGAGAATGCCATGTAGCATTAATTGGAGTCTTTTATTATATGTTAGATTAGATTAGATTATTATTATTATTATTATTATTAACACGGGGTTATAACCTAGTTATTATTTATATTAAATATAAATTCGAAAATCTATCTAACATCTAATTTGTTTTTTTCTTTCACATGAATAATACCGAATATATGTTGCAAAATAGGTTATGTGATATTATTTTTGTATAAAAGATTTATATTAATTTAATTAATATTTAATAATTTAAATTAAATAATTATTATCTACAATTAAGGATGGTCTAGAATAATGACAAATGTCCTCAAATTGGTTTCTTTTATTATATGTATAGATAAAGTAAAATATTTTCACCATTCATATCTCTACGGTCTATATAGAGATATGTTGGCTACCTGGTCGGGGGTTAAGGGAATGGTTTAGTAAGGTTCTTGCCTTGTTCAGTGTATAGATCCTGCAAGGACCTGGGTCAAGCTTACTAGGACCTCCTTCAATACCCACTGGTATTGGATGGCGGGGGTGCGAATGGCTTGATCCCCTCATATGTAAACTACTATTAATACATTAAACCGGCTACTTGGAATTGTATCCCTGCTGACTCAAACCACTTAGCCGAGGGTAACGTCACCTTCAAAAGAGGGGCCTACCACTTTACGCATTAATAACTTAATTAATTAACTTTCAATATTCCTATCCTTTGGGATTGTATCCTTGCTGACTCAAAGCACTGGGTTGAGGGTAACGTCACCTTCAAAAGAGGGGCCTACTACTATAACTAAGATAATCTCTTAAAAAGTGCAAAAGTGCGGAAATCATCAAAGGTTACATTAAAGGCGAGTCAGATCCAAGTGATTCATCTTGTCTATCTATTTTACTTTTATTTTTATTTTCAGCATTTTAGTTTTTATTTTTCATGTTTAAAACATTTTCTAAAAATTTTGATTTGATTAGACGTTGAGGATAAACCGGTATCAAAAGCTCTTGTGTCCTTGGACGACCTCGGTATCTTACCAACGCTATACTACGCTCACGATGGGTGCACTTGCCCATGTGTGTGTTTAGTATTAGTAGAATATCGTGTTTTATAAATTTAAAACTTGACTAATGTGTAACATGGGCTTAAAATATCAATAAAAACATAACAGACCTTACACACACCAGTTATTTATCTGGCTAACAATGAATTCCCTATAAACCCAATGTTGACCACTCTGAGTGGTTATGACGTCGTTCTCGGGATGGAATGGTTAAATAAGAATTATGCTCACCTTGATTATGAACACAAAACGATGACATTGCGTAAGCCAGATGGAGGAGAGTTATTAGTTAATGGAAATGATGCAAACCCCAAGATCGGAATCATCTCTGCAATGAAAGCTATAAGATATATCCAGAAAGGATGTATTGCCTTTCTCGCATCTGCAGTAGATGCTAAGAAAGAGGGTCGAGTAAAGAAATATCGGTGGTGTGTGACTTCCGTGATGTATTTCCAGAAGATCTACCGGGACTCCCACCTGAACGCCAGATAGAGTTTCACATGGACTTAATACCTGGTGCTAAACCAGTGGCGATGGCTCCTTACCGTTTAGCCCCTTCGGAGATGAAAGAACTTATGAAGCAGATTGATGAACTTTTGGAGAAAGGCTTTATCAGACCAAGTTTCTCACCTTGGGGAGCGCCGATATTGTTCGTTAAGAAGAAAGATGGTTCAATGCGTATGTTCATTGATTATCGTGAACTGGACAAGTTTACTATCAAGAATAAGTACCCTTTACCAAGAATAGATGATTTATTTGATCAACTGCAAGGAGGCAACCGCTTTTTAAATATTGACCTTCGATCAGGGCACCATCAACTAAAGGTATGGAAGGAGGACTAACTAACGCCCCTGTAGCATTCATGGACCTAATGAATAGAGTTTGCAGGCCATACTTGGATAAGTTTGTCATTGTTTTTATCGATGACATACTTATTTTTTCTAAGAACCAATACGATCATTCCAGACATCTGAAAATGATTCTAGAAACCCTTCGACAAGAGAAACTTTATGCCAAACTCTTTAAATGTGACTTCTGGAAGAGGGAAGTCCAATTCCTTGGTCACGTAATAAGTGAGAAGGGTATACAAGTAGATCCAACTAAGATAGAAGTTGTGATGAAACAGGAAGCACCAAAGAACCCCAGCGAGATTAGAAGCCTTTTGGGTTTAGCAGGATATTACCAAAGATTTATCCGAGATTTCTCAAAGATTGCTACACCCTTAACAGCTTTAACTCAGAAGAATGCAAAGTTTGTATGGGGACCAAAGCAAGAAGAAGCTTTCAAACTTCTAAAGGTAAAGCTTAGTAGTGCTCCCATACTTGCATTGCTAGAAGGTAATGAAGATTTCGTAATCTATTGTGATGCCTCACAAAATGGTCTAGGTTGTGTGTTGATGCAACGAGAAAAGGTCATAGCCTATGCATCACGACAACTAAAAGTTCATGAGAAGAACTATACTACGCACGACCTCGAATTAGGTGCCATAGTGTTTGCCTTAAAGATTTGGTGACACTACTTGTATGGTACCAAGTGCGTAATATACTCAGACCATAAGAGCTTACAATATATCTTTACTCAAAAGATGTTAAATATGAGGCAGAGAAGGTGGATGGAGCTTATCAATGACTTTGTCTGTGAAATAAAATACCATCCAGGAAAGGCTAACGTAGTTGCAGATTCCCTAAGTCAAAAAGAAAGAATTAAACCAATTAGGGTAAAGGCCTTGAGGATCAACGTCAAGCTTGATTGGAAAGACCAAATCAAGAATGCTCAAAGTGAGGCCTTGAAAGACAAAAATGTCAAGACTGAAAGGATGTTGGGTAGGCAAAAATTACTGATCAAAGGGGCATATGAAATCTTAAGATTTGGCAAGAGAATTTGGATTCCGAAATTTGGAAATGTTCAAAGCAAAGTATTGGATGAAGCCCACAAATCTAAATACACAATGCACCCCACGGCAAACAAAATGTACAAGAACATTAGAGATCAGTATTGGTGGCCTAATATGAACAGATCCATAGCCCAGTACATTGAGAAATGCCTGACATGTTTACAGGTTAAGATTTAACATCAATAACCTGCAGGTCAACGACAACAACTGGAGTTGCTAGTATGGAAATGGGATAGAGGTGGCACCCGGCTATTCTGAGTGTCACACCCCAACCGATGGCGGAAACATCGGGATGAGACGAAGTGTATATAGATTGCTCGAGACTCATAACACTATGTGACAATATTTAATTAAATTCAAATTTCATTGCAATTGCTAAACTGTCATACAATATCAAATGGAAATAACAACATTGTTCCAACAAGTAACATAACATAAAAAGATAAATAATTTATAGGTGTGTATCTAGTCCACCCTACACTTGTTTCATCTTTTCATCATACTTCAACAATCAACCTGCAACATGTATTAAAATAGAGTTTCAATGCAAAAGCAAAGGCGAGTATACAAGTTTGTTTACATAGCATAATAGAATAAAAACTCAAATCCAACATGATTCATAATATGTGATTACTAGTATGCAATTTTGGCGTACAATATGATCAAACCCTAGAATACAACGCATAAAATAGCCTAATCCCAATAGTTTAGCGGGGTGGTAACTTAACAATACCCAATAGAATAGCGGGCGGGGCGTTAATCCTATAGCGCTATAATTGTTAAGGTGGGCGAGCAAAGTTAATGAGCATATAACGTTCCAAATCGTTCATAGAGCATACAAGAATAACAAGTAATTCACATTAGTTTCATGCTTGATCAAGGATTGAGTATGTTTAATTGAGTTTAAAAGTTGTTTGCATAGTTATACATGTTGCATCCCAAAGTGTAAAGGGGAAAAAGGGATCGAGTATACTCACGTAATTGCTAAGTCTTCCGATTATCCAAGTGTTGACAAGTGTATAAGTTTAGGAGGATGGAACACCGAGGTCACCCTATATGGGCAAACGATGGTGCATGAGTAAACGGAATTATGACGGAGGAATTGAATTGGAATTTAGAGTAACTAGTTGATATATATGTATATATAAATACAAATACGTATATATCATATAGTTTAAGTAATAATCTAAATTAAGTCTATCGAAAAATATTATGGAAGTATCGTCAAAAATACATATACATTTATACCTATTTTATAAAGTTTAATAGAAGTTGATAGATTTCGATTTATAAAACTATCGCGTTTCGTTTTACGGGATTTTACGAAAAAAACGGGCAGAGTTTCCTCTGTTTTTGGACGATCCCGACAACTAAGGTGTCGATATAATTTCAAAATTCAACTAATTATAAACGAAACAATATATTTATATATATGTTTATATTTTATTACAAGGTACATAGAGTTCGCGATTTAAACAGTATTTAGATATAAAATAGAACAATAAAATTAATATTCGCGAAATTATTATACCGTGGCTCGTGTTTAACCCGCTGACCCGAACCCGAAACGAGACTGAACCGCGACTCCAGTTGACCAGCTTCGACTGAGTTTGACCCGGCAGTTGATCGAGTTGACCGTTTGACCCGAGACACTAAAAAAAGAAAACTGAACCATAACATGCCCAAATCAACTCGAACCATATTGCCACCTCCACGGTTTTCGTTCCTGTTCGTCACCGGAACTGAACCCAATCCCGAACCAGAATCAGAAACGGACTAAAGTCGACACATAACCCGTATCAGAATCCAAACCGGAACCGGGTTGAACGAATCAGAAAGCAAATTTCAAAATAGAACCGACTTGAATTAAAACTGAGATGTAACCGAATAATACTCGAAACTCGTACCTGAACCGTTGTCGTCCGTCATCGTCGGACATGGCTGTGGCCGGCCGGATCCGAGAACGAGGTGAGAACGAGGCGGCCATTGTTCAGCCATTCACATCCGCCGCCGCCGCCGCCGCGAGCGGCGGCGCCACCCCTAATATGTTACCGGTTTAGGGAGGGAGATCAGAGAAGGAGGGGAGTAAAAGGGGTGCGTGTGCGTCGCCTGTAAGTGGATCCGCCGTGTACCACCACCAGAGGGTGGTGGCTGACTGCCTTTGTTTGTCGCGGTTGTAGGGAGGGAACGAGAGGGAACAGAGGGGTGTGGGTGAGGAAGGAGAAGGTTGTGGTGGCGTGTAGCTGGCCGGAGGTCGACGCCGGAAAAGAATCCGGTCACCGGTGTCTGAACGGGAGAGAGAGAGAGGCTGCTGTGTTTGTGTTTGTGGCTGCTAGGGTTTTGGGGCAATCCTATTTATTTAGTTTTAACTAATTTAATAGTTTCAGAATTTGCATAATTGGTCCCTGTGTTTTGATTAATTTGGTTAGTTTACTCGTTTTTAAAAATTTAACGAGGTTAACTAGATTATTATAAAAGTAAACTTTTAATTAACAAAAATTAAGTAATTTAATTACTTAAACAAAGAATAGATAACCATTTTTATAATGAATAGTATAAAAATAAAAGGTTTCTCGATGATTAACCATTTCGAAAGGGACAAGTTTCTAAAAAAAAGATTTTCAAGGCTCGTTTTCTAAATTAGGAAAGTTATGAAAACGCGGAGCGTTACAGTCTCCCCTCCTTTAGGAAATTTTGTCCCGAAATTTATTCAAAAGGAAGACTGGAAAGGGTTTTGGCAAACAGAAAATGTTTGTTTAAAATTGTGGCATTGGAGTTTGAGACAGCAGAGAATAATTGGGGTATATGGTGAACGATTGATCTAATAACGATCATGAGTATAAGAATAGCATAAGTATCGGATAGACAAAAGTAGCGTGCTAAGAATGAATTCTCGTCATGGATAATCGGATATAATGCGTTTGCGAGTTGTTTAAAGTTCAAATTAGGTCCAAAAGTCTACAAAACACTGAATTTCCCATAGCACATTTTACGGAAGTTTGGTAACATGGTGAAAACACTTATATATAGGAAGCACCAGCGGCGTATCCACCATGTTTTGGCCATATTACGTCCATCTCGTATTCGGTGTTGAAATGTGTTGCTGTTGTTCTTGATGTCATACGCACGGATGACTTCTACGTGCGGATGACCATACGCGTTGACTGATTGTTGACCTATCCGTACGCATAAGTTGCACGCACGGATGACATAATACGGGTTGACATTGTTGACTTTGCCATACGCACGGATAACATTTCATTAATCCTTGTTGACTTGTCATGCGTGCGTACAACTATCCGGGTTGACTATACATTGACCTATCCGCTTGGACACTTGTCCGCACGGATAGTAATACGTGTCACAATACCGCACGGATAAACAAGTCACTTAATCAACTGTATTAAGTTTGTCAGTCAACATTGTGACAACTCGAGTTTCCAAGATTTCCAGTGTCGCACTATTGCACGTTAATTGTTTAGTTTGTTTGTTGACACGACTTGTCATGTTTCACAATCGTACACGTTGTAATATGTTAAATTGTACTTAATCGTAAGTGTATTTTATATATAATTGAGGTGCTATATAAGTGTTATTGTTATGTGTACATTATACATATCTTGCATAAATAATAAAACATTGGCCAATAACCTAACCAACCTGAAAACACCCTTCTGTGATGAAAACACATTAGTGTTTTCGTCCACCAATGTTTGGCGAAAACAAAGATGGGCCTTAGGCCCAGTAGTGAATTATATATATATTTCTTTTTATCACAACCTTCGCGGATAAGTTTTTCAATCGGCAAACCCTAGAGTTTTCCCCCTGTGTGCGACGGCAGTGGAGACAAAACCCCCTAGAGGCAACATCATCTTTGTCGATCGAGTCTCTCGGTTAGTGGATCAGACATTATATTGTTTCTTGTTTTGCTCATTTATGATTATACATGGATTTGATTAACAATAGCATACGCTATGTGATGATTAGCAAATGACCTAGGGTTGTAGGTGCATAGACTGATTGTGATCCGCATGTACTGATCGACTACTATGTGATGTTGTTTGTATTGGTGAATATGTGTGATAATGGCTGACTGTTAATGGCTGTTATTGAAGACCGATGAATCATGAACTGGCTTTAGATATAGCACTCATAACATAGTCAAAGTGGTTTAAAATACTTTTGAAAATCAACATGTGCAGACTGCATTAACTGATCATATCAGAAGGCATGTGATTAATATACATAATTCAATGTAACTAAAGTTGGGGGTCCAATACATTTGAGGTCATGTGATCTGACATAGTTGGTAACTCTTGAACATGTGTATTTTTATTACCATAAATGCTCGATTAATGTTAGTCTGGAACTCAATGATTTCAATAACCGATGTAACTGTTAGAGTTATTTAGGGATTTGGGGATTTGGTAACTGCTGTTGTTGTTGATGATGATAATACTAACGAAAACACCCCCCCACATTTGTTAAACTGGACGAAATCACAAAAGTGATTTCGGCCCATAAGTGTTCTCGGCCCAAAAGTGATTTCGGCCCATATAGGGATTTCGGCAAAGCTTTGTTTTCCACATGTGATTTCGTGAAGACTATCCAGTAACATTGTTGCTTATCTAGTTAGTTGGTTAATTAACTTAGTTAAGTATGTTGAACCTGTTACTTGCTAACTCAGTTAGTTGTTAAATGTGTAACTCTGTTAAGCAGGTAAACCTCTGTTAAGTTGTTAGATGGTTAACTCTATTTGCTTACAAATGCAGTTATTTAACTAACATTGTTAGTTTATTATCTCTACTAGTTCATCAGTACTGTCAGGTATCTTATTTCTGTTAAGCTTGTTAACTCAGCTTAGTATGTTAATGAGTAACCGTGTAGGGATAAACTGTAAATGACACTTACATGAAACATGAATGGCACGACCTTGTTTATCTACTTACGTGATTCGTGATAATTGTTTAAGTACATGTTATGACATAGATTGCATGTGAATCCTTACGAACATAAACTGATCTGGTATACGTGCATACAATAGGATTTGACTGATTTCTTGTGAGCACTTAACTTAGCATACCGAGCAAACCAAGGTGAGTTCACACTCTTACCAAGGCATGGGATTCCCGGGGTTGGGAATGGGATTGAATGATTTCATGTACTTACTTCGCTACTAGAATACGCACCACTGTCCTCGGGTTGGGAAGGACACCTATAGATACAGCTAGACTAGTAATACATGGGAAGCCCCCACTACTCTTCGCACACATGCCTGGGATGGCCGCGATACAAATACTAATCTTCGCACACATGCCTGGGGTGGCCGCGATACAATTACTAAACTTCGCAAACATGCCTGGAGGGCCGCGATACAAATATAACTAGTCTAGAACACATGGGAAACCCCCACTAAACTTCGCAAACATGCCTAGAGGGCCGCGATACCATTACATACGATACATGATTACTAAACGAACTTACAATTTACGATGCGAACACTATAACTGAATAACCAACTGTGAACTCGCTCAACTAGTTGTTGACTCTCTGTTACATGCCTTGCAGGACCATAGGTACTCTTGGAGCTTGCACGGGAGGCGCGGTCGTTGTGGGCACGGAAAGTGGATGTTTTGATGAAAAACTTTATGACTCTTTAAACTAAACATTTGTGTTGGATGTTCATAACTATGCTTCCGCTACCTATGCTATGCTTTTGTTTTAGCACCAATTGTGTTATGATGGATTACTTTTACTTATTACTTATATGTTCAATATGATTGGTGGCTTGATCCTGGTCAGTCACGCCTCCAAGCGGTGGTACTCCGCGTGTGGATTTTGGGGGTGTGACAGATTGGTATCAGAGCCATTGGTTATAGAGAACTCGGTTTTAATAAGGGGAAAACGTTTTTTTATTAAAACCAGACTATAACCTGTACAGTGCTCAACGATCCACGACGACGCCTCGCTCCACGTGCAAGACTCAACATCCTAGGTAATATGGTATATGTTTTATTACCTACTTGCTAGAATTGCATAGAACTTTGCTCATGGTATGCTTAGATACACATAACCCCTGTTGCTTGAGAATACTTGTGTGCTCACTTTCTTCTGTCATCGTACTATTCGCGAACCCCTCTTACTCATGTTATATTTGCTATGAAGATCATGGCTGGACGCATTAACATGACACAAGCCCAGTTGACGGCTCTTATTAACGAACGAGTTGCTGCGGCACTTGCAGCCGCACAAGAAGGAGGTATACCCTGCAGTTGTAACTCACACTAGGATCTTTAGATCCTACACTCCTAAAACAACTCTTGTGCTTAATCTTGTCCTGGTTCTTATACACAACAGGTCAGCACGCTCAGCCACCTGTTTGCACCTTCAAAACTTTCATGGACTGTCGTCCTACTACTTTTAGTGGCACGGAAGGAGCAGTTGGACTCCTCCATTGGTTTGAAAAGCTCGAGTCCGTATTTGAAATGTGTGAATGCCCTGAGGCTCGCAGGGTGAAGTACGCCACTGGTACTCTAGAAGGCATTGCGCTGACTTGGTGGAATGCGCAAGTTCAGATGTTAGGGTTGGCTGTTGCTAACGCCACACCCTGGAATGATTTTAAGGAGTTGATCAGAGAGGAATACTGTAGCCGTGATGACATTCATAAGCTGGAGGTAGAGTTTTACCACTTGAAAATGACGGGGTCAGAAATTGAAGCGTACACCAGAAGATCGAATGAGTTGGCTATTCTGTGTCCTACTATGGTAGACCCTCCCATTAAGCGTATCGAACTGTATCTCAAGGGTCTGGTACTGGAAATTCAAATTCATGTAACCTCAGCAAATCTTGGCACCATTCAACAGATCGTCAAGCTAGCTCATCGCCTCACCGATCAGGCAGTGGAACAGAACAAGCTGCCTAAACGTATCAGCGCTACTACTACCGCTACCACTTCAGCTACTCCTGCTACTCCCAGTGACAACAAGCGGAAATGGGAAGGGGATTCCAGCAGGGGTTCAGCTACCGTACAGTCTCAAGCACAGCAGCAGCGCAAGACTAGTGATTATCAGAGTCCGAGTCAGCAATCGTCTGGTGGTCAGGGACAGAGTGGATATCGGGGAATTCACCCACTGTGTAACAGGTGCAACAGACACCACAGTGGTCAGTGTCGTAAAGGCCGCTGTCAGAGATGTCTAAAGGTAGGTCATGAAGCTAAAGATTGCAGGAGCTCAAGGCCTGCGAATCAGAACCAGCAACAACAGCCACCAGCTCCACGAAACCAGCCACAGCAACAACAACAACAAGGAAATAAGGCATGCTTTCAGTGTGGGGCTGAAGGTCACTTCAAGCGGAACTGCCCCCAGTTAAACCAGAATCAGAATAACAACAATAATCAGGGCAATGGGAACAACAATGGGGGAAACAACAACGGCAATGGTGCTAGGGGTCGTGCATTTGTGATTGGTCAGGGTGATGCAAGGAACGATCCTAATGTGGTTATGGGTAAGTTTCTTCTCGACGACTTTTATGTTACTGTATTATTTGATTCGGGTGCGGATACCAGTTATATGTCTCTGAAAGTTAGTCAAATGCTTAAACGCGCACCAACACTTTTGAACACCAAACATGTTGTAGAGTTAGCTAACGGTAAAAGTCTAGAGGCCACACACATAGTTCAGGGTTGTAATCTTATCCTCGCTGGTCAGACTTTCTCTATCGATCTCATTCCTATAACTCTGAGTAGTTTCGACATCGTCATTGGTATGGATTGGTTATCTCAACAACAAGCAGAGATCCTATGCAAGGAGAAGATCATTCGCATTCCCCGTACTGGAAAAGAACCCCTCGAGGTTCAAGGCGACAAGAGTGGTGTCGTGAGTGGCATCATCTCCTTCTTGAAGGCACAGAAGTGTTTGCGAAAGGGCCACACAGCTATATTAGCACTCGTTACTGATACATCGAAGAAAGAGAAAAAGATTGAGGATATTCCTGTAGTGCGCGACTTTCCTCAAGTGTTTCCTGAAGAGTTACCTGGGTTACCGCCTCATCGTCAGGTCGAATTTCAAATCGAGCTAGCTCCAGGAGCAGCACCTATAGCTCGAGCACCGTATCGCTTAGCTCCAAGTGAGCTGGAAGAACTGTCTAAGCAATTGCAAGAACTCTTGGAAAAGGGTTTCATACGTCCTAGCTCTTCGCCCTGGGGAGCTCCAGTATTATTTGTGAAGAAGAAAGACGGTACCTTTCGTATGTGCATAGATTACCGCGAACTGAACAAGGTGACCGTAAAGAATCGCTATCCTCTTCCACGCATCGACGACTTATTCGACCAGTTGCAAGGGTCGAGCTATTACTCGAAGATTGATCTGAGGTCAGGTTATCACCAACTGAGAGTACGGGATGAGGACGTCTCCAAAACAGCATTCAGAACTCGCTACGGCCACTACGAGTTTATGGTCATGCCATTCGGGCTAACGAACGCGCCTGCGGTTTTCATGGATCTTATGAACAGGGTGTGCAAACCTTATCTTGACAAGTTTGTTATTGTTTTCATCGATGACATCCTGATCTATTCGAAGAGTCAGGAGGAACACGAGCAGCATTTACGACTCATTTTGGAACTCTTACGAACGGAACAGCTATACGCTAAGTTTTCAAAATGCGACTTCTGGCTTCGTGAAGTCCACTTTCTAGGCCACGTGGTAAACACGGATGGGATTCATGTCGATCCATCCAAGGTAGATTCGATCAAGAACTGGCCTGCACCTCGTACGCCAACCGAAATACGCCAATTCTTGGGTTTGGCGGGTTATTACAGACGGTTCATCAAAGACTTCTCAAAGATTGCACAGCCGCTCACATTACTAACACAGAAAGGTGTTGCTTACCGTTGGGGTAATACACAGGAAACAGCGTTTCAGCACTTAAAGGATAGACTTTGTAGCGTACCTATCCTCTCATTGCCTGAAGGCACGGATGATTTTGTAGTCTACTGCGACGCATCCATCCAAGGTCTTGGATGTGTGTTGATGCAACGGGATAAAGTTATTGCTTATGCTTCGCGCCAACTTAAGATTCACGAACGAAATTACACTACACATGATTTAGAGCTGGGAGCTGTTGTTTTTGCGCTCAAGATATGGCGACATTACCTGTATGGCACTAAGTGCACCATCTACACCGATCACAGGAGTCTCGAACATATCTTCAAGCAGAAAGAATTGAATATGCGACAACGTAGATGGGTTGAACTACTGAACGATTACGAATGTGCTATAAAGTACCATCCGGGCAAAGCCAATGTGGTGGCCGACGCCCTCAGTCGAAAGGATACTACACCTAGGCGTGTACGAGCGTTGCAACTCACTATTCAGTCTAGCCTTCCTTCTCAGATACGAGATGCTCAAGTAGAAGCATTGAAACCAGAAAACGTCAGGGCTGAAGCCCTACGCGGTTCAAGGCAACGGTTAGAACAAAAGGCAGACGGCGCCTACTATGTAACAGGATGCATTTGGGTCCCACACTATGGCAACCTACGCGAGCTTGTAATGGAAGAAGCTCATAAGTCTCGCTACTCAGTACATCCTGGTTCGGATAAGATGTACCACGACCTCAGAACTACATACTGGTGGCCTGGCATGAAGGCTCACATAGCCACTTACATTAGCAAGTGCTTGACTTGTGCGAGAGTTAAAGTGGAATATCAGAAACCATCAGGCCCACTCCAACAACCTGAGATACCACAATGGAAATGGGAGCAAATTTCCATGGATTTTGTTACTGGCCTACCAAGATCTCAGCGCGGAAATGATACTATTTGGGTGATCGTGGATCGACTCACAAAGTCTGCTCACTTCTTGGCTATCAAGGAAACGGATAAGTTCTCCACTCTAGCAGACGTATACCTTAAGGAAGTTGTCTCGAGGTACGGGGTGCCCACCTCTATTATCTCCGATCGTGATGCACGTTTTACTTCAGAGCTGTGGCAAGCAATGCATAAATCTTTTGGCTCTCGATTAGACATGAGCACAGCTTACCACCCTCAGACAGATGGGCAGTCTGAGCGCACTATTCAAACTCTAGAAGACATGCTTCGGGCGTGCGTAATTGACTTTGGCAAGGGCTGGGAAAAGCATCTGCCACTTGTGGAATTTTCGTACAATAACAGCTACCACACCAGCATTAAAGCCGCTCCATTTGAGGCATTGTACGGGCGTAAATGCCGATCACCTCTTTGTTGGGCAGAGGTGGGTGACAGTCAGATCACAGGTCCAGAAATGGTAGTTGATACTGTAGGACTCTGTATGCCCAAGACACATATTAAATTGATGTGGCTAGTACGTTATGATCCAAGTCGAGTCATACCCAATAACAAGCTAGACAAACACTTATATTATTTATTTGTGATATGATCAAACAAATAAATATTAACACTTACAATATTTAGAAATTGGTTTTCTAAATAATTACACTTGAGAAACCAATAAATTATGTGGATAATTTATTTAGAGAGAATATTTTATTTTGTTATTTAATAGGTTAAATGACATTATAAAAGATTATATAAAGTCTTGCAAACATAGTGTTATATTTTATAAAAGTTATAAAATTAAACAAGACTTTATTTAATAAAATAAAATTAATTTTTTTTTATAAAAACTCACCTAGGGGCCGGCCCCCTTTCTCTCTAACCCAAAAAATATGGTCCAATCTCTTTTCATGCATTTTGCATGTGGAAGAAGCCTCTTGATTGGGCAAAAAGGAGGTGGCTCTTCTATCATGATTTATATATTTTTGTATGACAAAAAATAAAGATTATTAGAGATGATCTAAGAGTGGAAGAGCTGAATTTTTGCTCTCATAATTTTCGGCCATAAGGGTGTTTTTCAAGTGTTCAATTTTTGATCTTCAAGTGTTAAATCCTAGCTAAACTTGTGGTGTTTGTTGGAAGCTTGGGGTATACAAGCTTGAGGTCTTCTACTCTTGAAGACAACCATTTCAAGAAGCATCATCCGTTTCATAATCCTTGCACTTCAAGAAGGTAGTTTTCTAAACATCCTATGGCTGTGTTTGTAAGTATACATCTCATATATGGATCCGGGTTTTGGGATTTTGCATATAAATGGTTTTATATCTTATAAAAGTAACATGTTTTAAACTTATTTTCCGCTGCGTTTTTATTTCATATGGATGAAATTACTTTGATGAACATGTTAAAATCCCATCAATGGTATCAGAGCCGCTTATATGAGTGCATGCTTCAATAGACTTAAAATTTTCGGGTTTCGCATTTGGTGAAAACCCTATGGCCGAAATTTTAAGTATGGTTATCCCTTTGTTTTTCAAGATTATATTCTTACATGCATAAATGAATCTTGAAAAATTATTTCATGTAGATGATTTGTTTGTTTGGACAAAACTCACCTTTTCGGTTTTTTGGACATAGCCGAAAATGGTTATTAAAAGGGAACCATTTTTTTTATGCTTCTTGAAATTAATATAAATATATATTTGGATATATATTTTGGTGCATGTGACCTAGCCATGACCTTGTGTTGAATGATTGTGTTGTGATTTATTATTTCAATGGGTTGTAATAATTATTTTGTTCTTCCATTAGAAGATATGTAATTTATTTATTTCATTTGGTATGTAAAATAAATAGATTAGGTGCATTTTATTTTACTAGAAAAATGTATTAGGATATATTTTGTAAAAGAAGATGCACACAAAAATGCGGTTTTGGTTTGGACCATAATATTCGGTCCAAAGAACTTCATCGTTCTCAACGGGATTTTAACCCGATAACCAAAACACATTTTTGAAGTCCAAAGGAGTTTGGAGCTGAAAATAAAAGACTTTTGGAAGCTCAAAGAAGGTGGAGAAATCACAACACAAGAAGGAGACTTGAAGCATTTGGATGCGGGATCAAGTGGGAGTTCATCGACACATTACTTGTGTCATTTTTCACCCTTTAGGAAGGACCTTTTGACACACTTGTTTCGGCTAACAAGTGTTGTCAAAATAGTTGGCTATGGTTATGCACCTATTGTTATGCTTGTGTGGTTGTTTATTTTGTTGTTTAGATGATATGTAGATATGCATGACTTAACAAACTAATAATCAACAACAAGCGTAAAATTGGTTCTTGAAAAAGTCATTAAAATGTTTAATAAAGGTTTTATTAAAAATTAATGATTTTATAATAAAATGGGTTTTATTAAATAGAACCTTGAAAATTTGTTTTCACCAAAGTACCATTGATTTGAATGCATGCAAATATATGGTACATAATATTTTCTAAACTAGAATTTTGAAATATTAAAAACCCTTTTATAAAACAAGTCAAACACCATCCTTTTATACAACACTCGAAACACTTGGGAACTCTTATTGTGGGATAAAGGTCACCTAACCACATTTGAGGGAACTTGTATGTTCGAGGTGAGTTTACCATGTTTGTGGGATAAAGGTCACCTAACCACTTATGTGAATAAACTCACACGTGTGTGTAAGTTGGACGACTTGATTTGGAAACCATGAACTTAGGGTCACCAAAGCATGGGGAACAAAGGTGTTGATGGGATTAAACATGCCAACTAAACATAAAGATGTTTAACCGATCCCATATGGCTAGAAGTTGCAAAGAGTTGCAATTGTCAAACGTTGACTACCTTGTTAATTTAAATAATGGGATAAAGGTCACCTAACCAAAATTTAAATGTAACGTTGGATTCTAGATTTTAATTATTAATTGTCTTTAAGACACAAAAGGGTATTAATGATTAAAATATAATAATATCGAAAATACTAAAATTGAACTTGTTAAATTTTGTAGATGGCCGCTAACAATGCAAACCCGACTAACCAAATCGTCCGAAACCTGTCACTAAGAACCATCCTTGAAAAGGATCGTCTCAACCATAACAACTTCATGGATTGGTTTCGAAACTTGAGAATCGTTCTCAAGCAAGAGAAGATATCCTATGTGTTGGACGATCCTATTCCCGATGAACCTAACGTGGAAGATGTGGAAGCCTACAACGATTGGGTTAAGTATATCGAGGACTCCATGCAAGCCTCATGCCTCATGTTGGGAACTATGATTCCCGAAATTCAAAAGGATTTTGAACACCACGGGGCATACGACATGATTACCCAGTTAAAGGAAATGTTCCTACAACAAGCAAGGGTAGAACGCTTCGAAACTGTTCGGGCGCTTCATGCATGTCGAATGGAGGAAACCCAATCGGTATCATCTTATGTTCTCAAGATGAAAAGCCACATTGATCGCCTCGAACGGCTAAATTGTCCCGTCTCTAAAGAATTGGCTACGGATTTGATCCTCAACTCTTTAACAAAGAAATTTGAGAGTTTTGTAATGAATTACAACATGAATGGATGGGACAAGAGCATTGGTGAACTTCATGCAATGCTCAAGACGGCCGAAGCAAGTATGGGCAAAAAGGCTTTACCCGTCCTAGCGATCAATGAAGGAGGCAACAAGAAGAGGCCCCACCCCGACTCTAAAGCAACCTATGCTAAAAGAAAGGGACACGTCAAGGGAAAGGGAAAAGCTAAAGCAGAACCCACCAAACCGAAGGAGAAGAAGCAAAAGGTTGCTACAAATGACCCATGTTTTGAATGTGGTGAGATAGGACATTGGAAGAGAAATTGTCCAACCTATCTCAAGGAGTTGAAAAACAAGAGGGATGCAGGGCAAACCTCAGGTACTATCTTTATGATACATGTTGAGCTTAATGTTATTTCTTCTAACACATGGGTACTAGATACCGGATGTGGAACTCATATTTGCAATTTGTTGCAGGGGTTCAGAAGAAGTAGACATTACAAGAAGGGAGACAGTAGTCTCTTTATGGGCAACGGAGCAAAAGTTGAAGTCGAAGCTCAAGGAGACTACGTTTTAAAGCTTCCAAGTGGTTTGGAAGTGATTTTAAAGAATGTTTTATATGCTCCTAGTTTGACTAGGAACATAATTTCTGTTTCCCTTTTAAAACAATCTGGTTTCAATTTCGAATTTGTTAACTATGATATTTATGTTTCTAAGAATGATGTGTTTTATTTTAAAGCTATATCTTTAAATGGTATTTATGAATTAGATCATGATAACGCATCATACGATAGCTCAATATACCAAGTAACCAACAAGAAACTCAAAATGGATTTGAGTGATTCCTATCTTTGGCATTGTCGCCTTGGACATATAAGCAAGAATCGCATGCATACACTTCAGAAAAATGGTCTTCTGAATACAAATGAAGATAATTCATTTGATGTATGCGAATCTTGTTTACAAGGCAAGATGACCAAGACACCCTTTAGTGGAACTTTTGAAAGGGCAAAAGACTTACTAGGTATCATACATTCGGATGTATGTGGTCCTTTTAAGCCGATGACTAGGAATGGTGAAAGATACTTCATTACCTTTACCGACGACTATAGTCGTTATGGATATGTGTACTTACTAAGACACAAGGATGAAGCATTTGAAATGTTCAAAGACTTCAAAAGTGAAGTAGAAAATCAACTCAAGAAAACAATTAAAGTCCTTCGTACCGATAGAGGAGGTGAATACCTAAGTGGTGCCTTTCAAGATCATCTTAGAAGTTGTGGAATCATTTCACAACTTACTCCACCTGGAACACCACAACACAATGGTGTGTCCGAAAGGAGAAATCGAACTCTATTAGATATGGTTCGATCTATGATGGCTAGAAGCACATTACCTCTATCATTTTGGGGTTACGCTTTGCTCTCCGCAGTCCGTATACTAAATATGGCCCCAACCAAGAAAGTAGAAAGGACACCTTTTGAAATATGGCATGGAAACCCTCCATCATTATCATTCTTAAGGGTTTGGGGTTGTGAAGCTTATGTTAAGCAATACACTCCAAATAAATTGGAAGTCCGATCTACTAAGTGTATCTTTGTAGGATATCCTAAAGATGATATAGGATATTATTTCTACGATCCAACCGAGCAAAAGGTATTTGTTGCTCGAAAGGGTAAGTTCTTAGAAGCTAAATTCCTTATGGAAGGAACTAGTAGTAGAACAGTGGAACTTGAAGAGGATCAAGAACCACAAGACGATACACGTTTGGTTGATACTAGCACTCAACAAGAGGTTGTTGAAAATGATCAAGAGGTTGATCAGAACACACAAAATGTTCGCAGATCTGGTAGAATTAGTAATCCACCTGAAAGATATGGATTTTTCATGGATGGATGCTACGTGGTAGATTCAGATGAACCAACCACATACCATGATGCAATGTCAAAATCCGATTGTGACAAATGGCTTGAAGCCATGAACATAGAGATGCAATCCATGTATGACAACCAAGTTTGGGAATTGGTTGTACCACCACTCAACTCCAAAGTAGTTGGAAGTAAGTGGGTCTTCAAGAAGAAAACAGATATGCATGGTAACTTGGACACTTACAAAGCAAGACTTGTAGCAAAAGGTTTCACTCAAACTCAAGGGATTGATTATGATGAGACCTTCTCGCCTGTGGCGATGCTAAAGTCAATCAGGATATTATTTGCCATAGCTGCATATTATGACTATGAGATCTGGCAATTGGATGTCAAAATGGCTTTTCTTAATGGATATCTTGATGAAGATGTCTATATGGTTCAGCCTGAAGGTTTTGTCGATCCAAAACATCCTGACAAAGTATGCAAGTTAAAGAAATCAATCTATGGATTGAAACAAGCATCTAGAAGTTGGAATCATCGTTTTGATGAAGAAATTAAGAATTTTGGATTCATCAAGAACGGTGATGAAGCTTGTGTGTATAAGAAAGCTAGTGGGAGCATCATCACCTTCTTAGTATTGTATGTCGATGACATTCTACTATTTGGGAATGACATTCCAACCATGGAAGGTGTAAAAGCTTGGCTTGGAAGTTGTTTTTCCATTAAGGATCTTGGTGAAGTCGCCTACATTCTGGGAATAAAGGTCTATAGGGATAGATCAAGGCGTTTGATAGGTTTAAACCAAAGTGCATACATTGACAAAGTCTTGAATAGGTTCCAAATGGAGAACTCTAAGAGAGGTTTTGTACCTATTCAAAAGGGGACAATATTGAACACATCTCAATGTCCAAGCTCAAAGGATGAGCAAGAGAAAATGAAAAGAATCCCATATGCGTCAGCTATAGGATCCATCATGTATGCAATGATATGCACCAGACCGGACGTTTCATGCGCCTTGAGCATGACGAGTAGATACCAGCAGAATCCAGGTAACAGTCATTGGATGGCTGTTAAAAGTATATTGAAATATCTTAGGAGGACTAAGGATATGTTCTTAATATATGGATCTGGTGAGGAGGAACTCGTTGTAAAGGGTTACACGGACGCGAGTTTCCAAACCGATCGAAGTGATTCTCGATCACAATCGGGGTATATCTTCATTTTAAATGGTGGAGCAGTCTCTTGGAAGAGCTCAAAACAGGACGTGGTAGCATTGTCCACTACAGAATCAGAATACATCGCCGCTTCATTGGCAGCCCAGGAAGCTGCATGGCTGAAGAAGTTTATAGCCGACCTAGGGGTGGTCCCTACCATTCAGGACCCCCTAGAGATCTTTTGTGATAACGAGGGTGCGATTGCTCAAATCAAGGAACCTCGTGCGCACCAAAAGACTAGACATATCGAGCGGAGATTCAACTACATAAGGGATGAAGTTGAAAAGGGAAAGATATGTATCCGCCAAGTTCACACAGATCAAAACATTGCGGATCCACTCACGAAGCTCCTTGACAGGGGAAAACATGAGGGTCATACATGTTCCTTAGGACTTCGATATTCTAGTGATTGGATTTGATCTAATTTTGTATTTGGATATTGAAACAATTGTTATTTTAACTCTTTTATGGTATTTCGAGTTACGTTTCATATTAGCATGTTTAAATCCGTGAATAACTTAATTATTCTAAATGTCCGTAGTCGATCATAATTGTGGGAACAAATATGAATGCAAGACTATTATGAACTTGGATTGGTGGATATTCATTAGAATGAATATAGAGCAAAGTGTTGCTGCCAAAGTTCATAGATATTTGTGGGATACAAATATTGGACTGACTCGCTCTCAAATATTACTGCATGGAATCATTTGTGATTGATCATAAGTAAAATTTTGAGTAAAGGAGAATATCATAGTATCCTCTGACCTGAGATACATATTGGGTCTTGATATTCACCAAATATTGTACCTTGACTTATTTCTTCGCTGTCAGTAATATGACAGTACATAAGGCTAAGCTCAGGTGTGGTACAAGGTGATTGTGAGAGACGTATGTAGTCAAGAAGGGATTTGTTCCTCTTATTCGTTGAGAGTAAGATGTCTAAGGCCTGCTAAAGTTAAATCAAACAGAGAGTGATCACTCTGTGTCTCTGGATTTAACATGACATCTGTAACGAAAGGATAAATGATAGATTCACCTAAATCATGTTCAAGTAAGGGACTTGAAAGGGATGATGTTATTGAATGGCAAATAAAGTCATACGTATTGGGGGTAGTAAACCGTAGTTAGGCGTCATTTACTACTTGCATCAATCTTCTATGTATCTTGTGCAAGTGGGAGATTGTAGGACTCTGTATGCCCAAGACACATATTAAATTGATGTGGCTAGTACGTTATGATCCAAGTCGAGTCATACCCAATAACAAGCTAGACAAACACTTATATTATTTATTTGTGATATGATCAAACAAATAAATATTAACACTTACAATATTTAGAAATTGGTTTTCTAAATAATTACACTTGAGAAACCAATAAATTATGTGGATAATTTATTTAGAGAGAATATTTTATTTTGTTATTTAATAGGTTAAATGACATTATAAAAGATTATATAAAGTCTTGCAAACATAGTGTTATATTTTATAAAAGTTATAAAATTAAACAAGACTTTATTTAATAAAATAAAATTAATTTTTTTTTATAAAAACTCACCTAGGGGCCGGCCCCCTTTCTCTCTAACCCAAAAAATATGGTCCAATCTCTTTTCATGCATTTTGCATGTGGAAGAAGCCTCTTGATTGGGCAAAAAGGAGGTGGCTCTTCTATCATGATTTATATATTTTTGTATGACAAAAAATAAAGATTATTAGAGATGATCTAAGAGTGGAAGAGCTGAATTTTTGCTCTCATAATTTTCGGCCATAAGGGTGTTTTTCAAGTGTTCAATTTTTGATCTTCAAGTGTTAAATCCTAGCTAAACTTGTGGTGTTTGTTGGAAGCTTGGGGTATACAAGCTTGAGGTCTTCTACTCTTGAAGACAACCATTTCAAGAAGCATCATCCGTTTCATAATCCTTGCACTTCAAGAAGGTAGTTTTCTAAACATCCTATGGTTGTGTTTGTAAGTATACATCTCATATATGGATCCGGGTTTTGGGATTTTGCATATAAATGGTTTTATATCTTATAAAAGTAACATGTTTTAAACTTATTTTCCGCTGCGTTTTTATTTCATATGGATGAAATTACTTTGATGAACATGTTAAAATCCCATCAGATACTACTGAAAAGATTGCTCTAATACGACAACGCATGGCGGCAGCTCGTGACCGTCAGAAAGCATACGCCGATAAAGACAGGAAACTACTCGAGTTCCAGGTTGGGGATCGAGCGCTACTCAAAGTGTCACCCTGGAAGGGTGTTGTTCGTTTTGGCAAAAGGGGCAAACTCAATCCACGATACGTTGGACCATTTGAAGTCATTGAGAAAATAGGCAAAGTGGCCTACAGACTGAACTTACCAGCTGAACTCAGTGCAGTTCACAACGTCTTTCACGTGTCGAATCTGAAGAAGTGTCTGTCAGATGAGACCTTCATAGTTCCTTTGAAGGAGCTCACTATCGACGAACAGTTGCATTTCGTCGAGGAACCAGTTGAAATCACGGACCGGGATGTTAAGGTCCTCAAGAACACCAGAATACCTCTTGTTCGAGTTCGTTGGAACTCCCGTCGTGGCCCAGAGTATACCTGGGAACGAGAAGACCAAATGGAACTCAAATACCCCCAGTTGTTCGAAAACAATGCAACTACTACTGAGGCTGAAGCTACTACAGAATTTCGGGACGAAATTCCAAATCAACGGGGGGATGATGTGACACCCCAGGAAAACCAGTAAACGATAAAACTTTATGACTCTTTAAACTAAACATTTGTGTTGGATGTTCATAACTATGCTTCCGCTACCTATGCTATGCTTTTGTTTTAGCACCAATTGTGTTATGATGGATTACTTTTACTTATTACTTATATGTTCAATATGATTGGTGGCTTGATCCTGGTCAGTCACGCCTCCAAGCGGTGGTACTCCGCGTGTGGATTTTGGGGGTGTGACAAACATATTCTCTAAATAGTTCAGTTGCTGTCTTTAATCATCACGTGATTACATTAGAATCTTGTCAGCATCGTTACATGTGATAATAGTCTGCATGATATCTGTCATTTGCATGTGAAGTTGTTAACTGCATGTGATCTTCATTTTAGTAGATAATTCTCATAATGGTGGTCACGTGATCTGGTCATTATTTGTTGGTCGAATAGGAGTTGTGTCATCCGTACGTATAAGTCATACGCACGGATAGCATAAGTCATACGTACGGATAGCCATACGCACGGATAGCCATACGTGCGGATAGCGTCATACGCACGTACAGGTCATACGCACGTACTTGCCATACGCACGGACAACTTGTACGCGCGGGTAACATTCCCACCCGTGCGTATCACCACCCGTGCGGATAACATTATCCGGATCCCCATCCGCACGCACAGCCATCCGTGTTGACCTTTAGTTGACCATACGGGCGGATAACATCATTTGCCACGTGAACTCAATACCTGTCACTTAGTCAACATAAGTATCCTGCCATCATTAATAACTACCACAAACTTCACGTGATTCATAAGTGTTTGTCAGCACCGATTATAGGGACTTGAAATTAATTGGATTTAATGTGATTTGCCATGTGATAGTGATAAAGTTTGTCGATTGTGAGGCCCAATCATATTGGCATTAAAAATTGAAATCAGATTATCTTGGCTCTAGTGACTTTCTTACATCAGCCCATGTGAAGCCTGATTTGCGGCCCAATGAGAAATTAAAGAACATCAAGTGGGTATCATTTTGCATGTGAGAAGCTTTTGATAGTTAGCAATTCATTCATTGAAGTCAAAGTGTCAAGAGATTCGTTCAACATTGACACGCGATTATTTTCACTGTTGACTTGTGTTGACTCACTTGATCGGATACTCGTACGATTCATTTGTTTGATATTGTACTGATTGTGTTTGTTTGTTTGTCTCCAGTTGTTTGAAGATGTCAAGCAGTAAGGTTGATCATGATAGTAACAGTGAAAAAGCCCTTGCTTCTAAAGTTTGTACATTTACAATCAGTGGGAGAAATTTTATGGAACAGCACTGGTATTTCTGTTATACATGTGATCTGACCGTTTCAAAAGGTTGTTGTTCTGTTTGTGCAGATGTATGTCATCGAGGACATCGTGTTGTCTACTCTACATCAAGTAGGTTTTTTTGCGACTGTGGAGCAGGGAGTGTACAGGACAGCAGCTGTCAGTGTCTGAAGCCTAGGAAATTCACTGGAGATGATGGGCATCAGATGCCTGAAATTGCTACTGGTAATCAGTTGGAAGTGAATGATGATCAAGAAGCTAAGAACATGCCAATATTTGATCATGGTGATTCAGATTCTGAGGAGGAGCAGATTTCAAGTCAAACAAAATGTGAAGTTGTGATGACTGAAGAAGTTATACAAGAAGTTGTTACTAAAAAACAGCAGGTTTTTGAAGAAGTAAATTCAAAAAAAGAAGAATCTGAAAAGTCTGTATCTGTGAAATCTGAACCAGTGATTAAGAAAGAGATTGCAGAAGACACATCAGTCTTTGAGATTGTTCAGAAGGAGAAGAAACAGACTGAAAATATTCAAACTTTGAAAGCTGAAAAGAAAGCTGATGATGAACAGATTCTGGAGTTGCGCTTGAACTGCGAAAAATTAAAATCTGAAAATGACAAACTTTTGAAGAATGTTGAAAGTTTGTCATTAGAAAACAAAAGTTTTAAAAAATTAGAAAATGATTTGAAAAATCAAATAAAAATTTTAGAAAATGAAAAATCAATTTTTGGTAAAAATAATTTGGAAAAACAAGAAGCAATAAATTCTCATCTTGAGAATATCATTCGACTTGAAAAAGAAGCCGAATGTAATAGAATTAAAATTGCTGATTTTGAAAACAAATTGAAGAGTTTTGTGACTTCTGCATCATATGTTTGTCCAAAACCGATCAATTCTGTTCCAATAAGTGACAATGTCACAAATTTTGACAAAGTCAAAATTGAAGATTGTGATGACAAAGCTGATGATGAAAAAGAAAAAGAAAAGAAAAGAAAAATATTTTTAGATTTACAAGAAAAATTTAAAAATACTGTTTTGCAATCTACTGAAACAGGTGAATGTTCTAAACAAAAACCTGTTAAGAAGAGTGTAGAACAGAAACAAAAAGTTAAAAATTCGAAAAATTTTAAAAATGAAAATAAAAGCTCATCAGTTCAGTCATCAAATCAATATAAAAAATCACAAAAATTTGTAAATGAAAATTCACAAAATAATGGTAATAAGTGGTGCAGGTTTGACCACAGTGCTCAAAAGACAAATCCAGCATTGAAGAGGAGAAATGATTATCACCAAGCCAAACAATGTTATGATCTAAAGGTTTGGACTGACCAAAGTGGATGGTACGATAACAGAGTGTGCTACACCTGTGGTGTGAAAGGACACATTGCTGTTAACTGCCAGAATTGGAATTTTGAAACACGAAGATGCTATAATTGTCATATCAGAGGACATATTGCCAGAGATTGCCCAAGGAGATCGATGGGAAGATCGAGGGTTGAATCTCAGAGAACGGTAAAGAAACCAGTCACTGTCAAGCCCAAAGAACAGAAGGTTCTAGAACAGAAAGTGGAAGATAAGAAAGTAAAGCTTTCACAGGGGCAGAGAGACAGACTAAGGAAGAAGAGGAAGAAGGCGAGAGAATATTTGGAGAAAATTTTGTCTTCAGGTTCACCGGTTGGTTCAAATAAAAGTTCTGATGAATCGATTCACTCGACGGCAAAGTCAAGCAAATCGAATTCTTCAGATGCAAATCTGAGGACAAACAAGAAGAAAAAGAAAGTTATTGGCGATGAATCTGGCTCATCCAAGTCAGACAAGCCAAGTTCGGGCAATGAATCTGATTCCACAAAATCAGATGAGCCACAAGTTGAGGAAAAAAAGGAAGAGACAGTTCCATTAATGAATGATGAGAACTTTCCACCATTACGTGCCGCAAACCTAAAATCAAAAGGTGTTGATGCTGGAAAAATGTTTAATAGCAATGTTAAACATATTTTTAGCAAGATGGCTGATGGAAAGGTAAAAGGGGCAAAAGAATTTTATGAAGAAAAGAGAAATGTTCAAAACACACCCAAGACTGGTCAGGCTTGGGTACATAAATCTGTTGGTTGAATTCCTGACTTGCCGGAGCTTCCAGGTTGGTAAGTGTGAAGCAGGTATCGGCATCATTCTTGAGAAATTCACAGGATGGTAACTGTGATATTTCGTCTTACAAGTGGTTAATCAAGGACATTAAGTTGTACTTGATTTTCTACAAGTGATAGTGGTGTTTGACCTAATAATGTTAAATTTTCAAAATGGTTAAAAGAGAACAAGGTGATGAGATGACCCCGAACCCACAAGTGATGGGTAAACAAACTAATTTTTCTGGAAAAACCATTCTGATTAAAACAAACTTAAGTGTTTTGAAATCATTATGGGAAGATAGTTTGTTATAAGGGGGAGTTCTAATTGAATACGTCGAAACCCTCACGGCTGAACAAACATGATTAATTTCACAAGATTGAAAAATGGTTTTCAAACTGTAAAATATCATTGGGTTGTAAATCATGGGGGTACGTTATATTTTCTGCAAAACAGAGCATGAGATGCAGAAAATGGATGGCGAGACAAAGCTATCAGTATCAGGTTGTCAAATTTTCTTTAAATGGTTTTGAATTTTAGGGGGAGTAAGAAATTGTCAGAAAATCCAAAAACATTAGAAAATTTGAAAAAGTCAAAAACATGATAAAACAAAAAATTGAGTTTTTGTGTAAAAAGAGGAAATGATAGTACATCAGTAGACAGTTACAGTACGCTAAAGAATTGGAAAGTTTAAATGTGTTAAACGATCTCACCGTGGATGTGTCGGTAGATTTTTATACATTTAGTAAACTTTTTCGGGATATAAACCTAAATTCAAACTTGCTTATTTCGTGGGGAACACTACTTGGATATATAGGTAACCCCTGAAATCTCGTTTGAAAGGTCTCATAATCTGATATACTAGGTCTTTATACTCAATGATGTCTGGGGTATTATTCCGGGACTTCTGCTGAACGGTAGTTCTGACCTAGTCCTTGGATAATACTTTTTGCAAATGCTTGAAACATAGCATAAACCCTCAGCATGCCGATGAAACAATAAAATTGATAGTCGCTGCTGTTGTAGCTAAAAGATCCTCTAAAAGGGGACATTCCGTAAAGTCGAAGCTGATATCTCTCTGCGTATACGGAAGTATCGACCTGAGATCCCTCGGCCCTCGCATACCTAATTTATGTACAGATATCATTGTAGTATACTCACCTGTAAGACTGATTATTGGGATTCTGGATACGAGAGTATATTCAAGAGGTGGGACACATGAATAGGTTTAAGTTCTTAAAACACCTAATTCGTATCCTGAATCAGTTGAACTTTGTATGAAAATTTAAGAGGATCAATATATCGACAATCTAAGTGAATTGTTTAATTCTTAATGTGTAACTAAGCTCAACGGTACTTGTGACTTGTCAAAAACTGATATGATCCTCTGACGCAAACTCAAACAAAAATATTGTCTGTAAATATGTTTGTACATATTTCTTTACTGCTTTATATTTTCAGAAAAATACAAAAAGATTTTGATTTCTGCTTTATTTTCGACAACCGATGTCAGAGAGCTGAGTTTCAAAATCTAAGTATGCTGATCGTGTTTCTGAAAATAAAACAAGTTCATTAATTTGAAACTTGAAGTTTAAAATCAAAAATCAAAAACAGTTTGTGATATCTCCAAGGTCATTAAGTTGGACTTGGATGATTAACTGTGAGGGATTTGGATGCTTATACTGTTAAAATCTATAAAAGAGCTAGTTTCCGATCCGGTTCGTTGAAACTGCCAAATCTTTGAAGATTGTTGATAGGGAGAGAGTATCAAGTATTCCTGGATATATTCATATTATTATATCTTAGTCCCAGGATCTTGTTTTAGAAAGTTTGATGGAGCCAGGTTACGATACCTGGAAATCTAAAAATGTTTTACCTATAAATGTATGAGTGTTGCAGATTCCAGACTACGATCCCTATAGCCGAGTCTAAGGGGGAGTCTGAAGACGAGCTCAACGCAAAGGGAAGCGTGTATTCAAGGACCCAGGAACTATTCTGGAGGAGCTTGTAACCGGAAAGCCAGGTGTCGATCCCAAAGCACGGAAGCTTGACAAAAGGGGGAGCCTGAAGAGTCTACCGAAAGGAAGGAGCTGGAGCTGAAGACAGATCCACGGGGATTCTGTTCGAGCTAAAGAGAGAGAAAGAAAAGTGTCACACCCCGACCACGTGTAACATACAAAGCGTGGCGGAAACATCGGGGAGTGTTGCAACAGAATTAATTGTTTCATAACCATGGCATACAAAGTTGTATTTTATTTATAAACAAAGGTGTTACATTGTTTCAAACAGGAATCTAAAGAGTTCAGAACATAATTAAACATAGTCTATCTTCTTTTAAAGTCTCTAAGGCACAGGTCCGCCCTAGTGTCATGATCAACATCCTACGGAAAAGCACCTGAAAACACATGTGAAAGTAGGTACGTCAGCATAAAAATGCCTGTGAGATACATAGTTTTGTGAAAATAGGATTCATGACTTGTATTTGAGAAAATGTTTAGTCATGAACCTTGTAATTTGCTTTGTCTTGTAAATCATTTGAAAAACGATGAGATCAGTTGATATGTATAAGTAAATGTAAGGTTAAATGAATAACCATGTAAAATGAGTTTGTATAAGATAAGTTGGTTGTAAAACAATGTCTTATGAAAAGTATGTTATTTGTATAAAATGTTATATGTATCAAACTAAAATGATTTAAATAACGTTACGCTATGTAATATTATACAAACACTTATATATAGGAAGTACCAGCGGCGTATCCACCATGTTTGTATCATATTACACACGTATCATTACTTAATCACTTAATCAAACCAAACCATTAAGATGTAAAATGTTCATGTACAAACCAATTGTCAAGTGTTATTGTGTAAACCATATCAAAATGTCTATGTCCAATGTAAACCACCAAATGTGTATATCAATGTCAAAATGTTTATGTTCAATGTAGATCATGTAATGTGTAACCAAAATGTCATGTATGGTAAGTGAAATGTATCAACTAAACCATATGTAAAATGCACAACAACAAGGTATTGAAGTAAAACATAGTTTAAATCAAAGTCATGTTGTGTGTAACAAATGCATGCTATACTGATACAAACATTTATGCGGTATTGTTAAAATGCATACATCCAAGCCTTGAGACTGTGGCGATAAACCCTTAAACAAATTAAAAGTTTATCTAAGTTATGTATATCAAATTCGGTCATTCCTTTCATCCCCTTTCCCTGGGATGTCCGGAACGGGAGTTGTCAATTCCTATGGTACCACTACCTACTAACGAATGGCATGATCAATGTTAATGAATGTATTGTCCCATGTTAAACAAACCAAATGTTATACCAAAAATGGAAGCATGTGATGCACTAAGTATGTAATCAAATGAACATACATAGCATGAAAATGTAATGTAAAACGATGTACCAAGTAATGCACACAATGGGCACACCTAGCATGAAATGTAATGTAAAACAATGTACCAAGTAATGCACACAATGGGCACACCTAGCATGAAATGTAATGTAAAACAATGTACCAAGTAATGCACACAATGGGCACACCTAGCATGAAATGTAATGTAAAACAATGTACTAAGTAATGCACACAATGGGCACACCTAGCATGAAATGTAATGTAAAACAATGTACCAAGTAATGCACACAATGGGCACACCTAGCATGAAATGTAATGAAATCATGTACTATAATGTACTAACGAACATAGCATGTATATAATATGAAAACAGGAAAGCATGAAAGTAACAAGTAGGCACATGTGTTCCACCCCAAAACAGTTTGGAAAACAGTAAAAGAGGGGTCTATGTACTCACTTGAGATTGCTCAGATGTCTAAGGATAATCACCAAGTAATGCTAGAGATCTCGGAATCAAACGGCACCTAGTATAGGTAACTATGTTAATAAACCGGACCTAAATCGGAAGATTGGATAGAATGAGGTTTCGTAAACCAAACGAGTGTAGAGACTCGTGTCATTTGGTTTAACAAAGCCTACATGCTAAATGAAACTTAACATAATTGTTTACGACCCATTACGACCCGTTTAGGAAGCTTATGCTACTTTAACGCGTCGTGCGCGTGAAACGCGTTCAGACCGCCTAACTAGTCCTATGACAAGTATTATATGCCTAAACATGTTACATAATCAGTTACATGACAAAAGTTTAGGTTACATATGCTAAATTACCAATTATGTATGAAAAGGGTATTCTGGTAATTTACCTAAGGCATATAAACTACCTATCATACAACTACTTAAACGTCGTGACCATAAGGTATAACCTCGGAAGGTTATTCCCTACACTATGGTCACCTAATATATTTGGTCGGATCCTAATGATCGACCAAATGGGTCGGGTTCGAGGTATAAGCGATTGTTTAGATCGCTTACCCTACGACCCTAGACAACGTGGTAATCAGTAGGCATAGTCCCAAGGGACTATGACCATCGTGATTACAATCACGTTGCGAAGTTCTAACGAACTTCGCATTGACCATTACTGGTCAACGCTGAAAGTCAAACAAAGATTGACTTTCTGACTCGAAAAGCAGTAAAATAAGGAAAAGAACGAAAGAATACTAACCCAGGGTCCCCGAATGCTAATCTCAATTCAAAAATCTCAGGTATGAAACAAAGGTTTCAACTTAGAGTTTCTCAAATTGAAATTCTAGTAAGAAATGCAATGGGGGTGGATGGGTATATATAGTTTTCGGTGAACCGTTGAGATCGTTTCATGGAAACCGTGATTCGATCACATCCGTACACTTGTTGAAAGGTTATGGAAGCTAAATTCCATCCTTATCTAGTGACTAAGCAAGTTAGAACATGTGGTGGAGGATCAAACATGTGCAACTTGTGATTAAATACACTTAATCTGGTCAGAAGGTGGGAAGCGGCCCGCTTTAGGATCAGCCAAACACAATGCGGGCCGCCTGAGGCTTCTGATCTGCATATATGTTTCAGAAATGACAGTTTCAGCCCCTGCACGTGTTTAAGGCCATTCCCGACACTTCTAAGGCCCGTAAAGCCAACTTTAAGGCCCTAAAATGTTTCCTAAACATTGTGGACATGAAACATGTTCAAAAATATGTCTGATGTTGGTTCGTTTGGTCGTACGAACGCGATGTTCGCTTAATTACGACGGAATGCGCACAAGCGCGAAAAACGATCCAAATGACGCAACGAATCAATTTTTCTTAAGGCGAACACTAAAATATAATGTAGTCATGCTTTCATAAATTTTTGGATGTCCGGATGTATTCAGAACGTAAGTTATGCGCGAAAATGCAAACTTGTGCACTTTTTGACACTTTTAGTCCCTGAATGTCTCAAAAGTTTATTTTAGCACACCAAACCCCTCAAAGCCTATTTCTAAGCTATGTAAAGGATATTTAAGGTGTGTTTAACTTATGGTTATGTTCCGGAATGTTCGTTACAGTTCAAATTGACATACTTTCGCAGTTTGTCATATTTAGTCCCTGTAAGCGAATTAACTTGTTTTTGCCATACCAAAGCCTTCAAAACTTATTTCTAAGTTATGTAAAGGTTATTTAAGGTATGTTGAGTATATGTTGATGTTCCGGAGTATTTCTCGCATTAAACTGAGTACGTTTACGCACTAGTTTGCGTATAACTCTCCAGAAAGTGATATAGAGTTTGAAATTGGATAAAAGTCAAAACATGAAAAATGTAAAACATAACAAAACAAACATTGGGATCAAATAACATTGTTTTATTGATAATAGAACTGTTCATAGCGATTACAAACACAGTTGTTACAGTCTCCCCTACTTATGGAAATTTCGTCCCGAAATTTATTTAGAGGAAACCCGTGGAAAAAGATGTGGATATTTCGCCTTCATTTGGTCTTCGCGTTCCCAAGTAAACTCAGGTCCACGTTTAGCTTCCCAGCGAACTTTGACCAAAGGAATGCGCTTGCGTTTAAGCCACTTGACTTCACGTTCCATGATTTCCACTGGTTTCTCAACAAATTTCAGTGTTTTGCCAACACGAATTTCGTCAAGCGGTATGGAGAAGTTCTCATCAGCTGTACACTTCTTGAGATTGGACACGTGAAAAGTTGGATGAACATTTCCAAGTTCAGGAGGTAACTCAAGTCTGTAGGCTACCTTTCCGATTCTTTCGACAATCTTGAATGGTCCAACGTATCTAGGTGCAAGTTTTCCTTTCTTTCCAAATCTGATCACACCTTTCCAAGGTGAGACCTTAAGTAATACTCGATCACCGACTTGAAATTCCAAGGCTTTGCGTTTTGGGTCCGCGTAAATCTTCTGACGGTTTCTAGCTGCCTGAAGGTTATCACGAACTTTCTTGACCTTGTCAGTTGTCTCTAAAATGAGGGCAGGTCCAATAAGTTGAGCCTCGCCGATCTCATTCCAGCAGACTGGTGAACGACATTTTCGACCATAGAGAGCCTCGAAAGGAGCCATTTTGATGCTAGTGTGATAACTGTTGTTGTAGGAGAATTCAATCAATTTAAGATGTGAATCCCAACTACCACCAAAATCGATCACACAAGCTCTTAGCATATCCTCCAAAGTCTGGATTGTTCTCTCAGATTGACCATCCGTTTGCGGATGATAAGCTGTGCTCAGATTAAGTTGGGTCCCCATGGCAGATTGCATGGTTCTCCAAAAATGAGAAGTGAAACGAGCATCTCTGTCAGAAATGATGTTCAAAGGAACACCATGTCTAGCCACAATTTCATCTACATAGATTTGAGCAAGTCTGTCAGTAGGAAAATCCTCACGGATTGGCAAGAAATGTGCTGACTTTGTAAGACGATCAACGACTACCCAGATGGCATCATGACCTTTCTTAGTGCGTGGAAGTTTGGTAACAAGATCCATAGTAATGTTTTCCCATTTCCAAACTGGGATCTCTGGTTGTTCCAATAAACCAGAAGGACGCTGATGTTCAGCCTTAACCTTAAGACAAGTAAGGCATTTGGATACGTATAAGGCAATGTCTTTCTTCATACCAGGCCACCAATAGTGAATACGAAGATCCTTATACATTTTATCTGAGCCCGGATGAATAGAATAACGAGACTTATGGGCTTCATCCATAAGCAAGGCACGAAGATCATCCTGGCTTGGGACCCACAAACGGTCCATGAAGTAATATGATCCATTGTCCTTCAGTTCCAGAGCAGGTGTTATGTGATAGGGAAATTCCTTATCCATTAGACCTTGTGCAACACAAGATTGTTGGGCCTGAGAAATGCGTGCTTGGATATCGGACTGAGCTTGAATAACAGATTGAACACGTACACAATGAAGCTTAGTACGTTCCTTACGACTCAATGCATCTGCTACGACATTCGCCTTACCAGGATGGTAGCGAATTTCGCAGTCATAGTCGTTTAAAAGCTCAACCCAACGTCGCTGTCTCATGTTGAGTTCTTTCTGGTTGAAGATATGCTGAAGACTTTTGTGGTCAGTGAAAACCACACATTTTGTACCGTACAAATAGTGTCTCCATATCTTGAGAGCAAAGACAACTGCACCCAACTCAAGATCATGAGTGGTGTAGTTCTTCTCATGAATCTTCAACTGCCTCGATGCATAAGCTATGACTTTGTTCCTTTGCATAAGAACACAGCCAAGACCCAATTTCGATGCATCACAATACACAACAAAATCATCATCACCCTCAGGCAATGATAGAACAGGCGCATCGCAAAGCTTCTGCTTCAGGTGTTGAAAAGCTTCCTCTTGTTTGAATCCCCAGTAAAAGGGCATTTTCTTCTGAGTTAGAGCAGTTAGAGGAACTGCAATCTTAGAGAAGTTTTCTATGAAGCGGCGATAATAACCCGCTAGACCAAGAAAAGAACGAACTTCAGTAGGAGTAGAAGGTGTATCACAATCCTTAATCGCACTGATCTTGGAGGGATCTACATGAATACCTCGTTCGTTGATAACATGCCCCAAAAATTGAACTTCTTTAAGCCAAAATTCGCACTTGGAGAATTTAGCGAAAAGTTGCTCTTTCTTTAGGAGTTCTAGAGTAAGACGAAGATGTTGCTCGTGATCAGCTCGCGTCTTAGAGTAAATCAGGATGTCGTCAATAAAAACAATGACGAACTGATCCAAATAAGGTTTGCAGACCCTATTCATTAAGTCCATGAAAACAGCAGGAGCATTAGTCACACCGAATGGCATGACTGTGAACTCATAGTGCCCATATCGAGTACGAAACGCTGTCTTGGGAATATCTTCTTCATGCACCCGAAGTTGATGATATCCGGAACGCAGATCAATCTTCGAAAAATAAGAAGCGCCTTGTAACTGATCAAAGAGGTCGTCTATGCGAGGTAGAGGATATCGATTCTTGATGGTAAGCTTGTTAAGCTCACGATAATCGATACACATCCTAAAAGATCCATCCTTCTTTTTGACAAAAAGAATGGGAGCACCCCAAGGTGAATAGCTAGGACGGATAAAACCTTTATCAGAGAGCTCCTGAAGCTGCTTAGATAACTCTTGCATCTCAGACGGTGCAAGACGATATGGAGCTCTGGCAACGGGATTTGCACCAGGTACGAGATCAATGCGGAACTCGACTTGGCGTGCTGGAGGTAGACCAGGTAAATCTTCAGGGAACACTTCAGAATAATCCCGAACGACAGGAATATCTGAAATAGACTTACCCTTGCCTTTATCTTCTGTAACATGTGCTAAGAAAGCCACATAGTTCTTCCGCAGATACTTCCGAGCTTTAAAACAAGACATGAGTTTGAGACCACCGATAGGCTTCTCACCTTGAACCTGCAGGATCTCGCCTGTCGAAAGCGGCACACGAACTATCTTCTCAGAACAAACTATCTCTACGTGATGCTTGGATAACCAATCCATTCCCACAATAACGTCAAAGCTTCCAAGTTGCATTGGCGCGAGGTCGATAGAAAAAAGATGGTCGTTAAGGTTCAACTGGCAGTTGTGAAGAACAGAATCAAGAATAATGGGTTCACCACTAGCAACTTCTACTGTCAAAGGTTTTCCTAGTTTCGTTCTAGACACGCGAAGCATTTGCTCAAAAGATAAAGACACGAAACTCTTATCGGCACCAGAATCGAAAAGAACAGATGCAGGCTGATTATTAATAAAGAACGTACCGTTCACCACATTATCATCCGCCTGCGCCTCTTGGGCATTCATGTTAAAGGCTCGGCCTCGAGCCGGAGCCTGATTCTGGTTCTGGTTCTGGTTCGCCAGTCTTGGGCACCGATTCCTGTAGTGGGTCAGATCCCCACAATTGTAACAAGCACCAGGTGGGTATTGTGGTCTTGCAGCTTGACCCTGTTGCTGAGCAGGAGGATTAGCAACTTGTTGAGCTTGGTTATGAACGGCCTGATTCTGGTTAGCAGGAAAGCGGCAAGTAGCGGCAAGATGACCCGACTTCCCACAGTTATTACAGAAGCGGCACTGATGTTGCGGCTGATGGTGACTGTTGCATCTATTGCACAAAGGTGCATTCCCTGTATAGGGTTTCTTTGCTGGAAGCTGTGCGGGTTGGTTGGGAGCTGCCTGATTAGCTTGGGCAGTGATAGCAAAATTTTGGGAAGCCTTACGCTTCCTTGACCTCTTCGAAGAACCAGAGTTCTTTCCATTCAAGTTTTGACCTTTCTTGCTATCTTCCTTGTCAGCCGACTGCTTCTTGCCCTTGTCACCCTTCCTGTGTAGCTTTCCCTTTCTAATCTGCGACTCAGTCAGCGTCGCTGATAACTCGATTGCCTGACGGAGTGTGGCAGGTTCACTACCAGTAAGAATGTCTTGTACCGAGTCAGGTAGGCCGTCGATGTATCTCTCGATAGCCTTGTCGAGTGGGGTAACCATTGTCGGGCAAAGCAAGCTCAATTCTTCAAACCGATCAGTATAAGCCCTGTGCTCACCACTATCTTGCTTCAAAACATCAAATTCTTTCTCCAACGCTCGCTGTTCATGACGAGGACAAAATTCCCTCATCATAAGAGCTCTTAGTTCAGCCCATGTCTGCGCAAGAGCAACTTCTGCACCCCTGTCTCTCATAATCCCGTTCCACCATGTCAAAGCCCTCTTCTGAAATACGCTTGAAGCAAACTCGACTTTGCGATTATCCGGACATTGCACGTGGCGGAAAGTATTCTCACTGCTCTCGAACCACTGAAGAAGCCCAGTCGCTCCTTCAGAACCACTAAACTTGAGTGGTTTAGCCTGATTAAAATCCTTGTATTTGCATGGAACATTGTTGTTGTTGTTATTGTTGGCTTGGTTCCATTGAGCAAAGAGATTTGGAAATTGAGCAGCCATCTGCTGCGCAATAATTTCTGCCAGTTCGGCAGTTGCTATCAGGTTGTCGCGTCGAGGAGGCATTCTAAAAGAGGAAAACATGAAAGGAAACGAGTGAGATGATTGGATGAAAAGAATGAGATGATAAAAACAAGAATTGCAAACAACATAGATGGTGGTCATTCGTCCGTATCACAAAGCAAACAAACGACACACAGTGACTAATCAAAGTAAATGGATCAAAAATAATGTATAATGAAGACATGCTCGCCTATAAGTGAACACTCATCCCAAGAATTCCCAGGTAAGCACAACTGGTCTCGCGTCTGGTTGAGATGTATACGAAGTGCTTGCCTAGACAGAAAACCCAGAATACAGGCATTCACCCTTCCAGTTTGCACGTGTTCACATTATTTAAGACCCAAAACCTTGACGAGATTTTGAAAATTTGAAGGCACAAGGCCAAAAACCAATACTGAAAAGGGTTCAAAACCATATAACAGAGGATTCAAAACCTTACAATTGAGGGTTCAAAACCTTGTAAAAATTTATTCAAAAACAGATGATTGTTTTTTTCAAAAATCGTTTCGGAAAAATTTTGGTTCCTTGTTTTGTTAATCACCTAAGGATAGGTGATGTACATGTTTTAAGATCTAAACACAAGATAACTTGTGTTAGGGTCCTAGAAAAGTTATAGTCTAGGTCAAAGCATTACTAATAACCTAATTCCCTATAACCATTGGCTCTGATACCAACTCTTCTGTCACACCCCGACCACGTGTAACATACAAAGCGTGGCGGAAACATCGGGGAGTGTTGCAACAGAATTAATTGTTTCATAACCATGGCATACAAAGTTGTATTTTATTTATAAACAAAGGTGTTACATTGTTTCAAACAGGAATCTAAAGAGTTCAGAACATAATTAAACATAGTCTATCTTCTTTTAAAGTCTCTAAGGCACAGGTCCGCCCTAGTGTCATGATCAACATCCTACGGAAAAGCACCTGAAAACACATGTGAAAGTAGGTACGTCAGCATAAAAATGCCTGTGAGATACATAGTTTTGTGAAAATAGGATTCATGACTTGTATTTGAGAAAATGTTTAGTCATGAACCTTGTAATTTGCTTTGTCTTGTAAATCATTTGAAAAACGATGAGATCAGTTGATATGTATAAGTAAATGTAAGGTTAAATGAATAACCATGTAAAATGAGTTTGTATAAGATAAGTTGGTTGTAAAACAATGTCTTATGAAAAGTATGTTATTTGTATAAAATGTTATATGTATCAAACTAAAATGATTTAAATAACGTTACGCTATGTAATATTATACAAACACTTATATATAGGAAGTACCAGCGGCGTATCCACCATGTTTGTATCATATTACACACGTATCATTACTTAATCACTTAATCAAACCAAACCATTAAGATGTAAAATGTTCATGTACAAACCAATTGTCAAGTGTTATTGTGTAAACCATATCAAAATGTCTATGTCCAATGTAAACCACCAAATGTGTATATCAATGTCAAAATGTTTATGTTCAATGTAGATCATGTAATGTGTAACCAAAATGTCATGTATGGTAAGTGAAATGTATCAACTAAACCATATGTAAAATGCACAACAACAAGGTATTGAAGTAAAACATAGTTTAAATCAAAGTCATGTTGTGTGTAACAAATGCATGCTATACTGATACAAACATTTATGCGGTATTGTTAAAATGCATACATCCAAGCCTTGAGACTGTGGCGATAAACCCTTAAACAAATTAAAAGTTTATCTAAGTTATGTATATCGAATTCGGTCATTCCTTTCATCCCCTTTCCCTGGGATGTCCGGAACGGGAGTTGTCAATTCCTATGGTACCACTACCTACTAACGAATGGCATGATCAATGTTAATGAATGTATTGTCCCATGTTAAACAAACCAAATGTTATACCAAAAATGGAAGCATGTGATGCACTAAGTATGTAATCAAATGAACATACATAGCATGAAAATGTAATGTAAAACGATGTACCAAGTAATGCACACAATGGGCACACCTAGCATGAAATGTAATGTAAAACAATGTACCAAGTAATGCACACAATGGGCACACCTAGCATGAAATGTAATGTAAAACAATGTACCAAGTAATGCACACAATGGGCACACCTAGCATGAAATGTAATGTAAAACAATGTACTAAGTAATGCACACAATGGGCACACCTAGCATGAAATGTAATGTAAAACAATGTACCAAGTAATGCACACAATGGGCACACCTAGCATGAAATGTAATGAAATCATGTACTATAATGTACTAACGAACATAGCATGTATATAATATGAAAACAGGAAAGCATGAAAGTAACAAGTAGGCACATGTGTTCCACCCCAAAACAGTTTGGAAAACAGTAAAAGAGGGGTCTATGTACTCACTTGAGATTGCTCAGATGTCTAAGGATAATCACCAAGTAATGCTAGAGATCTCGGAATCAAACGGCACCTAGTATAGGTAACTATGTTAATAAACCGGACCTAAATCGGAAGATTGGATAGAATGAGGTTTCGTAAACCAAACGAGTGTAGAGACTCGTGTCATTTGGTTTAACAAAGCCTACATGCTAAATGAAACTTAACATAATTGTTTACGACCCATTACGACCCGTTTAGGAAGCTTATGCTACTTTAACGCGTCGTGCGCGTGAAACGCGTTCAGACCGCCTAACTAGTCCTATGACAAGTATTATATGCCTAAACATGTTACATAATCAGTTACATGACAAAAGTTTAGGTTACATATGCTAAATTACCAATTATGTATGAAAAGGGTATTCTGGTAATTTACCTAAGGCATATAAACTACCTATCATACAACTACTTAAACGTCGTGACCATAAGGTATAACCTCGGAAGGTTATTCCCTACACTATGGTCACCTAATATATTTGGTCGGATCCTAATGATCGACCAAATGGGTCGGGTTCGAGGTATAAGCGATTGTTTAGATCGCTTACCCTACGACCCTAGACAACGTGGTAATCAGTAGGCATAGTCCCAAGGGACTATGACCATCGTGATTACAATCACGTTGCGAAGTTCTAACGAACTTCGCATTGACCATTACTGGTCAACGCTGAAAGTCAAACAAAGTTTGACTTTCTGACTCGAAAAGCAGTAAAATAAGGAAAAGAACGAAAGAATACTAACCCAGGGTCCCCGAATGCTAATCTCAATTCAAAAATCTCAGGTATGAAACAAAGGTTTCAACTTAGAGTTTCTCAAATTGAAATTCTAGTAAGAAATGCAATGGGGGTGGATGGGTATATATAGTTTTCGGTGAACCGTTGAGATCGTTTCATGGAAACCGTGATTCGATCACATCCGTACACTTGTTGAAAGGTTATGGAAGCTAAATTCCATCCTTATCTAGTGACTAAGCAAGTTAGAACATGTGGTGGAGGATCAAACATGTGCAACTTGTGATTAAATACACTTAATCTGGTCAGAAGGTGGGAAGCGGCCCGCTTTAGGATCAGCCAAACACAATGCGGGCCGCCTGAGGCTTCTGATCTGCATATATGTTTCAGAAATGACAGTTTCAGCCCCTGCACGTGTTTAAGGCCATTCCCGACACTTCTAAGGCCCGTAAAGCCAACTTTAAGGCCCTAAAATGTTGCCTAAACATTGTGGACATGAAACATGTTCAAAAATATGTCTGATGTTGGTTCGTTTGGTCGTACGAACGCGATGTTCGCTTAATTACGACGGAATGCGCACAAGCGCGAAAAACGATCCAAATGACGCAACGAATCAATTTTTCTTAAGGCGAACACTAAAATATAATGTAGTCATGCTTTCATAAATTTTTGGATGTCCGGATGTATTCAGAACGTAAGTTATGCGCGAAAATGCAAACTTGTGCACTTTTTGACACTTTTAGTCCCTGAATGTCTCAAAAGTTTATTTTAGCACACCAAACCCCTCAAAGCCTATTTCTAAGCTATGTAAAGGATATTTAAGGTGTGTTTAACTTATGGTTATGTTCCGGAATGTTCGTTACAGTTCAAATTGACATACTTTCGCAGTTTGTCATATTTAGTCCCTGTAAGCGAATTAACTTGTTTTTGCCATACCAAAGCCTTCAAAACTTATTTCTAAGTTATGTAAAGGTTATTTAAGGTATGTTGAGTATATGTTGATGTTCCGGAGTATTTCTCGCATTAAACTGAGTACGTTTACGCACTAGTTTGCGTATAACTCTCCAGAAAGTGATATAGAGTTTGAAATTGGATAAAAGTCAAAACATGAAAAATGTAAAACATAACAAAACAAACATTGGGATCAAATAACATTGTTTTATTGATAATAGAACTGTTCATAGCGATTACAAACACAGTTGTTACAAAAAGAAGCTACGAGTCTGAATGTTTGAGATTGACTGCGGCAATATCCAAGGGGGAGTCTGTTAGTGCAGTATGTCTATCGCCTCCGTCATCTCAAGACCGTAGCAGAAATAGATTAAGTTTAGGCTTACATTGTAATATTAGATAGAAAAGGCAAGGTGACAATATTGTAAATAAGGGGAAATCCCTTATAACCCTTGGCCTATAAATAGGGGAGTTAGGGTTAGTGTTAGAGACTTTTGGAAGACTTTTACACTTTTGCTCATTTGTTACATTTGAGAGCTCTAGTTCTAGAGAGAGAAAGTGTCTAGGTGATTCACGGTTCGTGTAACGATTTCAGATCTTTGAATAGAATCACGTTTATAATTACTGTTCGTGTGTTCGATCTTGCTCGTGCACGGATTCCGCACGTCGTACGAGTCGGTTCGCAATCGATACGGATCAAACCGGGACCTAACACATGTTACGTCCCGTGTCTTTCCATACGCAATAGTACACTCTATGAATCTCATACGCCCATTACTATAATCCCGTGTGCACCCGTGATTATATTGATCGTCGCATGATCCGCATAGCTTGTACTAGTTGTGTACGAATTAAGGTATGCATAAGTTATGAAAATAAGTCTGCGTGTGTAAGAAATGTAGCATATAAGCATGTTTGTGTTCCAAATAGCATAAGATCAACGTAAGCGAATCCCTCAGGTTTCGTTCGCGTATGGGTGCGCAAGTATAAATCTTGTGTATGAATGAAGCATAAGCATAGCATAAGTTTAAATATGAATGTGCACGTGTGCATAAACACAAAACGCATGTCAGGCGTATGAGTAAAAGTATAAGCATAATGTGTATTAAAAATGAGCACAATTTGAGCACAAACGAATGACGTGAGTATAGACACAATTCGTATATATGAGAGTACAAACAAAAGTACGAGTATAACATAAATCGTATAAACGTGAGTATAAATGCGAGTACGAGTATAACATAAATCGTATAAATGAGAGTATAAACACGAGTACGAGTGTGAATACGAGTATAAATATGAGTATAAACATAAGATGCATGAGTATGGATGTAAATGTGAAAATTGAGTGTAAAACTTGAATGTTTAAGTACGAATGGAATGTATGAGTATATATATGAGTGTAAACATGATTGTATAAGTACAAGTACAAGTGCGTTGTTGCGAGTATGAGTATAAATATGAGTACAGGTGTAAGCATACGAACGTATTGTGGAGAGTACGTGTGTAAATATGAGTCAAAGTATAGACACGAAACGTGTCATGGTATTTATGAGTATATAAATACAAGGATCAAAAAAAGACGTGAGAATGTGTCTGAATATAAATACGAGTATAAACATAGCGGTATAAGCGTATATGCAAATTGCATACGTATGAATGTGTATATGATTATAAGTAAAACGTAGGTGTATGAATATGAATGTAAGTATCACGTAAATTGCGTGAGTATAAAGGTGAGTGTGAATGTATACGGGTAAATATACGTGTATGAGTATAACTATAAATGAAAGTGTAGGTTGTACAAGTATAATCATGAATATGAGTATAAGGGTAAACATAAGTGTATGAGCATGATTGAAATGTGGGAGCATAAACTTAAGTGTGAAAAAGAAAAAAAAAACATATTTGTATAAGTATGAATAAGATGTAGGTGTATGAATATAAGTGTATACGTTCATGCATATTTGATAAATATAAGTATGAACGTGTAACGTATGAATATGGTAAGCATAACGTAAATGCATAAATGCGAATATAAGTGTAGACATATAATTGTATGAATAAGAATAATAATTGGAACGTAAGTGTAACATAATGCACTGTTGTGAGCGAAACGTGGAGTTTATTGAATCAAAACAGGTTGAGTTGTTATGAAATGTAGAATCTAGTTTATGAATGTAAAGAGAGTATAAATCATCCGCTATTTATGCAAATAGTACTTTGTAAAAGTATGGGAATGCTACTATGGTTTTAAAAGAATTTACATAGTTGAAAATTTGTCGGTTCTTATGTAGTTTCCTTGCCCACGTGTTTTGAATTTGATTGGCGTATCGAGCGAGGTTTTGAAAAGTTCTTGGGATTAACAAGTTCGCATCGTTTTAAGTAACTTTGTATTAGAAAATTTTGAAGTTTACAGATTCTTGTGAAGAAGTTGATCCTTAGAAAAAGGAATTGGGTATATGAACTTAGTGATCGTGAAAGGTGTTCTTAATAAAATATTTTGTTGATCTTGAAAAGAGTTTTGATGAACGATCGGATAATATTTGTAATATTTTGTGTGAAAAGTTGGTTTGATTATCAATTGAAAAATAACAATCTTTAGTATAATGATGCAAGACGAGTGCGTTTTAGTAATTACGTGGAATACGAAATTTTGTAGGCAATGGATTTATTAGACCGACTTAGTTGGTGAGTAGCATTTTGTAAAGTTTTGAATGTCGAGAAATAAGCGTTTACGGAAAAATTACGAATTTTGTGTGTGTGAGCTATATGAAAATAGATTGTAAGATAAGAAGTTCGTTTATATAATCAATTCATTTTGATATAATTAGAGAATTTGACTATTGATAAGTGATTTAGATATAAACATGATCGTGTTTACATAATATAGTCTATTAAAAGGAAGTATCGGTAACGATCACCTAGGTAAGGGAATCACCCCTAATCCGTTGGTGAGGTCGTTGTAAGATGAGAAAAGAAGCGGAGTTAATCGTCAAGGTAAGGAAATCACTCCTATCTTGATGATATGTCTCTGCTCGTTGTTACAAAAGCGTAAATAAAATTACGTGAAATCATGTATACTAATAATGAATAATCGTATGAAAAGTAATAGTATGATGTATGCGCAAAAGTGACATATAAAAAAAATGATTCAAAATTGACAAGAGTGAGTTTCATCATAAAAGATCGAAAATAATAAAACGTAAGCTTGATAAAAAGAAATTTGGATGGTTCCTAAACGGAACGTTGACTCACCAAAGTGGTCGAAAGATCTTTTGAAATTAACAACATGCTTTGGCCTAATAGGTGAAATACTCTCGCCGACGTGTCGGTTAACGGTATTTACCCTTCCGGTTACTACACGTTCCAATTCAATCGAAAATTCGAGACTTGGCAGGATTTGTAAAAATCAAGGAGTGGAACTAGTCGACGAGGTGCGGGTTTCACCCCTAACTTGACGACTTCGTACCCTAACTTGACGAATTTAAATTTGAAATTTCCATTAAGATGTGGATTTCACTCCTAACTTAATGGTGAATTTCGTGCAAAAATAGAATCAAACGGAATGAAAGTCGTTTACCAAATTGTGGGTTTCGCGCCTATTTTGGTAAACTCGTCTCGTTTGTATAATATGAGTGTTGTCGGATTTAGAATAATCGAGTAAAATGCATGGGGGAAAATGAATGTCAAAGGAGTACACAAACAAGTATAAACACATAAGGAAGCATATCAAGAATGGTACATAAAGAATGAAATAATAAAACAAGTATTAACACAGAGAAACATGTCAAGAATAACACATAAAGAATTGAACAATGAAACAAGCATTAACACATAATAAAACAAGTATTAACAATAAGAATAACATGTCATGTATTAACACATAAGTGATGTATATGTCTAAAAGATCAAAAGCGGGTAAATAAGAAGCATATAAACTCACATGCAAGTAGTTTCAAGTAAAACATAAGAATAAAACTCTAAAACTATAGACTAGGTAAAAGCATTCCTACTTTTCCTAATTCCCTATAGTTATGGCTCTGATACCAATCTGTCACACCCCAACCGATGGCGGAAACATCGGGATGAGACGAAGTGTGTATAGATTGCTCGAGACTCATAACACTATGTGACAATATTTAATTAAATTCAAATTTCATTGCAATTGCTAAACTGTCATACAATATCAAATGGAAATAACAACATTGTTCCAACAAGTAACATAACATAAAAAGATAAATAATTTATAGGTGTGTATCTAGTCCACCCTACACTTGTTTCATCTTTTCATCATACTTCAACAATCAACCTGCAACATGTATTAAAATAGAGTTTCAATGTAAAAGCAAAGGCGAGTATACAAGTTTGTTTACATAGCATAATAGAATAAAAACTCAAATCCAACATGATTCATAATATGTGATTACTAGTATGCAATTTTGGCGTACAATATGATCAAACCCTAGAATACAACGCATAAAATAGCCTAATCCCAATAGTTTAGCGGGGTGGTAACTTAACAATACCCAATAGAATAGCGGGCGGGGCGTTAATCCTATAGCGCTATAATTGTTAAGGTGGGGGAGCAAAGTTAATGAGCATATAACGTTCCAAATCGTTCATAGAGCATACAAGAATAACAAGTAATTCACATTAGTTTCATGCTTGATCAAGGATTGAGTATGTTTAATTGAGTTTAAAAGTTGTTTGCATAGTTATACATGTTGCATCCCAAAGTGTAAAGGGGAAAAAGGGATCGAGTATACTCACGTAATTGCTAAGTCTTCCGATTATCCAAGTGTTGACAAGTGTATAAGTTTAGGAGGATGGAACACCGAGGTCACCCTATATGGGCAAACGATGGTGCATGAGTAAACGGAATTATGACGGGGGAATTGAATTGGAATTTAGAGTAACTAGTTGATATATATGTATATATAAATACAAATACGTATATATCATATAGTTTAAGTAATAATCTAAATTAAGTCTATCGAAAAATATTATGGAAGTATCGTCAAAAATACATATACATTTATACCTATTTTATAAAGTTTAATAGAAGTTGATAGATTTCGATTTATAAAACTATCGCGTTTCGTTTTACGGGATTTTACGAAAAAAACGGGCAGAGTTTCCTCTGTTTTTGGACGATCCCGACAACTAAGGTGTCGATATAATTTCAAAATTCAACTAATTATAAACGAAACAATATATTTATATATATGTTTATATTTTATTACAAGGTACATAGAGTTCGCGATTTAAACAGTATTTAGATATAAAATAGAACAATAAAATTAATATTCGCGAAATTATTATACCGTGGCTCATGTTTAACCCGCTGACCCGAACCCGAAACGAGACTGAACCGCGACTCCAGTTGACCAGCTTCGACTGAGTTTGACCCGGCAGTTGATCGAGTTGACCGTTTGACCCGAGACACTAAAAAAAGAAAACAGAACCATAACATGCCCAAATCAACTCGAACCATATTGCCACCTCCACGGTTTTTGTTCCTGTTCGTCACCGGAACTGAACCCAATCCCGAACCAGAATCAGAAACGGACTAAAGTCGACACATAACCCGTATCAGAATCCAAACCAGAACCGGGTTGAACGAATCAGAAAGCAAATTTCAAAATAGAACCGACTTGAATTAAAACTGAGATGTAACCAAATAATACTCGAAACTCGTACCTGAACCGTTGTCGTCCGTCATCGTCGGACATGGCTGTGGCCGGCCGGACCCGAGAACGAGGTGAGAACGAGGCGGCCATTGTTCAGCCATTCACATCCGCCACCGCCGCCGCCGCGAGCGGCGGCGCCACCCCTAATATGTTACCGGTTTAGGGAGGGAGATCAGAGAAGGAGGGGAGTAAAAGGGGTGCGTGTGCGTCGCCTGTAAGTGGATCCGCCGTGTACCACCACCAGAGGGTGGTGGCTGACTGCCTTTGTTTGTCGCGGTTGTAGGGAGGGAACGAGAGGGAACAGAGGGGTGTGGGTGAGGAAGGAGAAGGTTGTGGTGGCGTGTAGCTGGCCGGAGGTCGACGCCGGAAAAGAATCCGGTCACCGGTGTCTGAACGGGAGAGAGAGAGAGGCTGCTGTGTTTGTGTTTGTGGCTGCTAGGGTTTTGGGGCAATCCTATTTATTTAGTTTTAACTAATTTAATAGTTTCAGAATTTGCATAATTGGTCCCTGTGTTTTGATTAATTTGGTTAGTTTACTCGTTTTTTAAAATTTAACGAGGTTAACTAGATTATTATAAAAGTAAACTTTTAATTAACAAAAATTAAGTAATTTAATTACTTAAACAAAGAATAGATAACCATTTTTATAATGAATAGTATAAAAATAAAAGGTTTCTCGATGATTAACCATTTCAAAAGGGACAAGTTTCTAAAAAAAGATTTTCAAGGCTCGTTTTCTAAATTAGGAAAGTTATGAAAACGCGGAGCGTTACACTGAGCTGGCAATGTACTGGTGTGACACGTGTTATGAGTATATGTAGGCACTAAATTATTAAATAGGATATTAAATTGAGGTATTTGAAAGTTTGACAAACTCAAACTTTGCTAAAAATTACGTTGGCAATAATAAGTTAAACGCTTATCGCGTAACGAACGAAATGCGAAACGAACGTCGGTGACTATCCGGATAACGTTAAAATCCGAAAAATATTCTGTTATGATTAAAACCCTATTTTTAATCATATTCGTCAAGAAAAATTAGTTAAACGCTTAAACATCTTGTTTTGCGAATTTAAGTGCGTATTGCGCAATACAGTGCGTATACTGCGAAACGCAGACGACGCAGCCAGTCTAGGTGAACGAAATATTATTTAGTAATATTTTGATGAGATCATTTTTATAGAATACTGAAAATAATTTTAAACGCCTTAAAACGCTGATAAAACGCGAAATAAAATACCCGGTAACCAGTTAAATACATGTATTATGTATGTATATGTGTGTGTATCTTATATATTAGAGAGAGAGAGAATAGGGGGCAAGGTGGCGGCTAGGTTGTCCACCCCTTTACCCAAAAATGCCAAGTGTTATGTGTATGTAAGAACTAATGATTAAACTTATTCAACACACTTCACTTAACACTTTCCAAGATCAAATTTCACAAACCATTTCAAGTTCTTCTTCTCCTTCACTACATCTCGGCCGAACACCCCCATACACACACCCATTTCCATTTTCAAAACTTGTTTCATAAAAATCATGGCCATTCCAAGTTAGTTTCAAGCCATTTTGAAGATCAAGAGTTGATTTCAAGGTGATTCAAGGAGGAACAAGCTTATGTTTCATCAAGATTCTCATCATCAACCACACTTTTACTCTTGAAAGGTATAAATCATGTTATTTTTAAACATTCTTGATGATGATGATGATGATGAGCATGATTCTCGAATACTTGGATTTTCACTATTCTTGAAATCAAACCAAACAAATGATTTTTATAAAAATAAAAATATGAGGTTATGTATATGTGATGTTGGCCGAAAGTTTGTGTATATGTATAGTGTTTGTATTTTGAATTTTATTTGAAAAGATACTTGTAAGATGGTTTCTTGAATAAACAAGGTTATGTGCAAATGTGTTAGAAGTATAAAGGAGTGAATGAAACTTGATTTTTGATTTGATATAATGTGAGTATATTAGTAGGTATTTGGCCAAAAATTTCAAGTTTGTTTGTGAGTTTATAAGTTGTTGCATGTTCTTGAATAATAGTTAAAAATGCATGTGTTGATGATTTATGTATGACGGATTAATGATTAAACAAGAATGTGACATAAATGTGTCAAATGTTATATTAAATGAAAGAAAAAGATTTATTAATCTTAGTTATCATTGTGAAATAAATGTTCTTAAAATGCTTGTACATAGAGTTGTAGGATGCTAAAATAATCATCATAAAATGGAATTGTTGTGATATGATAAACATCCACTCAGGTCAGTAAATAAACATGGAAAATAAACCTATTTGATGTATTTTAAAGTTATAAAAATTATGTCATAACTTGGTAGCTTTGCATGTTGTACTTACGGCTTGAAAAGTAGTAAATCGGGTGATGTTTGCATGATTTTTGTGCTTTTCATGAGACCTGCATATATGTGAGTAAAATTATTTTTTTGATCAGTATATAACATGTATTAATTTAAAATATCAAATCGTGATGATTTGGGATGGTTACGGTAAAGTTCGGTACAAAACTATGCGTTAAAATGGTAAAAATCAGCTTTTTAAGTGATTTTTATAAACTTGTTTTAAATCTGATTTTAAACTAATGCCATATGATAAATATAAGTATTTTAACTTATATTAAATAATTTTGGTGTTTGGTTGGTCATACGTGACTTCCGACGCCCAGAAATGGTACCGAAACGGTAAAATACGCATATTTCAACGTACGCGAAAAAGGGATGTTCAAGGGTGAACTTTGTGTGTTTTAGTTGGATATGTGAATATGAGTATATGTAATTTGATTTACTAAGTGAACTCATAATGATATGAAATAATGATAAGTTTAGACGTTTGTGCGGTAAAAAACGATAAACCAGATCAGAAATCGCATTATGTGTGAAAATTTGTGATTAATATGAGAAATATGTTTAAAATGATTTGATGAGTTATTTGATATATATTAAGTGTTTAAACATGATATATATATGCGTGAAATAACGTGATATATGTATTACGATGTATATTATATATATGAGTAAATTAAATGGATGGTCCATGTGGTTGACCAAAATTTTGGATTTGGTCCCTAGCTTTCCAAAAGTACATAGATTGTAACACCCCGTGTTTCGAAAGTCAAAGTCAAGATTGAAGTCAAAGGAAGACAAGATTTCTAATTGCGATCTCTCTCCTTGCTCAATTCCTGTTTTGACTTCTTTGACTTGTAATTAGTCTATTTTATTTTCGCTTTAGTTGTATTATGTGGAGTATCTATTAATAATCGCTTGGTAATCGCTATTTATCGCATGTTTAATCGCGTTATCGCTATCGCACTCGCAACTCGAATTACGCATTTTGGTTATTGTTATACGTGTGTGTGTGCCTTAAGTGTTACTTGTGCATGTTTAAATTTTGTTATGTGTGGTAATCAATCGAATCGCAATCGAACTCAATCGCAATCGAAACAGTATGATAATTGGTAGAGAAGAGATAGTTCGAGATATGAGTAGTTGGGATTAAAAGTAATTTGACTAGGAAACTCCATCGCATCGCAACGCTCGCAATCGAAATCGAAACGGCAAAACTCGTCGCGCCGAGCACTCGAACCAGGTGCCAGCCGACCGAACAGCCACCCGGCCGGGCTGCCACCCGAGCGAGGTGCCATCCGACCGAGGAGCCACTCGGCCGGGCTGCCACCCGGGCGAGATGCCATCCGACCGACCAGCCCTTTCCACTTTGGGAATCCTATAAATACCCCTTGTCACTTTCATTCTTTCCACTTTTGGCAAGTGACGTCCGACCAGTGCTCCTACTCATTTTTTCCTTCGATTTCTCGCGATTCCGGTAAGATCTCGTCCTAAATCTTGTACTTCCTTAATCTACACGCACTCCTACACCTTTCTATCTTTTGAATCTTAACTTTTAACCGTGAAATCATCAAGATTCAAGGTGTTCTAGGATGACGTCATCATGTGTTCTTGAAGAACTTCATGTTTTGGCCTCAATCCACCAAGAACAACTTAGATCTAACCGATTTCCACATAAACAAACAAAGATCTTTCATATATCTAAACATATTCACAAGAAAAAGGATTGAAAGATGGTTTTCCAACTTTCTTTCAACTCTTTTACACTCAATGCACTCAAAACCGATAGAATCGGAACTTGTGCCGGCTTACTACTCATTATTGTGGTTGTGTTGATTCAAGATCCGTATTCTATCCACGAGATTATCGATTCCGGGTTAAACATGGAACATCGTCTCGAACCGTCCACTGATCGGGTTTGGGTGATTCCTGTCCGATCAGGAGCACCAAGTATTGACGAGGTTTCTGTTGCTTAACACGTTATCAAAATATCTCGATAAAACGACAAACTATAAAAAAATAACCAATTGTAAGACGAACAGGTTAACCAGGACGGATGACCGTCCGAATGGACTGTTGTCCGAACGGACAGCCACCCGACCGACCGGCCACCCGTACGGCTTACACCTTGGCTCCACTTTTAGTTTTCAAACCAAGCTTCGAGAGTTCTAGAACACCAAACGGATTGCAGTCCGATCGAGTCACCACCCGGTCGACCGACCATCCGAGTATGTGATGTTTCAAAGCTTCAACACTTAAACAATTTTCAACATGTTCAATGCACAAAGGATGCCACCCGATCGAACAACCGTCCGATCGAGTGACACCCTGCTGTGAACTTGTTCTCACTGAAGTGCCCAACCGAACGGGTTGCCGTCCGATCGAATGATTGTCCGATCGACCGGCCTGTAAGATAGAGATACTTCAATGTTTTCAAAATGCTACAACGAAAACTTCAAAATTCAAGCGATCATACACAAACACATCCTTCCCAAAGGAAGAAACAATCCACTCGAACAGTCATCCGACCGGATGACCGTCCGAACGGATAACCACCCGAACAGGTCAACATCCGCACGAATGGCCGACCGGTCGGATCACCATTCTGCACTTGGTGACTTTTCTCGTTTTGCGCGTCGCTTATCTTTTATGCTATCGTTAACTGTTCAGGCTAACCTCGCTCTACGCGCTCCCTTCAATCCATCAACGCTGTGAGTATACTCGATCCCTTTTTGCTTTACGCACTTTTGGGTGTTACATACGTTACTTATACAAAATCACATCGAACACACTACGCAATACTTTAAACGCTAACCGTTACCGCATGTTATACGTGACTAAATGAATGCTTGTTTGTTATGTTTACACATGGAATGATGTCTACCTGCCTTAGCAACGGTAGTACTATTAGTTTGGACTCAGCACCCGTTTACTTGGGGGTTGTTAAGGACAATTACTTACATGGCTCACAGTGGTGAGAATGTATTGCGAACTGCCTTGGGCAGTCAACCCGCAGTCATTGGTATCGATAGGTTCATGTCGATAACTAACATGCCTCATTTCACTCTGTGTACGTGCTGGTTATGCGTAACGCTTTCGAACTCTATATGCTATTATCAAACTTGTATGCTCACCTTTACACTATGTGTATTGACTGTTACTTTAACGTATGTGACAGGTGCTTAAGTTGTTTATATGCTTAGCTTGCTGTGAACTTGAGGCAAGGAAAGGTCTAGGATGCTCTTTGTGCTGTGATGAAATCGAGGCTAGGAAAAGAGGTCCTAGAAACCAATAAATAAACTATCTATGTATAAATCTGAGTTGTCGGAACAGAACTACTTGACTAGATTTGTCTGTAATAATTTGTTTGCCTTTTAAGACATGGTATGGGACATGTTACTTTAAATTAACTGGTAATGATAATTGTTATGGAAACTTCTGGACAATCTGTTTCGCTCAGTGCCATGCCCCAATGTTTCCGCCATCGGTTGGGGTGTGACATAGATGGTCCCTGTGGTTTTGCATCTTCTAACGCAATTAGTCCCCAACTTTTACCAAAAGTACATGGATGGTCCTTGTGGTATGCACGTTGTAACGCATTTAGTCCCTAACCTGGACCAACTGAAACCTTTAGATATGTTAGCTAGGGACTAAATGCGTTACAAAGTGCAAACCACAGGGACCATCTATGTACTTTTGAAAAGCTAGGGACCAAATCCAAAATTTTGATTAACCAGAGGGACCATCTGTGTACTTTACTCTTTTATATATAGGGTCAGGATTTAGAGAGAACGGTGAAAAGTTTGAGAACGGTGAGAACGATTTTGGAGTGGACATGTGGCATTGATGCTAAATTACACTAAGGGGTAATATTGTCAAAAACCCACACACATGAACTGGGTGTTCAAATAAAACGCCATAAAAACACTCAGTTCAGAAAAACGCCATGAAAAACTAAGTTTAAAACGCCATAAACGCCATGAAAAACTAAGTTTAAAACGCCATAAAACACTCAGTTCAGAAAAACGCCATGAAAATACCTAGTTAAAACGCCATAAAAACACGTAGTTCAGAAAAACGCCATAAAAATAACAAGTCTAAAATGCCATAAAACACCCATTTCAGAAAAACGCCATAAAACCCATTTCATTTTTTTTCGAAAAGTATATCAATAGTATACTCGTTGGAAAGATAAAAAAAACGCTGAGTTTTATGGTGTAATTTTTTAGAAAAATAATCACGTATAAAAAAGTTATTGGCATTTAAATATGATGGGGGAAAATGGCATGTGATTAGCATGTGCACCCTTGTTTGAATCTTGCAATTTTACCCCTCCTGGTAGTTATAAGGTTCTCATTATTTACAAAAATGCCACCGCATCATCTTAGCCATAAATCACAAAGATCCTATGGCTGAAAATCGTTCTCACTGTTCTCACACTTCAAATCGTTCTCTCCTGATCCTGTTCCTATATATATATATATATATATATATATATATATATATATACCGAATATGTCCATACTTATGAATATATGTTACGAAGCGCAACTCGTAGATATATATTACGAATAAGTAGACATGATAAAGAGTCACCAATAAAATCGTTCAAATCGCGAAAATCTTAATATGTATATGTATATGTATATGGAAAGACTTTTATTAAAAACCTCAAAGATATGTGAAAATCCTAAGTAACAGAGAAACTTGATTGTTTTAGAACAATTAGTTAATAGATTATTTCTATCTAAATTAGGATATATAGATTTGATCAGAGGGATTGCGATATTTAAAAAAGCACCCAAAGGTGAGTGTCACAGAAACCCCACTTTTTACTGTTTTATATACTGTTTTGGGGAAAGAACACGTCGTTAAAAGGATAATTAAATGTTTTAGTATGAAATATGCTTTTGAATAAATGTGTTTTAGTGAGTGTCACAGAAACCCCTCTTTTTACTGTTTTATATATTGTTTTCGGGGTAAAGAACACGTCTTTAAAAAGAATGAATATATCTTTTCGTATAAAACATGATTTCAATTAAATGTATTTTAGTGAGAATTCACTAAAACGTCATTTTACTATCTTACATAATGTTTTCAGAGAAAAACATGTCATTAAAAGCAAAGTATATGTTTTCATATAACATGTGCTTTAAAATTATATAAAAATATATTTTCATCGAGAATACGATTTTTAGAGTATCATAATATGTTTATGAACTCAAAAAGATGTATAAGTTAAACTGTTTTCAAGAAAAACGAGTTTAAAAATGTATCATACTGGTTTCAGGGAGAAACTGGGTAAATTGACGACATTAGGGGTATAACGATCGTAAAGATTTATTTTTAAATCTAAGTTGGAACAAATCAGTCAAAATCTCAAGTGTGTAAGAAACGGTATAGGCTTGCATAGCGAGGGGGATGCTGGGGATTTGTACAACGTTCAATATTAAATTGTTATTCAGTAGGTTATATATTGTTGTATTGGGGCAAGCAAATGGTTTTCCTAAATGCGGGAAAGCTGGACGTCGGGTTTAGTATTTAATCATTAAGTAATACACACGTGGAATCGCTAATAGATCTATTGGGTTGACACCCCGTCGTGATCGGTCGCTCCGATCTACATAGTGACGAATTTGAATTCTTGAAGTGTCTAGTATTGATTAAAACCTCAATCGTATTATATAGCTCGTAATGTCTTGCAAACTTACGAAACCGAAGAAATAACGAAATTTAATATAATTAAAAATCATGACTAAAAGTTTTCATCAGAGACAGGCTTACGGGGCTATTTCGGATGAATTCTTCCATGACATTTTTATAAGAAATACGGTACATGCCGATTTCAATAACACTACTACGACATTATTTTGAATGTCTTGTTTTTAAACATATGTAAATGTTTTTAAATATGTAATTGTTTTCAGACCATTAAGGGTCAAATAAGGAAGTTTTCCTTAAACAAATCGTTACAAAATTTGTATGTGAACTCACCCTCCATTGTGTTGACACTTGATTTTTAACGTGTTCTTCAGGTACATGAGTTTGGCTTCGGAGAATTTTGGCTTGCGTTGTCATGTGGTTGTGTGATGCTTATGTAATGAAAGAATGTTGGACACTTTTTAAACTATGGGACCATGTATGTAATAAGACCTCTAAGGGTCAAACTATCTATGACTTGATCGTGGTTGTAACACCCCGAAAACGGGTTTGGTAATTAAACCCCGTTAATACTAAAGACGGGGAAAATACCGTTAGTGGTAAAATTAACCCGGTAAATATCAGGTTTTTAAATAAATCATCCTAATATTAAATAAAAGTTATACAAAGGCTTATGGATAAATAAATGCTGGAGAAAACAATGTTATAAGAAGCCCGAGTTAACGGGACTTAAAATAAAACGGGTTATGACTTCCCGAACCCATTAAGTTAACTAGGAATGCTTAACCTAGTTAGTAAGTGGGGAATAATGTTAGAAATAAGTAGGTTATACCCTACTTAATTAACCAACCAAACATGAGGGACCAAAATGGGATAACCTGGAAATGGTTTTAATTAAACCAAATAAAATAACACAACACACACACAAGTGTGTGTGGTGCGTGTTCTGGTCGACCAAGAAAAGGCTCCCAGGAGCCAAAAACCCTAACTCAACAAGATCCAGCAAATTGAAGGTCAAATTTAACCCAAATCGGATGCATGAACACATAATAATGATCACCTAGTCGAGGGGATCACAAGGTATGTTGAATTTTATGATTTGGTGACACTTTGAGATTATGATGAACAATCATAATCGAAATTCTGGAATGAATGTTAAATCTATGAGTGTTATTTTGATTATATCTTGGTTTAGAAGCAAACCCTAGTAGAAATCTTGATGAATTGTTGTCAAACAAGGAATTTGATAATTACCCTATTATGAGCTAAGTGGGTTTTGGTTGAATTGATGAAATTGATGTTATAATGGTGTTTATAAACATCATACTAACTCATAAGAATGAACTACTTGAGCAAATTAGAGATTTTGTTAAGAGTTCATAAGTAACTAGAAGTGAGTCTAGACATAAGAGTTAAACCATGATTTTGATGATCAAAATGGGTATATGCTTATAATGACTGAAATTTACATGTTGATTTATCATTACTTGAGGTAGGAATTTGATGACATGTTAGTTAATTTGTCACCTCAAAAGATGATGTTCACTAAGTGGTGATTTTGATGTTAATCTTGGTAAAAATAACTAGTTAGGAACTAGTTAGTAAATATGTAAATTTATGCACATTAGGTGTTTGTTAAAATGCCTAAATGAGAACTAAGTGTTGATAATGTGCCTAATTGAGTCTTGTGAACTTGATAGTGCAATCATATGTGTTAATTGGTGGTTTGACTTTTAAATAGTCAAACCGACCATTAATGAGATCGAATGGTAATTGTGATAGAAAATATGTAAGATGGAATAGTCATAATTAATGATGACTAATATAACCGTCTTACGAATTATGATGATAGTTTGACGCTTGACAAGCTAGGTGGAGGCTTGGAAAAGAAGCGGGTCAAACGAAGCAAGTATGAAGGAAAAGCGTAATTCGGATGCAAGGTAAGTATAGCTTACACTAGTCTTAAATTGTGGAATGTTTTCTTGTCATATAAATTATGAATGAGATATCTAAACAATTGAAATATGATGTTCCGTCGTGTAGTCGAACGGAACAAGAAAATCAAAGATGATAGAAACCATAATAATGGTTAAAAAGAAGTAAATCGATAAATTGGTCATATTATGTCGAAAGAAATACACAGTTTATATTTAAAATTTCCGTACGGTGTTAAACGGGAAGAGTCATGTAGAGAAGATGATAATAAATATCATTTCGCAAAGTTAAATGGTCATTTCGGCCAAACGGGTCAAAAGGTGTAGACAACACCTTTTGACTATATAGACTAACGATTCTTTTTGTCGAGTCATATGCTTACAGGAATAGATATCCAATGGATATTCGCATCGTTCTTAATTAGCGAATATAAAGCAAGGTATTAAAATCGGGTCTATTTGTTGATCCGAGCCAGGTACGCTTATTTATGATGTATGTAAAAGTGCTAATTTGGTCGAATAATTGGTGATATCCCTTCATTGTAAAAGAAGGACCAAAATCGACCAAAACGCCCTTGTAGGCTAAATTGAACAAACAACTCTTAGAGGTTGTTTTGAAAGGAGTCTATTGATTAAACAAAAGTTTAGAACGAGTACGGTTAGTGAAAGATGTAATTCTTGGGCCAAAAGACTCCATATGAGTCTTTGCCGTAAAATGATAGTTCAAGAAGTATAAATTCGGAACACATAGATATCTACTTTAGATCCAACACACATTTAGGTTGTGATGGAAGAGTACTAGATAAGAGATATAGGTTACAACGCTAGATTAGAATGAAAGCGAAATTGAGCTTAAAAGTGCTTAAAATACCCTTAACGGGTCAAATTAAGCATACTAGTGAAAACGGGTTTAATTTGTGTAATAAACCTATGATTAGAACTTAATATGGTATATCACAATTATTTGATGAAGTGTATGAAATATAGGAGTCAAATAAATACGTTTGTTTGATAAAATGCATAACCGGGTCAAAGTTTGGTATAAAGGGTAATAAGCCGAAAACTTGGAAGTCTTGAATTTTATCAAGCCGGATGTCGGATTTTAACTCCATATGATGGAGAATCAAATTACAAACATGTAGGAAGAAACGGTAGGCCAAACGGATAAGCGGTTTGAAAGATACGAAAGATTTCGTATCAAATTACGGCAAAATGGAAAGGTGGAATGCAGGTACCACCGTAAATTACGGTGCCACCGTAATTTACGGTGGACCTGAAATGGTTTACGGTGAATCATTCCTGATTTACGGTGGAAACAAATCAAAACAAGGACTACCGTAAATTACGGTGTCCACCGTAATTTACGGTGGACCTTGTACAAAAATGTATTTTTTTGATCAGTTTTGTTTTCCGGACTCGTTTAGATGCGTTTTAAATACCGTATGACTAAAGCATTTCATGTTTATGAAATGTAGGTACTTTATGGGATGCCGGAAGACGATCAAGCTCAGCGAAGAACCGAACACGATAAAGATACACGCTTCCGCACATTACAACGTTGTAGATTTTAATCAACGAATTCGATCACGTTTTGTAGAATAACCTATGATTTGTAAAAGTTTTAATAAACCCGTATTTTTATAGCATGTGTAGTCTTAACTACACATCTAATTGTTGGTATTTACATATAAAATAACTAGGGTGTTACAGTGGTGAATGTGGTAATCTTAAAAACTATGTTTTTAAAATAACAAAATGTCCAAATTAACTAAAACATCGACCACTAAGACTTATATGGGTACCAACCTCCGTCACCGCCACGTTTGTATTTCCACTGCGACGTTTTTGGGGTGTGACAAGAGTGACAATGGATTTTGTCACGAAACTCCCAAGAATACGAAAGGGGTATGATGCTATATGGGTCGTGGTTGACAGACTAACCAAGTCAGCACATTTTCTACCCATAAGCGAGAGTTATCCAATAGAAAATTGGCTAAGATATATATGGATGAAATCGTAAGTAAACACGGAGTGCTATTATCCATTATCTCAGATAGAGATAGTCGATTCACATCCAGGTTCTGGACAAGTTTCCACAAGGAACTTGGAACCAGAATCAGTCTAAGCACGGCTTATCATCCTCAGACTGATGGCCAGAGCGAATGAACAATTCAGACTTTAGAAGATATGTTGCGCGCCTGCGTGATTGATTTTGGAGGCAGCTGGGATGATCGTTTGCCTTTGATCAAATTTTCATACAACAACTACCACTCTAGCATTAAGGTTGCACCGTTCGAAGCCTTATATGGAAGGAAATGTAGAACTCCCATCTATTGGACAGAATTAGGAGATGATCAGTTGATCAGAACTGAGATTATTCTTGAAACAACTGATAAGATCCAACAGATACGTAAACGATTAAAGGTTGCCCAAGATAGGCAGAAAAGTTATGCCGACAAAAGAAGGAGACCTTTAGAATTTCGAATTGGATATTATGTAATGTTAAAGGTTTCACCATGGAAAGGAGTGATGCGATTTGGAAAATGTGAAAAGTTAAGTCCCAGGTACATAGGACCATTCAAAATCATTACAAAGGTTGGCCAGTTGCATACAAGCTAGAATTACCCGAAGCATTAACAGGTATCCATGATACTTTTCATACATCAAACCTAAGGAAGTGTTTGGCAGATCCAACCCAATCAATACCATTAGAAGATGTGTGAGTAAACAATAAATTGAACTTTACGGAAAGACCAATAAAGATTCTTGACTTTCAAGAAAGAAAATTATGGAAGAAGACAATTCCCCTAGTATTGGTCCAGTGGGAAGGTCAGAAAGGACCCGAGAAAACTTAGGAATTAGAAGAAGAAATGAAGGTCAAATATCCTTAGTTGTTTGTATAACAACCCTCCTAAAATAATTATAACGTCCTTATATGCCCTAAAATACACCTCGTATACGTAAAATGGCCCTAAATACCTTTAATTTTACAACGAGGCAGAGCTTTGCTATATTAGTGGGTGTAATACCCGATATTATTATTGTTATTCAGAGATTTTGAGAGAGAGATCGAAGTTTTGAGCGACGGAAAAATGAATGCCGATGCCCTCCTTTTATAGGGCTGTTTGGCCCTTTTCTCGCGCCCCGCGACAACATTAGGCAGGGCCTTCGCGCCCGCGACCTAGGCACAGTAGGGCCTAGCTTTGCTGAGTTGGTTCATAGCTCCGACACGCGTGACGACACGTGGCAGCTCCGGAGGAGGCCTGGTGGCTAGACGCTCGTGCCCCGCGACAGCCTTCATAGGCTCTGTCGCGCCCCGCCAGGAACCACTAAATTTTGTTTTTATTTTATTTTTATAAAATTAAAGGTATTTAGGGCCATTTTACGTATACGGATTGTATTTTTGGGCATATAAGGACGTTATAATTATTTTACTCTGATAAAATATTTCCTAACTACGGTCCTGAAGTAAATTCCGCTGCCAAATTGATAAACACCGATACCACTGATACTGGCTCGCGGCCGCCCGTTCCCAGGTGATTAAGGGCCGGGTGTAACACCCCAAAAACCGAATTATTAAATTCGTTACCATGTTAGTAAAATGAGATACAATAACTAAGTTAATAAACCTAGTTAAATGCCTAATAGATAAGTTAAGGGGTGAAACTTGTGTCAATTATGATGGTATGTTAAACTTGAGGGACTTAAGGTGCCAAAATGGAAATATGATTTATTAAAAACAAAATATCACACACACACAAGGTGTGTGTGTGCGTGCGTGACATCGATCAGAGGAGAAGGATGGTGGGGTGCAAACCCTAACCCTCAAGAAACCATCAAATTGGGAAGAAATCTCAAGGAAGCTCGGATGCATGAACCTGAAATGTTGACCATTTAAGTGTCTCTAACACAAGGTAAGTCGAATTAAGTGTTTCGGTGATGTTTGGTTAAGTGGGTTATGTGTAATCCGTGAATATCTATTGAAATTGAGAAGGAATTCTAAACAATATGAATATATAGAGGCTATAGCATGCTTAATTTCGATTATGTTGATGTTTTGGGAAAAAACCCATTTGTAGTAGTAGTAGAATGAAGTTGATGATGACTATATGTGTTATGTTCTATAGAATTTTGATGGGTGAAGTTAGATGTTGTATAATGTTGTTGAATGAACCTAATTAGAATGAAAATTGTGTGGTAATTGTTGAATCAATGATTTTGATATGAGATAGTAAGCTTATGTACAAGATACTTGTACATTGAGCTTAGATAGTAGTATGCTCACAAGATGTTTGATGAAATGTCTAAGTGATGTTATGATATGAGAGTTATATGAAAAGCCTTGAGAATTATGAATGAATTATAGAAAGACGAGGTTAGTAGTAAGCTAACTTGAATAATGTGCCTTGGATAGAATTCGTAGGAGTATTCGGAGGAACTATGTATAAGATTAGAAGAATATGCATGAATTGGTTGTACACTATGCTTAGGAGGTAGTAAGCACGCCAAGTGTATGATGAAATGTACATAGTATTGTCCGTATAGGCTATTATGATGTTACGGGTATATAATGATAAGTCGAAAGTTAAATTAAATGAACCGTTGACTTCTAAAAGTCAACTGTGTATAAGAAGAATGGTTAGACGTGTTGTCATAATTGTAAGATTAAAGTAAGTTATACGGTGCGTGTTAGACGTATGTGTGTTTAATGCGATGACATGACGGATTACACGAGTTGGAAATGATATGAATTTGGTTACATGTATTATGCTTGTTAGAAGTGACTGTAAACGTCAAATGTGAACTATGCGATCGATATGATCGTTAACATGTACAATTGTGTATGCTAATAAGAATGTGATTTCGATGACATGGAAGTATAGGAATCATGTTGAGACGGAATCAAGCACGGAAGGCTAACGGGTCAAGAAGTGGCGAGGAAACGAATATGAACACGGATGCATGAGGTAAGTGATTTCCGTAATCACTTCTTAGTTGTTTATGTAAAGTTATGTGCGACTTAATTAAGTATGATAATTGAGGTCAAATAGGAATGAGTTGTATGAAATCGGTGAAGTATTAAACGGATCTTAGCTTTGATCAGAGCAGGGTATGTGCGTTAGAATTGTAGCTAAGTGGTAGGATTGATTAAATATGCAATGAAGTCCTTGGTTGTAAAGGATGGAGCAATGTTGACAAAAACGCCCTTGATAGGTATATCGGGCAAACGACCTTAAATGTCTATTGGAAACAAGCTAATCGATTAGAGTAATGTTTTGGTCATGTGTGAAAGCGAAGAGTATGGTTTTGTATGTTGATGCGTGTGAAGTGTTATATATATTAGGTGTATATTTTAAGCCCTTTAACACTTTTTAGCCAAGTTTTAAATTTATAAAACACGATATTTACTAACACTAAACACACATATGGGCAAGTGCACCCATCGTGAGCGTAGTATAGTGTTGGCAAGATAGCGAGGTCGTCCAAGGACACAAGAGCTTTTAGTACCGGTTTATCCTCAACGTCTAATCAAATCAAAAGTTTAGAAAAAGGTTTTAAACTAAGAAAATAAAAACTAACTAAAAAGCTGAAAAATAAAAATAAAAGAAAAACAGATAGACAAGATGAATCACTTGGCTCCGACTCGTGTTTAGTGTAACCTTTGATTATTTCCGCACTTTTGCACTATTTAAGAGATTATCTTAGTTATTGTAGTAGGCCCCACTTTTGGAGGTGACGTTACCCTCAACCCAGTAGTTTGAGTCAGCAAGGATACAATCCTAAAGGGTCGGATTATTGAAAGATAATTAATTAAGTTATTAATGCATAATGTGGTAGGCCCCTCTTTTGAAGGTGACGTTACCCTCGGCTAAGTAGTCTGAGTCAGCAGGGATACAGTCCTAAGTAGCCGGGTTAAAGTATTAATAGTAGTTTAACTTATGAGGGGATCAAAGAGTTTGGACCCCCGCCATCCAATACCGTTAAGTATTGAAGGAGGTCCTACTAAATTTGACCCAGGTCCTTTGCAGGATCTATACACTGAACAATGGCAAGACTCTTACCAAACCGTTCCCTTAACCCCCGACCAGGTAGCCAACATACCTCCATATAGACCGTGGAGATATGAATGGTGAAAATCTTTTATTTTATATAGACAGTAAAATAATGCCAAGACACCACGGACAAACGATTAGGAAGAATCACTTTCAACATAAGAAACTAGTTATTAAAGTCATTAATACATAACCAATTAAAAAAGTACGAAAAGATTAAAAATAAAAAGTATTACACTGGACACTTTGTCTTCACCAAGTGATGTAAGAGACTTAGGCAAACATGGCCTTGATTGTCAAGAACTCTTACGATCAATCTTGGATCCCGAGACGACTCACACACTCTATGATGGACAATGGATGATGGTGGTGGATGATGATGTTATGGTGGTGGTGGGTGGTGGGTGAAGTGTGAGAGAGGTGGTGTGCCAAGGGATGGTTTGAGCTTGAGCCATGCACTCCTATTTATAGGCTGAACAGAAGCTCGGGCACGGCCCCGTGTCCAGTGGGCACGGCCCCGTGTCCATCCTCTTCTCTGTCTTCATTAATTGCTTTTGTCTTCATTAGTTGACCACGGCCCCGTGTCCGCTAGGCACGACCCCGTGTGCAGAAGCATATCTGTACTATCAAGATTTGCCTGGATTCTGCGAATCTTATAGTTGACCACGACCCCGTGTCCGCTGAGCACGGCCCCGTGGTGGGCGATGGAAGCTTCTACAACTTTGTCTTTTATGCTGACACTTGGGCACGCCCCCGTGTTCACTGAACACGGGGCGTGTTCAGCCTTCTGTTCTCTTGTTTTGCTTGGGAAGATGCTGTCGTGGGGTCGGGCATGCCACGTTTGTTCCTTTTCTTGTATTTATGTTAGATTTAGCTGCCTTTTTGCTTCTTTTGTTAATTTGAGCTCATTTAATCCTGAAAATACAAAAGGAAGACAAAAACACACTTTTTCCAACATTAGTACTAAAAAGGGGTTAGTTTTATGCCACAATTGATGTAATTTATATGTTGCATTTTGCACACATCATATGTCATAGGCCATTTAATGCGCAAATACCCATAACGGGTCAAAATAAGCTTTCAAGCGAAAATGGGTTAAGATGATGCAAGGCATCCGATAATTTAATCTTTTATGATAGTCGTCATTGAAATTATTAAGTTCATAGGAAGTTGAGGTTGAATAATCAGATTACTTTGATAAGTGCATGAACGGGTCGAATAATTCGTAAAAGCATAATAAGCCGGAAACGTATAAGTCAAGAATTTCCTTAACCCGGATGTTGGATTTCATGTTCACATGATAGAATGTTAATTTACAATCATGTAGGAAGAAACGGGAGGTTAAACGGGTAAATGGTTTAAAAGTTATGCAACTTTTAGTGCGTGCGAACGACGAAATCAACACAGCAGAAAAATGGCAAAACTAGAGGCCATCGCCGACGCCCTGTGTATTTTCCATTTTTGCCCGACGCCTTAAGTTGCTGTCTACGCGAAGCTGACCCGACGCGAGGTATCGCACGGTCGTGCACTTGGGCCGCACGGTCGTGCGTTTCCGAGTAAACAAGTGCACTGGCTTGTGCACTACCAGTGCCCCCGACGTCGTAGGATCCGCAGGGTCGTGCGGTTGGGACGCATGGTCGTGCGTCAGCTGCCAGTTCAACCGAAAGTGCAGAATTCATCTGAAATCAGTCCCATAACCTACGAGGAGTCCCAAATCGTATTCTAAACTCATTATAGAGTGTCTATGGGATGCGATGAGCGTGTACGCAAGTATAAAATGGAACGAAATAAGTATAAAGGCATATGTAAGTTTAAGTATAGATTTACCTTCATGATTAGTAAAGGGAATCCATAGGCAAACGCGTCTAGGAACGTACGAGTACAAGTAGGTATGCAGGTATGTATGTATGTATGTATGTATGTATGTATGTATGTATGTATGTATGTATGTATGTATGTATGTATGTATGTATGTATGTATGTATGTATGTATGTATGTATGTATGTATGTATGTATGTATGTATGTGAGTAGGTATGTATGTATGTAGTTATGTATGTATGTATGTATGTGAGTAGGTATGTATGTATGTAGTTATGTATGTATGTAATTACGTATGTGAAGACGTAATCATGTATGAATGTAAGTAGATGCGCATGTATGCAAGTAAAGGTATGTATGTATGTCCGTAGTTATGTATGTATTGAATACGTGGTTTCAATACATTTAAGTATTGATGTTATTAACAGTGTGCCTCAAGAATGAAATGTAATGCAGGTACATTATTGAAGTTTCGCAAAGGATTAGACACCCGGATGGAATGATTAAATCTAGCAAGATAACGGGATGGAAAGTATATGTGGATAGAATGTAACGAGACTACACGATTAAGAATCTTGTATGAATATAATGCATGCTAATGTTGCGAATGTATGTGGTGGGTGCAGGTTGTACGAATAACAGATTATCATCACGAGGAGTAGCGATCAAAGACCGAGTCGCAAGATAGATTGTACGGGAATGCTTGAGTGTGTAACTTGATAGACATAAGTTATACTTTTATTTTATTAAATGAGTACGAAGGATTCATATATTGTAAAAGAGTTATTTTAAAATGAATTCTCAAGTAAATAAAAATGTTTATAATGAAAGAGATTTTATGGTACGTATTTCCGCTGCGTCTTTTCAGTTAAAGCGTGTTAGGGTCTTACACCAGGGGTTGCGACAGTTTGAATAACCTTCGAATTTCGAGGACGAAATTCATTTTAAAGAGGGGAGAATGTAACAACCCAAGTCTTCAGGTCAATAAAATGCAAAATCTTCCGAATAAACCCGTAATCAAAACCCCAAGTGCACAAGAGAACTTAGCGGTTAAGAAAAAACTTGATGGTTGATGAATCAACCCACACAAAAGTACCTTTATTAGACTCGTAATTATAAACCGAACCATTTAGGATCAAGACCCGAACATACGCGATAAGTATCAGCACGAAAATCGAGAAAAATGCATGATTGGACGAAAAATACGTCGGGGGACACGTGTCACGAGGGGTGACACGTGGCATACCTAGGTGGACACGTGGCAACCTATGCCTTGTCTACCACGTTGCGCTACGCGACGGAATTGACAAAAGCTGGTCGTGCGACGCGACGAGGTCAAGTATCGACAATAAAAGGGACGAGCTCTAGACAATTTCAGTTGTTCACTTTCACTTTCTTTTGCTCTCTCACTCTCTCTCGTTTTGTCGTTATAATTCCCGAGTCCCTAAGCCCTAATCCCTGCTACGTAAAAGTGTACGAAGCCATGATCACTGGTACGACACCTGTTCGATCGATTTGAAACCAATCAACGGATATTTAAGTGCTGCCTGAATAAGGCTATACTTTGTCATCTATGTTGTGGTTTTGATCTCGTGATTGTCGTTAAAGTTGATTCGGTTTTTACACTTATGCGTAGTGTACTCTGTTAAATTAGATGCTTAGTTATCAGAAGGCTTAGAACCAAGACTATAGACTTACAAGAAGCTTAATTGTTTGAAAGCTCAAGAACTGCAAGCTAGCAAGGTGAGTTCCTCTGAACTGTTTCGAAAACGGGATGTGATGTTCTATCTGAATGGTAATAACTTTATAATCGACTATGTATGGCATCTGTGATATGTGGCAATGATTGGTAGGATGATTGATAGTTGATTGTATGTATCTGATTTAGCCAGTGGAGTTTGTATACATAGCCTGGTTATGTGAACATACTGTGCTTACTCTGTTCTTATCTGTTTGCCACGATTATATCTGATTGATGTTATAGTCGATAAATATATGTTTTGAATAAAATCATTTATGTTCATGAACTCACCAGTTTATACTGAGTCCCAAATATTTTTCGGGAACACATCCTAGGCACCATGTGATTGCAGGAATAGAGAATGATGAGATTTAAAGAGATAGAGGTCTAGAGGGATGTTGAAGATTTAGATCGCTATTATAATTAAGCTGATGTAATATTATTGTGTAATATGAGATATGCATAATACTCTTTAATGTTTAAATAAAAGTTTGAAACTTCCGCTGTGAATTCTCTGTGTTCTGTATATCCGATGCGTAACACTCCCTAGAGTCCTGGGATGCGGGTGTTACAACCTGATTCCAATCCCCATTATATAAATTGTGTCCATTTCCTCCAATATATCTGGATTATCTAGAGAGTTTCTGGACATGTGTTGCTTTATGATTCGATAAAATATTTGGGTTGTTACATCCTCACCCCCTTAAAATAAATCTCATCCTGAAGATTTTATTCAAATAGATGGGGTACTTTTGTCTCATGTTCGATTCAACCTCTGATGTCAAATTTAGGTCCACGAAGGAAATTCCATTTAACTTTCACGATGGGAATCATTTTCTTTCATTGCCTTTTGACCTGTCGATCCTCGATCGACAAAGGTTTCTCAATAAATCTTAAATTTTCATCAATCTGAATGTCACAATGAGGCATTGCTAGAGATTCATCGGCTAAGCATTTCTTTAAATTTGATATATGAAATACGTCATGATGAGGCATAGCTAGTGTTTCATCATAATCATTTTCTTTATGGTCAATTTCCTTTCAAGTCTTTTCATTTTTTGAGGATTTTATCCTTTTAACCGATTAGTCTTCCATGTTTCAATCGTTTATGAGATTCATTGGTCATATTACTGTCTACTTTTTTATTTGGTATCTCAACTCGTGTCAGAGCATTAGTAGTTGGTATATGAGATTTGGTGACCTTTTGTATCCGTAAATACATTAGGCAATTGATTTGCAATTTTTTGCAGATGTATTATCTTTCGAACGTCTATCTAACATTGTTTTGTCCTTGGATCAAGATGTAAAGTGAAGGCATGCACCAAGAATCTTCTTGGTTCTTCGATTATTTCCTTGTTTCTTGGAAAATTGCCTCGTGAAAGTGGTAATGAGCAAAATGTGGTAAAAAAAACATCTTATTTTAAAGGTTTAAGATATCTTATGATGGAAGGTGTTTCATATCTGATATATATTCCCAACCTTCTTTGAGGACCCAATTTTGTGTGTTATAGTGGTGCAATAGGAACATACATTGCACACCCAAAAATTCTAAAGTGGGAAATGTTAGGCTCGTGACCAGAAACACATTTATGATCCAACATGTAAAATTGCATGACCCCAAACATGTAACATTTACAAAAAGTTACTAAACAATTCTTAACAAAAACAAGGCATGTAAAAGTTGTACCCAATCAACATCATTGGATAAGGAGCATCTAGGTACAACGCATGCCATCTAAATGGACTAGGCCCACCTGATAGGCTTGCCTAGTGTAGACCGTAGCCCGCTGGACTTGACCTTGGAAGTGGATACCGTCTACAAGATATTACCTAATTACCATAATTTATTAGAACATGCTATATGATAATGTCATCTATGATTTGTAACATATGAAAGTATCCAACACTAGAGGTGCACAAATCGGGTTTTGGGTCGTACCCAAAACCGAGTAAGGCCCAATCGGGTATAATCGTACCCAGGTATTTGAAAGAACCGGTAGGAGCCGGAACCGAGTATTGGTATTTAGAATAAAACCTAGTGGAACCGGTTCGTGTATGACCGGGCACCAGTATACCTGGAACCGGGTATAAATCGAGTAGGGGTGGAATTTTGAAATCTTACTATTAGAAACCGGTTCCTAACGATAATATAGCCGTTTGGAACTGATTATTTACCAGGCCTAGAATGTGTAATTTTAATCACACCACTTCTATAACTCCCAAACACTCTCTAAAACACAATAGCAAGTAACGAAACTATTGTTTTGGTGTTTGAAACCAAACAAACCCCGAGGTTGGGAAGCACTGCGACTTAGGGAGGTCGGTATGAATGCGGGGACTTGGATCGGGGAATCCTTTTGCCGAGCGGTGATTCATCGCCAGCCCCAATTCGGTGAGTGGGGACTTAGTAATTCGGTGTATACTCACCGCTAAGGGGAAGAGGAGGGAAGGAGGAGAGAGGGGGTTTAATAGTGGGTCTCAAGCCCTTTCAACCAATCAAAATTTTTCATTTTTTAATTTAGTGGGTGTTTGAATCACTCCTAGTGTTTGAGTAGAAAATGGAGAGTGATGGGGGGACTTGACATGGCATGATATCATTGGGTAGAGAATGACTCAAACACCCTAAAGTGTTTGAATCATACCCTCCACCCTTATGTCTAATGTCGGACAACACCAAGATGACTCGGTGCAAATATTGTGAGAAGTACTTGAAAGTCGTGGCAAACTCAACTCTCAAAAAGCATACGAAGAAACATTGTCAAGTGGAAAAAGCGAAAAAAGGAGGGATTCGTCTGGATCCACCAGCCAACAATAGTGGTAATGTTTAACTTCCACTTTATGTGTTATTTGTTTAAGTTTATTGTTAAGTTTTAATGTTTAAGCTTAGGATGTAATGTTTAGTGTTTAATGTTTTAATGTTCAATTTTAATAAAAAAAACATCAATATTATAAATAGTTTGGGGATGTATTGGTTGATATCCAACTCGAAAACGCATAAACGAACCCAAAAAACCCGCAAAATCAAACAACTTACGAAAATGTCTCAAAACATTGGGCCTAGATTTTGTACACGTTAGAACCGAGGACTTACAAGGGGAGGGTACAAGTAATGATTTTGGGAGTAGTTTTTGGTCTCACGTTAAGGAGAGGTTTGACAAGAAAGTGGGTTTTCGAACCCACCGTACAAACAATGATCTCAAAACAAAGATCATAAGCATGGCCAACCAATAGGAAGATTTCACGAAATTTACCGCGGACGAATGGACGAGTTGAAAGACGCAAATGAAGATGAGCAAGTTATTGAAGAAGCAGCAACGAGTATGAACGAGTTAATGGAAGACCGTTTACCAAACTTGAAATTTGAAAGCTTATAATAGATTAGGATGACCAAAAACTGGTTCCAACGGTCAAAAATATAAAAACGCTCAAAAAACTGCTTTTAACGTCATAAATCGGTTTCAAATGTTTTTTTTACCGTTGGAAACGTTTTCTACTCGGGTAAAAACTGCTTTTAACTGCCTTCATAAACTGCCAATCACTAATCGTGTCAGCATACACAACGTCTTTTCTTCGTCTTTTTCCAGAGAGATTAGCGGTTTCATAGTCGAACCCTTTACCCCTCATGTCTTTTGGGTTGTCGGGTTTCGTGTAAGCCCAATCGGGTACCTCGTGATCTTCCATAAGGCGAGATCTGTATCGTTCTTTTTGTCTTCTTTCATCGTCCATCTTCTCGAAAAGCCAGAACTCTTCTTCTGATCGGGCTGTTAGACGATTGATTTCTCGCTCACTTGGTGTATCGGTTCCGAGTGAACTTGTACCTCTACGCATCACCTCTTTAAGCATCTCTCTCCTATCTTGAGCTGTAAAAGAATAAAAAACGACATCAACTTCAACTTTCGTGTGCATCGAGTTCTTACCATATATACGATATATGTAGCTATTTAGAGAATCTAATAAAACCTATTAAGGTATTACCATTTAACAAAAATCAATACAAAATTACGGTTGCTAAAAAACCGCTAAAACCGACGGAACCGTTCAAATCAAAGCAAGTCGGCCGGTTTAAGATCCAAATGGAAAATTCGCAGTTTAACGGTTTAACAGTTCATTCCTGTTTGGAACTTGAAACAGGCCGTTAAGTTCTTACCAGATTTATTAATATATTAACTATTTAGAGAATCTAATAAAATGTTTTAAGGTATTAGTGTACAACAAATCACTATACTAATTAAATTGCCAAAATTAGGGGTATTCGGAAACCGTTGAAACCAACCGAACCGTTCAAATAGAAGCAAGTCGACCAGTTTGAGATCCGAACGGTTCGGTTTCACGGTTGGACACTTGAAAGCTGACCGTGTAAACCGAACCAGACATTTAACCTTTTTCATTTACATACTTACATTTTTTTTAAAAAGTAAAAGTACACGTATGGTCCTTGTGGTTTACCAAAATTTTGGATTTAGTCCCTAGCTTTCTAAAAGTACACAGATAGTCCTTGTGGTTTGCACTTTGTATCGCATTTAGTCCCCAACTTTGCCAAAAGTGCATGAATGGTCCCTGAGGTTTGCATTTAGTCCCTAACTTGGACCTACCAAAACCTTTAGATTTATTGGCTGGGGACTACTTGCGTTACAAAATTCAAACCACATGGACCATTTGTGTACTTTTGGAAAGCTAGGGACCAAATCCAAAATTTTAGTAAACCACAGGGACCATCCGTGTACTTCTCTTTTTTAAATATGTAGTTATATGTAGTTATGTATATGTATTAAGAACATGATCAGTCATCATTTTAAGCTTTTTAAGACAAACCAATGATTTTGAAAAAAAAAATCGCTTCAATGAAATGCTAAACTGTCAAACAAGTAAAACCGACCCACCCAACCCAGCTGATATGATTTGTCGTTTCCGAAAACCCGCTGGACAAAAAATTCCGTCAAGATCGACCGAGCCAAAATGCCATATAACAAACGTTTAAACAAACTATTGCATATCAAATGTTCTACTTAATAAAAGATAAAAGGATGGGCAAGACTCTTGAAAAAACAGATTATAATCAAGTCATACATGCAGATAAAATTCTTAATTAATGCTCATGATAATCCAAAAAGACAAACCTGTAGAAGTTGTATTAAACAATCCAGCCTGTATAACTTTAGCATCAATCCCCATCTTCTGTTTAGCGCGTTCCAATATCACCTCTTCAACCGACCCTACACTGACCAATACAAACACTCTCACTTCCTTCTTCTGACCAATACGATGGGCACGATCCTCCGCTTGCTGGTCCATCTGTGGATTCCAGTCACTATCAAATATAATCACAGTATCAGCGGTCTGTAAATTAAGACCGAGACCTCCTGCATGGGTGCTTAACAGAAACATGAAATAAGGAGAGTCGGGAGCGTTAAATTGTCTTAACAAAGTGCCTCTTTCTTCTGTTGTAGTTGACCCGTCGAGCCTGAGATATTTGAACTCGTGAAGTTGGAGGTATACTTCGAGAATGTCCATGAGGTGAGTCATTTGAGAGAAAAGTAGAACGCGATGTCCGGCTCTGTGAAGTTTGGGTAATAAACGATCGAGTAGCTCGAATTTTCCGGATGCTCGAACTATTTCTTCTTTGCGCCAGATGTTGTACTCGCCCGTAAATAGGTAAGGATGGTTACAGCATTTTCTTAGCTGCATTGATAGATTCTGCAAAATTTTGGATTTACCCATACCTGCAAACATGCGATTTTATAAGTACAAATGCAACAAAATTAAATTTAGTAATTAAATTTTGTGCTTAACACTAAACTCGATTTGACAAATTTGCAAACCAACCCAACCACATTAATGGCCTCTTGTGCCGTTTATCCATATAAGGTTCAAGGAAAGAAGGAAAAAGAGCCTAAACTTTAGGTTTGTGAAGAAACATAGCAAAAGGCTAAGAACTTGAACTCTTGTCCTTAAACAATAAAGTATAGAACCAACTAACAAATTGCATACGAAGATCAAGTTATTTACGACCGTTTTTATATATTTCTAACATATGTAGTATCACCCCCAATCATGCGCCACTTAGTGGTCAGCCTTAAAAAAAGTAGACAGTAGACAAAGTACTAACCATTTGCAGGATCGTTACATTGCTACTACTTATAACATATTTGGTTTTGCAAGTCAAAATAACTACAACTTAGTCAAAACAAGTTTGCCTATAATGGAAGCAAATGTATAGGTGGCAACATATTATTTAATTCAAATTAAAATGCTTCAAAGATTCAGAACTCGATTCTTCATTTTATCCAAGGTAATTTTGTCAATGGGTAGCCTTATAATAACTTAAATATTAATTTTTATTAACTTCAGCACAAAGCAAACAATGTAGGACTTAATGCATAACAGCAAAAAGAATTTAGGGTTGAGGTTACTAACCTGTATCCAGTCCAACCCTCCGAACATCAGTGACTTGCTGGTAGTATACTTTTTGCCATGCTGACATGTCACATTTTAGTATAACCTGGGTTTTCTGTGGAAGGTACTTTTCCACCTCATCTTTTTTCCTTCTTAAAATAAATGGCCTTATAACCTGGATTTTGTAAAGTATAAAAATCAGTCAAAACAGATAATAGAAGAAGAATAGTATAGGGTGTTTGGATGTCCTTCTTGAGAGTGATTATGAGACTTAAAATAATCATAATCAGAAAATTGGCTGTAAATAAACCGCATTATAGAAGATAGTGCTTGAAAATGCATAAAATGACCAAATTGGCGTTCTTCAACAGCAATAGTAGTTCACCAAATTAGGTTAGCAGAAGAGGCAATTAGGTAACTTTATTTTACCCTTTAGCAACAAGTTTAGTGTCATAATTGTGAAACTGATCATCCAAAACTTATTATGTGACCGAGATAATCAGAAGCAGCAAACACGAAAATTGATCATTGCAACCACGAATAGCAAAAATCAAATAACCAATTTCAAAACACAAAAAAACTACCTGGTGTAGGCGACGAATGATCAACAACTCCTCTTCATCTGTTAGAGAAACATCACATTTATCTGCAAATGGTGCATTAAACCATTCCTCAAAATTTTCAACCGAATTAAAAATCGTTGGAAGAAGAAAATTAAGCAGCGCCCACAATTCTTGTAAACTATTCTGTATTGGGGTGCCTGTTAACAGAAGTCTCCTTCGAATTTGGTAGCTGCAAATGTTGCTTAATCAGTCAATGCTTTTAAGTTATTTGCCTAAACTAGAAAATAAGCATCAAAATTTAAATCGAGAAATATATCACACACACACGTTGTTGGAGATTAACACTGTAACAGAAGTCAAAGAATAAGTGTTAGGAGGTAATTAGATTAAATATATTAAGAGTGCCTCTCCGACTTTACAGACACAAACACATATATGTATATATTTATATATGCATATAAGTTAACAATTACTTCATCTATCCAGCATTGTCTTGATTAAAAAACGGATATTTTGATCTCAAAGTATTCAGAATCTTCGCCACTGCATGCTTATTTCAGTAATTGTCATTAGTTCAAAATGATAGCAGCATCTTTAATTTTATCTCACTTCTTTTCCGTATGGGTACCTTTGAAAAGCTGGCACCAAAATCTATGAAAATGTGGGTCCCTCATAAAAATTACTTTCGAAGAGTGATCTACAAAGTTAAATGTGAGAAACAATAACTAGAGGTGGCAAAATGCTATAGATAACTTGTAGGCCATGTATGACTACAAAAACTATATTATTTCAATAAAAATCTAATTTACTGGAATAAAATGATTTACAAGTTTTTATGCATTGAAAATACATTTGGGGCAACTTTATACCCATTTGGATGTGTTTCCATTTAAGCTTTTTTTTCAGTTTACCCATTTAACTGGTTAGAGATCAAATTTATCCAGATCATACCCAGAGCCAAGAGTCTTTGCAAGCACAGATTCAGAATTCTTTAACCGGTGGCCTTCATCAACAACCATGTAGTACCAAGGTATTTTCTTCAAAAACGCTTTGTCTCTCATTATAAGATCATAGTGAGTGATCAGGACACTAAATTTTCCCTCTGATAACTCTTCTCTCATTGCTTTTCGCTCATCAAGACGCCCATCGTATAGAAAAGCAGCAATACTGTAACAATAAGAAAAATATCATAAGAGTCATCTTGTAAATAATCAAGTACGCTTATAGATGATGACATACCTAGGAGCCCATGTTGAAAATTCATTAATCCAGTTTGGTAGTACGGCTTTTGGGGCCACGATTAAATGGGGCCCAGTGACACCCTTATTTTCCATGAGATATGCTATCAAGGAGATGGTTTGAATTGTCTTGCCCAATCCCATTTCATCAGCTAATATTCCATTGAGATTGTTGTTAAATAAAGACAACATCCATTGAAGCCCTTCCAATTGGTATTGTCTTAGTTTTCCACCTTGAAGTATTGACGGTTGCTCTGTTACCTGCAGTATTTAAAATTTAATAAGTGTTTGTAACTGTTTGGATGTGCATTTGAAACTGACCATGAAATACTGAATAATCAGAATCAGATAATCATCTGTAACGAAACACATTGTAGCAGATAGGATTTGGATGTGCATTTGCTCCTTGAAGTTGTAATAATAAGATGATCAATTGTTTGCAATTTCTGGTTATTTAAAGATCAAATAGATAAATAAAGGTAATTAATTTTAAAATACTATTTATTTTCTATCAACTGTAAAAGTATATTTTATAGACTATTTACGAGTTCTCTTAATCTTTTACCTTACATAATTTCGAAAACTATTTTTTTTTGGTAGGAATATAAACATTGAAATTGTGGGTGAAAAATATTTCAAATTAGGATATAAAAGTAGGGTAAAAAGGTATATTGAGGCAGTTATGATTTAGTATGTATAGTACCTTCTCCTGAATTGAATGAATCATTGAATTATATTGCCTTTGGCCTTCAAGTAAGTCAGATTTCTTTTCTCCATTTACGTTTTTGGTATCATCAACTAAACCATCATCATCCACATCAACAACAACATCAGGAGTTGGCAAGTTGGGTTGTGGGCCACTCAAGGGTTCAATACCATCATGCTCAGCATCCTTTTGACGTCTTACAGCAGCTCCTAAACGAACAAGAAGATCATTTGTTTTCCCTAAAAGCATTGTTAACCGCTCATTCTTGCTTTCCTCAACCATTTTCATGTATGCTTCTTGATCATCGGATTTTAAAGCTTGAAACCTCAATTTCTCTTGTCTAGTAGCGCGCTGCCTTTGCCTTCCATGCCATGCCTGATTTAAGAGATTTATGCAATACAACAGTTTTTAGGTATGTGTGTAAAGGGTAAATGCATACATACGAATGTAAAGATATAATTTGCAAACCTGAACACCATTGTTCCTTTGCTTTCGACGTTTCTGAGAGACCTGCACTTGCAACTGGAGTTCCCTTATTGCATTAAGTATTTCTGCAAAGAATTTCCTCTTTTTTGTTTCTACTCTGTTCTTTTCTTCCTCCTCTAACTTTGTTAGTCGCTGCAACAAGTGATGATGTGTGAGAAGCCTTATAAAGAACAAAAGAAACATAGAAAAAGGTAGAAAATTACCTCAGCATCTCGTTTCTTCTTCAGATGATTGTCTGAGTCAACACCAAAAGCATCCCCCACACCATATGAAGGACGAGACAGCCTCATCATGCCCCAATCAAAGAGTTGCTTCTCGGGATGCACACATGTTAAAGACAACATGTACTCTGACCTCACCTTTCTTTGCAACTCTGCTAGCTGGGATGTAAGACATATTTCATTAGAATGAAAAAGCTTCACTAACAATATAATATTTTAATAAATGTTAGTTGAACAAGAACTTCTATACCTTAAGTCCATAGAGTTCAAGCAAACACTTTGACTGTAGGTCCTCGCCTCTGTTTGTAGGCAATTCTGAATTCATAATGAGACAAATAAACGAATCACTAAGTTGTTAATGTATCTAAGTGCGTAGATATTACTGCGCTATCATTGTATATGCGTATTCTAAGTGTGGCAACCTTCAAGTTGGGTCAAACGACTCTGGATGTGGCTCTCGATCCGGTTTTTCCTTAATTCTGCCACTTCAGAACCAGTTATGCGATTAGATCGCTGCTTAACCAGAGCATCCACGAGATCTGCCATTAACTCTCCTCCATTTGGAAACTGTGAGTTATCCTGAAATAATAAGAGACAACAATCAAGTTAAACAAATCAAATGACCAAATATCTTCAAGCAAAAGTCTGCGTTTGTCACTCTGTCCTACTAGAAATTCAAAGCATTCTAACAATGCGCAAACGAGCAATCCAGCATACATGTAGACAAAAACATCTACCATCACCTTGAGTAATTTAGGGCTTAAAACCACTTTTTATGACACACACAACTAACCGTAGATGGCAAATACAGCTCACATGAAGCAACCTTATTATGATTTCACTCAAATTTAAACAGAAATGTAACAAAACCTAAACTTATAAGCATATATCCATAGCATTGAGCAGCTAATTGCACCAAAAAACACAAACAATCCAGCTAGAACAAAACCTAAAATCAAAGTAAAGGAACAATCATAAACAATCACACAACCTAAAACTACAAATTCTCACAATCACAATTCACAACACCAAAACATCCACAGTTAGGTTTACAAATCCAATTGAACAACCTACAAAAAAAACTAATCACCATCACTCACAACAGAAACAACTTGTTTACGTAAACCTAAAATCAAATCATATATCCATACTCCATAGCACTTAGCAGCTAAATGAGCCCTAGAAAACAAGCAATCCACCTAAAACCAAAGTAAACACACATTTATAAACAATCACACAACCTAGAACTACAGATTCTCACTATCACAATTCACAACATCAAAACATCTACAATTCAACAACCTAATCACCATCACTCGCAACAACTTGTTCACCGAAACCTAGAATTACAGCTGCAAATTGAGCCCTAAAAACAAGCAATCCAACTAAAACAAAACCTAAAAACCTAAAATCAAAGTAAAACAACAATCACACAACCTAAAACTACAAATTCTCACAATTACAATATCAAAACATCCAATATTAGGTTCACAACTCCAATTCACAACATCAAAACATCTACAATTAGGTTTACGAAGCCAATTCAACAAAACCTAAACCTAATCACCATCACTCTCCACAAAACCAACACAAAACAACTCACCGTCGACGAATCACCACCAACACCTCGTTCGCAACCGTCAGATCCACCACCACCGCCACCGTCACCACTACCACCAACGCCACCGTCACGACCGCCACCGGCGTAAATCTCCGAAACGGCATCAAAAACATCGGTAGGAAGCGGTAAATTCCGCGAGATGAAACTGAGAGCAGAGATCAAGGTCTTGGTGTCGTCCAAAACGTGTTCTGGCAGCGATGAAGAGGTCTGCTGCATCTCCAACACCTGTGTAGTCATGGCGGGAGCCACTGGCAGCAGCGGTTGCTCTGTGTGTGTTTGAAATTTGTAAAAATTTTGATATTTTGGAGGTAAGGTCGTTAGCGTAGGGGAATGAATTGTTGTTACGGTTTGGAGAAGAGAAAAATGTCATATTTATGGTTTTCCTATTTTTCACTTTTAGTCCCTAATTTTTTAAAATTACAGTTATAATCCTTAACTTTTGCAATTTTATTCCCGGATAGTCTCTGGCACGGATGGGGGTTAATTTTTGGTGTTAATTGGATGCGAAATGACCAAAATACCCCTATTGTTAAATAATAATAATATCAGTCAAAGTCAACATCCCCATCTTCATCTCTTAAACCCCTTAAACCCCAGCAACCACCATAATTATACCTATACCATCACTGCCGCCATCAGTCAAAGCCAGCTCCATCACCACCATCAACAGCAGCCCCACCACCAGCTACCATCATCGTCGCCATCATTATGAACCACCGACCACCTGCAACCCCAACAACCACCAACCTCCATCGCAACACATAGTGTCAATTTAAGTATTGGTTAAAAGAAAAACCTAAGCTACAAATAGAAGGCAAAGATTACTTGTGAGTTTACATATCCTCAAAGAAAATTAGATATTATCTTTCATTTTCAGATTTTAAACGAAAGTTCTGTCAATAACTGTTATTTTTTCCAACTGGACCAAGTTAATTAATTAGACCAAGTAACTGATACGTTGGCTCAAGCGTATTCATGAATTGTATTCAAACGTAAGAAAAGAAACGAAGACCTTTTCGTATGCTAGAGTTTCCACAGCCTCAAAACAGAACTTAAACAAAACCCATGATGTATTAACTATTAATTACTTATGAATCTTATCATGTATTAATTACTTAAGAGTTTTAACGTATTAGATAGAAAGATGAAGATGGACTGATGAAGAGGTGGTGTGGGTGGGGCCGTGGGGAGGGGGGGGGGGGGGTTGGGGAGAAAGATGAAGTTAAAAGAGATGGTGGGTCCCACAAACTCATGTATTTATCTTTCATCCCTTCCCCATATTAGAAGGGCAATTATGTGATTTCGCATCCACTTAACTTAGAAAACTAACTCTCATCCGCACCAAAGACTATCCGGGAACGAAATTGCAAAAGTTGAGGACTATAGCTGTAATTTTAGAAAGTTAAGGACTAAAGGTGAAAAATGGAAAAACCACAGGGACTATCCAGACATTTTTCTCTTTTGAGAATTATTGGGTATAAAAACTAGCGTTTTGATTAACCTAGCCGCTACAAATAGTTCGGGTGTGGGTTAGGGATTAGGTTATTTTTTTTAACAGCCAACAAAAAATATTTTATTATAATTCTGGCCAGTGGCTAGCACCAAACTTACAGCCATCAAACATAAAAACATACAGCCAAAAGAAAACATACACCAGAGTAAATTAAAAAACATCAAAAATTCGTCAATGTTTTCAGGTTATGTTTGCCTCCTTTGAACGGTGTTTTACCTATAAAAAGTCTTGGCCTTTATCTCTTTGACAATGGCAGTAGGTGACTTCCCCTTCCCTGGAAACATTAATTCATTTCTCATACTCCATATGCTCCACAAAGTAGCCAAGCAAACCGCATGATACGCTTTCTTTTTCTTCACCGAGCCATCAAACTGCTTATAGGACTCAAGAATATCCTTGAGACTAAAGGCAATTATCGGCTGCATTTTACACCACCGGTACACTACTTGCCATACGATCTGAGCGAAACCACATGAGACCAGAAGATGATCGCTAATTTCACTATACTCACCACACAAAATGCAATCCAAAGATTGAATCGCAATACCTCTTTTGGACAATGCAACTCGGGTCGGCAGCCTTTCTTTTTGAGCTCACCAAGCCACCAATCCAACTTTCTTAGGTATCCAATCCAACTGTTCCATTTAACTACGTAATCAGGTCTAGTCCAGTTCAGCTCAATGATCATCCTCTTCATGCTGCCCACATTAAATTGACCGGCTGGGTCCAGGTTCCAAAGCCATCTATCCGGACCCGATGTGAGTAAACAACCTTGCAGGAGATCGTTTAATTGTTGAAACTGAAGCAGTTCCTCTGCGTTCACCAACTGGCGTCGCCACTCCCAGACCCATGAAGACCCGTTAGCCCCGACCCGAGCCCTGTCAGCCACCATACACCATTTATCCTTCTCTAGTTGAAACAAAAGCGGAAAAGGGACATATAAAGGAGCCGTGGCAGCCCAAATGTCCACCCAAAACGCTATTTCAGCCCCTCCTCTAACTACCCCTTTTATAGTATATGAGATTTCCACCCCCAAAGTAGATAACTCTGCTGAAACGTTATGTAGTTGCTTCCACGGACCCGCAATCGACACTTTTGCCGGTATAGGGTTCCACGATCTCGAGTTTTGATGTATGGCCGATACCACTTTCCTCCATAATCCATCCTTTTCCGTCTTGAACCTCCACCACCATTTTGCAAGCATAGTTAGATTTGCGTCCCTTAGTGTACCGAAGCCCAAGCCCCCGTACTCAATCAAGGCTACCACATTATTCCACGACATCCAAGCCATTTTTGACACCTCGTCCGACCCACCCCAAAAAACGTCCTCCATAGTCTTTCGAGTTGGTTCAAAACTTGGACCGGGGCTCTATATAGAGAGAAAATATATATCGGTAAGGAAGACAATAACGACTTTAGAAATGTAATTCTCCCACCATATGACAACATCTTCGCCTTCCAAATGGAGAGTCTAGTTTTGAATAGCTCGACAATCAGTTTCCAATTCCGCACTAAATTCATATTTACGCCCACGTACAAACCTAGATATTTAAATGGGAATGACCCGGCTTGACACTGTAGCACATTTGCCAAGTTTACGACATCCACCTCCCCCACGCCTACCCCATACAAACTACACTTGGATAAATTAACCTTTAGGCTGGGTGGTAAATAAAAACATCTCAAAATTCTACGTAAGTTTAATGCATTTGTTATCGACCAATCCCCCATAAATACCACATCGTCCGCATACAAGAGATGAGTAAGAGTCATACCACTATCGTTACACCGAATGCCATGAAACAAACCCACTTCCGACGCCTTCTTCATTATCCCGGATAATGCCTCCATAGCAATAAGGAAGAGGAACGGTGATAAGGGGTCCCCTTGACGGAGTCCTCTAGTGCACTCAAACTCCATAGTTGGAGAGCCATTTACCAACACGGACGCACGAGTGGACCGAAGAATCGCCATAATCCAATCACGCCATTTAGTCGAAAAACCCATTTGCTCCATAACAGGGTTAAGGTAAGACCAACTAAGGGAGTCATAAGCCTTATGTATGTCAACTTTGAAGATCATGCCCACTTTTTTGGAATACTTCATCCAAGCTACAATTTCGTTCAACGTTAACGGCCCGTCAGTGATGTTTCTACCGGCGAGAAAAGTCGTTTGCTCCTCGGAGATAAGTTTACCAATTACACATTTCAATCGATTTACCAAAACCTTGGATAAAACCTTGTTGATACACCCAATAAGGCTAATGGGTCGGAAATCGGACGACCGCAACGGATCCTTAACCTTAGGAATCAAGGCTAAAAAAGACGACGACCAACTCCTGTTCAGATTCAGGTTACTATAAAATTCCTCAAACAGTTTAACAAACCGATCTTGCAACCCGCTCCAACACCGCTTTAGGAACTTAAAATTAAAACCATCCGGTCCGGGTGCCCGGTCACCGTCACAATCCCACACCACATCCTTTATTTCCACCAAAGTAAAGGGTCGGATTAAGGCCTCACCATCCCCGGGAGATAGTACATTCAAGAACGGACACACAATTGGTGGTCTAGTGTTCATTGGTTCGAAAAAAAGTAGAGAGTAATAATAAAAAAAATATGTTGTTTTATAATCACCGGGTTGGTAACACAATCATCTCCAATAAACACCTCATTAATTCGGTTCGAACTAATATTAGCATTCACCACCAAGTGGAAGAAACGGGTGTTTTCAATCACCCTCAATCGCCCATCTTACCCTAGATTTTTGACGCGTATCTGATTGTCTCTGCTTGTTAAACTCCATCATGTACTATTTATACTTATTCTCCAACTCCACTTTGTTAGGGATTAGGTTATATTTACCAAATTGCCATCGGGAGATATTGTATCATATTAGGTAGGGGTGAGCAAATTAACCACCATAACCGATAACCGAACCATAACCAACATAACCGAACCACTAATAACCGATAACCAATATAACCAATGGTTATGGTTATGAAACTTTGTATAACCGCTCAATCGGTTATGGTTATGGTTATGGTTATGAAGCTTTGGTTAACCGAAACCGAACCGAAGTTGTGATGTTAACTTTATATAATAGATTTGTGTTTTACAAAACCATATAGAGGATTTTTACTAAGATAAAAGTATGTTAGTAACAAAATGATCTTGATGTAGATGTCATTTATTATGATAAAGAACTAAGGTGTTATGGCCATAATTGTTTTTGTTTGAGAATTGCCTTATTAAAAAGAACTCTAAATCGGTAGTTTAACCAAAAAATTTAGTTTTCGTTATCTTATAAAATAGGTTCAAGCTAAGTTCAAATCGTGCACAACCTTATTTATTTCAAACCTTGCTTGGTTACTTAACCGAAATTAACCAAAACCGAACCATAACCGACTTCATAACCGATTAACCATAACCGAAATTTGGTTATGGTTATGGTTACCAAAACTCCATAACCGAACTAGCGGTTATGGCTATGGTTAATAGTAAAAACCGACCCATACACACCCCTAATATTAGGTTATATTATTACAATTACAATTATATGACAACTAGTCTTTAGCCCCCGCGTTGCAGGGAGGTGATGTAAAACCGTGTTACCAGCCGAGTAGCAACCGAACGACGATCAAAATGATATTAAAATACGAATTTCTAGCATAAAGCGGCTTACGTGACGTGAAACGTAGATAAAGTCGAATTTATACCGACACATATAAAAAGTCGAGGACTAAAAAAAACTTGAGGGATCAAGACCACTAAACACCGTGCTAAGTAGCGACCGTATCCGGGAAAAAAAGCCTAAAACAAAAACTAATAAAAAAATTGAACTCAATTAACTACGGGGAAAATAAAAGGAGTAAATTGCTAAAATAGTCCCTAACGTTTGTTCACATTTGCTAGATCCATCCAAAAAAAGATTTTTTCTCATATGAACCACTGAGGTTTCAAAAAAGTTGCTAAATCCATCCAAACTTCAGGGACGATTTTAGCAATTTAATAAAACAAACTTTTTTTTGGATGGATTTAGCAAATGTGAACAAACGTCAAGGACGATTTTAGCAATTTACTCTATTTTTTTATTTTCATCTTTTTATTATATCTCTTAATTAACATAAAATATATTTATTTTTTTATTTTCATCTTTTTATTAAATTTCTTATTTAACATAAAATCTACTAGTTTTTTTTTTGAATGGCGAATTTCTACAACAGGCGATAGATTCGCACCTGCTTTTGCAGGCCCTCCACCCCACTCTGGCCAAGACTATGTTGTCTTAACCGGGCTCACGCTTGGCATCAGAGTTTGGCTTGGCGCTCCCCGACAAAATTTCCAGCCTACTGCCATATGCGAGTAGTTGCACCCTCCACAAGAGCCGAAAACTCTCTGGAGTAAATGCACTGTAATAGAAAACTCGGGTGTGCTCTGCGGGTTTCGAACCTGTGACCAGGCCTTCACCCACTTCATAATAAAGATTAATCATTTATATTTTACAATTATGAATACGGTTTTATATTTATAATCATCTAACCATCTAACCAAGTCTTTTAAAATGTAAACATTTTACTCATTACTAATCCTTTAATAAAGTTAATTATACGACAAAATCTTTTCAACGGTTTAATTTGTTACCTGTTTAGCAAGAACGTGTATTTTATTTTATAAATGAACAAAAAAATACTGGGTGTAGTCACAGGTTCGAAACCCACGAAGTACACCCGAGTTTTCTATTACAATGCATTTACTCCAGAGAGTTTTCGGCTCTTGTGGATGGTGCAACTACTCGCATATGGCAGTAGGCTGGAAATTTTGTCGGGGAGCGCCAAACCAAACTCTGATGCCAAGCGTGAGCCCGGTTAAGACAACATAGTCTTGGCCAGAGTGGGGTGGAGGGCCTGCAAAAGCAGGTGTGAATCTATCGCCTGTTGTAGAAATTCGCCGTTCAAAAAAAAAAACTAGTAGATTTTATGTTAAATAAGAAATTTAATAAAAAGATGAAAATAAAAAAATAAATAGATTTTATGTTAATTAAGAGATATAATAAAAAGATGAAAATAAAAAAAAATAGAGTAAATTGCTAAAATCGTCCCTGATGTGTGTTCACATTTGCTAAATCCATCCAAAAAAAGTTTGTTTTATTAAATTGCTAAAATCGTCCCTGAAGTTTGGATGGATTTAGCAACTTTTTTGAAACCTCAGTGGTTCATATGAGAAAAAATCTTTTTTTGGATTGATCTAGCAAATGTGAACAAACGTTAGGGACTATTTTAGCAATTTACTCAAATAAAAGACATTAAAGTTCACCAAAAGAAAAAGAAAAAAAATACATAAACACAAAGGAAACACCCACAAAAGACAAAATATGCACTATTTCTCAATACGAATACATATTAAAAAGTGAAGGGGTTAAAAAAACATGAGGTATCAAATGTGACATTAAACAACGTACTAAGTAGCAACCGAACGGCGACCATATACGGGAAAAAGTCCAAAACAAAAACTAATAAAAATCTAAACTCATTTAACTATGGGGAAAATCATAAGAACCGAAGTTTTATAATAAAAATAAATAATATTAAAGTTCACCAAAAGAAAAAAAATAGAAAAAGAAAACATTAGCATAAAGGACAACCCAAAAAAAATAGACAAATGTTATAAATTAATATATATAGATAATAGATAATATCATATAATAATAGATAATAAATAATTGATATTATGTTGATTTACCATTCATATATTTTATTATAATCACAGTGTTTTATATTATTTGTAGTTTAAAATAGAGTAAATTACGTTTTTGGCCCCTGTGGTTATATCAGTTTTACTATATTAGCCCAAAATAAGATTTTTTAACATATGTGCCCCCATGGTCTCTATAACTAACTATTTTGGCCCCTGAGTCTAACTCAATCACAAACCCTGGTTAATTATTAGTCACATGACATGCACATGATGGGTAAATTGGTAATTTCCCCTCCGTTTTTAATTACTTTATAAAGAAAAAAATCCTAGCTACTTTTTCACTTCTTCTTTGTTTTTTCAAGACTAATACCTGGTAATTTCTCCTCCTCTATTGAGTTCGTATCTTCAACATGTTTCTAAAACCGCTGATGAGATCGAGTAGAAAAGGAAAGAACTCTGGTTATACCTCAACGCCGAGAAGTCACCGGAGAAGAACGGCCGGTGGATATCGACTCCGTTCAAACATCCGGCGACGATTGACACAGCGATGATCGATTCCGATCTCAAAAACAAAGTCAAAACCAATCTGGAATTGTTTTTGAAATCGAAATCGTATTATCACTATCTCGGTCGGCGCTCTTACGATTATCGATTCCCAGATCTAGTTATCGGATCTTTGGGTGGTAGCTGCCACCGCGGTTTTGTAAATCTACGGGAATTGCTAAAAGATATGGCGTAAAAGAAGATGATCTTTGGGTGGTAGCTGCCACCGTGGTTTTGTAAATTAGAGACGGTAATACTTCAAACCGTGTAGGACTGTTTATAGAGGAGACCTTGTTCTTGAGGTCACTTAATTTTGAATTGGGGAAAATGAATTTTCTGGTGACAAAGTGTGCACACCTGATTTGAATTATGGGCTGAAAAGGATTAATAAGATTGGTAGTAGTTTGGGATTGAATAAAATGTGGGTTAACGAATCTGAATCACTGAATCTGGGTTTAAAGATCTTGGGTTTGAAGGGGGTCATGTCCTTAAAGATCTGGGTTTGAAGATGATGTGTTCTTGAAGATGATGATGTGTTCTTGAAGATTTGGGTTAGAAGATGATGATGTGCAGATGATAATTATTGTTTTATTTTTATAAAGGCATTAAAAGTAAAGGGGAGGGGAAATTACCAATTTACCCATAATGTGCATGTCATGTGACTAATAATTAACCAGGGTTTGAGGTTGAGTTAGACTCAGGGGCCAAAATAGTTAGTTATAGAGACTATGGGGGCACATATGTTAAAAAATCTTATTTTGGGCTAATATAGTAAAAATGATATAACCACAGGGGTCAAAAACGTAATTTACTCTTTAAAATATCATTAATTCATGTGTTGATTTATGTTGTCATAATGGACTAATCGTAAATAATTAAGAAGGAATTGATGCTATGTTTATTGGATAATTATGTAAATAGTAATAATAATAATAATATTAATAATAATTAGGATGATGATAATGAATAATGATAATGATAATAAAATTATTTTTAAATGAATTAAAAGTAAAATTGTGAGGTTGAAGGAGAGATTGTCATGTGGCATTAATTGGAGTCTTTTATTAATATTTAGATATTAGATATTAGATATTTTGTTGTTATGTGATATGGTAAGTTGATAATAGATAAATTTAACATTGGGTTAGAAATTTGTTTCGGTTAAAGACGTTAACTGTTAACCCTAGTTGGGCATATGTTGTGTAAATTGAATATGGGTCATGTAACTTAATTTTCTTATCGGGTTGATGGTTGTAAATGAATTGTAATCAAGTTGTAAGTATGGGTGTGAATTTTTAACAAGAAAGTGTGGCACAAACTTAATATGAGTTTTGTATGTTTAAGTTTAAGCTCAACGGGCTTGAGTAAAATCTGGACCCAATCCGACAAGTTCATGGGCTGAACCATTCATTTAAAACATCGTGTCCAGAATTTTTTGATATTTTGTTGAAACTTATTCTATAACAAATTATTGTAGAATTTAATTTGTTGGATTTTGAAGTCTTTGATGTTATATTTTATTTTAGATATGATTTTATAAGTTTAGGGGTGGCACTGGCACCGCTACCCTAATCTCGTTCAGTCTTGCAGTGTCACGTCACTCACTTCATCCACTATCTTAAAATACTTAATTTGATGACACCACTACCTTAAAACTATATTTTCCTTTTTTGTTTTTATTTAAAAATAAAATAGGTTTTTAAACGCACATTTGAAATTTAAATTCTTAAATGATAAAAGATAAAAATAACACATAAATAAAACAATAAATATTTAAACACACACTTAAATTTACTTTACTTAATTGATTTTTTTAAATCAAACGGCCATTTGACCGTTAACACATTCAAAACAATCAATCGGTTAGTAGAACCAAACATTACTCTACCCGACTCGAACGAGCGACGCTAGTGTTGTCGGTCGAGCAGGGGCTACCCGAAACCCAATCGGGTTGTTCT